>OZ020611.1:131718307-132343621 GCA_963971575.1 Liopterus haemorrhoidalis
AGCTTGTAGTCCTGATAGTTGGTGTTTTGGGTGGTATGAAAGCCTCCTATCGAAGGGAAATCGAGTCCATTCCCGTCTGCAGATTTTCTGCCAACTCTTTGATCTGCAGGATGCAGAAAGCAGTGCTGCTCGGGGTCACTCCGCGTCGTGCGGGAACTGGATCTAGCGTAATTTCCGCGGCTGCATATCGCCAGGGTTTGGGATGCAGTCGTGTGTATTTCCACTAGCTCCACTAGTCTCTAGTATGACGCGGCTCAAAAGGTTGCTGAGGTTTTGAGATTAGTGGAGGCTTGTCAAGACCTGACAAACCCAGTAATAATAATAAAGTTAAGCTTGTAGTCCTGATAGTTGGTGTTTTGGGTGGCATAAAAGCCTCCTATCGAAGGGAAATCGAGTCCGTCCCCATAATAATAATAATAATAATAATAATAACCCCGCAGGGGGCATGTCGGGTGATGGCCAAGTATGACCAATACGTGGCATATTTGGCTTCCACCCGACATGTGATGGTGTTCGGCGGCACCACGGCTCCGAGCTCAACTGTCCGTTGTCCCAACCTTGCTTCCTTCGTTTCATACTTTCACATTAGCCTTTTTCACCTTTACCTTATCCTTAACCAACTCCACCTCCCCAATCCCTGCTTGTGCAGCTGCCAACTTGTAGCGTCTGTTCTTTAAGTTAGAAGCGGCTGCAGGGGGCGGTTGTACCTCATTTCACATACCACTAAGGTCAACGGCGAACGGCGGATGAACCTGTGGTAAGACGTGCATCTGTTCACCAGTGGTGTGGCACGGATTTTAATTAATAAATTTAAAATGGAACTACGATCGAAAAGAAAAGCCTCGGATGCGTCAAGGTTTCGGGCTGGACCTGACGCGATTGTACAGTCCAATGATGACGAAACTGGCAGCAATAGCAATAACACTATTATTAACTACACAAATCGAAATCCTATTTCAACTGCCTTAGCTGACATGATGCCAGCTACCACTGAAAGAGGAGAACCTAGAAAACGCATGAAATGGACAAGTGAAGTAAATACAAACATAATGCGTTTTTATTTTATTGCAACCAATTTGGAAACTGATCATACTACTTACCGAACTAAAATTTATCAGCTATTTAAAACACAATATCCACTGATAAATGTTAGTGAACAGAGAATCGCCGATCAAAGAAGAACAATCACTACCAGACAACTACTCTCCAGTGCAATAATAGAAGACATTAAGTGCAAAGTTAGACAGGAATTATCCAGCGAAGAACCTGCAACAGAAAACACAGATAGTATAACAGAAAACAGTGATAATAGAGAAGAAATAATTTAATGTAATACAGATATAACAAACAATAATACAATGGAAACTCCTTCCGGAAATAATGATACTGCAACAAAATTCAATAGACTTCATGATGCACTACATATTTTGAACAATATTTTGAAAACTTAAATGACATGCATACTCTGATATATTGTGCTGCATTAGCCTGCGCCATTGAAAATGGCTCCAAGATCAAAGAAAAGCCACTAGATGATAAAAAGTTAGCAGCAACAGCAAATCACAATAAAAACAATTGGAAAACTAGACTACAGACTAGAATCAAGAGCTTAAGGAAAAAAGTAAATGTCCCAACATGTTATGTAAATGGCCAGGCGTCACAAAAAGTAAAACTAAAAGTAACTAAAATAACAAAAGAGTACAACTTCCATACTAAACACGACCCATACAACAGCACTGTCAAAGATGTTCTTGACACTTTAAAGCAAAAACTGCGAGCATTATCTAAAAGAGCCAAAAGATATAACGAATGCTCTGAACGTAAACATATAAATAGGCTGTTTAAAGAAAGAGAAGGTATGTTTTATAGAAATCTGCAAAATGCCACGTCACCACCAGAGCATGAGTTGCCATCAAAAGAAGACATTGACAATTACTGGAGAGATTTATGGTCAACACGAGTAAATTATAATAAGGAAGCCAGCTGGATACGCAATGAAGAAGAAAGGTCACAGAGAATTGAAAATATGCTCTACACTGAAATCACTACCAAGGATCTAACGGATGTTATATCTAAGACCCATAACTGGAAAGCTACGGGTATTGATAATATTCACTGTTTCTGGTATAAGAAGTTTACAACTCTTCATAAGTATCTTGCGAAATGTCTCAATCACATCATACGAGATCCAAAGGATATGCCTTCGTTCCTTACACAGGGTATAACTTACTTGTTACCGAAAAGCGCGGAAACCAAATCAGCAGCTAATTTTCGACCAATAACATGTCTTCCCACACTATATAAGATATTGACCTCTTGTTTAGAATCAAAAATATACCAGCACTGCGCTAATCAAAACATCCTAGCAGAAGAACAAAAAGGTTGTCGTAAGAATAGTCAAGGTTGTAAGGAACAACTCATAATAGATCAAATCATCATGAGTCAAGCATACAAAAAACAACGAAACTTATATACGGCCTACATCGATTACAGGAAAGCGTTTGACTCCGTGCCCCACGACTGGTTATTAAAGATTTTGGAAATTTATAAAATTAATCCAACAATTATAAATTTCTTAAAACAAGCTATGAAACATTGGCAACCGACACCCAGACTTAGTACCAAAAACAAAACCATAACTGGTGAAAAGGTGAACATAAAACGTGGAATATTTCAGGGAGACGCATTGAGTCCACTCTGGTTCTGTTTAGCATTGAACCCACTGTCTAATTTGCTTAACGGCACTATTCATGGCTATAACATCAAGGCAGGCCGATAAAATTTATATAACATCTCTCACTTGCTATATATAAATGACATCAAGATCTATAGCGATACATCACAACACCTTCGACAGAAGCTGAAAATAATAGAATTATTCAGTAATGATATATGTATGAAATTTGGCCTAGAAAAATGTAAAACACAATGCATAAACAGTGGCAAAAGAAAAGTGGAAGATTTTAGGTTACAAAATAATGAGGTCATTACCGGCGTGCTAGAAACAGACACTTACAAGTATCTAGGAATGCAACAGTCCAGACTAATTGAAACAGCCATCATTAAAGCAGAAATTACTAAAAAATACACAGACAGAATAAAAAAGATCACAAAAACTCTGTTAAATGGCAAACATGTCATAAAGGCAATTAATACCTACGCCATCCCATTACTTACTTATTCGTTTGGCATTATGAACTGGACACACATTGATTTAGAAAACATAGCAAGAAAAACTAGAGTGTTACTTACCTATGCAAGATTCCACCATCCTAAAGCAGCAGTTGAAAGAATGACCCTCCCGCGAAAACAAGGAGGACGTGGGTTGATAGATCTCAGTAACCTAGAAATAAAACAAAAAATATTATTACGAAATTATTTCCAGATAAAGGCAGAGTTATCTGCTTTGCACAACGCCGTTGTTAAAGCCGACCTAAATTATTCACCACTAAATTTGGCTGCAGATGTTAATTGCCAAATAGTTGAAGAGGAACACAAAATCAACAGCTGGATGCAGAAACCGCTTCATGGAAAACATATCTACGATATGATACACCCATTTGTCGACAAAGATGCGTCGAACGCTTGGCTAACTGGAGGTGATATATTTCCAAAAACTGAAGGTTTCATGATTGCTATCCAAGACCAAGTAATTAACACTAAAAATTACCGGAAATGCATAGTAAGAGATGGCACCACTGATGATTCATGCCGACGCTGTAAAGCTGCCTCTGAAAATATTCAGCATATCACATCTGGTTGCCAGTCATCACAAACAGCGATTACAAACTAAGGCATGACAAGGTATCTAAAATATTACATCAAGAACTGGCTTTGAAATATAACTTCGTGGAAGAAACTGTACCCTATTATAAATATACACCACAAAATGTATTAGAATCTAAATGTATCAAAATTTATTGAGACAGAAGTATCCTGACAGATAAAGAAATACCATGCAATAGACCGGATATAACACTTATTGACACAAATAAGCAGAGAGCATTTCTAATAGACATTACAATTCCGTGCAACAACAACCTTCAAAAAGCATATCACGAAAAATTAAGTAAATACAGTGAACTGACCATAGAAGTCATGCAACTTGACAAGTTAAAAGAAGTCAGAATATTACCTATTGTAATTTCCGCCACTGCAATTATTCCCAAATCTCTACATGATAATCTTAAAACACTAGATATTGATAGAGTTTCTTCGGTAGTGTTAACAATGCAGAAATCTGTTATCCTTAGTACCTGCAACACAGTTAGAAAATTTTTGAACCTCTAACTCACTAACCACAATATGTTTTAGTTACCTGTACATACACAGAAAACAATAGTACTTACCTGTACCATTCTTGGTCAAAGACGTCAGTTTAAGGTTCTGCGCAATTAAACGCGAGAAAAGAAAAAATATAATAATAATAATAATAATAATGGACCCTTGTCAAGACCTGACAAACCCCATCATAATAATAATAATAATATTAATAATATTTATTTATTGTCCACATACAATACATAATCATTAATGGACAGTCAATCAGATAATTTACAAAAACATGACAAATGATAATTGATACACAGAAGTTATAAATTCCTTAAAACTATACATTGGGTTTTCATTCAATAAGTTTTTAATTACTTTTTTAAATTGTACTGAACTTAATTCTTTGGTAGAAACTGGTAACAAATTCATAAACTTTATGGAAAAATAGTTAATACTATATCTTGATTTATTTATTCGTGTAAAATTGGGGTAAATATTTGATTTATTACGTGTGTTGTAGTTGTGAACGTCTTCATAAGAGACAAAAGAATTTAGGTTTTAATGGGCATATACTAAACAGTGATAGATAAAAAGTGATGGCAGTGTCATGATTCTAAATTTTTAAAGAGTAACCTACAATCGGTTCTATAAGATGCACTCCCCATCACTCTTATTGCACGCCTCTGTAGTCTAAAAACTCTTTCAGCAGAGGCAGAGTGTTCCCATGCTAAAAGAGCGTATGCTATGTGCGAATGAAATAACACAAAATACGTAATTAATAAAATATCTCTGGTAACTGATTTTTGTAGGTGTCGTAGAAGAAAGATAGTTTTGCTCAATTTCCCACATATATGGGCAACGTGATGGTCCCATATTAAATGAGGATCAATATAGACTCCTAAAAATTTAATGAAATGCGGGTTATTATAGTTATGATTTTTTGTTGTTATGAGTAAATTTTGCGTTTTCTCCTCATTTAATGATAATTTGTTTGATAGAAACTGTTATTGTACCCTGCTGAATACGTGAAAAGCATTTATGGAGCCGTTGTTCGTCTGGGAGACGAAATATTATTCCTTTGGGACATCTTTTCACACTCGGTAGCACGTTTTTGAGCCCTTTGGAGTTATTTTGGGGCTAGCGGAGAGGAAGTTACTTCGCGTTGCATGTACATCAGGCAATGTTCCACTGAAGCATCTGGAGGACTCAACCGTAGTTATATTTTGTGTAAAATCGTTGTCTAGAAGGCGACTTGTATACAGATAAGTGTTTATCGAAAGTAATAAGCTCATTTGTACGTGGTTATAGAACTTGTGAGACACGTTTTTGGCGTGTATTTGTGTTTATTTAGTGTAAACGGGTTAATTGATTATGTTTTGTTCGTTGCCACGTTCAAATGACCTCAACTTTCTAAATAGATCTATGTAAGAGAGCTCTCAGGTTCTAATTTAAGTGTAATTAAGGTTGGTCTCTCCAAATACTGTCGTAGAGCCATTTTGTCAGTGAAATTTGAGTTACATTTCGGTTCGTGTTAGTACGATTTCAGTTTATTTGTACATTTGTTGTCCGTGGTTTAGAGTAGTGGGGATATATTATTGTTCATTTGGGGAAGGAGGTAGTCTGACGTTACTGTGTATCGTTCAGTTACGGGATATCGCATCCGTTCTCTCCCCAAGCGACCACTTTTATATCAGGGATACATCCGAAAGGATAGTTTTTGATTTGCGAGCCGTACCTTTGGGTTACGTGCTATTTTGATTTGACGTTTCGAATATTTGCTTTGATTTCGATTCGTAACCGTCTTGTTTTGACACAATCGTGGATTGTTTGTTACGATTTGGTACCTACCATTGCAACCTGTGCGTTTCGCATCCCGGCGTGCTGTTAAATTAGCCGAGCGGCTAGGGTGTAAATAAAGGTCTCATTTATGAACCTCCGTCGTAGATAATAGTACTTGTATGCTTTACGTTCCGGCATCACAGTTAAAACAGCCTATTGGTTAGGAATTGTACCATTTTACTTGTCAAACTTACAGTGATGACAGTTAAACTTTGTTTGTTATGTTAGGGACTTTGGGTCGTTCGATATTTCGATTAGAATTTAAGTTCAGAATTGATCTGATGTAGTTTAGGTTAAGACTCCGGTCTTATTATTTGACAATTTGGTTACAACATTATTTAGATAGATCGAGACGTGGTCTCGAATTGTTTGACAATATTGATTAATATTTATTGTATTATTTGTGAATTGATTCAGTATTCGTGTGTTTAGACTTTCCACTCTGGAGAGCCTAATCTGTTTAACTTCAAGTTCATTTATTAAATCTCACATTTTCTTTATTTTTTTTTTATGAAAATATATGATGTACGATACTCTTTAATAAAGATTACTTTATATCATATTTGTCGAGTATTGCTTGTTAGTCCTATTGAGTCACAATGTATTAATCTCGATTTGGGGATAATTGGTAAGAACTACTTCTACTAGAAAAAGATTTAAGTTTATCTCCGGTTTAGTGACGTCAATCTAAACTTATGGCGCCCTTATAAATAAATATAGACTGTTAAAATTTCATCTCCCAGTCCTTGAGAATAGAAATCTCTCTCTTTATTCGAGCTAGTCGCAAACCGGTCTAGTAAATGCGTTTTTGGTGTAACCTTGTATTTTGGATAACGCTTTACTTGCCAGATCAACTTACATCTACTTGATCAGCTTAGTTATTTTTGCCCAACGTGTCATTATATTTTTTAAAGATTAGTTTAATGGTTACAAATTTGGCACCCAACGCTTTAATTAATCGTTACAAAAAAGGTTTTTCTCATATTAAATTGTAACAACCCACACCATAAACTACAAACACCACACAAATTCACACCCACATGCGCATCACATCATACACCCACACTACACACACTACACACCCCACACACACGCACACCACCATGTGCACCACACGCACACAAGAACACGCACTCACCACATACACTGCACACACCTCACACCACATACACACACACCAAACACACCACATGCACACACACCCGCACCCACACCACACACCCACACTTTACACCACACACACTAAACACACTACACACACCACACACACACCACACACGTACGACACACACACCACACACACACGACACACCACGCGCGCCACACACCATACACCCACACCACACACATTACACACCCCACACACACGCACACCATCATGTTCACCACACGCACAGACGACATACACTGCACACACCTCACACCCACACACCACACACATCACACACACGCACATCTACATACGCACAACACGCACACACGTACACGCACGCACCCTACACACCACACACACCACACACACCACACGTACACGCACGCACCCTACACACCACACACACCACACACACCACACGCACCACACGCACCACACGCACCAAACACACCAAACGCACACACCACACACACACCACACACACACACCGCACTCACACCCACCACACACACCCCCATGCGCACCACACGCACACACGTACACGCACGCATCCTACACACCACACGCACACACTACACACCACATACACACCACACACACCACGCACACTACACAACATAAACAAAACACACACCAAACACACCACACGCACACACTACACCCACCACATCTCACACACTAAACACTCTACACACACCACACACCCACACCACACATACACACCCAAACCACACGCACATCACACACAATCACACGCACACGCAACACATACCACACTTAAACACGCACATCACACACAGAAATGCACACACACATGCGCATCACACACACTACACACATCACATACACGCACACCCACATACACTGCACACACCACACACATCACACACACGCACATCCACATGCGCACCACACGCACACACGTTCACGCACACACCACATACACTGCACACACCTCACACCACACACACCACATACACACGCACCAAACACACCACATGCACACACACACCCACACCCACACCACACACCCACACCTTACACCACACACACTAAACACACACCACACACACACCACACACGTACGACACACACACCACACACACACGACACACCATGCACACCACACACCATACACCCACACCACACACACTACACACCCCACACACACGCACACCATCATGTTCACCACACGCACACAAGCACACTGCACACACCTCATACCCACACACCACACA
This sequence comes from Liopterus haemorrhoidalis, assembly GCA_963971575.1. NCBI lineage: Eukaryota > Metazoa > Arthropoda > Insecta > Coleoptera > Dytiscidae > Liopterus > Liopterus haemorrhoidalis. The sequence goes on from OZ020611.1 coordinate 131,726,810, forward strand.
AATCACACACACGTACATCCACATGCGCACATCCCGCACACACGTACACGCACGCACCCTACACACCACACGCACCCTACACACCACACACACCACACACACCACAAGCACCACACGAACACAACACCCACCACACACCACAAACACGCACACCAACATGCGCACCATACGCACCAAACACACCAAACACACACACACCACACACACCCACATGCGCACCACACGCACACACGTACACGCACGCACCCTACACACCACACACACCAAACACACCACACGCACACACCACACACCACACACACCACACGCATCAAACACACCACACGCACACACTACACACCACATACACACCACACGCACCACGCACACCACACAACATACACAAAACAAACACCAAACACACCACACGCACACACTACACCCACCACATCTCACACACTAAACACTCTACACACACCACACACCACACATACACACTCACACCACACGCACATCACACACAATCACACGCACACGCAACATATACCACACTTACACACGCACATCACACACACAAATGCACACACACTACACACATCACATACACGCACACCCACATACACTGCACACACCTCACACCCACACATCACACACACGCACATTCACATGCGCACCACACGCACACACGTTCACGCACACACCACATACACTGCACACACCTCACACCACACACACCACATACACACACACCAAACACACCACATGCACACACACACCCACACCCACACCACACACCCACACCTTACACAACACACACTAAACACACACCACACACACACGCACACAATCATGTTCACCACACATATCATACACATATACTGCACACACCTCACACCCACACACCACACACATCACACACACGTACATCCACATGCGCACATCCCGCACACACGTACACGCACGCACCCTACACACCGCACGCACCCTACACACCACACACACCACACGCACCACACGCACACAACACCCACCACACACCACAAACACGCACACCAACATGCGCACCACACTCACACCCACCACACACACCCACATGCGTACCACACGCACACACATACTCGCACGCATCCTACGCACCACACACACCACACGCACCAAACACACCACACGCACACACTACACACACTACATCTCACACACTAAACACTCTACACACACCCACACCACACATACACACTCAAACCACACGCACATCACACACAATCACACGCACACGCAACACATACCACACTTATATACGCACATCACACACATGCACACCCACATGCGCACCACACGCACACACGTACACGCACACACCACATACACTGCACACACCTCACACCACACACACCACATACACACACCAAACACACCACATTCACACACACCCAACACACCACATGCACACACACCCACACCCACACCACACACACTAAACACACACCACACACACACCACACACACACCACACACGTACGACATACACACCACACACACACGACACCACGCACCATACACACACACCACACCACGCACACACACACTACACACGCACACACACGACACACCACACACACCACATACACACACACCACACACACCATATACACACACACCACATGCACACACACCCACAACACACACACTAAACACACTACACACACCACACGCACACCACACATACACACAATCACATGCGCACCACACGCGCACACCCACACGCAACACATACCACACTTATACACGCACATCACACACACCCACACCACACACCCACACCATAAACTACAAACACAACACAAATGCACACCCACATTCGCATCACACACACTACACACATCACATACACGCACACCCACATCATACACCCACACCACATGCACACACACCCACAACACACACACTAAACACACTACACACACCACACTCACACCACACGCACACTACACACAATCACATGCGCACCACACGCGCACACCCACACGCAACACATACCACACTTATACACGCACATCACACACACCCACACCACACACCCACACCATAAACTACAAACACAACACAAAAGCACACCCACATGCGCATCACACACACTACACACATCACATACACGCACACCCACATCATACACCAACACCACACACACTACACACACCTCACACCACATGCACAAACACCCACAACACACACACTAAACACACTACACACACCACACGCACACCACACATACACACTCATACCACACGCACACTACACACAATCACATGCGCACCACACGCGCACACGCACACGCAACACATACCACACTTATACACGCACATCACACACACCCACACCACACACCCACACCATAAACTACAAACACAACACAAATGCACACCCACATGCGCATCACACACACTACACACATCACATACACGCACACCCACATCATACACCCACACCACACACACTACACACACCTCACACCACACACACCACATGCACACACACCCACAACATACACACTAAACACACTACACACACCACACGCACACCACACATACACACTCACACCACACGCACACTACACACAATCACATGTGCACCACACGCGCACACGCACACGAAACACATACCACACTTATACACGCACATTACACACACCCACACCACACACCCACACCATAAACTACAAACACAACACAATTGCACACCCACATGCGCATCCCACACACTACACACATCACATACACGCACACCCACATCATACACCCACACTACACACAATACTCACCCCACACACACGCACACCACCTTGCGCACCACACGCACACAAGCACACACTCACACCTTACACCACACACACTAAACACACTACACACTCCACACACGCACGACACACACACCACACACACACCACACGCACACCACACACACACGACACACCACGCACACCACACACCATACACCCACACCACACACACCACATCGCACACGCAACACATACCACACTTATACGCGCACATCACACACACAAATGCACACCCACATGCGCATCACACACACTACACACATCACATACACGAACACCCACATGCGCACCACACGCACACACGTACACGCACACACCACATACACTGCACACACCTCACACCACACACAGCACATACTCACAAACCATGCACACCCACATGCGCATCACACACATTACACACACCACATGCACACCACACACACACGACACACCACGCACACCACACACCATACACCCACACCACACACACCACACACACCATATCGCACACGCAACACATACCACACTTATACGCGCACAACACACACACAAATGCACACCCACATGCGCATCACACACACTACACACATCACATACACGAACACCCACATGCGCACCACACGCACACACGTACACGCACACACCACATACACTGCACACACCTCACACCACACACAGCACATACTCACAAACCATGCACACCCACATGCGCATCACACACATTACACACACCACATGCACACACACACCCACACCCACACCACACACCCACACCGTACACCACACACACTAAACACACACCACACACACACACGTACGACATACACACCACACACACGCGACACACCACGCACACCACACACCATACACACACACCACACACACTACACACGCACACACACGACACACCACACACACACACACTACACACGCAAACACACGACACACCACACACACACACACCAAACACACCAAACACACCACATGCACACACACCGAACACACCACATGCACACACACCCACACCACACACCCACACCTTACATACACGCACACTCACATCATACACCCACACCACACACAATACACACCCCACACACACGCACACCACCTTGCGCACCACACGCACACAAGCACACGCACACACCACATACACTGCACACACCTCACACACCACATACACACACACACCACACATGCACGACACACACACCACACACACACGACACACCACGCACACCACACACCATACACTCACCACACACACCACATCTCACACACTGAACATTCTACACACACCACACACCCACACCACACACACCACACACACACACACACCACACATGCACGACACACACACCACACACACACGACACACCACGCACACCACACACTATACACTCACCACACACACCACACACACCACATCTCACACACTGAACATTCTACACACACCACACACCCACACCACACATACACACCCACACCACACGCACATCACACACAATCACACGCAACACATACCACACTTATACACGCACATCACACACACAAATGCACACCCACATGCGCATCACACACACTACACACATCACATACACGCACACCCACATGCGCACCATACGCACACACGTACACGCACACACCACATACACTGCACACACCTCACACCACATACACTGCACACACCTCACACCACACACACACACACACCAAACACACCACATGCACACACCCACACCCACACCACACACCCACACCTTACACCACACACAGTAAACACACACCACACACACACCACACACGTACGACATACATACCACACACACACCATACACACACACCACACACACACACTACACACGCGCACACACACGACACACGACACACCACACACACACACACTACACACGCACACACACGACACACCACACACACCACATGCACACACACCCACACCACACACACTAAACACACTACACACACCACACCCACACCACACATACACACTCACACCACACGCACACTACACACAATCACATGCGCACCACACGCGCACCACATACCACACTTATACACGCACATCACACACACCCACACCATAAACTACAAACACAACACAAATGCACACCCACATGCGCATCACACACACTACACACATCACATACACGCACACCCACATCATACACCCACACCACACACACTACACACACCTCACACCACACACACCACATACACACACACCAAACACACCACATGCACACACACCCACACCCACACCACACACCCACACCTTACACCACACACAGTAAACACACACCACACACACACCACACACGTACGACATACACACCACACACACACCATACACACACACCACACACACACACACTACACACGCGCACACACACGACACACGACACACCACACACACACACACTACACACGCACACACACGACACACCACGCACACCACACACCATACACGCACACCCACATGCGCACCACACGCACACACGTACACGCACACACCACATACACTGCACACACCTCACACCACATACACTGCACACACCTCACACCACACACACCACATACACACACACCAAACACACCACATGCACACACACCCACACCCACACCACACACCCACACCTTACACCACACACAGTAAACACACACCATACACACACCACACACGTACGACATACACACCACACACACACCATACACACACACCACACACACACACACTACACACGCGCACACACACGACACACGACACACCACACACACACACACTACACACGCACACACACGACACACCACACACACCACATGCACACACACCCACACCACACACACTTAACACACTACACACACCACACCCACACCACACATACACACTCACACCACACGCACACTACACACAATCACATGCGCACCACACGCGCACACGCACACGCAACACATACCACACTTATACACGCACATCACACACACCCACACCATACACCCACACCATAAACTACAAACACAACACAAATGCACACCCACATGCGCATCACACACACTACACACATCACATACACGCACACCCACATCATACACCCACACCACACACACTACACACACCTCACACCACACACACCACATACACACACACGACACACCACGCACACCACACACCATACACCCACACCACACACATCACACGCACACAAACACACGCACACACACCACACACACACCACACACATCACACGCACACAAACACACGCACACACACCACACACACCACACACACCACACACACACCAATGTAAACAATGTAAATAACAATGCCTCGGTTCGTCTTACAAATAAGTTTGTTGTAACACATACACGTGTGTATATACCACACATATACATGTGTGGTATATACACGCCCACACCACACACCACACACACCACACATACGCACACCTACATGTATACCACAAGCACACGCCACACATATACATGCCCACCACACGCGCACCACTGTTATTTTCTCTCCCACAATGATGATTTCAGATAATGCCATTTATTTATTTATTTTTTTTTTATTTTTTTTATTTTTGGACTTTGCTACTAAGGCCATTATCCAGGAGATGCATTTATATCCCATTTCTTTCACGCATTTTTCATTCTTAAATCTAGTTAGTCCTTTTGTACATCGGCCACTATATCTTCTGTTGGCTTATAATTTATGTCAATTAAATTTTGTTCATACTTTTCTCTTACAAAATGATATTGTATGGCTATATGTTTCGTACGAGAATGAAATCCATTATTCTTCACAAGTTTTAAGGCACTCTGATTGTCGTCAAAAATCATCATTTTATTTTGTCCGACTTCATAATATATTTGGCTTGCCATGATACTGCTCCTCCAGCGAGTAAGAAAACGTAACCTCCATATCATTTTTATCATCTTGGTCTCCTCCCCATTCTGCGTCACTGTATTCTAGGATTGGTTTGTCATTAGCTACATATGTCAAATTTTAATTTTCTGTGCCTTTTAGATATTTTAACACTCTTTTGGCTGCTACTAAATGCAGATTTCTAGGCTCTGAGTTGTATTGACTGAGTGAACTTACATCATAAGCGATATCTGGTCTTGTGCATGTAGCAATATACATCAGGGAACCAATTACAGACTGATAAAAAAAATTATCTACGCTATCATACGTCTTTAATATATTTAGATTGATTTAATCTTATAGTTCCATTTTTTTTATTGTACTATAGATATGCCCAAGCAAAAATGAACGGGACCTTCATCTTTCATTTTAAAAGTTTCCATTAATATTGATTTTACATCGTTTATCAGTTTTACATTTCTAGAAAACAGTAAAAGATCGTCTACGTATACTGTAACAATAATTAAATCTCTTCCTACTCTTTTTATGTATACGCATTCATCATAAGTAGATCTGTTAAAACAAATTTGCACAATTTTCCGTCAATCTTTTTGTACCATTCTCTTCCAGATTGGCGAAGTCCGTATAAAGATTTTCGTAATTTGCAAACTTTGTTACCCTCTTTTTCAAAATATGATGGTTGCTTCGTGTATATCTCTTCATTTAATTCGCCATTTAAATAGGCTGTTGTAACGTCCATTTGATGTACCAAAAACTTATATTTTGCGGCTAAAGCTAATAGCATTCTTATAGAACTTATTCGGACAACAGGTGCGTAAGTTTCCAGAAAATCTATTCCTTCTATTTGAGAATAACCTTTAGCTTTGTAATCTTGCTTTGTATCTTACGACGCTACCGTCAGGGGCATATTTGGTTCTGAGTACCCATTTATAGCCAGTTGCTTTGCGGCTTTGGGTAAATCGACTAATTCCCATGTATCATTTTCCATGATGGACTAGTTTTCATTTTCCATTGCAATCCGCCATTCTTCGCAATAGCTACTTTCTAGTGCTTCTTCTACAGACATCGGATCCGGCTCCGGCTCATTTTCTCCATGATTTATATTGTTAATCTAAATCTGGATCTATATTAATTTCTTCTTCAACTGGATTTGAAGTTTTGTTTTCTTCTTTCTCTTCTTTTTCTAATTTAAACCAAAAATTATCTTTTACGTATATTAATTATTATTAGTTTGAGGTCAGTAAAAATTTACCAAGGACTGCAATTATAACTGGCAATAATGTTCGAAAATTCATTATTTGAAGTAAACTTGTGTCGAACATTTAAAATTCAAAATTTTGATTCGAATTATTGAAAATTTTATACTTTATCACTGCTTTCTGATCTTTTTGTCTGCCACAAACCAGGCGAAATATTAAAATAAATTGTTCAAAAAGGATGAAAAGAACACGAAGCATTTCTAACAATTATTTTTGATAGTTCTTACATACTGAAATTTTCATTTAATTTGATTTAGATTTGTATATATGATATTTAACATAAATTTAACATTATATTACACATTTTAATATAATTTAAATCATAAATTTTATGACAAATCGGTTGGAAAGAACTGCTCTGCATCATAATTGTCATTAATTCTTTTCCTCCATAGGAAATATAGGTTTTCAATCTCTTTTTAGAAGTAGTTCGATATAACCTAACTTTTTTGACAATTTTCGAACAAGGCAATGTCAGATTTTAATTTAAGTTGTCATATCAGTCTTTTTAAAATTTAGAAAATATCTGAAAAACTGTGTTAATTGTTACTTCAAATGTATGTAATATACCTGTAAGTTCTATAAGAAATATACTAACAAAATCAGGTTAATTTAATATTATTTATGAAATTTATTTTATTCCTATTAAAATTTGCAGATAAAAAGTATTGTCGATAAAACATTGAAATAAGCAACCAGCACTACTCAAAAGAACAACCTCCCGTCACCCCGCCAACTATACAGTTGTCTAATTTCGAGTGAACGTGACGTACTTTAATACGCCTACAAGTTTTTTTTTTTTTTTTTTTATACATGGAAAACTTTTTATAAGCACCAATATAACGGAGAGAACTCCGTTATATTGGTAGTGTCGGATTCTCCCAAGGGCATACCGACTAAAAACCATGTTTGCACCTCTGTCAAGGAACTGACAAGGAGATGTGACGAGCATCTCGATGGCAGGCTAGATAGGTTTAGATCTAGTCTAGGGCTTCCCTTCGCTCAGCCACTTGTCCGAGTCGTTCCTCCTCTTCCCTTTGGCTCATTATTTCGAAAAGCATCCGTTCCACTCCACTCCAGTGGTTTTTGGAGCTCAGCATGATCCTAGTGATGTTGTCTGGAGTCATTATATAGTTGGTCTCGGCTTCCTGCTTGTGTCATAGTGACTGCCATATGTTGCATGCGAAGATGGTGTATTCCGCGGTAACCAACTCCCCGCAGTACACACAGGAATTTCAGTTTCATTTTTTCTTTTTTGTGTACGTACGGAATGAGCGCGACAATCGCAGTCTTCCATTCAGTCGGAAACTGCAACATGTCGTTATACACATCAAGAAGGCGTTGTCCGTGAACATCTGCAGCTGCTTTTATGGCTTCCTATGGGATTCCATCTGGGCCTGGAGCGTTTCTGGGCTTCCTCGAGTTGACTGTTAGAGCCATTTTATCCAGTTTAGGGGTGGGGTATGAATTAGTGATTCGCACTTCTGATGACGATCTTCCCGCCTTGGTCTAGCTGACCAGATTTGGTGGCATAGGGCAAAAACTTTTGCCTATAAGATCAAATACACAGCGTTTGTGGAGGTTATATACCATCAATAATAAGGATTAATAAAATATAAACCTGCACAAATACTGTGTATTAGGCATACTGAAATACTTCACCATCACCCGAGGTAAGACAAACGTATAGTTTACGGGCAGTGGATTCAACCTACGTTGCCTAGTTTTAATCCGATTTGAATATGGGCATAACTCAGTTATCCTGAATAAAAAAGCCCAAGTAATAATTATCGGCGCATTAATTCAAATCTGAGCACTTCATTTAAAAAATTTGGCACACAGCACAGACAATAAAACATCAGCAACAGAAGCAAACAGTATAAGCAAATAAAGCAATGCAAGCCAAAAATACATATAAAATACAATACACTTATATAATCAAACATAGCGCTATGTGGGATAAATGTATGCATACATTTGGGAAGAAGAAGGAAAATGAAAACTAAAAAAAATAAAATAAAAAAAAAAAAATAATAATAATATTCATAATATAATTATATTTAGAATAAAAATCAAATGTATACCTTAGATTACTTATCAGTTAGACACACGAAGATATGCTGTAGACCAGTTTTATAAACACTTGTGTGTATATAAATATATAATAATAAATTCGAAAGACGGTTCTGTTGTTTTGAAACTAATTTGTCGACATATGGCTCCATTTTAAAAAACAGCATCCCAAAATCTTGATTAAGTGTATGATCAGGTGTTGCAATCATCATGAACAGTCTATGCGTGATTCACGGTACGCGGGATCATTAGTTCCGAAATCTCTGTATGGACAGGCATTGCGAGCCTTACAAACTTTATGCGTGATTCAGGGTACTGTTGGGAAATCGCTATAAAAGACAGTGTTGGAATTAACAGGAATTAACAGGAAACAAAAATAAGTTAGCAACTAAAGCTTGATAGATAGTAACTGACAGTTAAAATCTAGAAAAATATTTCTGTAATACTTATTTACAATTTACATTAAATGTATGTATAAAATCCTGGTCCTGCTGGGAGATAAATAAGCAGGGAAGGCAGGTGAAATTAAGGGAACCAGTTTTGGATGCAGGAAAAGTAAAAAAGTCAGTCAGTTTTCTGTTTTCGGTAGTATATTACTTAATTACCAAGTTGGGAGCCATTGCAGAGTCAGTTATTTGAAAAGAGTGACAGCTGGTGCAAAAACTGCGTAACGTAAGTAATACTTGATTGTGTTTTAGAGTTTATGGTCTTAAATGATTTCTGGAGCTCAGATAATATTATTTATGTATTTATGACTAGAATTAAGAAACCCATCTGTTGTCAAAGTTATATAAAAATGTTTTTTTTTATTAAAATTTTGACGGGTTGTGTTTATTTTTTAAAGTATTGTATTACTGGAATATTTAACGTATTACCGAATATTGTCAAAAGTTGTTTACATGGCAGTATTTTGTGAAAAATGTAGAGAATTTATATTGCATATAATTCTGGTTCATAGAATTAAGTGTGAATTCAGTTCGGAAAATTAATAAATTTCTTGGAAAAATATGTGTTCTGAGATTAACATTTTAACTTTGAGAGAATTAAAATATGTGATCTGCTTCAGCTAGCGAAAGCGAATAAGAAAAAATGAAATGGTACATAATTTAGCATAAAATATAATAAATAATAAATTAAGATAAAGGCATGTGAAGAAAATTAATAAAGGGGATGAAAATTGGAACTTTAAGAGTTAGCTGGAGTAGCTCCAGAAACACGTGATTGTTACGTATTATTGCCATAATACAAGAAACGATATTTTTAAATTCGTTACTGGTATTTTAGAACCGAGGACCGGTTTTTTTTTTTTTTGGTCAACTCTTACATTATTGTAAATAGTGGATTTGACTAGCAACCCAAGAGCTACAAACCCATGTGGTTTTTACGTGTTTTTGACAAAATACAAGTGACGAGCACAAAACAACGTGGTTTTTACGTGTTTATGAAAAAATCCAAGTAACGAATTTTTTTAGGTCATTACCGGTATTTTAAGACTGAGAACATTTTTTTAGGTCATCACTTGTATTTAAACAATGAAGAACTTTTTTTTAAGATCAACACTTTTATTTTGAAATATAAATTGCATTTGATACATAGCACCACAAGAGCTTCAAAAACGTGTGGTTTTTACATTTTTTTATAAAAATACATGTGACCGCCCCAAAAGCTCCAAAAACACGTGGTTGTTATGAGTTTTAGCCAAAATACAAGTAACGACTTTTGTTTTTTTTTAGGTCATCACTTGTATTTTAGAACTGAGAAACTTTTTTTTTCACACGTTTTTTTTTTTTCGAAAAATAAAATGTATTTGACCAGCATTTACCCCCCCCCTTCCAAGAAAAATTCCTGGGTGCGCGCCTGGCACTTGCAGTGGCAAATGTGAGCATAGTCCACAATTAGGGAAAGTGGAAACTGAGGCAGCAGCTTCAAATCATTTTCCGAAAGCATACACGTACTTAATATCAAATAGAACGTGGCTGTTGATAGATAAGACACAGGGTAAAGAAACACTCAAGAGTTCTAAATAACAGATGATAAAACGCAAAAGATGTGATAATGCAAATTAAGAATTATATTAAAACTGCAAAGGCACATCAATTTTTACACAAAATATAGACATTTGAATAAACTATTTCGTGATACGGAATCTCATATATTTGAACATGAAAGAAAGAAACAGTCTAGCAAAGGAACTTATTAAAATCATATTTGTATCTAAACCGCTTCATAAGAGAAACCGATCATTGCTCATTGACGTGCTTGAAGCAGATGTGTAGTAAAAATGTTAGTTTGTTAGAGTAGTATTTAACCTTACAAATATTAAAATTTTATTTATCTATAAACCTCAAATAAATGTGGCAGTCTAGATTCTCTATCACGATATTTTGTAAAATTCGATATTCTAAAATGATAAATATTTAAGTAATTCTGTGGTGTAAGTGTTTAAATTATGTGTTTATTTGTCATAAATAAAAATGTAGAAATTTGTACTTGAAAGACCATAAACTCGAAGGGCAAACTTGCATTGCTTAACGACCTGAATAAAGAAGAAGTGTCTGGTGTCAGAATCACCAGGAATCTAAACCCGAACGACTGTCTCAACCCGGAGCGATTGTTGGGAAATCGCTCTAAAAGACAGCGTTGGACCTAACAGAACAATTGATTAGCAACCAGGTCTCGATAGATAGTAACTGACAGTTAAAATCTAGAAAATATGTCTGTAATTATTTACAATATTTATTAAATTTATATATAAAAAACTTGGTCCTGCTGAGACACATAAGCAGGGAAGGCTGGTGTGTATACTCATTCACCGAGTTGGGAGCTATTGCAAAGTCAGTAACTTGGAAAGAATGACGGCTGGTGCACAAACTGGGTAACGTTAGTAATACTTGATTGTATTTCAGAGGTTATGGTCGTAATTGATGTCTGGAGAGAGATAATATTTATATATTTTTTTTTACAGAATGTGTATATTTAAAAAAAATAATATTACTTGAATATTTATCGTATTGCTGAATATTGTAAAAAGTAGTTTACATGGGAGTATTTTGTGAAAATTATACATGTTATACATGAGTTAATTAGAAACAAAATGGATAGAGAAAAACGTTTAGAGTTAGCTTAAATGGAGGCTCGGATAAAAATTGCGCAAGCCCAAAGTCAATTTTTTTCTGCATCTAAATGAAACAATCTTTTAATAACTGAAGATAATACTAATTTCCAGGCGTGCAACCAGTAGGGAGAGTTCCTCACAGGTTTGAGCTTCCCCCACAGCTATAAAAACACGTGGTTTTTACGAATTTTTGGCAAAATACAAGAGACGAACCCCCTCCAATTAGATCAAAAAACACGTGGTTATTACGTGTTTTTACCAAAACAAGTATTGACTTTTGTTCTTTATTAGCTTATCACATGTATTTTTTAAGAGAGGACCTTTTTTTGTCATTGATTGAATTTTAGAAAAGAAGTCCTTGCTATTATATATATGTATTTTCAAAATAAAAGTGTATTTGACAAGCATCCCTAGAACTCCAAAAACCTGTGGATTTTACGGGTTTTTATCAAAATACAAGTGATGAGCCCCCCCTCAAGAGATCCAGAAACACGTGGTTGTTATGTGTTTTTAACAAAGTACAAGTAACGACCTTTTTTTTTAGGTCATCACATGTATTTTACAAGTGAACATCTTGTTTTTAGATCTTCACTTGTATTTTCAAAAATAAAGTGTATTTGACTAGCACCCCTAGAACTCCAAAAACCTGTGGATTTTACGGGTTTTTATCAAAATACAAGTGATGAGCCCCCCCTCAAGAGATCCAGAAACACGTGGTTGTTATGTGTTTTTAACAAAGTACAAGTAACGACCTTTTTTTTTAGGTCATCACATGTATTTTACAAGTGAACATCTTGTTTTTAGATCTTCACTTGTATTTTCAAAAATAAAGTGTATTTGACTAGCACCCCTAGAACTACAAAAACCTGTGGAATTTACGTGTTTTTGTCAAAATACAAGTGATGAGACCCCCCTCAAGAGATCCAGAAACACGTGGTTGTTATGTGTTTTTAACAAAGTACAAGTAACGACCTTTTTTTTTAGGTCATCACATGTATTTTAGAAGTGAACATCTTGTTTTTAGATCTTCACTTGTATTTTCAAAAATAAAGTGTATTTGACTAGCACCCCTAGAACTCCAAAAACCTGTGGATTTTACATGTTTTTGTCAAAATGCAAGTGACGAGCCCCCCTTCAAGAGATCCAGAAACAAGTGGTTGTTATGTGTCTTTTACAAAGTACAAGTAACGACCTTTTTTTTTTAGGTCATCACATGTATTTTAGAAGTGAACATCTTGTTTTTAGATCTTCACTTGTATTTTCAAAAATAAAGTGTATTTGACTAGCACCCCTAGAACTACAAAAACCTGTGGAATTTACGTGTTTTTGTCAAAATACAAGTGATGAGCCCCCCCTCAAGAGATCCAGAAACACGTGGTTGTTGTGTGTTTTTACCAAAGTACAAGTAAGGACCTTTTTTTTTTAGGTCATCACATGTATTTTAGAAGTGAACATCTCGTTTTTAGATCTTCATTTGTATTTTCAACAATAAGGTGTATTTGACTAGCACCCCTAGAACTCCAAAAACCTGTGGATTTTACGTGTTTTTGTCAAAATGCAAGTGACGAGCCCCCCCTCAAGAGATCCAGAAACACGTGGTTGTTGTGTGTTTTTAACAAAGTACAAGTAACGACCTTTTTTTTTTAGGTCAGCACATGTATGTTAGAAGTGAACATCTTGTTTTTAGATCTTCACTTGTATTTTCAAAAATAAAGTGTATTTGACTAGCACCCCTAGAACTCCAAAGACCTGTGGATTTTACGTGTTTTTGTCAAAATGCAAGTGACGAGCCCCCCCTCAAGAGATCCAGAAACACGTGGTTGTTGTGTGTTTTTACCAAAGTACAAGTAAGGACCTTTTTTTTTAGGTCATCACATGTATTTTACAAGTGAACATCTTGTTTTTAGATCTTCACTTGTATTTTCAAAAATAAAGTGTATTTGACTAGCACCCCTAGAACTCCAAAAACCTGTGGATTTTACGTGTTTTTGTCAAAATGCAAGTGACGAGCCCCCCTTCAAGAGATCCAGAAACACGTGGTTGTTGTGTGTTTTTACCAAAGTACAAGTAAGGACCTTTTTTTTTTTAGGTCATCACATGTATTTTAGAAGTGAACATCTCGTTTTTAGATCTTCATTTGTATTTTCAACAATAAGGTGTATTTGACTAGCACCCCTAGAACTCCAAAAACCTGTGGATTTTACGAGTTTTTGTCAAAATACAAGTGATGAGCCCCCCCTCAAGAGATCCAGAAACACGTCGTTGTTGTGTGTTTTACCAAAGTACAAGTAACGACCTTTTTTTTTAGGTCATCACAAGTATTTTAGAAGTGAACATCTGTTTTTAGATCTTCACTTGTATTTTCAAAAATAAAGTGATTTGACTAGCACCCCTGGAACTCCAAAAACCTGTGGAATTTACGTGTTTTTGTCAAAATGCAAGTGACGAGCCCCCCTTCAAGAGATCCAGAAACACGTGGTTGTTGTGTGTTTTTACCAAAGTACAAGTAAGGACCATTTTTTTTTAGGTCATCACATGTATTTTAGAAGTGAACATCTTGTTTTTAGATCTTCACTTGTATTTTCAAAAATAAAGTGTATTTGACTAGCACCCCTAGAACTCGAAAAACCTGTGGATTTTACGTGTTTTTGTCAAAATACAAGTGACGAGCCCCCCTTCAAGAGATCCAGAAACACGTGGTTGTTGTGTGTTTTTACCAAAGTACAAGTAACGACCTTTTTTTTTTAGGTCATCACATGTATTTTAGAAGTGAACATCTCGTTTGTAGATCTTCATTTGTATTTTCAAAAATAAGGTGTATTTGACTAGCACCCCTAGAACTCCAAAAACCTGTGGATTTTACGTGTTTTTGTCAAAATACAAGTGATGAGCCCCCCCTCAAGAGATCCAGAAACACGTGGTTGTTGTGTGTTTTACCAAAGTACAAGTAACGACCTTTTTTTTAGGTCATCACATGTATTTTAGAAGTGAACATCTTGTTTTTAGATCTTCACTTGTATTTTCAAAAATAAAGTGTATTTGACTAGCACCCCTAGAACTCCAAAAACCTGTTTTTGTCAAAATGCAAGTGACGAGCCCCCCTTCAAGAGATCCAGAAACACGTGGTTGTTGTGTGTTTTTACCAAAGTACAAGTAAGGACCTTTTTTTTTTAGGTCATCACATGTATTTTAGAAGTGAACATCTCGTTTGTAGATCTTCATTTGTATTTTCAAAAATAAGGTGTATTTGACTAGCACCCCTAGAACTCCAAAAACCTGTGGATTTTACGTGTTTTTGTCAAAATACAAGTGATGAGCCCCCCCTCAAGAGATCCAGAAACACGTGGTTGTTGTGTGTTTTACCAAAGTACAAGTAACGACCTTTTTTTTTAGGTCATCACATGTATTTTAGAAGTGAACATCTTGTTTTTAGATCTTCACTTGTATTTTCAAAAATAAAGTGTATTTGACTAGCACCCCTAGAACTCAAAAAACCTGTGGATTTTACGTGTTTTTGTCAAAATACAAGTGATGAGCCCCCCCCCCCCCTCAAGAGATCCAGAAACACGTGGTTGTTGTGTGTTTTACCAAAGTACAAGTAACGACCTTTTTTCTTAGGTCATCACATGTATTTTAGAAGTGAACATCTTGTTTTTAGATTTTCCCTTGTATTTCTTAAAATAAAGTATATTTGACAAGCACCCCAGGAACACAAAGAAATGTGGTTTTTAAGTGTTTTTGTCAACATAAGAGTGACGAAATCTCCCTCCCTAGGTCCCTACATGCACCTAGAATTGAACAGCATATTTATTGGTCTTAATTTGAACTTTGAAAAATAAAGTGTATTTGACCAGCACCCCAGAAACGCCAAATACATATGGTATTTACGTGTTTTTGTGAAATTAAAAGTGGCGCCTTTTTACTCAAATACAAGTAATGACTTTTTGTTGTATTTTTTTATGTCATCGCATGTATTTTAAAAGTGAACATCATTATTTTTAGATCTTCACTTGTACTTTGAAAAATAAAATGTATTTGACCAGCACCCCAATAACTCCAAAACTATGTAGATATTACGTGTTTTTGTAAAATTACAAGTGAGCTCCAAAAGGCACGTGGTTGTAGCTTTTTTTACCAAAATACAAATTAACTTTTGTTTTTTTTTTGATGATAGGTCATTAAATGTACTTTAGAATTGAGCATCGTTTATTTAGATCAACACTTGCATTTTGTTAAATAAAGTGAATTTGATCGACACTTATTTCCGAATTCCTACCATTTAAAACAATTTCCTCTTTTTTAAAATATTTCGAGATACGGAATCTGATATACGACTATGAAAGAATCATTCCAAATAAAACGGAACAGGCTTATGCAACAAATGAACTTACTAAAACCTTATTTGTATTTAAACCATTCCTTAATAGAAACCATCACTGTCCATTGACGTGGTTGATGCAGCTGCGTAGTAAAAATGTTATTTTGGTAAGGTGGTATTTGACAAAAATATTTAATTTTATTTATATATAAACCTAAAATCAATGTGGCAATGTAGATTCTCTATCACGATATTTTGTATAATTCGATATTCTAGACTGATAAATATTCAAGTAATTCTATGTTAGTTTAAAATGTATGTTTAATAGTCATAAGTAATATGTAGAAGTTTGTTCTTGAAAGACCATAAACTCGAAAGGCAACCTTGTATTGTTTAACGTCCTGAATAAAGAAGAAGTCTCTGGTGTCACTATCACCAGGAATCTAACCCCAAACGCCTGTCTTAACCCGGGGCAATTTTTGGAAAATATAAAAGACAGCGTTGGACCTAACAGAAAAAAATGAATTAGCAACCAGTACTCAATAGATAGTAACTGACAGTTAAAATCTAGAAAATATATATATGTTATTATTATATACAATATACATTAAAATATATATAAATCCTGGCCCTGCTGAGGGATAAATAAGCAGGGAAGGCTGGTGTGTATACTCATTCACCGAGTTGGGAGCTATTGCAAAGTCATTTACTTGGAAAGAGTGACAGCTGGTGCAAGAACTGGGTTACGTTAGTAATACTTGATCGTATTTCAGAGGTTATGGTCGTAATTGGTGTCTGGAGCTCAGATAATATTTTTTATGTATTTATGATAAGAATTTATAAATACATCAGTTGTATGTCAAAGTTTTATAAAAAGGTTTATTTTTTATTAAAATTTTAACGGGTTGTGGTTATTTTTAAAGTATAGTATTACTGGAATACTTATCGTATTGTCGAATATTGAAAAAAATTGTTTACATAGCAGTATTTTGTGAAAATATAGAGAATTTATATTGCTTATTATTCTGGTTCATAAAATTTAGTGAGATTTCTTTTCTGAAAATTAACAAATTTCATATAGAAACATGTGTTTTATAACATTTTTACTGTGAGACAGTAGGAATACAATAAGAAAAATTAAACAATTGGAACGTTTAGAGTTAGCTTGAATAAAATCTCGTATAAAAATTGTGCAAGATGAAAGTAAAAAATTATCTGCATCTAAATGTTACACTCATTAAGTTACTGAAGGTAATACTAGTTTTTTCTGGGGCGCAACCAGAAGAGGGGGATGCTCACGAGCTTGGGCCTCCCTTACAGCTACAAAAACACGTGGTTGTTACGTGTTTTTGCATATAATTCTGGTTCATAAAATTAAGTGTGAATTCAGTTCGGAAAATTAATAAATTTCTTGGAAAAACATGTGTTCTGAGATTAACATTTTAACTGTGAGAGAATCACAATATGTAATCGGTTTCAGCTACCGAAAGCGAATAAGGAAAAATTAAATGGTACAAAATTTAGCATAAAATATAATAAATAATAAATTAAGATAAAGGCATGGGAAGAAAATTAATAAAGGGGATGAAAATTGGAACTTTAAGAGTTAGCTGGAATAGCTCCAGAAACACGTGGTTGTTACGTGTTTTTGCCAAAATACAAGTATCGACTTTTGTTTTTTATTTAGCTCATCACACCTATGTTTGAAGTAAGGCGCCTTTTCTTAATCATCAATTGTATTTTAGAAGTAAAGACCATGTTTTTAGATTAACACTTGTATTTTGAAAACTAAAGTGTATTTAAACAATTCCCCAAGAACTCCAAAAACTGGTATTTTTGATCCAAGGACCTTTTTTGTAGGTCATCTCTTGTATTTTGAAAAATAAAGTGTATTTATACAACTCCCTAAGAACTCAATAAACATGTGGTTTTTACTTGTTTATATCAAAATACATGTAACGACTTTTTTTTAGGTCATTACTGGTATTTTTGATCCAAGAACCTTTTTTGTAGGTCATTTCTTACATTTTGAAAAATAAAGTGTATTTAAACAACTCCCCAAGAACTCCAAAAACATGTGGATCTTACGTGTTTATGTCAAAATACATGTAACGACTTGTTTTTAGGTCATTACTGGTATTTTTGACCCAAAGACCTTTTTTGTAGGTCATCTCTTGCATTTTGAAAAATGAAGTGTATTTAAACACCTTTCCAAGAACTCCAAAAACATGTGGATCTTACGTGTTTATGTCAAAATACATGTAACGACTTGTTTTTAGGTCATTACTGGTATTTTTGACCCAAAGACCTTTTTTGTAGGTCATCTCTTGCATTTTGAAAAATAAAGTGTATTTAAACAAGTCCCCAAGAAATCCAAAAACATGTGGATTTTACGTGTATATGTCAAAATACATGTAACGACTTGTTTTCAGGTCATTTCTTGTATTATTGAATAAAAGACCTTTTTTGTAGGTCATCTCTTGCATTTTGAAAAATAAAGTGTATTTAAACAAGTCCCCAAGAACTCCAAAATCATGTGGATTTTACGTGTATATGTCAAAATACATGTAACGACTTGTTTTTAGGTCATTACTGGTATTTTTGACCCAAAGACCTTTTTTGTATGTCATCTCTTGCATTTTGAAAAATAAAGTGTATTTAAACAAGTCCCCAAGAACTCCAAAATCATGTGTAGTTTACGTGTATATGTCAAAATACATGTAACGACTTATTTTTAGGTAATTACTGGTATTTTTGACCCAAAGACCTTATTGTAGGTCATCTCTTGCATTTTGAAAAATAAAGTGTATTTAAACAAGTCCCCAAGAACTCCAAAAACATGTGGATCTTATGTGTTTATGTCAAAATACATGTAACGACTTATTTTTAGGTCATTACTGGTATTTTTGACCCAAAGACCTTTTTTGTAGGTCATCTCTTGCATTTTGAAAAATAAAGTGTATTTAAACAACTCCCCAAGAACTCCAAAAACATGTGGATCTTACGTGTTTATGTCAAAATACACGTAACGACTTGTTTTTAGGTCATTACTGGTATTTTTGACCCAAAGACCTTTTTTGTAGGTCATCTCTTGCATTTTGAAAAATAAAGTGTATTTAAACAACTCCCCAAGAACTCCAAAAACATGTGGATCTTACGTGTTTATGTCAAAATACATGTAACGACTTGTTTTTAGGTCATTACTGGTATTTTTGACCCAAGGACCTTTTTTGTAGGTCATCTCTTGCATTTTGAAAAATAAAATGTATTTAAACAAGTCCCCAAGAACTCCAAAAACATGTGGATTTTACGTGTATATGTTAAAATACATGTAACGACTTGTTTTTAGGTCATGTCTTGTATTATTGAATAAAGGACCTTTTTTGTAGGTCATCTCTTGCATTTTGAAAAATAAGGTGTATTTAAACAAGTCCCCAAGAACTCCAAAATCATGTGGATTTTACGTGTTTATGTCAAAATACATGTAACGACTTGTTTTTAGGTCATTACTGGTATTTTTGATCCAAGGACCTTTTTTGTAGGTCATCTCTTGCATTTTTAAAAATTAAGTGTATTTAAACAAGTCCCCAAGAACTCCAAAATCATGTGGATTTTACGTGTATATGTCCAAATACATGTAACGACTTGTTTTTAGGTAATTACTGGTATTTTTGACCCAAAGACCTTTTTTGTATGTCATCTCTTGCATTTTGAAAAATAAAGTGTATTTAAACAACTCCCCAAGAACTCCAAAAACATGTGGATCTTACGTGTTTATGTCAAAATACATGTAACGACTTGTTTATAGGTCATTACTGGTATTTTTGACCCAAAGACCTTTTTTGTAGGTCATCTCTTGCATTTTGAAAAATAAAGTGTATTTAAACAAGTCCCCAAGAACTCCAAAATCATGTGAATTTTACGTGTATATGTCAAAATACATGTAACGACTTGTTTTTAGGTCATTACTGGTATTTTTGACCCAAAGACCTTTTTTGTAGGTCATCTCTTGCATTTTGAAAAATAAAGTGTATTTAAACAAGTCCCCAAGAACTCCAAAAACATGTGGATTTTACGTGTATATGTCAAAATACATGTAACGACTTGTTTTTAGGTCATTACTGGTATTTTTGACCCAAAGAGCTTTTTTGTACGTCATCTCTTGCATTTTGAAAAATAAAGTGTATTTAAACAAGTCTCCAAGAACTCCATAAACATGTGGATTTTACGTGTATATTTCAAAATACATGTAACGACTTGTTTTTAGGTCATTACTGGTATTTTTGACCCAAAGACCTTTTTTGTAGGTCATCTCTTGCATTTTGAAAAATAAAGTGTATTTAAACAACTCCCCAAGAACTCCATAAACATGTGGATCTTACGTGTTTATGTCAAAATACATGTAACGATTTGTTTTTAGGTCATTACTGGTATTTTTGACCCAAAGACCTTTTTTGTAGGTCATCTCTTGCATTTTGAAAAATAAAGTGTATTTAAACAAGTCCCCAAGAACTCCAAAATCATGTGGATTTTACGTGTATATGTCAAAATGCATGTAACGACTTGTTTTTAGGTCATTACTGGTATTTTTGACCCAAAGACCTTTTTTGTAGGTCATCTCTTGCATTTTTAAAAATAAGGTGTAATTAAACAACTCCCCAAGAACTCCAAATACATGTGGTTTTTACGTGTTTATGTCAAAATACATGTAACGACTTTTCAAGTAGGTCATCACTTTTAGACATTTTCTTGACATCAACACTTGCATTTTGAAAAATAAACTATATTTGTCCAGCATCCCCAAGAGCTCCAAAAACATGTGGTTTTTACGTATTTATGTAAAAATACAAGTAACGAACTTTTTTTTGTAGGTAATTATAAGTATTTTAAAATCGATGACCTTTTTTTCAGGTCATCACTTGTATTTTAGAACTGAGGACTTTTTTAACACTTGTATTTTTTAAAATAAAGTGTATTTGACGATTACTCATTTCCGAATAATTCCAATTCCTACCCTATTAAATAATTTCGTCTACTGATCGCCCCTCCTAAGAAACATTTTTAGGTCCGCGACTCGCTTTGACAAAAGGAGACCTTTTAGATGTTACGGTTGTGGATGTCCTAAGACGAAAGTAATTTTGGCTACTTTATTAATAAAGGATGGAAAAACTGCACTACTAGATCCATATACCTTCGTAGGTAAGGTAAATGGAATTGAATTATAAATTCTAAGAGATAGCGCAAATATGGTACATATATAAATAGAACGTGGATATTGTTAGATAAGATACTCATGAGTTCTGAGCAACAGAAAATAAAACACAATATTTGAAAATACAAATTTAGAATTATATAAAGGCTGCTGAAGCACAGAATTTTTAAAAAAATTGGAAGAACTATTCCCAATAAACCGCAATAGGCTTATGGAGCAAATGAACTTACTAAAACCTTACTTCTATTTAAACCGTTTCATAATTGAAACCGATTACTGCCCATTATCGTTGTTGAAACAGATGTGTAGTAAAAATGTCACGTTTGATAAGTTGGTATTTTACCATACACTATCTATAAACCTAAAAAATGTGGTAATGTAGGTTCTCTATCACGATATTTTGTAAAATTCGATATTCTAAAATGTTAAATGTTTCAGTAATTCTATGTTTATATGAATTGCATGTTTGTGTGTTAAGTTAAATGTAGAAATTTGTTCTTGAAAGACCATAAACTCGAAGGGCAAACTTGTATTGCGTAATAAGCTGAATAAAGAAGAATCCTCAGGTGTCAGAATGACCAGAATACTAACCCCAAACGACTGTCTCAGCCCGGGGCAACTGTTGGGAAATTGCTCTAAAATGCAGCTGTGGAATTAATAGAAGAAAAAAAAATGGGTTAGCAACAAGGACTATATATAGTAACCGACAGTTAAAATCTAGAAAAATGTATCTGTTACTATTATTTATAATACGCATTAAATTCATATATAAAGAATATCCAGGGGCTACATTATTTCACACTGTCTTACCCCACCGCTAAGCGAAATTACAACAGTACGGGAGATCATCAGGCCCGAATGCTCGATATGGTTAGGTTTTGCGACCATTATGAAATTCCCTTGCGTGATTCAAGGTACGTGGTATCTTCAAGCCTGAATGCTCGATACGGTCGGGTGTTGCGACCATTATGAACCTTCCCTGCGTGGTGCAGGGTTCGCGAGATCATCAGGTCCAAACGTTTAATATGGTCAACTGTTGCGACCATTATGAACTTCCCTTGCGTGATTCAGGGTAGGCGGAACCATCAAGTCCGAAATTTAGATATGGTCATTCGTCAAAACATTCACAGCTGCCTTTAGTTTTCAGAGATATCCTGGTGGATCCTAGTGGGGCTCTTCTGCTTCCAATCCACTGTCTTTTGAACTCTGCAAATAATTATGCTTTATTAGAAAACCATAAAAAAAAAAATAGTATGCTACAAGAAATTTAAAATATTAGTTTTTTCAAAATTATCGAAGTAAATAAATATGTGAAATGTGTAATAACTTCTCAAGATATTAGGTCATAATAAAACAACTAAATACTCATATTTTTGAATAGACCGATTTCGACATTATATATTGTCTTCTTCAGTATTTCTGTGGAAAAATAAGAAGAAGAAAAAATATTTTACAATAATTGTTCACAAATTTATATATTTATATAGTTGTTAGTTAAAGTTAAGCAATACTTTTAGTTTTAATCACAATACTGTTTTGAGTAAGCGGTTTTACACAAATATTCATTAATATATATATATATATATAATAAAAAAAATAAAAGTAAACACAAACTAAAAGTATTGCTTAACTTTAATTAACAACTTGTAACCTGTAGTGCCATTTTATAAAGACTTTACGTTAAGTTAATATAGAAAATAATCTAGTACAGACAGTACCGTAACTAGGCAGGTGCAACAGGGGCACTTGCCCAGGGCCCAGGTATGAATGGGGGCCCAGAAAGGAAAAAAAAATGGAATAATAAAATAATTGTATTGGATCTTTTATTTTAGGCATCACTTGCATTAGGAGGGCCCAATTATAAAATTTTGCCTAGGGCCTGAAAAAAGCTAGTTACGGCCCTGAGTACAGAAGAATCCGTATTCTACGCTAAGCTCTGTCTTATTCTTAACGTTAGACAACAACTACTGTGTTTGAATAAAAAATGGAAATTTGAATGATATTTATTTTAAGACTGTAAAATAATGCCAAAATTAAAAAACTACGCCTATTAAAATGTATTAACTCAAGTTCAGGGGATAATTACATTCATTCTCTAGTAATAATAATTGAATAATACAAAAAGAGCATTTTCTTAAATAAAATTAAATTTGCCATGTTGACATTTCAAAACAAAATAAGAAGGTTGGAGAACGACACGCTGGGCTTTAGGCCTTCCGAACATCAAATATCCAGTCAGAATCATAATCGCAATCGCAAAAGAAATTATGCGCACGTCTGTCCTCGACCAACTTCCAATGGCGAGAACGATATTTTCTAAATATGCAAAAAATACCTTTTCTTAAATAAAATGAAAAATTCTTACCTTAAAATTTAAATATCCTCTGAGATATCATTTAGACACTAAATTTTATATTTTCTTTCGCAAAATATTATATAAAATTATTTTGAAATTATTAAGGCACTATCGAATATTAGAAAAGAAATTTATCTTCACAAACAGAAAAATAAAACATCATGACTTTCCAAACAGCCTGTCGACAGTAAATTTTATTTTATTTATTTCTGGTTGCTAAATAACGAGAGTCAGATGTTTTAATTCGAATTATGCCTACTCGAGTCAAAACAAGATACAAAAAATACATAATTAAAAAGAACATATCATTTTAACGTAAAATATATTAAAATATGTACTACCTCCGTTCCACAATAAGTGAGCTATTTCATATTGAAAATATTTCTACAGATTTAAAGTGATTTTTAAATACACCAGATTATAATACAACAGAATCGTCCAACAGAATCAATTAAATAAACAATGAGTGTTTTATGATTTATTAATTTTTTTATTAATTTATTAATTTATTTATTTATTTGATATTTTTTTTAATAGCTCACTTATTTTAGAATTTTTAATATGTTTAATAGCTCACTTATTGTGGAACGGATGTAGTAATAATTATAGTTAGGACATGCTGAAACCATTCATATCAAGAGGAAAATATTGTCTATTGTGTTTAATTAAATATTTTGTGCAATTAGCTTACTTAAAATTCTACTGCATATTGTAGTGCAGTCTTCCAAAATATATTATGTTTACACTATTTGATATGCGCGTTGTTATTTTCGTTACATTTAATTAATAAACCGAGTTCTCCCGCTTAAATTTACTACACCGTGATTACAATCTTACCAGTTGGCCAAATTAAGCATTCGCAGTGACAAGAATATCAAAAGGTGCGTACTGACTTGAGCATATGTGCGCGTACGGATTATGTGCGCGCATGGATTTTCGTGCGGGTAAAAAAAAAATGCAAACAAAACATTCTTGTTTGTGTGCGTACCACGCAATAGCGCTCCACGTATTTCAGTTTTATCTACGCACATATTTATTTAAAATAAGTAGTGTCAACGATGGCGGAAAGTAATGTTGTTGCCTTAACAAGTGCAGCGTACATAGTAATGCACATCAGCAGTGGTAAAAGGCAAGAGCGAGAGAGGCACCAGCCCAGGGCACCAAAACGTGGTCTCAAATATACACATTCTCAGTGGCATACTCAGTAAAATATGAAGGTACTAATAAAAAAAAATAAAAATATTCTAAACATCATTTTCATCTTCTGATAGTGTTTCTAACATAGTTTTTAAATAATTGAACGTAGAAAGTGAACGTTCGCGCTTTAATAATTCTCAAGCTGGACATACGCAATAAATCAATACATGAACTTATCCCTTAACTGTTGTAACCTCATTAGAAACTTCATCCACGAATAAAGCTAATCTTTGCTAGTAATAATAATTAAAAAATACAAAAAAGGCATATTCTTAAATAAAATTAAATATACCTATTAAAATTTCTCAACATAATAAAAAGGTTGGAGAAAGACGCGCCTAGTATTCATGCTATCTGGACATCAAATAGTCAATCAGAATCATAATCGAAATCATAAAAGCAATAATGTGCACGCCTATCTTTGACCTACTTTTAATGGCGGGAACGACAATATTTTTAAAATATTCAAAAAAATGCTCTTTCTTAAATTAAATAAAAAATTCTTACCTTAAAATTTAAATATACTTTTGACTTGTTCGAAATATCATTTTGAAACTAAATTTTATTATTTTCGCAAAATATTATATAAAATTATTTTGAAATTATATATTAAGGCACTATCGAATATTCGAAAAGAAATTTATCATGACAAACAGAAAAATAAAACATTACTGCTGTCACCAAACATCCTATTGACACTAAATTTTATTTTATTTATGGCTGGTTGCTAAGAATGAGAATTAGATGTTTTAACTCGAATTATGCCTACTCGAGTCAAAACAACATACAAGAACATGGCATTTTAACTTGATTTAGGGTTAAAGGTGGTTTCCAATTGACGTAGACGTAAAAGGTAGAACGTAGATTTTGTTGCTTTGGTTTCCAGTAAACTTAGAATATCAAAACTCTTTAAGTTAACCTTTTTGTAAAAGAAGTTTCTAATAAAGTGTTAAATAATATGTATACGTCAAATAATATGGACGACGATTTAGCAATGCTAACAATTTCTATTGTTACTGTTATGCTAATTAGTCGCAAACAACGTCGTAAACACAGAATATCTAAAGCACGATGGTAGTTTAGACCAATTTTGCAACCAGGGCCGCCACGTTGGTGTCAGCCGCCTGTGTGCAAACAGGGCCGGCCCGACGAATTCTAGCGCCCCGGGCAAATATTTAAATTGCGCCCCTTAATGAATGAATATCCTTTTGCGCTCCATGTTTCGCGGCGCCCTGGGCTATCGCCCGGTTCGCCCGTGCCTCGGGCCGGCCCTGTGTGCAAACATACATAAGACTGGCTTTTCTAGAATCGAACCGAATGTCGCCAGTGCCCAAGCTTTTATAAGTCCCCCTTTACCCCCCTTTACTAGTAGGTTCTATAGAATCGACCTCAAATTCCGCCCATTTGTTGGGTCGGCCGTTTGCAGCGACCCTGTGCGCCAAAAAGTTTCCACAATTAGTATATCTAATATATATTAAATAATATATATTCATTATTATACACTAATCATGGTAATCATTTATTTCCCTTATTTCAATACAGTGAACCCATGCAATTTTGACAGGTGCTATCTATCTACATACAACATATTGAGGATGTTTTGTGATTTTCTATCATTCTTTCCCATTGGCCGGACGTAAAAACGTAGACGTGATATATAAAAATATGAATATTCTACGTGAAAGTTTCTACATCTACGTCAATCTACGTCTGATTGGAAACCGTAGCATGCATTTTTCTATTACTTATAATTTGTCTACGTCAATTGGAAACCATCCTTAACTTTAGTTAAAACATTTAATTCAATCTTTAGCAACCGGCCATTAAAAAATATTTAATTTAACATTTTTCTAAAGTTTTAAAGCATTAAATGTATAAAAAATTCATTTTTAAAATTATTTAATTTTTTTAATTTTATTCAAAAATATGTTTCAATCATTACAATATATTTAAGTTACAAAAAAATATATAAATTAAATTGTTTATAAATATTTAACTAAAACATTATTGTATAAATATTTCAATTAATTTAAATTAAATTTAAAACAAAATTGCAACAAATTACTTATTTATTAATATTATTGTTTAATATTTTCAATTTATATAAATGAAATTTTTAAATGTTTTGCGAACTTTTGAGACCAGTCTATCAACTTAAGTACAATTTCTTCATTAGAACTTTAAGATAGGATGTTTAAGTTAACTTTAAGGTGCCTACAGACGGCGTGGCAAGTCACGACCAATGTTTATACTTGTCTAGCTCCGCTGATCGTGTGTAGGGGCAACAAGTCACAAGTCACAGCCAGCGTAGGCTGGGCTTGCCGCTGGCCGGTGTTCGCTTCCGAGGCGGTATTCTATCACAAGTCAAAGGACTTTGACCAGCATCGGTGAAGACTTCTAAATGCATGTTAACACCGTACAGACGACGAGCACACACTTGTCATCATTTCAGTCGAGAGTGATGTGCTCAAAAGGAAGGATATAACCATTTTTGCGTAATTATGAAGACTATTTAAAGTAAAAAGTAACTTTTTGTACTTTTAATTTAATTTAAATATTAAAAGCAAGATCAAAGCTGTGACCTTAACCTCACTTTCATTATCAGACCTCCTTTTACAAGCGCGGGCCTATCTTCGCTATTTTTGTACTTGGCCAGCACGGACGCTTCGTCTGTAGGATACACAAGTACAACTGTCCGCCAGCGCTACATGTTACGGCCAGCGTCAGAACCAGCGCTGGCGAACGCTGGCACACCGTCTCTAGGCACCTTTATATTTATGCTAGTGTGAATGTGCGTTACTTCGGTTAAATACAATTTAACTCAAAGACAGAGATTTCTGTCTTAAAGTTAGTACGCATTACCAATATAATTTCTAATACTGTTTGAACTTGTGCGGTCAACATTTTATATTATCATACACAAGAATACTATAGTGTATCTACGTTATAGAAATTTATACTTACCTATGTTATAATACATTAGTTATTTTAATAATGTATTTAATAAAATGTTGCGCTACAATAATTAAAATAAATATGTTAATACAGCTGTAATATATTCTCTTTATTTTAGAATGGAATCAAATATTCATATGTGTTTAATAATTCAAAATGTGCGTCTGCTTAGACAGTTGAAAACTTCGTGACGCCAAGAAGAAAATTATCATAGTAGATATGGGCGATTTAAAAATCTAGGATGAATGCAAAGTTCGCCTATCTTAAAGTTGTAGTGTGAAAAGGATAAAAGAAGTTCAGCACTGACTGGCTAACTGGCATGACGAGCTTATGAACATGCGGTAAATTTCCGGCGCAGATATGAACTTAAGAACACACCTGCGTTCAATGGCTTTCAATTCATGACTTGTCCCGTATAGCGGTATGTATTATCCAAACATTTAGCGGAAATAAATGTAATTTTTATTTTTGTTTTCACGAGTTTACTTTTCAATAATTGAAGTGAGCTTTTGCTAAACTAAATGATCAAATACCTCATTTAATCGTTAAAAGTTACTAAAATAATCAAAAGCTTCATTTAAACGTTAAAAGTTACTAGTTTTCAAAATCTAGTTCCGCTTAAACCAAAGAAACAGACTATAGTTTGCTTATACACGTGGTTGTTGAAGTACGTTGTGAGGTTAGACATATAGCTTATTTCTCTGATTTAATTGGGACTAGATTTTGAAAACTTGTCACTTTTCATTCTTAATTTTCTAGCAACTATCAAATGTCAATATATTATATTTATATCTGTCTCATCTAAGAATACTGTGTGTAAGAAGAAATAAGCTGTTTGTCCTTGCATCTGATTGGTTTAGAACATCGCTTTTACAATGAAAAAAAAAATGTTTTAGGTCCAGATTGACAGTTAAGCCTGGTTTATAATAACTCCATAACATAACGCATACAAATTGAATAATGAGTTTGATCGATGAAAATATCTTTTTTTGAAAATTTATTTAATAATAATAATTATAATAATAATAATAATGATATTTTAACGCAGGGGAAGTTCTTAATGGCCATAACACCTGGCTATTTTCTGAGCTTTCGGGCCTGATGATCCCACGAACCCTCAATCACGCAAGGGAAGTTCGTAATGGTCGCAACATCTGACCATATCGAGCTTTTGGGCCTGATTATCCCACGTACCCTGAATAATAATAATAATAATAATCGGGGTACGGCGGTCTTTTGACCGAAAAGGCTTAGCGCCCTCTCCCTCCGTATCGCTATCATAGTGTTACCACGGCAGGAACCAATTGGGGGTAACGTCGACCCTACCATCTGGTCGATGAATCCTGCCACCGTTTCATGGGGCCAACCTTCCCATGAAACGTATAAATGGTTCCCAAAAATACAAGAAACCATACAGCTTCCCACAACGGGTCCTTCTCGGATGGGGACCCACAAACAGTTGGGCGAAGCTACAATCCCGCTAGCTACAAGCCCGCCACAGGTGGACACCCGAGGAGCAGGAAGACCTGCTTCAGGTTTACGAGGCAGCGTCACCCCATCGCAGGGGCTACATGGTCAGAGTCCACTCACAATGGTGTGAAAATCATCCCGAGCTGGACTTCATGACGCAACAAAATCTGCGCGACCAAGTAGCACGTTTGCGACGCAGGATGAGGCAATCGAGACGAAGAGAGTCGAGAAGGTTGTCCCAAATACCGGTGCAGCCATCGACACCTGCAAGCCCACCAACGGGAGGTGGGCAGATAGCCACTGGGTCTTCCCCAGTTAATGCAGGAATAACATCCTTTTCACCGGAAAAAAATCTTCGTGAGGATTTTCTAGCCCTTCTCTCGCCTCATTATGAACGCACCCGACTTGGACACAATAAGTTCAAAGTTCGTGCGATGACCTCACGCGACTTAATGAACTTATTGACAAGCAAATTTCCCCTCAGAGTAGTCTCTGGGAAATCGACTGTGCTGTATACGCTGCAGCAGCTGTGCTGACGCCAAAGCGGGCTTTGGCCTCTAAGGCTTTTAACGGCAAACTAAGGCTTTTAAGCGTATACAGCAATTAGAGAAGAAAATGACGCGTTCACGCCAGGAAGCTTCTCATATTCAGTGTGCTATTGATGCTTTACGAAGTATTAAGCCGCTAAGTGCGAATACTAAGCGCATACTACATCAATTGCGCATAAAGCATCACACACTGAATTTGTCCACTCTCTTTCTGCTAAAGCAGAAAGCGGTGGACAAATTGAGAG
The DNA here is from genome assembly GCA_963971575.1 of Liopterus haemorrhoidalis. Lineage (NCBI taxonomy): Eukaryota > Metazoa > Arthropoda > Insecta > Coleoptera > Dytiscidae > Liopterus > Liopterus haemorrhoidalis. The sequence continues at coordinate 131,758,259 of OZ020611.1, forward strand.
CACTAGCCCTGGCGCGAAAGAAACTGGTCAACAGGGTTAGGACCATGGAGGAAAATACTATGTTCCTCACGAGTCCGTCACGCCTTTTCATGGCCAAACCTGAAGTTTCTGAACCGTTGTTATCAGTCGACAGGACAGAGATATTCTGGAGGGAGCTTTATGAACACGAGACGATCGTGCAAGACACTCCAGTTTTAGAGAGATTTGAGGAATTCTGTACAAAACATCTTACAGATCCTCAGGCATGCCCCCCTGTTACCCCGGAAGAAGTAACACGTGCTATTTCAAAAGCGCGCAATTTTGCTGCACCAGGAGTTGACGGTATCGTTGCTTTTTGGTGGAAGTCATTTTCCAGTGCACACGGCCATTTTGCACGAAACTTTACTTCCTTTATCCGTGGGGAAATACCAATACCATCTTGGTTAGCAAAGGGGCGTACAGTATTAATCCCCAAAAAAGGTGATTTAACCAACCCGGAGAACTATAGACCTATTACTTGTCTCAATACGCTGTATAAGATCTTTACCAGCGTATTAAACGAGCGGGTACTGAGCTCCATCGCCTCTGTTTGGTCAGATATCTACGAACAGAGGGGATCGAAGAGGGCCCAAGCATGTTGCGGGACGGACTCAGCCAGGGGATCGAACCCTGCGTGAGAGGCCACTACTACCGGCCGCGGCTAGCGTTGCGGTGAGTCTGAACTATGCGCGTCCGTTCTAGATGCCCTGAAAGGTAAAACTTGATTACCCAGGGTTTGAAAAATAATAGTCGGACAGTTTAGGTTTATGGTTTTTATTAACAGAAAATAAATATATATATAGAAGTGATAACAACAATGAAAATGAATAATAATTAATATCTAACAATAAAAAGGAAAGGAAGCGAGAGAAGGAAAAAAGACGGGTCTATGCGATGATCGGCGTGCGTCGCTGGATAGTGTCGCTCGACACTGTGTTCACGGCAGCGATGAAGAGCCGAACAGCTCGAGTAGGCGGCGCCGTAGTTTCCGATTCTTCTTCGTTGTTCCTGGGGTAGTTGGAGTGATCGGTGAAGTGACCACTGAAGTAGGAGTGGTGGCCGACAAGGGTGACAGCGGCACGAGCGGGCGAGCTGTTGCCTTGAGCGGTGACGGTGTCGGCGGTGGGAAGCAGCGGGTCCTGGGGTCGTCTACCTCGTAGAGGGCCTTCCTCACTGTCTTCTTTAGGCCCTGGTATGGCCTGGAGGCTTCACAAGTCCGTAGGTTCCGCCGGTAGTTCCACGCAGCGGTGTGGAGACGGCGCGACTCGGTTCCTCTCTTCTTGGGGGCCAGCGTAAACGGCTGAACTGCCGTGTGAGTGCTAGGCCTCGATGTTGATGACGTCTGAGTCGTAGCGGTCTGTAGCGGCGCTACAGAACAGGCGACGACGGAAATCGGCGTGGACGTTGGCTTCTTGGTGCGGCGTGGGGCCGTGCGTTCGTAACAGGGGGTACGAACGTGGCGGCGGCAGGCAAGACGACTACGGACGTAGAACGGTGCCAACGTAGCGATAACGGATGTAGACTTGAAGAGATGAGACGGTTGAAGATGTGAAGAAAACGGGCGTCGACGTGAAGCGAATATCGTGGAGAAAACGAGCGTTGACGTGAAGCGACAAACGTGAAGAAAACGGGCGTTGACGTGAGGCGACAAACGTGAAGAAAAGATCGTAGATACGTATCGACGAGGTCCGCTAAACCGTCAGCGAACGGGACACAGGCACGCCGAGGCGATCAGCGCACTGTGCATACGTATTACAAGAACGGATAACAATTACAAGCACCGCTAAGGGGTGTCAGCGTTACTTGCAAGAGTTATTGTAAAACAAAACAAAACAAAGAAATATATGAATAAAACAATAGTATGCAGCGTGCATAAATTCTTTTTATATTCTCGGTTAGACCGATCACTTCTTTCAACTCACTTGATAATTTTCTCGTTGGTATATTCTGGTAGACTGTTTGCTGGTTGCTGATCTGATGGATACTGTCCGATGGATACTGTCCCAATTCTTTGGCTGCTCGGGTTTTTATTCGGAGTTCGGTGTTTTACCCCCACTCCGATCGGCTCTCCTATTGGCCGGGTTCGGTGACGGCTTAACTCGGATCCTGCGCTCTGATTGGCTCGGATTTTGGAGCGAGGAAATACCAGTCATAAACACTTAAGCTGCACGTGCAGGATTAGTGACGTCACGGAAAAAAAACCTTTGTGTCAGGCACGTACGCAGACTGCCTGGCGACAAGCAGGTTGCAAAGAAAATCTTATTATCGCCCGATCAGTCTGTCATGACGCGGCGTATTTCAAACGCAACCTGTCAATGGCTTGGGTGGACTACGCAAAAGCATATGACACTACGTCACATGCTCTCATTCTAACATTGTTACGAATGTTACGAGTTCACCCGGAGGTAGAGAGATGCATTGGACAACTTATGTCCCTCTGGAAGACACAATTTATTGTTCCAAGCAGATCAACCACAGTGTCGACAGGGTGGATACATGTCAAGCGTGGCATTTTCCAGGGAGATTCCCTAAGCCCGCTTCTATTTTGCATTTCACTTCTTCCCCTATCGATCGAGCTCAGACGCGGCAGTGGCTACATGGCGGGTCCCACGTCGAGGCGTAAGCACAAAATTACTCATCTTTTTTATATGGATGATTTGAAGCTCTACGCCTCGAACGAGAGAAACCTTCAGGCTGCCTTAGATGCTGTTGCTGAGTACACTGCCGCGATAGGTATGCAATTCGGGTTGGAAAAATGCGCTGTTTTTCATATCTACAGAGGAAAAGGTTTAGACAACGGTGAAGACGTTCAATTGGTTGATGGGAGCATTATAAGACATCTTAATGCCGAAGGGTCTTACACATTTTTAGGCATCAGTGAGAGAGGTGTCCAAGATGTCACTCTTATTAAGCAGGCCCTTCGCAGCAAGTATATGCCACGACTTAGGCAGATATGGAGATCCTGTCTGTCTGGCAAGAACAAGATCGCTGCCACAAACATGCTTGCTGTCCCATTAATTTCATACACTTTTGGTGTAATGAAATGGAATGTTGATGATCTTAAGGATCTTGACAGAAAAACCAGAAATATCATGAACATCAACCGAAGTCTTCACCCGAAATCTTCTGTGCAGCGCATTTTCCTCCCTCGTAAAAATGGGGGTCGGGGATTACTAAATCTGGAGTGTTTGCACGATCGACTCGTCCTGGTTACAGCTAACAGTATCCTCAGAAGTCAGGACCCACTATTAAAATTCGTTAGTGAGCACGAATTTAGTGGCAAAGGGGCGTTTCTTTACCAGGCAGCGCGAAGAGCAGCAACGAGATTTAACCAGGCAGACTTGAGTCCCATCAGGGAAAACGCTGGAGTACAACTCTCTCGGGAGGAGTACAACAGAGTTACCGGTTCGGTGAAACGAGGCGAGAAAGACATGTTGACAAAAGAACACATGAGTAAAAGTATGCACTCTGTGTTCTTCAAACATATTAAAAGTCTAGAGTTGTCCACCGAACTCACGTTCTCGTTTCTTAAGTCTGCTGATTTGAGATCGGAAACAGAAGGTTTTGTGTTTGCGTGTCAGGATGGTGTTATAAATACTTTGGCATACAGGGCCCGCATATTCCAAATAGCGGAGTCCACACTCTGTAGGTTGTGCCACCACCATTCTGAAACGATAATGCACATTCTGTCTGCTTGTCCATCTCTTGCAGCGTCGAGCTACGTGTCTCGACATAATGCTGCTCTCCGCGTGCTCTACTATCATCTTAGACATGCCTATGGTATTGACCAAATACCGGTTATACCGTACGTCCCTTCTGACATAGAATCGGTGGTGGAAAATTCCAAGTGCCGAATTTATTGGAATTACTCCTTCCCCACCTCGAGGTTACTGACAGCCACTAAGCCGGACATAACCCTCCTGGATATCGAGACCAAACAGATGTTTGTGATCGAATTCTCAAGTCCAGCTGAGAAGAATATCTCTCTTAAGGAGGAGGGAAAAGAGGTCCAAGTATATGGACCTCTTGTCCGAGCTTAGAAAGCTGTATCCCGGGTATAAAGTTAAGCTTGCAGTCCTGATAGTTGGTGTTTTGGGTGGCATGAAAGCCTCCTATCGAAGGGAAATCGAGTCCATTCCCGTCTGTAGATCTTCTGCCAACTCTTTGATCTGCAGGATGCAGAAAGCAGTGCTGCTCGGGTCACTCCGCATTGTGCGGGCACTGGATCTAGCGTAATTTCCGCGGCTGCATATCGCCAGGGTTTGGGATGCAGTCGTCTGTATTTAGCTCCACTAGTCTCTAGTATGACGCGGCTCAAAAGGTTGCTGAAGTTTGAGATTAGTGGACGCTTGTCAAGACCTGACAAACCCCATAATAATATTTATTTATTGTCCACATACAATACATAATCATTAATGGACAGTCAATCAGATAAATTACAAAAACATGACAAATGATAATTGATACACAGAAGTTATAAATTAAGTTAAAAAAATTCCTTAAAACTATACACTGGGTTTTCAGTCAATAAGTTTTTAATTATTTTTTTAAGTTGTACTGAACTTAATTCTTTGGTAGAAACTGGTAACAAATTCAGAAACTTTATGGAATAATAGTTAATACTATATCTTGATTTATTTATTCGTGTAAAATTGGGGTAAATATTTGATTTATTACGTGTGTTGTAGTTGTCAACGTCTTTATAAGAGACAAAAGAATTTAGGTTTTGATGGGCATATACTAAACAGTGATAGATAAAAATTGATGGTAGTGTCATGATTCTAAATTCTTTAAAGTGCAACCTACAATCGGCTCTATAAGATGCACTCCCCATCACTCTTATTGCACGCCTCTGTAGTCTTAAAACTCTTTCAGCAGAGGCTTTTTCAGAGTGTTCCCATGCTAAAAGAGCGTATACTATGTGCGACTGAAATAACGACTGAAATAGCGACTGTAATTAATAAAACATCTCTTGTAACTGATTTTTGTAGGTGTCGTAAAAGATAGACAGTTTTTCTCAATTTCCCACATATATAGGCAACGTGATGGCTAAAAATGCCGGTTATTATAGTTATGATTTTTTGTTGTTATGAGTAAATTTTGCGTTTTTTCCTCATTTAATGATAATTAAATAATAATAATAATTTTTAATTTTTTTGATAGAAACCAATCTTTTGCTTTAGATAAATTATCACTAGAAACATGTTGCATATGTTCCAGGGACAATGATCTTGTTATAAGGGTCGTATCATCGGCATATAAAATAGATATCGTCGCAATAGCAGAAGAGAAGTCATTGAAATAAATTAAAAATAATATTGGACCGCAAATTGAACCCTGCGGTACTCCATACATAATATTGAGCGAACCTGACTTAGAATTATTTATCCATACAAATTGTTTTCTGTTTGTTAGATACGATTGTATAAGTGAACAGCTACTGTGGTTGAAACCGTACATAGCGAGTTTAGCAAGTAATATATCATGCGATACACAGTATGGCTTTTGGGCTGCTCAATCTTGATTCCGGCCATGAAGCGGTTATCTAGTGCAGTCACGAGATAGGCTGTATTTTGCAACAGATGGGGGGTCGGTTAAATCAGGTATATAGTTTCCGGTGACAGAGGTACCCTGGGGGCATGTGCTCGTCAGAGCCCGTGTTTCCAGGGTACGTAGTCAGCGTCGTCGCCGAGAGTCAGTTTGGGCAGACGGTCACACTCTTGGGCCGCTCAATCTTGGTTCCTGTCAGGAAGTGGTTATCTGGTGCCGTTACGATATTCTATATTCACAACGTTACCCTACGTCGGTGTGATGGGCGAGAGCCCTGAGTATCGTTCGTTGATACCGTTTGCCACCAACGTGAGGTTAGGGAACGGTGATACTGGAGTACTATTGAAATCACATGTCTTAAGGACAATAAACTTACATTAACCGGCTACAGAACTTACATCCGGTCAGGGCCGGCTTCATTTACGACGAAATCTCCGTGTACTCGCCGTGATCTTGCCTCACACCACGATATCACAGTAAGCTTGCGAGCAGGCCACTACATCTCCCATCTCCGCCCAAGATGACGTTACGCTGCTGGAGCCAGCTCGAGTACAAGCGGCCTGTATTTGCACTGCCTGTCAGTTCCACTACGGGAATCTATCTGAGAATTCCTTCACACGATAACAAGAGCGAGTATAAGCCACGAACCTTCAGTTCAACTTCCCGCATTAGAGTTTTAAATAATTACTTCAATTTTGCCCCCCTTTTTGACAATGAAATAACCAAAGATTGGCATGTGCATCTTATGATGTAATAAAGGTAATTAATATGAATGTTTTTTTCTTGTGTACAGCTACCCACGTGAACCTCTCTAACGAGACAAGAGGTCCCGTTTTGTCTCAAAATACATTTTAGAATTGTAGATAACATTTTGAAAATATTTTCTTTTTCTTATGAAATACAAGGACACCAAGAATTTTCCCATCCGTTGAAGAAAGTAGAAGAGTGTTTTGTGAAAACATGCAATACTGGACTAATGTTGATCAAACTTTTTTATCGTCAATTTAATTCACTGGTGAATGAAGCTTCACTCTAAATAATGAACCAAATATAACTCAACAATACGTATTCTGTTGAATATGTCTTTCTGGTTGACATCGGCAGCAATCAAAAATTCTTCCAAAAGTGGAAACATTTCTATATCTTCTTCTTGTAAGCGACTATTCGAAAGAGCTAGCTTCTTTTTGAACATATACATTTTAATTCTTAAATTAAACATATTTGTATATGACCCCTGCAGAGAAATATTAAGTTCATTGGGCAGATTGAATATGTCCGCCATGTAATCAAGATTTGCCAGCACGCAAATGCACAGCAAAATCACGAAACGCGATCTAAAGATGTATGAATAATAGCCGTGTAAAGCGTTGTATTGGGTCTAGTAAATATTAAATAAATCATGGTTCGGACAAAAGTTAGCTTCTACGTTGACTACAAAAATGTGCTATATACTCGTGGACAGTATCAAAGTGTGCATCTACATGATTCGGTCGAAATATATCGCGGATCAGCAGGAGTTCTCTGCGGACTACGGGTTGAAGAACACTGCTCTACAACATACCAGCTCTAGACGAATGGAAACATAAACAAGCAATTATTATGCGATTACAAAATATAAAATTAATTAAAATAGCAAATAAATAATTAATTTAATATAACAAGCGAACTTGAAACAACACCTAATTAGGAGCTCTTCGTAAAGTATGTCCTAGCCAACAATAGTTGCTTTTTGTTTACAATTATATTTAGTTGCCCAGTTCTTTCCTCTATTACTACATTGTTGTAGTTTTTATTATTTATTTCAGATTTTGTGGAAAATCCGAATAATGTCATATCACCTAGTTTTTTTTTTTTTTTTTATTTCACGTTTATGTCCTTGCTACTGAGAAAATTAGCCAGGATAATTCTAATTTTTCTTAATGAAAATTCCATGCCTGAACAGGATTTGAAACCGAGACCTTAACAACGCAGGACACGTGTGTTACGGAGAGTAACCTCCATTGTTGCGTAGCGTGAGTAGCAGACGGTGGAGCGCCGCCATTGTTACATCGGCGCGTGCAGTAGTTCAGTAAGCTTCCAGCTGTGCAAGCGTCGTACTACCGAGTGTTCGCTTGTTATAACCTCAAAACATGATCTCGAAATTTTCCGAAAAATTTCCTTAAGTTTCTCGGACTGTTTTGTACGAGATAGTGACCGAAAAATTAGGCTACCGGAGGTTATGTGTTCATTGGGCAGCATAGCTATTGACCAAGGTCCAAAAAACCAAACAAATGGGTTCCGCCCTAGACTTTCTTCTAGACTTGGCTCCAAGTGATTTCCACCTATTCAACCATATAACACACATGAATTTTATTTTACTATAATTACACAGTATTTTATTAAATATAATGCAATATTTAGTATAAATTGACATAAAAATTCATGGCTGTCACATATCCTTATTTTTTCTGTTGCTTGGCAATAGTCAGTCAGTGGCGTGCTGTTCCGACTTCGTCACACTCCCCCTTTTTGGCTTCGAACGGACTCGTGCAGATGGCCAAAACAATAGGAACGGAGGCGGTTTAGCGTTTCTTGGTGGGACGTCCTCTGCGTCGGCGGGGTACTACGGCAGTCGCATATGGAGTACGTGTACTGACGTAGGATGCAAGATCCGAAGAATGGACAGTGGCAATTGGAACGTCCGGGGTTTCAGGATTGGATATACTATATGTATCGGTGGACACATGTCTGGAAATGACGTAGGTTCCGTCTCGTTTGGGTGCAAGTTTACTTGTAAAGTTTCTGGCAGAATTGCTGAGAGTATGGGATTTTACTAGTACCTTTGCACCTATATTGTAGATTGGAGCTAGCTTACGGTGCTCATCAGCGTAACGTTTTTGTCTATCTTGCTCTTGCTGGTGATGTTCGATAGCATCCCTCAAAGTACTGCTAAAGTTTTTCAAGTACGGTGTGATTTGTGGTATGAAAATTTCACCATCAATAATCTCACGAAGATCATGGGTTACATCGTATATTGTTCGCATTTCTCGAGCGAAAGTTAAATAGCTCGGGCTGTAGCCAGTAGCTTGGCTGACACCGCTATTCATTGCAAATCGGATTGATGGGATGGCTGTGTCTCATAGCTTATGATTTTTGCCGACATGGATGGCAAGTTGAGGTTTAAGGTCACGATTTTTCCTCTCCACTGGATTTGATTGGGGATGATATGCAGCTATGACCGCCTGCTCGATTCCCAAGAGGTAACAGGTCTGCTGCATTACATCTCCTACGAACTGACTTCCATTGTCACTTATAATTTTCCGAGGGGCGCCATAGCGAAGTATGATCTCCTCGACTAAGGTAATTGCACAAACAACAGCGGTTGCTTGTGACAAAGAAAAGAAATCCACCCATCCTGACGCAACGTCCTGAATAACGAAAATCCATCTGTTTCCGCGATCAGTTTCTGGAAGTGGTCCAAATAGGTCTATAGCCAGTGTTTCAAAACGTCTGTTATACACGGGCGTCTGTAACAGACCAACTGGTTTCGTATTTTGGGATTTGTACTTTTGGCACTCCACGCAAGTCTTTACGTAATCCTTTATATTACGGCGCATTCCAGGCCAGTAGTACTTATTGGTGATTCTCTGGAAAGTTCTTTCGAACCCATTATGTCCGGTGACATCATGATGTTCCTTTAGAATCTTAGCTCGTTCTTCTTCTGGAATAACTAACTGGGCTTCGTCTGAATCAGTTTCTGGTGCATAACGATATAGAACACCATTCAGAGCCAGATATCCTCGGTCTACCCACCTTTGAGTATCATCGGGAGCTATTTCACCTTCAAAGCTTATTAAGATCTTTGAAATTTCCGGATCCGCAAGTTGTTTTGAACGGAATAATTCGGCGCTTTCTCTTGGTAATATGGCTGTCACCAAGTCGATTTCAATAGACGAATTACTCTCTTTTTCTGATACCACGTGCGGTCTTGACAGGGTATCTGCCACAGTATTGATTCTTCCTGGTACATAACGTACTTGAAGGTCATAAGATTGAAGCTCGAGGGCCCATCTTGCGAGTCTCCCCGTTGGTGATTTTAACGTCATCAACCAGCGGAGGGGTTGATGGTCAGTCCCAACAATGACTGGAGAACATTCCTCGAAGTATCCTCGAAATTTTTTCATTGCCCAAACCAAGGCCAAGGCTTCTCTCTCGGTGGTGGAGTAATTTCTTTCTGCTGGAGTTAACAACCTGTTTATGTACTCGACAGGACGCTCTTCATCCCCCTCTCCTTGCAACAACACAGCACCAATAGCATAGCTGCTAGCGTCTGTGCGAATCACGTACGGTAGCGATTGATCGGCTTGTCTGAGAATTGGCGGTGAGGTCAGTAATTTCTTAAGTGTGTCGTATGCAGTCAGTTGTTCGGCACCCCATGTCCACTTTACGCCTTTCTTGAGTAAAGCTAATAGCGGTTGCGCAACTCGGGCGAAGTCTGGTACGAATTTGCGGTACCAAGAGCACGTTTGTATGAAGGTACTCAACTCTTTATCGCAATTTGGCGATTTCATACCTAGTATCGCTTGGACTTTTTCAGGGTTGATGCAGATTCCTGCGGGGGTTATCAGATGACCCAAGTATCTGACGGTTTCGCAAGCGAATTGGCACTTCTTCCTATTCAGGCGGAGTTTGAAGAGTCTAAAATGATCAAAAACGGCTTGTAGATCTTTCATGTGTTCCTCAAAACTTTCGGAGACTATGATTAGATCATCCAGATAGGCAAAGGCAGTTACTTCAGATATGCCAGAACGAAACCTGTCCATAAGTCGCTGGAAAGTTGCTGGAGCATTTATCAACCCAAATGGCATTCGTTTAAATCGAAATGTCCCGAATGGTGTTATCATGGCAGTCTTATCTCTATCTTCCCCTCGAAGCGGAACTTGATGATAACCACTTTGTAGGTCCATGGTAGACATATATCGGGTTCTTTTTGCTGAGTGTAATAACTCATCCAATCTGGGCATCGGATATCTATCGGCTACAGTCAAGGCATTTAACCGTCGATAGTCGACGCACACACGGTAATTCCCATCGGGTTTGGGAACCATCACCACTGGTGAGGCCCATGGTGACTCACACTCTTCAATTACGTATAATTTCAGTAGACGATTAATCTCTTCCTTGAGAACTGTTTTCTTCTTCTTGGGCATATGGTAAGGCGGAGTGAATGCAGGCGGATTTTCACCAGTATTGATGCCATGCTCGGAGAAAGGGGTTGGCTCTCCCCCTTGTTGGAAGATGTCGGAATTCTCTTGTAAGAGGGTATTAATTGTTTCCCTTTCTTCAGACTCGAGGTGAATAGCTTCATCTGGACGTAGATTATTCGGTCGTGGAGTATTGCCGGTGTTTATTTCAGGCTCGTATGCAGGGTAAGCATATGGAAAATTTTGAGCTGGAGCATCATTGAAGTACCATGTTCTGTCAGCTGTATTCAAGATTACTCCCGATTTTTTCAAAAAGTCAGTCCCGAGGATTGTCCGATTGGTTGTCAGGTGTGGAAAAGCAATAAATGGCATTTCAAGTTTCCGATTCGCCATTTCAACTGTAGCAATCGTCCGTTGCACATTTTCAATTTTCTTTATTCCGTCCGCATACGATATATGAACAACGTCGTTCTCGAACAAGTGTCCATCTTCTTTTAGCAAGTCGTACAATGTTCTACCTGCTATGCTTGTTTCAGCTCCAGAATCTGCTAATGCGCTACCTGTCCGTTTTCCTACTTTCACTAGAAGTACCGGCCGTTTCTGGGAGACTGAACATACTTTATCAACCTCAATGTTTCCAAACTCAATTGCGTTTGCTTTGGCCAACGCCGGATTGCATTTTGGACATTTGGATCTGTAAACGCCTGGAGCATTGCATCCATAACAGGCTAATGGCTTCTTCGCTCGCTCTGCGTCATCAGAAGTATCTTTCTCCTTCTTTGGAGGTCGCTTGGTACACTCTTCAAGCCGATGACCAAATGTTTTACAGTAAGGGCAACGCAATTGCGTTGGATAAGGACGAGAAGATTCTTCTTCTTTTAAGATTTCCTCAAAAAACCGAGCTTTCTTAAGAAGATCTTCAAACGTAGATACTTTATCTCTACTTGTCTGCTTACGTATCTTCTTATTAAGCAGTCCGTAGACCTTGTCTAACTGAGTTTCTTCAGTCAGATTGTTTTCCGGGAGCATTGCGAGTTTTGCTCTTGCTTCGCAAACGAAAACATCTGTACTAATTTTGTCTCCTTGCTCACAGGTAAACAGTTTCCTATAAACTCGGTACGGAGGTTTTTTTTTTGACCGAAATGGTTTCTCAGGAGCGTGATCGCTTCATCCCATGAAGTGACACTTCTCTTCACTCCCTGCCACCAGACCGCTGCAACGTCTATAAGGAGCATAGGTAATCCGCGAAGTGCATTCTCATTTGACATTTGAACGCAGTTTTTGTATATTTCAATAGCATCGATGAAGGCTTCAACTTCAGACGCTTTCGATTTACCATTGTATCGCGTTGTGCATCTCGAAAAGTTGCCTTGTGTAGACTGAGTTATATATGAATGTGAACTCGGTGATTCACTGCGCCTTTCCGCTGCCAACTGTTCACGAACCATATTTTGAACGCCTGCCAGGATGGTTTGCAATTGTGCCTGTGTCATCACAGGCACAATTGACCATCTGTAGAAGATTCTTCTGAACTGCTCTTTTTTGGAGGCATTTTGTTCCGCGCGAAAAATGCAAAATCGTAACTGTGTAGGTACTAGCACGCACGCAACGTTCAAAATTCACTTTGAAATCGTATACTATTTACGCGGCACGACACACGCACATCTAGAGTTCGTACGCACCCAGGATGAAGGTAAACAAAGAATTCTTCACAAAACCGCACGAAACGAACTAAAAAGGTGATAATAAAGTTTGCAAGTTTCAGATAGGTAAAATTATTTATTTAAGATGCTTGGCAGTCACAGAACCACGAATAACAACTCTTGTTAAAGGTTAAACTGCACTTTACATATAAACAATTTGAAAACCAAAACTAGCACTGTTACACTCTATCTCGGGCAACACGTTGGATGCGCCACTTTATATAACACACATGAATTTTATTTTACTATAATTACACAGTATTTTATTAAATACTAGCTGAGTACCCGTGCTTCGCTACGGTATATTGACGGTTTGTCATCATCGTGCAATTATTATAAGTCATGGTTCTTCATAGATCACATTGCTGACTCTCTCCTCAGGTGTAGAATCATCCCGTTAGAGGCTCATTCCTATAAAATTCGTAGTTTGTTTCTAAACATGTGCACGGGTAACTTTTATAAGCAAAAACCTAGTCGATATCTCATCTGTCCTAAGAGATATTGAGGAATCCGTGAAAAACATTTTACTCCTTTTCACCCCATAGGGGTCGAAAACTCCTTTCTTAGTGGGTTCTTACGTCATATCGAGAAATGCACTCTTAGAATTTCTTATTTCTAATAAAAAAATCTTTAGGAATGAAATTTAAAAAACTGTCAGAACACTATCGAAAGATTTTAAAAAGTCACCTATATGCCAGAAAGGAATGTTATAACTCAAGAAGCGCAGGAGATATAAAGGGTTCGATGCTTACGTTATGGAAGAAATATGTTCCCGGAATTCCATGTATATAATAAAAAATATACCTATTTACCCCTTTATAAATAAAAAAAAACGTTTAAAAGACTTTCTAAAGATTAGAAAAAAAATTATATACCAAAAAGGAATGTTATAACTCAACAAACAAATAAGTTACGAAACATTATATAAGTCGCCCTGATTTAATGTAGATTCGCCCCGTTAAGTGTTGATTGAAGCAAAATTCTAAATTACATTTTTATACATGCGTACGGGTAACTATAGTAAGTAAAAAGCAAGTAGTTATTTCATCAAGAGATATTAAGAAATCCGTTTTCACCCCCTAGGGGTCGAATTTCGAGAAATCTCTTCTTAGTGGTTGCTTACGTCATGAAAGAAATATAATCCCCGAATTTCAATTGTCTACTAAAAAATACCAATATACCAATGAAATTTAGGGAAATATAAAAAATGCAATTTAGGGGTGAAATATAAAAAAACGGTCAAAATGAAATGATCTTGAAACTAATGATATTAAAATGACACCTAAATGTGAAAAAGTACAACATAGTTTGCAGTAGAACAAAGACAAATGCTACAAAGGATTCTATAATTCACCCCGAATCTAGAATCGCCCCTTTAGGGATTGATGATTAGAGCAAAATCCTGAATTTAATTTTTAAACACATATACGGATAACATTGTAAGCAAAATCCAAATCAATATACCATTGGACCTAAGAGATAATGAAGAATCCGAGGAAAAACATTTTATCACTTTTCATCCCCTAGGGGTTGAATTTCGAAAAATACCGTCTTAGTGGGTACTTACGACATACAGGGAATATACTTTACGAATTTCATGTATCTTGTCCAGAGGACGTTCTATCGAGTAAAAAGTACCCATTTACCCTTTTAGGGGTGAAATTTTTAAAAACTGTCATAACCATTTCGATGTATTTTAAAAAGACACCGATATGCCAAAAAGGAATGTTATAACTTAATAAAAACAGGAAATACGAAGGGTTGAATAATTCACACCGATTGTAAACCCTATAGGGGTTGATTCAGACAAAATCCTGAAATAAGTTTTTCGGCATTTGTATGGGTAATCTTTGTAAGCAAAATCCAAGACGATATCTTATTGGTCCTAAGAGGTATTGAGGAATCCTTGAAATCACATTTCACCCCTTTTCACTTCTTAGGGGTGGAATTTCGAAAAATCTCGTCTTAGTGGGTGCTTACGTCATTGAGGGAATATACTTCACGAATTTTATTTATCTATGTCCAAGAGATGTTAAATCGAATACAAAATTCCCATTTACCCCTTAAGGGTTGAAATTTTAAAAACTGTCAATACCATTTTGAGATATTTTGAAGACATCTATATGCCAAAAGGAATTTTATAACTCAACAAACACAGGAAATATGATGGGTTGTATAATTAGCCCTGTTCGGAAATTCACCATTTTAGGGGTTGATTAGAGCAAAATCCTGAAATAAGTTTTTCAACATTTATATGGGTAATCTTTGTAAGTAAAAACCAAGACGATATCTTATTGGTCCGTAGAGATATTTAGGAATCCTTGAAATTACATTTCACCCCTTAGTGGTTGAATTTCGAAAAATCCCGTCTTAGTGTATGTTTACCTCTCGGATGGAATATACTTTGCAAATATCATGTATCTATGTCTAAGGGATGTTATATCAAATAAAAAAATTTGAAAAACTGTCAAAACCATTTCGAGATATTTTAAAAAGACATCCATATGCCAAATAGCAATTTAATAACTCAACAAAGACAGGAAATACGTCGGGTTCTATAATTCTCCCTGATTGTAGATTCACCCTTTTAGGGGATGAATAGGACAATATCCTGAAATAAGTTTTTCAACATTTATATGGATAATATTTATAAGCAAAAATAAAGGCGATATATTATTGGACCTGTGAGATATTGAGGAATCCGTGAAAACAAATTTTACCCCATTTCACCCCTTAGGGGTTGAATTTCCAAAAATCATTTCTTAGGGGGTTGTGAAGTCATAAAAGGGATATATTCCCCGAATTTTATGTTTCTCTGTCTAGACGACATTCTAACGAATATAAAATACCACGTTACCCGTTTAGGGGTGAAATTTAAAAAAACGATCAAAACACTTTTTAAATATTTTAAAAAGACACCTATATATCTAAAAGAAATGTTATAACACAACAAACACAGAAGATGCGAAGGTTTATATAATTCACCCTGATTGTAGATTCACCCCTTTAGGGGATGATTAGGACAAAAACTTGAAATAGGTTTTTTAACATTTATAAGGATAATCTTTATAAGCAAAAACCAAGGCGATATATTATTGACCTAACAGAAATTGAGGAATCCGTGTAAACACATTTCAGCCCTTGTCACCCCTGAGAGGTCGAATTTCGAAAAATCATTTCTTAGGGGGTTCTTAAGTCATAAAAGGGATATAATACCCGAATTTTATGTTTCTTTGTCTAGACGAAATTCTATCTAATAAAAAATACCAATTTACCCCTTTAGGGGTGAAAATTAAAAAAACGGTCAAAACACTTTCTAAATATTTTTAAAAGGCACCTATATGCCAAAAATGAATTTTATAACACAATAAACACAGAAGATGCGAAGGGTTCTATAATTCACCCTGATTGTAGATTCACCCCTTTAGGGGTCGATTAGAACAAAATCCTGAAATAAGTTTTTTAATATTTACATGAGTAATCATTGTGAGCAAAAACCAAGTCGATATCTTATTGGACCTAAGAGATATTAAGAAAACCGTGAAGCCACATTTTACCCCTTTTAACCCTCTTTTCACCCACTTAGAGGATGAGTTTCGAAAAATCCGTTCTTAGTGGGTGCCTACGTCATGGAGGGAATATACTCGCCAAATTTCATGATTGTAGGTTCAGTGGTTTGGGCTGGGCGTTGATTATGAGTAGGTAGCTTAGTTACGATTTTATATATATAGATAATGCAATATTTAATATAAATTGACATAAAAATTCATGGCTGTCACATATCTTTATTTTTTATGTTGCTTGGCAATAGTCAGTCAGTGGCGTGCTGTTCCGACTTCGTCACAACCATAAGAAAAACTGGCTTGTCCCACCACTTAAAGATTAACCACAAAATAAAGATCTTTAAAACGCTGTGACAGGTTGACTACATTTCTCTGGCGGAGGCAGAGTTACATGAAGAAGGATTTTCAAAACTGGTTAAACGCTACGACAAGTGTATAACTTTAAATGGCGACTAGGTGGAAAATAAAGATAATATGTAGTTTTAAGATGTACACAATAAAATATTTGTATCTATGCTGGTTTTATTTTTATAGCCAAACGGAAGTTACTGTCCGAATAGCCCTCGTATAGTAAAAAACGTACGTAGGGTTACTCGAGACGCGCGAGAGCTAAAATCGTGATGTACAACGAAATTTCGACTGCGAAGCATACTTGGAGTAAAAGGCTTGTTGGTTGGGCGGAATTCTTACAGTTTAAAGGGTAAATAAATCTTGTTTACCTAACTGGTAACGCAAGTGTACTTGTTTAAGAAAATTAAAACATACAATTAAACTGCTTTTACATTGACCAGAGCCGAAAAACCGAAAGTCGAACCTAGGTATTCCAAGAACCTCACTGAAATACAAAATTGGAACCAAAATCCTCACCCTAACCGAAAAATTTTAAGAACCGGAACCGAAAAACAGAAGGTTCTGAGGGTTCGGTCGGCTACCGTCCGATCATCTACTGTCGGTTCGCTGAAACATTTAAACTTCATACTATTTTAACTTTATTCTTCCATAAAACTATTGATTTTTTCAAGTTCAATGACGACACTTTAGTGACAGTCACTAAACTAAATGGTGATATTTTTTATGTTGTTATTACGCGTGCAATTTTAGTAAATATATTATTCTGAGCAAAATATAAAAAAAAAAATCAAAACATATAAGAACAAAGGAGTTACACGTTATTATGTATGTACAGTGGCGGCGCTAGCGGAGGGTCCAGGGGGACCGGGCCCCCATAAATTGCCCTGGCCCACAGTTGCCCCCCCCACATTTTCTTGGAGAAAAATACATTTTGGAAGTGAGGATCTCTTTTTAGGATAAGAAAATGATTTCAAATATTTTCTGGCCCGTTATTAAAACAATATTTGGCTACTGAAAAAATAATGAATGTCGCATTCCAAATTTCTTAAAACTATTGTAAACAACGGTTTCATATATTGTTAATTATTTATTATTTAATTCGATTAGTCAATGAGCCGAACAGTAAACCAAATTATTAAAAAATGTATACTGAAACCGAACACTTAAAAAATTTTCGGGGTTTTCTGTCTGATATTGACAAAATACTCGTATATGGAATTTTGAATATGTCTTCGATGAAACATAGTAAACAATTTTTATATACTATGTATGTAATATAAGATTAAGACTGAATATTATTTCAAATGTTTAAAAGTTGTTTTTATAGCAGGTTTGTTTTTGTTTTTGTTTTTGTCTAAACCGCGGCCCATGATGACTATAAATGCGAACGAAAAATTCTAAACTTACAAACTTTATAAGACTGCGATTATAAGTACCATTAATAACACTATAAATACAATTTCAACTTGCTGTTAAATTCATAAGCGAAGTATTTCTTAATTTAATGCGTTCTTTAGAGGGAATCATAAAATCATTCTGAAACTATATAATATATTAAGTATTATTTTATGTGCGGCCCAAACCAACTTGTTAAAAACGCGCATAAAAACGTTAAATGTGTAAACACTCGTGGTTCGCAAGATCGTCTAATCTAGCGCTGATCGCTCAAGTCGAATCACAAATAGATGCGATGCGGATATTGGGCTCAGTATGTGTGTGTCTCGATAGCGAGGGCACATAAAATACTCACCGAGGGCGCCACGGCGCCCGCTGGCGCCCTGTTGCCGACCTCTGTCATAGAGAGTACTTACACAAACCTATATGATATAGACAACTACCCACCTAGGCTATATTACACAGCCTATTTCTCCTAGAATAAAAAATCTGTACATTTATATGTATGACCGCTAAGTCACAAGGCGATAAAAACTTTTCAGCTCCTATATAATACGAGGGCTACCTTTTAAGAATTTACAAAAACTAAGAAAGAAAAACATTTTTTGGAACAAACTGTTTTATTGCTTTTCAGAATATTCGCCTTTAAGATTTATACACTTTTGCATGCGTTCAATTAATTCTCGAAACATCTTTTCCCTTCTGAAGTTGGTATCTCAAAAACATGATTTTCGAAGGCTTCAACAGCTCTTTGAGGTGATGAAAATCGATGTACACGCATTTTTTGTTTGACATTGGGGGAAAAAAATGGTCGGGAGGGGATAAATCAGGTGAATACGGGAAATGAGACATAAATTAGATGTTTGTTTCCTTCAAATAATTAATTGTTTGACATGCTGTGTAGGAGCCTGCACGGTCATGATGAAGAATGATTCGATGTTTTTGGTTGTTTTTCCTGATTTTGTCGATGACTTCTGGCGAGCAAATTGTTGTATACCAGTCAGCATTAACTGTTCTGCGATCTTCTAAAGGAATGGATGCGACATGTCCAGTAAAACCGAAAAACCAAGTGATCATTTTCTTGGAAGTGCTTCGTGAACGAACAACTTTTGTGGGTTTCGGTTCATCTTGGAAGACCCAAACAGTGGATTGTTGCTTAGTTTCCGGTTCATATGAATAAATCCAAGTTTCGTCGCCTGTAACGATGTTGTATACGGATTTTACAGTGTCTAGGTTGATTTTTTTAGCATTCCCTTACACCAATCAACACGAGTATTTTTTCGAGCTTCGGTCAAATTATGCGGAATCCATCGAGAACAAATCTTTTTCACAGCTAAATGTACTTGCAAAATCGATTGGATTGTAATCGAACGTTTTGCAGTCTGCGATATGCCAAAGGATACCTCTATCTCACGGTAAGTCACATGCCGATCTTCTTCAATCATTTTGCGCACAGTATCGATGTTTTTTTTAATCACAACCGATTTTGGTCGGCCTTCACGAGATTCATCTCTGACGGACGCACGACCATGACGAAATTCTGCAAACTAATTGTAAACAGACTTTTCTGATGGTGCTTCATTACCAAAAGTTGAACGAAGCGAATCTATGCATTATTGTTGAGTTAGGCCTTTACTAAATTCGTAAAAAATCATCCAACGAAAACAATCACGAGTAATATCCATTTTTCCACAAACTTGTTTTTTTTTTAAACGCCAATAACTGTCAACAAACTACTCGGTCAGTTTATAAGCTACCACTGATTTCACAATAACAAATGTAAATTTTACGAATATAGTAATGACACATTTCAATATTGCCATCTAATGGTCGTTTGTAAAATCAAAAAGGTAACCCTCGTATTATGTGATGATCGTTGTATCTGCGGTCCGTTGGTGACAAAAACTTTGTTATACGCCGCAAGACTGTATATGTGGTTTTTGATTAATTAAATATCATTTTTTTAATTATAAGCAAGTAATTAAGTATCTCTTGATACGTAGATGAAGGAACATTTATTTCATGTGATTTTTTATTAAAAATGTACCCAATCATTTTTGTCCCCCATCAGAATAGTTGATCTAAATATCTGAAAAAAATGTAAATAATACATATTGATGTGAATCGGAATAGGGAAATTTTTGGGGTGGTTTAAAAAATATGTTGTTAGGTACAAAATGAAATAGTTTTAAAAGAAGGGTTTTGAAAAGATTTTAATCCAAAATATTTCTGCAAAATTATCTGCACCAAATTTGAATAAAACTGGAATAAAATGAACAATTGCGTGAACCGTCATAGTACATAGGATTTATATTTGTATTTTTGAAAAATTATTATAATTTTTTTATATTCATGTAAGCTTCTGAATGAAAGAGTTCTTAATATTTAGATGGACGTTTAGATACGTTTTAAAAAAATGTTTAATTTGACGGAAATCAAAAAAAAAATGTCTCAGACATTCAGCATCCGGGCACTTTGCTGGTTAACTTCACTTGCTAGATACCTACCAAATCCTAAATTATGTAAAAATTCACAGCAACTTAGGGCGCCAGGCTACGGAAGGCGCTGGGTGTCTGCCCATCCGTTATCCCACAATTATAAAGATGGGTAGAGTCATAGTGATAGGGTAGGAAAACGTACGCCCCATCGTTCATCGACTGTTAAGGACTGATATTTACTTCCCCGTTTACGAGGGACGCTAAATATTTGACTTACCTTGGGCGCCAAAAATTTTTTTGTCTCTAATTAGAGATAGATCAGAGCGGTGATGTCCAACTGGTAGCTCGTGAGCTCTTAGTACTCCGTGAGGCTATAACAATGCTCCTGCGATTTTTTTTTTTTTTGTTCGTAAATTATCATTAAAAATATTATAAAACAAAGAATGACGGTAGTCTGTAGTCGCATAAATGGCGTATTACACTAGAACGCTAGCCAAATTTTGTTTTTGTAGGTTCTTTTTCGGGATTCAAATAATTAGGTCTTGACTTACGGTGTTTGAATATTACTAATAAATCTTGGAAATTCTTTGTTTGTCTATGTGTGCATCGTGATATTATGACAATTGACAAATTCACTTTAAAAAATGTATTTACAACAAACTAACCACAAGGTAAACAAGACAAAGACGTGTCGCGTTTTGAAAAACCTGGATAGAAAGTCAGAGGAATTGAATCATGTTCCATTTGCTAGGTATTTAAAAACTAGGTATTCGTTTCATACTATTACACACAAATGACTTCGATTCGAATGTATAAACATTTTTTTTCCCTGTCTAGATGTAAATAATAACTCTAGTGTGATGTGGTCTTAACCCTTTCAGGGCAACTGGTTACTTGTGCTAACCACGTGTCTAAAAATTATGTCTGAAGTTCTTACTGGTTATTTGGTAATAACCATAATGTAAGATGTGCTGCCTTAATGCGGAATTCAGTGTTTTTACAGTTTCCAAGTTCTTTGCATGTTCCTGAAAATTATTTTACGTAGTTAATAATATAAAATAATTTTTATCAATAAAAATATATTTAGAAATTGAATTGATGAACTCTGTCCTCAAAGGGTTAACATAATTTAATTTAATAAAAATCAAGCTTTCTTTGTTCAAATTCACACTTTTTTTATGTATATATATTATTTTCCACATGGGGTGCGTGGAGAGAAGGGGATGGTTGCGATGGAGGAGCCCGCCAAAGTTTTGAAATAGCTAAAGTAGCTCCCAGCCCAATAAAGTTGGACATCACTGCATCCGTGGATCCACAAGAGTATGATGTTGTTTCAAGAGGATTTCTGGCCTCAGTGTGGAGAATCCCTTGTTGATGTAGTTTGTAGAAATATAATCCAAATCACTGTTTGTAAAATTGCTGGGTTATCAGTGAAGCGCTGGCCTGAAAATTGATACTTACATTGACGTTTTGATTAGAGAGAATTTGTTTTTGTTGCTATTGTTGATAAAGCAATAAAAGCAATTAAGGTGGAGTGCAACCTGTAAAAAACATATGTATTACATGTTCACTGGTCTCTAAGAAGAGTGTGTAGTTACTTCACATATTTTCTAACGGGGATGTGACAGGACGATCATGTTCTTATGGCACTATGAAATGTCAGTTCAGGACGAAATGTCGATAATGAATAAAAAATATAATATTATGTAAAATATATTTATACATTTGAAATTTATTGTAACGGATCAAGAGGAAACATTGAAGACAAAATTGGAAAATTGCTCCTCTGGCTAAAAAACAAAAATGTTGAAAACTCTATCTACAAATATTAAAGACCTTTAATGTTTTATTAAAATTAAAAGAAACTTCATATTATACAGACTTTATAATTCAAAAATTATAAAAATTAAAATCCTGTTTTAGTTCATCAATCAAAAAATTTGTAATTGGAGAATCTGAAACATTTTAGGATTCCAAATATAACTATCAATGTATTCAATAATGACATTCATGGTAATTTTACGCAGTGCTATGGATCACATACTTATGGAAGACAGCTAGACCAGTGGCGACGTCTAAAAGGCTGGATCACACAAAACAATAAAGTCAAAGATAAATGAGAAAGGAATTATGGTTTTAGCTGTGCACTTCATTTCAAATAAAAGCTTCTAAAGATTCTGATTCCTTTCATTACAAAATTAAAATTGAGGAAAGAAAAAAATGCGCGATACAGAGATAGAGGGAGAGAGTGAGTGAGAGAGATAGAGTGGGCTTCTGATTATGTTGATGGTATACCTTACCTTTGTGCCTCCTATTATTGTGGTCGAAATCTGAAGGATAATCAAAGAGACTGAAAGGAACGCACACAGTCGCACACGCCGCTGCTGTTTAATCAACGAGTCTGCGATAATCGCGAACAATCAGACAAGCAGAGAGACTGTAAGTACAGGTTTCATTCAATCGTTTATTGTCATGGCCTTTTTGAAGCCGGATAAAATGGATACAATCAGTCATTAGAGTGTAATCTATAGTGTAGTTCAGGCAATAATTAATATTAACAAGAGGTCGGTGATGTTTAAACAATTCACAGTATATAACTATACGCGAGATGCAGTTATAGGTACGTACAACACTTCCAACATGATATGCAGCAAGGTGGCCGGGAGGGCGTCGGGGGAACGACGTCAGCGCAGAGATCAGCGACGTCACCGCCGTCCGCCGCTCTCCCATCCGCCCGTCCCTTTCCACCGTCAAATGAGAATTTTTATCAAGAAATCGCACTATATATTACCTACTATAAGATTGATAACACAATAATCTTCTGATAATTGTTACAAGCATCGACAGCGTACAACTGTGAAAATATGGATGTCTAGACAGATACTGGCGGCAGAATAATGGAAACAGGAATATAAATGTGTGGATTTTTACTCGGCGACAATTTCAGACAATGTAAAAACAGACAAAACTTGTGATAATATGTATATACAAAACTGAAGGGAAATATAATTAATTCATTAAGTAATTAATTTACATGACAGGCTCATATCAACGCAACGCAACGCAATGTTTAGTACGTCTAGTACATCATCAGTCTCCGTCGGATTCGAATCGGGGCGGTGCGCGATGGCGGGTTCGTTTGCGTAGAGCGGCGAGCGACGGGCGACATGCCACCGGCGTCGGCGCTCGGCTCGCCGCTCGCCGCTCGACATATCATATCATATCATATATGAAGTATATGGCATGGCATGGCATGGCATGGCATGGGCATGGTACGGCACGGCATGGCAATGGGTCGTAACAGTCGTAACGATTGCATGTTGTTTGTAAGCGTCCAATATATTAAAGGTTATATATGTTATACTGGTGAGGAGTTACCATGCATCCCACCTCAAAGTTCCAAACACAGCTCGGAGTGACGTGACGATCCCTATCGCACACATTCAACATAACCTAATTGTTGTGTATCTACTACAGGCTACGTTTGTTTGTTAGTTTAATTTTACAATCTGTATGTTTGGGTAGAAACGAACTTACAAATTATTCAAAACATCTCATACCTATGTACAAAACACACAATTATTATATACAATTTCAATGTCCTAAACGTAACTTTTACCTTTAAATCATTTTAACTTAACACTACTGAATGCAAACACACATATCATTTACTTTCATCGGCCTTTCACCTGGCCATACTGTAAGTTTGGAGAACGGACTACTAACGTGTGCTCAAGATGTGATTAGTAAAAGACACCACCAAAAAAAAATCAATGTTCGACAGACAATCAGAAACAAGATTATATTTGATTTCTAAATTAGAATTACGGCAAATTAATACGGTCTACCTTTGATTTAGCAAACTTTAGTTAGCAGACGAGTTGGCGATACATTGATGTTTTATACGGTTTCGGTAGTCTAGCACAAAAGTGAGATACAATTAAATATTGATCACTAGCGTAACTATGAACCCACTACGTCCGAAATTTTAGGGGGTCATCAGATTTTAGGGCCAATTGGATCCCTAAATGACATTTTTGTCGCCTAGTCACCAGGTCACCTTACACAAAGTTCATAACTCTAGTAGGGCGGTGCAAAATTAAATTATGCCACTGATATCAATGCTTATTTCAAACATGTTGGACCTCGTTTATTTCATTTATCAACAAGTGTCAATTTGTTCATAAATATTGATTCTCCTTCCGTATATTTGCATCAGATTATTCATCTGACCAAGTATAAACGTTTATTTTTTGCCAATACTGGCCATCGCGGCAAAGAACCAGGGCCACCGCAAGCAAGCAGATGCCATAACAAACGAGGCGCGAAATTAAGTTCTCAAAATTAATTAACCATTTCTAATACTAACTAGGCTGGCTCGGTTACTTTGCATACTGTTAGTGGCTATTTGTGATGATATTTTAATTATTAGATTCTAATATAAAAATAGTGGTAATGGTGCAAATTTCCCATCAAATATTAAGCACGTTTACGATAGTTTTAATTAAAAATATGTTTTTCATTAAAGTGAATGAAATTATTAAGGGAAGAAGCGACAAAAAGCTTTTTGCAAAAAGGCGTCTAAAATGTCAGTAGTGGCACTGCAAAGGGCATTCTGTTAATTAAAAAGAATTACATTAAATATTTTATATTATTTATATAAAAGTAATTTCCTATATTTGTCACATTAAAAATAAGATTTACAGAAATGTGAATTAACAAGTTTAACTTATTTGTCCGTTAAATCGAAGATCTGTTGTATTACAAAAAAGAAAACGGTATTACAAACTTTACTATACTGTATTAGCAGAGAACGTACATTCGATGTAAATGTTAGAACTATGTCATTCTTGTTGTGATTGTACGAAAACACATTAAAATTGATTTAAATGTCGTTTCGTCCAACCAGAATTGACGTAGTTTGAATGTTTACATCGACTGCATGGTCTCCACGAAAAAAGTATTATTATTTATTATGTTGTAGTTGATGGTCAGGAACGGCTTTCTTTAAAAAGAGGCTCGGGTGCAAATAATTTTTTGGAACCTTAAACCTTTTTATATTAGAAAAAGGCCTAACATCTTTTTGGAGAGTATAAAATCGCTCCAGAAAACCTGAAGAGTGTGTGTGTGGAGGAGGGGACAATTACATGACTTGGCCACTGTTGTAGATACAAAAGGTTGTAATAATACATGAACTAAATAAATAACAATATGATCCGAACGCCTAGATAACGTACTAAGGACAGACAAGTTAAGTTCTCCGTCTCTAGTCCCGTAACAATATAAATGACCAGTTGATAAACAAACCTTCAACCCTATTATCATAGAGTCATGGCAACTCTATGAACTACAAAACCATTAGAGCTAGCACACACGAGATTAAGCTAATGCTAAATCTCGTGTGCTCTATAATAAAAGATTCCCGAGTACAGTAACAAAATTTTGAAGGAGAATCTGTGGTTGAAGTATGTTATGTGATTATGCCAATCTGAAACTAACTTAACAGAGTTGGAAGAGTTAAGATATTCTGGAATGTTCTGAACTGTTCGGTTGTAAAGTAGAACAATTCGCGCAACGTACTACACATACACATCTGAAAATAACCGAAAAATTTCTTCAGGTAAGCACAAGACCGTGTATAATTTAGGAAATCATAATTCTCAAAAAAAACTGTTATTTGTTGCCCAGTGCAGTTATTGATTGTGAAAAGGAACTGCAACAATAATAATTATTTTGTCATTTTTTTTACATTAAATAAAAAATATAATGCTCTACTTTACTTCCTCAAAACCTCTTTTGAGGAAGTTTTAGTTCCTCGAAGTAAAGTGCTACTTTTACTTCCTACAGAGAAAAAAATAAGTAATTTTTTTTCCCTAGGGAGCAAAAATGTTTCCATGACAACAACAACAAAACAGAATAGTATTATTTTTATTCAAAAAGTACAATACAAATATTGCCGACCGGTGTAGCGTAGGCATGGAATTTTCAGAATTATCCAGCACCATTCACAAAATTCTTTGTAAGATTTTTATATAAATTCTTTTTAAGATTTTTCAATAAATTCTTTATAAGATTTTTGGTATAAAAAATATACCACCACCTTCACCGCCATTCGTTTATATGTTCTGAATTATTATCGAATATATTTCCACTCAATTTCCATAAGTTTATTTAAACCGATCTAATACACAAAATCGCGCGCTGTCTGTAAAACCACTATTTTAAAATATAGCTACTAGTTATAAATGAATCGTCTACGTCAATGATGGCGAACGTATGACCCGCGGGTCACAGTGTAACACCCGTATGACGATTTCAAATGATCCGCAAAAAAAGATCTTTGTAGTTCTGAAAATTCTAACCAGAGATTCCAATTAAGGTTAGGTTTAGACCCAACCTTAATTGAAATCTCTGGTAAATTCAATCTCTGGCGAATTCAATCACAAAACAGGGTAGAGAAATCGACAAATATGATAATAATATCGAGATGGAGTTCAAATATTACCTGTTATGTACGTCAAAGGCCGCTAGCTCAGGTAGAATTAGCGAGATAAGTAGGGGATTTCACACAAATATTTACTTCCTAAGGCAGATTTATATTTACATTATACATTTAACCCGCGATTCGAATCTAAAAAATTTCCAATTCATTGTTGATCCATCTGGGGAAAAAGATTCACCATCGCTGTACTATATACGCACAAGTGTCTTTTAACTAACACATCTCTGCGCACACTATGTTTAATGCTACATCAGGACCAGTTATAAACAGGTTTAAACATTTCAGTAGTTGTATCTGGAGCAGTTTAATTATTACACTACTTAAACACAGATATGAATAGCTAAAATTTTGGGAAAAACAATTGGGTTCTTATAATGTAACATATGGGGGGCGGGGGCAGTAAATGAAATGTGTGTTGTAATCAGTTTACATGTAAAGTACAGCACCATGAGAACTGAAGACTTGACTCATCTACTATACAACCTCTGAAAGAAAGTCCGAGTCAATGATATGCTCAATCAAAGCCCTATCTCTTTATCTCGAAAGTAACAGACACAACAAATGGTTAATATTCAACAGAGCACAAACCAATTCAACATAGCTAATGTCATTACCATGATAATATATATAAGTCTATAATATATATAATATATATTAATTTTTTTAACAGTTTATATCCTTTTGTTAAATTTAATTTCAAGTAAAAAAGCAGTTTTCAATTCCAATGAAGCATTTTGTTTGTAATATATAATTAATATATGTACCTATAATACATACATACATATATGCATGTATAGGCATATACATATATAGATGTACATATATAAATGTATATACATATATGTATATATAGTAGTAGATATGGTATTTGTTAAACTTTGTTAGTAGTTGCGATATACTAGTTATGTTACTTCACATTAGAGATGTGCGCAGTAGAATCTTTGTAGCCTTAGTTTGTCACCTTGCGTCAAACACTGCGTTCATTGTTCACCACTACTTCCACTATCCTGGAGCTACAGTTCAGCAGATACGTACAGGCGAGGCAGGCGTCATCACTTCACAATTCTACATCTAAACTGATTAAATATCGTACCATAATAATAAGACTATTGCCATTACTTTGAACATCTATGACACAGTAACACCACAGTACAAAACAAAATCTGATGTTGATAACGTACAGCTACGTACAGATACGTAAAGCTAAGTTTTTTTTTTTTGAATTTGCACATTGGGAATTATAATTTACAAATACAGTTTATTTATTAAATAACATAGATATGCCAATGGTACGATTATTCTTGCGGATAACGTTAAAAATATTTTATATCAACGAATTCAGCGATCTGATTTGCTCGATGAAATTCGGAAGTCAGTCGTAAAAATTCATGGCTAAAGAATATTCAAAAGTATAAGAGTGGCTCGGTTAACAAATATATAAACAGACGAACAAAATGTTTGTAATTGTAGACCAATTTCGTTGAATCATTCGCTACCTCCACTTAATGAATATCGTCAATCACTGCGTATATTCTACGCTAGCAAATAAGATTTTTTTAAAAATTTAATGTATTTGTCTCAGAATCTGATAGCAGACAATCAGTTAGCGTGGAAATATTGCTCTATATCTCTTTATCTTTTCTTCTCTTTAGTAGTGTAACGACAACTTTTGCAAATGTTGGACAATAACTTGCTCATATGCAATACTACTCTAGAAAAAAGAGGCCGGAAGCTCTGTCAAAGCCATGGTTGCAGGTCTTTTGGGCGTAGAATATATCGCGTGGCTTAGATAGATTTATTTTTAATTATTTATGGATTTATTTTTTGCTGTCTAATCAATTTTTATCACAATAATTATTACGGGTATCGATATATTTCGCATAAGCAAAAGGAATGGCACCTCGTGGTACGTGCCGTTCGCGGTACGTGCTATCATACCGCGGTCGCAAGATATATTAAATTAACCGCGAGCCGATTTGACCACAGCGTAAATGGCTGACGCGCGTGCGCACGCTATTGTGTGTCTAGCCTTTAACACTATTTCGGTAGACTCATTGGACCTTCTTCTCTTCAACTCAATTATTATACTGTTGCTAACTTTTATAGTTTTGAAATTATTGCAAGAAGTCTGGTGGAAACGTTTTTTGGACACACGGATTTTTATTGAGGGACCCAGTACTGAAATGAAACCGTTAGTAAGTTAGCAGTTTATACACCATTTAAAATGCATAACATATTAATTAATTTATGCTGGTTAACTGCTATTCGGATTACGAATTTGTTTTGATTATGAGTTGTGCTAAAATGTAAAATATTCTTAAGTAAAATACGAGTTACTATGTAGTCTATGAACATGGGTGAGATCATTAGAGCATGGGTCGGAAAATATGGGATCGCAATCGGCCAATCTAACTTTAAATACCAAGTGATCAATATTGATTGTCTTGACCACTCTACTGTAATAGTTTTTCGGCCACTTACTAATATTGGTGAACTAGACTAAATGCATAGACGTGCGTGGTACACACATATGTAGATTTTGACATTTCATTTACGAGATTATTCAATATACACACCTGATAACGAACTCGGGATCACAAATTTTAATATAATTGTTGATAAATATTACGCAGAAAACTAAATACTAATATTAAACTAAACACATTTTAAACAATAGGTTATAAAAGAATTGTACGGTGCGCTACAGCTGCATAACTTTGTAAGCACATGTCATTTGTTCATGCGCATTCGTGGAATAAAATTTTATACAAAATGGAATAAAAATTATAGTTTTCACGGTTAATCAACATTGTTCACCATGTACATACAGTCGAGCACGAACATCTTCAAAAGGTGGGCCGAAAAATATAACAGTACATTTTCACCGCTGCATAAGGCAGCATTTTTTAGAAAAAAGGTGTCCATCTGCCGACGACACCCGGTGAACCACTGCTGAGAACAGATGACTTTTTATTTGTTCAGTGAACATATTTAGAGAGTTCCGGTACTTCGGTCGATCTTGAAAGATCTTTTTTTTTAAGTAGCTCATATGACTTTAAAGTTAGCCGATCATTGCACAAGAGAACATTAACAGGAGCAAAGAAGATGGGAAGAATTTTTGTTGAATTCACACGATATCCTTCACCATGTCAGTCGTCCAGGGCCTCGCTGGAGTATTTGCTACTACCACTAAGATCTGCACCGACGGCGGCTCCAGACAGGCCCACGCCCAGTCCTTCAGCGCTCACCGCGACTCTCCTACTCGTCGGGGCCTCACGGCGATCGGTGACGCGTGCGGCGCTCGAATGTCACCGCTGTTCCAACGGTCGAGTGTAAGCACGAAGCTTCCGCGCCATCCATTTTCAGGGCTAGTAACTGTATACTTATTGTATTATTAATAATTGTATACACGATTAAGAACTAAAATTTATTACAAATATCAGGCAGGTGAATAAAAGCACATAAGTCAGTTTATGTTATTTTATATGAGCCGTTTTTTTTTTTTTTTTTTTATTTGCCACTCTAACCTGTGACCAGTGGTGGCTGGTGTAAAGAGCTGAACAGCTGCAACACCACCAAAATTAAATTAATTAATTTACAGTACATTACGATTTTATGATACGTTTATGATTTTTTGATCTCAAAATTTACTTCATTTTTAATTAAAAATCGAGACTACTGTCATGTTTAAAACAAATAGTTCGTCTATAGACTATGATATAAAATGACTCAATGTGCTGCGCGCATTGACAGTTCTGATTCCTATTGTAACGCGGTGATTCCTATTGTAACGCGGTGGCATTTAGTGGAAGTATCGATTGAATAACTACTTTTGGAGCTGCAATCGTTTGCAGTTACAAGCCTGTGAAGTGGACGTTTAATGTTATTCAAATTCTTTTAAAATTAAATGAATTTTTATTGAATTTCAAGAAAATAAGACGAATATAATAAATGCAAAAATAAAAATAAAATGTAGGATATCGCATGTACTGTACAGCACATAAAAAGTTTTTCTACGTACTTAAGTTATACATATTAAATCATAATATATAATATTATTATATTTTATATGATTTAATTTTTAAACATATATGTAGTTAAAATTTGTATGTCCAACAACATAACAATAATTTTCTTTCCCGAAAGAAAATCTCAATTATTTGGTTGTAGCACCTCTATTAAAGATTTCCATGAGGATTGCCACTGTTTGTGGCGCTAGGAAAATTTGGAATCCGATGTGTATTGTACGAAAAGTAGATGTATTTACTGAGCTTACGTGACAAAGTGTATTTTATTAATATCTATGAAGTGAAGCAATAAAATTTTCCTGCATTTTTCGATTTATTTTCTTTTATCTGGCAGCCTGAAAAATATGTATATCACGAAGAGATGTTAACCAACAGCTATACATTTGCAATTTTGAACTAAATGACAATTATTTGATCTATTTCGATTTTATTTACTTTTTCTTTTGTGTAGTTCCATATTTCTTGATTTTCTTACTGTGGTGGTACTGTAAAATTCAAGGCAAATAAATTAAAAAATTCAAAAATTCAAATTAAAACAAATTATCTTTGCGATTTTAAGTACTTCATTTGATATAAATAATAAGTTAGTATGTAGACATCTTATTAATTTATTTGACATGTTGGTTTCGAATGTACTTTTCTGATAATGTTACCAATGGTCGAAAATGAAGTTGAAATGTTTTATGTTGAATACAGTTTTGAAATTGGTGAGACTTGTCAACAGTCATCTGCCTCGCCTGTACTAATCCCATTCGTGTCTGTAGCTAATCATGTCTAATGTTTCTTCATTACTTTGATAAGTAAGTAAGAGGGCAATCTAATATCGGAAACAGTTATTAGATATTCGTCCACATCAGTACTCATAAAAAAATCACTCTAATACATTAGGATTGGCCGATATATGTTTCCGAATTATTACACACCTCCAGCCAATATTTTGTTCTGTTCTTAGTTCTCGTAATATGTTAATTTTGTTTTTAAAATGTACAAAATATTAATAATCTTAGTTTATATTTACAGTATCCCTAGTTCTTTTGGACTTGGACTGAACTATACATTTCACTGAAACAAAAATAAAAATTATCAAAATAAAATAATAATTCATAATATTTACTAAACTATTTTAACTTAAATAACTACAGATATGCTACGGTAGCAGCTCTCTATAGTATCAAAATGGGGAATTTGCTCGATGAACTTAATTTAATATTGGGATGATGTCTCGTTAAATTTCGCCAAAGTATTCATGATACGACGAATCTTTTAATATGCACTATGTATAAAATGCATTGATGATCTCAGGTTGGCTCAACGAGAAAGTCTAAAAATGATCTACTAGAAAATTTTTAAATTAGCAATGAATATGACTTGATGATGACGAAGTCACTTCTAGTTGTTGGTATAGATCTGCGATCCGCGGTTATTTTTTACATAATCTCATTACGAATAAACTTTTTAAGAATATTTTTTGCGGTCCGTTACAAATTTTTAAATTTTGTATTTGGACCACCTCTGAAAAACGCTGGTATCCGCTGGTATACATTATATTTATTTCAACTAACAATGGTTATATATGACGGCAACATTATGCATCTACATACATTACTTCAGTAACTAAATATCAGCATAATTATAATTAATATTTTTTTGTGACATTGACTATCCAAAAATCTTAGAGATGATAAAGTGTTGAAGATAACTATGAAATGACCTCATAGTTGAGAAATGTGCTGTGTTGCCAGTTGTTATTTGTTTACAAATGTTAAGTTATATCCAACCACTTCTAAATTTTAAAGGCCTCGAGTTTAAAGGTATATGTTAAACATTTTCTAGAGAGTGAAGAGACTAATGTGACTTATGATATAGAGCAATGCTTTCCAACCTGTAGGTCGCGATTCGGAAGTAAGGGTGTCACGAAATTGTTGATTTAAATTATGCTATGTATATAAACAGATAAAAAAAAATTAAATAAAATAAAATGGAAAATTTCATAAGAATCATTTAAAAATAAGTGTGATGTTTTCATATCAACTTTTTTATGCAGTTAATTTTAATTTACCGCACGGTAGACTTACATCTCCGACACGTTTCAGATCTTTTAAAGGCCCAGCATTTTCTCGTTCTTTCAAAATAATTAATAAGAGACAAGAACTTCATTTGGGCGCGATTATTAAGAGCTTCTGGCATTTTTATTATAAGAAAGACTTCTACAGAAGATGTATCCAACTTCGGCCAACGATAGTACCAACGTTGTTAGAAACATTTAGCATTGGGGGACATTTTTATAAGCGTTTGTTAAGTCCAAAAATAGTGAACATGGACCAATATTAGTACAATGGCGTCTGATAGTGAAAGTGAGATTATGGTCGCAGCTTCGACCTTGCTTTTAACATTTAAATTGGATAATAATTTTAAAAAATTACTTTTTATTTAAGTAGACTTCATAATTGAGCAAAAATAGTTAAATCCTTTTGGTTTGTGATAAGAATACCGCCTCGGAAGCGAACGTTGGCCATCGTTGGCTGTGACTTGTGATGTGTTGTCCGTAAACACGATAAGCGGAGCTACACAAATGTAAACATTGGCCGTTACATACCACACCGTCTGTAGGTGCCTTAATATTTGCTACAATTTAAAATAAAACGTAAGCTTAACCTCACTTGGCCACGTGTTAAACAGAAATAAGACGAGAAATGTTTAAGAGGATGTGGCAACGTAGAAAAAGGCTACCAATTTATGGAAGTCGAATGTAACGACTGAGTAATGCTTAGATGTTAGTTACAGTACATTTTAATATTAACAATTTATTTAACCAAATGTGACGTCATTTCATAATTATCTTGAACGTTTTGAAATAAATTAATTTTCATCGGCAGAAATGGAATTAATACATTATGGACGTTATCAAATCATATTCACTATCAAATGGATATGCAAATGTATGTAATTTTCTACTCGTTGATGCAAACTGTAGATCTGTTTTTGACCAAACAAATTTAATGAGAATACAACAGTCTCATGAGATAAATTAGTTATTATTTATCTGTCTGATAGCATTTAAATTAAGTTTGAACACCATCCCTTCATAACAAAATTAAAACATTCTTATATGATACCTAATCATCTAATTTCCCAATATGACATTAGTGAGACCACTGGTGTAATCTAACTGTGATTCCTCTAATACTTCTAATATATAACAACATGCATTCTCATGATCTTCATTGAAAATTTAATATTCGTCGACATATATAAGGCATTTTAAAACAATTCTTCCTATAGAATCTTTATTTGACCGTAATCTGATTCTTATATAGGTACCCTGACTGCATTACAATTTCATTCAGGATCAATGTTGATTCCTTTTAAAGCATTATTTATAATTAGGGACATACCACAGGTGCATAACATGAATGCATCACATAGCCACATATGGTATATTAAATTGTATTTTAAAGGTTAAAATATTAAGCTGGGTCCAGATTAGTGAGCCAATCCTGTAATGTACTGCGTAAAGTAATGCTCGTTTGATATCTGTGTATCGCGAACGTATTGCAAACTTCCTGTGAACAATCCAAGAGTGGATCATGTTCAAGAAATTAAAATTTCTGTTAGAGGGTATTTTAAATACACAATGTACGAGGGTATATTGAAAACTAATGCCTCCATGGCCATAACTTTTATAATGACGGGCCAGACCGTGTCAAAAGTAGGTTGCCATTTACCTTAAGTATCTGTACATAAGTCCTCCTAGCGGAGATTCTCAGTAACATCACGTTTGCGCATGATAGTTCTAAACATGGCGGCCGGCATGGATGTGCGGTTAAAACAACGAGCTGTCATTGAATTTCATACTGCGGAGGGTGTAGCTCCCATTGATATCCATTGAAGGTTAAGAGCCGTCTACCGTGAGGCGTGTGTTGATGTGAGTACTGTTAGGAGGTGGGTAAGGACTGTGAAAGACGCAAGTCCTGCTGAAACGGATGACCATGATCGGACACGCAGTGTCTGCATGTGCTGAAAGGCAGGTGGCTCTCGTGGATGAACTGGTTCGTGAGAATCGACGGTGTAAACAAACTGACATAGCCAACAGGGCGGGTATTTCACAATAAAGAGTACATCACATTATCTGCAATGTGCTGCAGTTCGTCAGAGAACGCGCGTAGCACTGGAGAAGCTTGGGTTTCATGACATTTTACCTCATCCCAGATAGCCCAGATCTGGCGCCTTGTAACTTTTTCCTCATTCCAAAGCTTAAGGAACATCTCAAGGGCAAGCGTTTCTCTTCGGATGCAGAGGTGATAACGAAGGTGCGGGAATGGTGCCGTGGGAAGTCCTCAGACTTTTTCCGTGACGGACTTGAAAAACTCGTACCACGTTGGCGTAAATGTATTACTGTCAATGGCGATTATGTAAAAAAGTGAATATATCAGTGCGTAGAGGACAGTTTATACTATTATTTCACATTTATATGTAAACCATATATCAATTACTAATAAAGTTATAGCCATGGAGGCATCAGTTTTCAATATGCCCTCGTAACTCATTTTATGCAAAGTTTCGTACAAAAAATGACTCCGGCATTACTGGGTTAAGATACGTTAATTTAGGATAAACTTTGTAATTTTATTAAATTCTTGTTAAAACTTCACATGTATAATATATACAACACACAAAAAAAATTGAAGAAACTGCTGGCGAGACTTGTCCAAAAATAATCAAAGAAATTTATTAACTAACATTTACGATCTACTCTACTATGTAAACATCGTGTCAAAGGTCCATGCTTGTGAGCATCAAAACTACTTCGAACGCGTCCAACCAAATTCGGCGAACTCCTTTTTGTTTACGACTACAACTGGCACAGAGCGGATCAGAACGAACCACTCGGATTGTGCTCGTGATCCCGTCCAAACTAGACAAAAATATTACGCGGTAGGATCGGCTCGCTAATCTGAACCCAGTTTTAAATGATGATATTGAAACTTTCCTTCAATATTGTATTTATAACACAAAATGTACATTTCGACCTGCTAAGTAGCCCAATCAGTAGTTAGTTCAGTACCAATTGAATGTTATTTTTTTTTTATATTTTGCGCCAGTAAGAGTGTAATTTAAATAAACGAAGAAACTATTACTGCCGCATCATTATTTATGTTCCATTAAATAATAATACAGAGCGTTTATTAATGACTGACATGAGATTAAATTTAGCGCGTTGTTGTGTTAGTAATTTTCATCCCTATCTGTTTGTATTCTAACTTTACATGATGCATTTGCTCATAAATATAGATACAGAAATAATTTGATATTGTCAGTTGTTTGACATTGATAAATTCTAGTGTATTTACTATCAAAAAAGTCTCTTTTATTTGCCACCTTTGTATATTATTTCATTGGTATGCAAAAAAAATAGCAATAGCAAATAGTTCGGGATGCAGGATTGCATTTTTGATGGTCATTACATCCCGCTTAATTTTTTTTTTTGTAATTGATAGTTTAGATATGGCTAATAATATCAATGGCTAATAAACAAGCGTCAGCCGCCAGAATCGTGGTGGGGCTGGTCGTGAGAAAATATATATCTTGTAAAAAAAAAATCCAAAAGTCATTTCAAAAATCAAAAGTCACTTGAAAATTTGCACAGTTATCGTTTAAGTGATAATTATAATAATAAAAAAGTAATCTGCGTGCGGAGTGGGAGAATATCCGTCAGTTGCTTGTATAAACCTGTCATAATAAAAGAAAATGATGTAAAGTCACTTCAAATTCAATGAAACTTATACATCGAACTTATTATATAATTATAATAATAAAAACAACAATCAGCTGGGGGATTATAATTGCTAAGCGGGCACTTAGCCTAAGCATTTTATAATGTAATGTTGTAACTGACAATCTTTATCCCGTTATGTCGGCAGCTGACGATCATTTTTATTTAATATAATATGTATAAATATATAAACTATTTATTTTAAAAATATCAAGTCACTTGAAATCAATTTAGCTATAATTTCATTGTTTTAATCGATTTTTTATATTGTACGCATTGTATTTTTATATTGTACAATTTGCTATTGTTAGTTTTGCCATGTGCGCCACTGGTAAGTACCAACTTATAAAATTAATCTAATGAGCGGGTAATTCAAACACCTATCAGTCATTTATGAACACTCGTAGTAAACATAAAACTATAGCATAAATCATAATTCAACTGATAAATGAGAAGCAAGGTGTTAGCTCGCAACTTCGTTGTGACTGGATACGTATTTCAGCATAAGGTACTTAAGCAAGAAAAAATACTCTTGGTAAACTTCATCTATGCTATGATAGTCAACGATAGTCCTGTCTTCATTATGCTATGCACCTATGTTATGTGCTTATGGTGTTTTATAATGATTAATTTTCGATTCAAGTTTTTAACGAAAGGTGTTGTATCAGGAGTAGAAATTTTGGGACAAACTTATTCTTGATTTAAAATTAATCTAATCCATGTTCAATACAAATGATTTAAAGACAACTTTTAATTCCACTGTCAATTTTATTAATTATTTGTGACAAATCAGCAAGATTATACATGTGAAACGAATTGATATGACTGAATTTTATTTTCAGATGGTGATGAAAGATCATTTATATCACCATCTGAAAATAAAATTCATTCATCTCAATTCGTTTCATATGTATTATCTTGCTGATCTGTCACATCTGTCAATGACGAACTCGTATAAATATAGTTATATTTTCAAATTTAACTCGTTGCTAGCTACGTATTTAGTGACGCGGCTTTTCAGTGTAGGCTTCATCACCAAATACTGGTAACCAGATTTTTAATAGTTTGTAGCAGGGTCTCCACGGAATGTCCTGACATATAAACTGTAATTCCGACTCCCGATACATGGTTGACTATCCCTGAAAACCTTGGAAGTTGGGTTAATGGGAAAATAAAGCTTTAAGATGTCAAGCAAGGAAATTTGCGAATTTAAAAAAATTGAAAATGTACTTGCATAATGTACAAAAGATGTTTGACAAGTCAGTGACTTTGACAAGAGACGGCACTCAGATCGCAAATTTAATAGTAATCTTTACATTTGCATTTCATAAACACACAAGTTTCAAGTAGATCTGTGGAATAGTACATTTTAACAGCGTTCGGAAATGGATAAATTTGTGTTTATTTGCTACAATGGAAAAAATGCATTGCGTATGCTAATAAAGTACTATTTTTTTGCGTGGAAAAACCATTAAGGAAACTGAAGCGAAGCTAAAACATTATTATGGAAACTCTGTTCCATCACCTGGAATGGTTCATAAGTGTTTCACTGAATTTGTGATCGTACAAGTAAAAATGATGCTAAGCTACCGGGATGTCTAAATGAGATGACAACTGCAAAGATGGTCACTAAAATTCATGATATCATGTTGGCCGACCGCCTAGTGAAATTACACAAGATAGATAAGATGGTAAACACACCTGAAAAACGTGTTTCATATCCTGCAGGAACATTTGGCATAAAAAAGTTATCGGCAAGATGGCTGCCGAGTCTGCTTACAGTGGATCAAAAACGGAATAGCGTGACTATTTCGAAGCATTATTTGGACATGTACAGCACAATTCAAGTAAGTTTTAGCAGCGTTCATAATCGTTAATGAATCAAGTATACTATCACTATACACAAGAAATAAAAGAACAGTCAATGCAATGGATTTCTCCTGACAAACGTGCTCCAAAGAAGGCAAAATAGGTTTCATCGACCAAAAAGTCACGACTACGATTTTAAGCGATTCTCAAGGCATAATCTTTATCGACTATCTGAAAAAGGGAAAAATGATCACAGGACAATATCATGCCGCTTTTTTGGATCGACCCCATTTGACGACGAAAAGAGTTCTGTTCCACCATGACATGAATCAGCTTACTCGTCTGCAATTGCAGCGGCCAAATTAGTCGAATTGCGCTATGAACTGCTCTTTCATCCACCCTATTCTCATAATTTGCCCCCCCTGTGACTTCTTTCTCTATCCAAACATGCAGAAATGGCTGCTGGAAAAAAATTCGCATCGAACGAGGAGATCATCATTGAAACACACGCCTATTTTCCTAAAGTTCTGGTAATCGTACTTTTTGGAAGTGGGAATATCGTTGGGCAAAATGTATCGAACTACTCACGAGACTATTTTGGCAAATAAGTCACATTTTAGTAAAAGGAAAAAAAAAACTTTAAGGTCGAAGTCACTGAATTGATTAAACACCACACGTAGGTATTTTTAAAAATTCAGCAGGGAAAGATAAATATTGACGAGAATTATGTAGATTTGAATGTTTTTTTTTTTTTTTTGTTATAAAAATGTTTTATGTGTGATGTCATGGGATATTAAGTAGAATGAAAGTGTTCAGTTAAACGTATTAAAAAAATAAGGTTTAATACTTTTTCTTTACCGTAAAATCATTATATGTACCTTTAAATTCTGGTAACCCTGGTCTCCACTATTTGGCGATACTCAGTAAATTTATAAAGATGATTTAACATATCTGGCTTCCAAAGAAACTTCTCGGTCAGACTTGGTGGCTTCACAAAATTTAAAAAGAAGACAAGAAAAATTATGAAGGAAGTTGTGGGATAAAAATTTGGCAAAAATGTAAAAAGAATCTCAGAAACTCATAACATTTGAATATTAAAATTAATGTCATGCATATTTTAAAACAGAACATATTAAAAAAAGAAAATAATTGGCACCTGGTGAAGATTTATCAGTTTGGACTTGCCAGTAGAGGTGTTAAATCTTTAGTATATTAGTTGGTAAAATCATCTAAATGGTCCAAAATAGCTGATCTTCCTTTTTGTTCTATGTTAAGACATTTTAAGTAGCAATAGTAAAAATTTTATATTTAATAATTAAGGTCAAGCTATACTTTTCACAGAAACTATTTTAAAATAGACCTTTGTTAGAGAATGCCTTATATATTTTTTAAACAATAATTAATTAAATTATCCTGTATAATTTACACAGTCTATACCACAATCTATACAATAAAATATTAAATTTTCAATAAATCAATATAATCTACATTTGTAAAACAAATATCATTTAGCTGATGAATGTATATGATCCATACCTACATGGGGCAGTAGGAGGAAACAGCTGAATATCGCCCGCGTGCATAAAACAATGTCCAACCAACGGCATGGCAAATGATGGTAGGGCGTGATTTAAAATGTATGATCACTAAGTACTCGTGCTTTTAAGTAAACGCCATGTGCACAATATACGGATATTCAAGCAAGCTTTTTAAGCGATATCAAAAATCATGAAATTCGGTGTCCATGTGCATGTATGTACCTGAGTTATTTTGCAGCAACATGTGATGAAAATTTTCCAGATAATACAAAACAAGATATTGCCAGTGGCATCTTTTGGCAGCAACACCAAAGCATATTGTATGGCCAATTTGTTAGGAAATGCAATGGAAGGATATACCTGCATTCCTAAAACTTTGTCACTCCTTTATACATGCTACTGATTTCTTGAAGCAGATTATATAAGGGAACGAAATTCAAATTTTGAAAATGATAAAGATTTTCAAAAATTCCAATAGATTTCTCTGCAAAAAGCTTTCACAAATATATTAGTATACTTGAGCTAGCTAATTAATGCTTTTCGTGATAAAACATAGTTGATTTTTTAAATTTGAATTATAGACTATTCACTTCTTTTTATTTTAGTAAACAAACCTTCAAAAACGATGATTTTTCGAAAGATTTAATTGAACTATTAGTATTATATATCTCATTTTGTAATAGGTAACTAAGAGGGAAACATAATTTTTTATGTTGTATATTTATATCATTTATCTGAGAAAGACTGATAGTAATAAAATTTATTATTTGTAAAAAGTTATTGTTTTTTTACACAGAAGCGGCTCGCAAAATATGAATAGTTCGAAACGAAATATTGTTAAAAACAACCGAGTGTGCCGCACATCTTATATGGGAATACGAACTAGGGTTAAACACAATAGATCATAAAAATGTGACCCTAAAATTTTGAGGAAAATTATGGTGACAGGCGTGCGTTTAATGATATGATAAATATGGTCACAGGCGTGCGTTTAATAAAATGATAAATAGTAATATAGAAATATACAAAACCAATTTAAACGAGTTTAAAATGTGCACGCCACTGGTAACTACCTGACAAAAAGATTTATTACTATCAGTCTTTCTGAGATAGACTATAGAGCAGTGTTTCTCAATCTTTTTACTCTCGTGGCACATTTTCCAAAGAGGAAAATTGTCGCGGCACACCTACGTAGTCATTGAAGAAATTTTGAATACAGACGCCGCAGTATTCAGGAAAAAAAGGGTTTTGTCAATTTAAATTCGTCATAAAATAATCCTTCGTGTACATTATACTTATTAATAGCATTGTACGTATATTTGGATAATAATGTTAAAATAAAAACGACAATAGTTTTTTTTTAAGATTTCGCGGCACTCTTGGAAAATTTTGCGGCACATTAATGTGCCGCGGCACACCCTTTGAGAAACACTGATCTAGAGTAGTAATTCTGAAATGGCATCTTTCAAAATATTTGGCAAATATTTTACATGAATGTCAATCTGACATTTGTAATTTTTGAATGAATATAACCTTAATACAATGCAACCAAACTAAAAATTCGAATTTATAACAATCATCAAAATCACCAGATCTAGTAACATATAGGCTATTCTAAACGTTTAAGCGAAACTAAATAAAATTTCCATTTTCCTAAGTTGTCATGAGCTCACTTTTTAAGGTTTTAAGTGGGCTTTTAGTAAACAAAATAATCAAAAGCCACACTTATTCTGTAAAAGTTACTAGAATTCACATTCTATTTCCGCTTGAACCAAAGAAACAGGCTATGTTACAAAATGAAATATATATTAGTGTCATTTCATTACCAATCAAATTGAAAATGTTACTAATAGTGCAATCAAAAATATTCGCTCAAAAATTCATATCTTTCTTTTGATGGTATTTATTTTGCGCTCGATAATAATTTTGATTGTTATCATTTTGTGTTAGAGTTGTGACGTTTGAATTGACGTAACTGATTGTTTCGGCGGCCTGACTATATCAATAGTTCCAGAAGAAAAACATTCCTCACCTCAATAAAGAAAGAGCACAAATATCGTATCCTATAGAACAGTAGTATTCAACCTTTTCCCATAATGGTGCCATATTTAATGCTAAATGTGTTTCACGGGCCGGACTAATTTTTACCGGGGCCACATAACCAAAATTGAGAACCGGGTGGTAAGGGGAAAGAAAATCATAAAATTGCTTGAGAACTGAGAGAGAAGAAATTCAGTAAATTACTTGCGAAGGGGGATTAGAAATCTAGACTTATCTCGAGAATGAGAGAGTATAAATTGACTTGTAGACGGGAGGTTGCGGATATTTTATACGGGCCGTTTAAAAATCATTCTCGGGTCTTATTCTGCCCACGGGCCGAATTTGGTTGGGTTAGACACCACTGCTATAAAATGCTGTATAGGGAAGGTGAGAAGAGACTCTGGAAAATCAAGAATCTCCTGGTTAGCTAATCTGACTTTTTTTTTTTCGGAATATCAACCACAGACATATTTCGGATGGCAATGATAAAGGCGCGAATCACGATGGTTATAGACAATTTTCAGAATGCATAAGACAAGAGTAGAAGAAATAGATGAATAAAACATAAAATGTACCATAGTTAGTAACAGAAACTGCTTCAGATATTGCTCAAACTACATTGGAAGAGGACATCCTTGAGATTAAGGCCAATGTGAGATTGCAGGCAAACTTGAGATCAAGTAGATCATCTAGAAAAATAAGGTAGATATCTTGGGCATATGATGAGGAATTAGTAAAAATATCTTACCCTACAGAATACAGAATATTGTTCATGGAAAGGAAGAAAAAGCTTTGGAAGATCAAGGTTCTACTGACAGCTAATCTGTGGAAATGATTCGGATTTACATCAAGTCACAGTGACTTGGGCCTACGAAAATAGAATTAACGCTACGTATAACCCCCAGAGAGTACAAGCTTCTTATACAAAACTAACAATCTCAAATAAAATATCAATCAATTAATAACGATC
Organism: Liopterus haemorrhoidalis; assembly: GCA_963971575.1. NCBI lineage: Eukaryota > Metazoa > Arthropoda > Insecta > Coleoptera > Dytiscidae > Liopterus > Liopterus haemorrhoidalis. The sequence goes on from OZ020611.1 coordinate 131,801,120, forward strand.
TATACATCAAATTTTCCACCGAATTTCTAACTATCTAATAATCTAATAGGACATTTTTAACTGTAGAAAAAATAGTAAAAATGTTATTGCTCAGTCGCATAACCTAATAATTGATATCTGACAGCAATGTTCTGTAATTTTTTATATATAATTGTGGGTTTCAGGCAGAGTTGGGCATTATTTAACTAAACTTTCAGTCAACTAAAAATTTGAATTAAAATGTAATCAAACTAAATTAATCATTCCTTATTCAATCAATAATGGATGTAATCATAAATCCTTAACTAAATGATAATCATTAGTGTCAAATCATTAGTTTTCAATCATATTGTGATATTTTGTTGTAATAGTGTTAGTTCTTATTCTTCTTAGCAGTTAGCAGAATACAAAAAAATAAGAAGAAACTTCTAATTTTTGCAAACAATGCGAACGATCAAAGATGCCAACACACTTTTTCTTTTTGAGTCTTGATGACACTTTCCCAGTTGTTATTCCTCCAACCCCTAGATTTTTGGTTTAGGCGGAACTAGATTTTCAATTCTAGTTACTTTTACCGATTGATTGAAGCTTTTGATCATTTTGTTCAGGAAAAGTCAACTTCAATATATAAAAAATATCTAATGACAAATTACAAAAATGAAAATTGCGGTTAGTTCCGCCTAATCGTTTGGAATAGACTGTAGGTACAAATTAGGATTATTATATTGGGTATAATAATGTTAATATGAAATTAATTACTATTAAAAAGGAATATTTCTATTTCAAAATCTAATAAATGCTTTTTGTGTATTATATGTTACTATTTTCGTATTTTATCTTTACATTATTAAATAAAACCTATATAATATAAATAAATAGCTTTTTTTAATATTAATAAAACATCGATGTTTCCGATACATCGATGTTTTTCCTTCGATGTTTTTTCAACATCGATAGTAAGCGCCGATGTTAACATCGATGTTAAACATCGATGTTTTGCCTTCGATGTACAACCCTAATTTATATATTACATATATAATATCCCTATACGCAAATTCTCAATAATTTTCGGCCGTCTTGCAACTTTCGAAAGAGTATTATATTTTGTCACTCTACCGACCTTAGAGGAATAACATATTTGGTAATGTCTTCTTCAAAAATTTTTTGTGAGAATGTTCCGGCTCTTATTGTTCTTGATTTTTGATAAACAACTGTTTGTCTACCTTTAGAAACAATGTTTTTTAAATGCAATAAATACTTCGTTTAGTGTCGTCTTTTAAGATGAGATATAAAATTCGATGAACTATTTTTATATCCTTTCATTTCAACTTTAGATTGGCATTGACCGCATTGAGCAATGGAAATTTTTTGCTCTACACAGCTTTTTGCGGCAAAATATTGAAATATTATGAATATTGAAAAAACGTATCATCTACCGTTTTCGATTTAAATAAAACATTTCTTCTCTTACCATAATTGGCTTACTGAGAGGAGTTTGAAGCTCCTGATGCTTCAGATATTAAAAGAGTCGATGCACCAAAACTTTCACGAGTATCATTGTCACTTATGTTGGCGAAAAAATACAAATATATAATTGTAAAATTTATCACTCAAATTTTTCACAAATTAAATCTGCGTCAGACGTCTACAATATAAATACTAAATTCCAATGAACAGTGAGAGTGAAAAGATCAAATCTCAATCCTGATTTTAGTTTCAATCTTAACTAAAAATTTAATCATGATAATGAGTAAATATTTAATTTAGTTACCAGTGTGAATAACTGCATTATGAGTGATGTACCCTACTCATTAATCAAGTCTTGAAATTAAATTTTTAATCTCAATCCTCAATCATTAGTTTGACTGCAATTTGCCCAACTCTGGTTTCAGGTAACTTTAATATTTATATAGTTTTGTGTGGAAATTTTCAAATAATACAACATTTTTTCAACATGACTATAGTTTATAACCTTCGTCGAAAAATATTATAGTACACGTGTTTTTTCCGAAAATGAAATCATTTTTACTTGCAGTCCCTATGTTGAAACCGCGGAAGATTCAAGATGGCGGCAAAAATAGACTACCAAGTACAATAACTATAAGTAGTTTTCACAATAGAACTAAATAGCTACAAACATATTTGTGGAATGAAGTTTTAGCTACAATTTTCCGTACGCAAATATGTATCGAATGAAAAATTTTATCAAATATTATTACAATTAAAAAGTAATTGTATTTCAGATTATTAGTTTTGTATATGAAACTTTTGAGCACTATACGGTTATGTGCTTCCTTAATATTTAATTTAAGTAAACGCAAACATATCTGGCCAGGCGGAGAGTCGACTACAAAAGTGCTTAGGACCCAGTAGCCTTTTTTTTGTTTTTACCGGTTTGCAAGTACAGTAACGTAAAAATGTTAAATATTTCATAATAATAATCAAAGCAATATGTTCGTCGTAATAAATAATTTACCAAAAACACAGAGCGCTTTCTCTTAAATACTAGCTACTATGCTAGCAGGCTGATTTGCATTCAGTAAGCAAACACACTACTTAAATCGAAAGCCTGCGGAGCCAGCTCAGTTCCCATAATAAGCCAGCAGTCTGCACGCCGATTGTAAACTTAGTAAGCAGCTACCGTGATATTATCTGTATGCACATTAACAATGTTTGTATTTTTGTACAATTGAATTCTGTGCAAAATTTAATAATGAACCTATGTTTTAGTCGATTTCCCACCGATAAGGCTGAAATAAAAACACTTGGAAGACCTATTCTGAATTTAAACTTTAAGCAATCCGTCTCCAGTAAAAAACGAACCTTTAATATAACATTTAATCTGGATATTTATAATAAACATACGTGGATTTCTGGTTGTTCAAAAATGCACTTTTTTGTTTCCCTTGTTTGTTATTCGCAGAACAATAAGGCAAAATGTTAGTGAGTCTGAAAGTTAGTTCATTTTCATTTCATTATAAGTACTCTTGTACAAAAATCTATTATATAGAATAACTGGCAGAGCCAGACTATGCTATATCTAGGTCCGAGGCAAAGTACCAGTCTTGGTGACGACAAAAAAAGGAAGACGGATCTGTCAACGCCTCTGTCTACTTTTTTTTTTTACTTCTATACCAAACCTGCGCTCGAGGTGAGTGTTTGCTAGCTCCACCTCAGATTTGGCCCTGATAACTGGTACCTATAAAAGTTGCAACCCCACATTTCTACAGCACGAGCAGCCATTGCTAGTGCCTTCGAAAACCTTAATGTGGCTCTGAAGCAAGGTGCGAATTGCTATGATTACAGGTAACGTTTGCTACAGATAAGGCAAGAGAAGAAGAATAAAAACATAAAATACATCATAATTAGAAATGGAAACTATTTAAGATGTTGCTCAAATTTCATAATCAGGCGACTCTTAATTTATTATTTTTCATTGAAATGACTCTTTATATATGATTTCCAAATAGAGACCCTCCACAATAGTGGACATAGATTAAGGCTGCCAACCATCCCGGATTAGGCCTACCCAAGAAGTATCTTTGTTTTTGTTAGTGTCGAACATAAGTACGATTTTAAGATTTTACATGTCAATAGAAAATACAAGATATTGAAGTTTTTTGAAATGTCAGAATATGCTAATTCAGGATTCCTTTGATGGATCCAAACGGAGGTTTTTAACTCAGTATTATCGGCAAGTGAAATCTTTCTCTTAACTGCATTTTCTGAAGTTGTAATTCTAGTGACATAATTATGGGCGCGCTACGCAAAGATAAAGCTGACAAACTCACTAGGGGACCCAAAATGTGAAGTTACATCACTGCGTCCAGGCGCATGAGCTTTTATGTCAACTGTAGACTAATATAATTTCTTTGTTATATTTTAAGTTCAGCTTGTGTTAAATTCGTGACAATGATACAACTGTCGAAATAATAGTAATAAGTGAGATATAGAACATTTATGGAACTTACCGAACATTCGTTTAATATCTTAGATATTATAACTTCCTATTATGCTTGCTTTAATATGTCCCATACTGGCTTGTTAAAATGTTAGCGGCCTTAACTTAGATGATCAGAAGAACTCTGTTTAGAAAAACGCTGGTAGAAACATTGGTACCCCAATATATAGCATCAAGAAGAGAATCCATTGAATTATTGCTAAGCTTTGTCATAATCTTAAATTGTTTCCTTGAACTTTTCGATTATTTTTCGAATAAGTTATCACACCTCTTTAATATTAAATCACAATAATGCTTATATTTTCCGTTAAAATTTATATATTCAATCCTACCTAAGAAGTTACTTAGAATTCGTTACAATTTTCTATTTTGGCATGAAGCAGTGTTTCGAGTAGATACGAGAATATTTCGCTAAAATATCACTTGTAAAAACTTGCTTAAATATCATAATAATGTGAACTGGGTCTAATGGATAACTCGATGACAAGTAAGTGCCATATGATGACTGTTAGTCAACTGATAGTGACATATAAATGAGATCAGTTCAAGTCGACACTGACACCGACACTGATGGAAGTAACATCACTGTCACCTGACAAACAGCAACGGTGACAAACTGTCAAACAGCTATAGACATATGATGAGATGCATAGGTGGCAGGAAGTGAATCATTTCATAGCTTGAGAGAGTCTAGACTAGCGTTAGAACTCCGACGTGAGAGGCCTACAAGGGTCGGCCCACTAACCAGTGAGGTCGTTCCAAATAACTTGTACCATCCTATCACAATGTTCGATAGGTTTAGATCGTCCAGCATTATTTGAGCCACACCCATGAACACTTTTTTGCCTTCGATTCGGCCGTAATCACCCCACACTGTCACCTGAAATCACAAACAACATACATTAGTATTAATCCAAAAAAGTTTGTAAATGTGAAATGTACATGATTGACCTGATAGGTACAATCACACCTTGCTCGTTTAACGAGGCCCAACATTTGTCCGTCATATTTCAAAAACTAATACAAATATTACTAGTTTCAGTAAAAAAGCCGTGCGCTCAATTTTTTTACTTTTATTTTCCAGAACGAGTCTGAAAATATGCAGTAGTTTTCTTTGGAAGTGACTAAAAACTGGAAATCAACAGGTATTATAGTGTTTCTCACTGATGAGCTGGAAGGTTTTACTAACTACTACAATTATATTTTATACCAGGTAGGTCTTGTATAGACCATGCCAACACTATTCGAATTATTATAGAGCAATCTATAGAGTGGCAAACCACTTTATACTGTCTTTATCGATTTCAAAAGAGCCTTTGACAGTTTATACCACAACACACTTTGGCTCATACTTAAAACTAAAGGGTCAGGGACAAATTAATTGACCTAATTAAATTATTCTATAATAACGATACTTGCAAGGTACTACAGAGAAGACACGTGAGTAAAAGCATCCAGTTACTTTCAGGGGTCAAACAAAGCTGCGTCTTATCCCCTCTAGTATTTAACGTAGTGTTAGATTACGATCTGACATCAGCTAGTACTTTCGCCAATGGTATAGTGTGAAACTATACTAACAAACAGCGTTTAGGAGACGTCAACTATGCGGACGATATTTGTCTACTTTCGCATATATACGTCTATATAAAGAACACAACGAACCCAGGAAAAAGCCTGAGGTAGGCCTTTCAATTGACGTTAAAAAGACCAAAGAGATGCGTATTGGCACCAATAATCCCAACAAACTTACTATCCAGGGATCAAATATTGAACAAGCTGAAGAGTTCTGCTTCTTTGGCTGCATGATGTCTACGATGGTGCTTCTGAACTAGATATCGCCCACAAAATAGGCAAAGTCCGTCTAGCCTTTTCCCTCTTACAGAACGTCTGTACTTCTAATCCTTTAAGTAGGAAAATAAGACTCCAAAATTGTGGTACGGACGTGAAGTCCGTAATCCCGTACGGATGTGAAACTTGGAAAATGTCTAGAAACTTAAACCAGACACTACAGGTATTTATTAACAAATGTTTGAGAAAAATTTGTAAGATACTCTGGTCAAACACTATAAATAATACAAGGTCGTGGGAGATAACCATCTAACAGTCTAATGAACTACAAATAAAGGCACATAAGTGGGTCTGGATCGGGCATTCGCTTAGCAAATATCTTATCCATATAGAAAGGAAACCGTTCAAATGGAATCCTCAGGCTGAACCGCGGGCGACCAAATAAGCCTAGAGATATACAATTTTGAAGGAGGCCAAGGTTCAGCGAAAATCTTGGGGGTGATCTGAAGAAACTGGCCAACAATAGAGTTAAATGGCGAAGCTTTGTGGAAGCCTTATGCTCCTCACAGGAGTTGTAGGAACCGATATGAATATACATATACAATTAAATTTACGAATGTTGATCTGAAAACATATTAGGTCGATAGAGTTAATTTGCCAACTAAATAAAACCAACAACAAAACTAAATCATAAAACAACTCTTAAATTTTGTTACATCTATTGGGATGCTCGGAAAGTTTATAAAGATTTTGAATACACACTATTTGAATATTTGTGTCATCCCTCATTTATCAATACATCGACCGCTTTTTTGAACCTTCTGCCATCATTCAGGTAACTTTAAGATTGCTTTCGCCAAAATTCGCTAACAGCTCTGACTTCTACCTCCTGAACTACAAAGTGTGATCCATTTTTCAGAACATACATCTTAATTTTGCTAGTCTGAAGTGCTCCCTGATAAAGGCAACGGTGGGTTTTCCTGTACAAACCCTTCGTAATTCTACTGACGAGTTGCCGCAGACACTTACGATCTGTGTAACGGCCAGAGGTGGGCATTTTTAAAAGTGCTCGGTATTTCTTGTTTAAGAGGCATCTATATACAGGGTCTGGCAGAAAGGTATGATGTTTTTGAAATGACTGTAACGCGCGCTTGGGTGGTCACACTGTTTTCGGAATAGTTGATATTTACTCAACAGATGCCATTTCAGTAACAATGGAGTATATCGTGTGTTTATTTACAACACCTTCATTGAAACGGGTCGTTCTGTGGTGCTCACACAGCGACGATTTCGAAACAGTTTTAATGTTGGTCGTCATGGTCGTGTTCCAAAACGGAATACCATTATGAAGTGAGTGAATAGTTTTCAAAGAACAGCATCTTTGAGACCAGGGACTGCACAGGGACGTGATCGAACAGTACGGACCCCGGAAAACATTGAAAGAGTGCGACAAGCGGTGGAAGCCAGCCCTCGTCGTTCTGTGGTACGTCACGCACGCGCTTTTCAGATGTCAGGTCAGTTCGCAGAATCTTACAATTGGACCTTCATTTCTATCCGTATAAGATTATGATTGTTCAAAAACTGCTGCAAAACGACTTCATGAGACGAAACAGGTTCGCAGAAGCGATGTTGGAATTGCTGACGGACGATATCGTTTTGATCACGAGTAACGAGGCCCACTTTCATTTATCGGGGATGGTAAACAAAAAGAACTTTCGGTACTGGGCGAAACCCCGTAACCGAAATCCGCAACAACTGCATCAGAATCCTCTGCACAGCAAGAAAGTAACTGTTTGGTGTGGCGTATTTCGAACCTGCATTATTAGGCCTTATTTTTTTCGTGAAAACGGACAAACAGTGACTGTTAACACAGATCGCTACGTTGCCATGTTGCGTGATTATTTCCTGCCAGAAGTAAGAAGATGACGCATCAACCTCAACACAGTTTGGTTTCAACAAGATGGGGCAACATGCCATACATCAAGAGAAACAATGGCTTGGGAAAGACAGCATTTCCCAGGACACCTGATTTCATTGCGTAGGGATATGGAGTGGCCACCTCGGTCACCGGACCTGTCACCTTGTGACTACTTTTAATGGGGCTACCTAAAAGCTCAAAGAGCTCTTGAAGCGCTTTCCGAAAACACAACGCGAAAAATTCAAAGGCTTCCACGTGCATGTTTGAACGTTGTATGAATAATTTCGACACCAGAATTCCTCGACAAAAATGGTCGCCACCTAACTGATGTGATTTTTCGAAATTGATTATTTTTTCGAAAATAAATGTGTATTTTTCTAAATGGCAATGTACCAGTTATGTATAAAAACAATTAATTTTGAAATTGGTTTGAAATTAAATGTGTGACAGTCTTACAAAAACATCATACCTCTCTGCCGGACACTGTATTATGTACTAAAAGAAAATTATAGTATCTTTAAGCATTTTGTGGAATTTCGCTGAAGCCTTTGTGACAGTATTTATGGTAAGACTAAGAATATCCTTTTGTCACTATTATTAATTACTACGTTAATTTCTTTTGCGATATAAAATATTGTATGTTAAGTTTTAATAAATTAGGGGAGGAGGCAATAGCAATATTTATTTACCTGATAAGGGGCATTTGTTACAAAAGTTTCAGAAACGCTGGTTTAGAGTATATTGTCGCAGCCAATCGAAAATTGTCGATTAATTTTGGTATAACTAAGTATAACCAATACTACTTAAAATCGTCTTTAGATTGTGTGGTGCACGATTGATTGAATTATAACAATGCTTGGATATTAATATAGGTACATAGAAATAAAATAAAAGAACTAACCTGAAGAACACATCCTGCGAAATTTTCTCTAAACGCAAGTTGTTGTTGGTACAAAGGATCTAGAGTGCGTCGGGCCGTGGATGTCTTCGCTTTGGCTATACACTTTTTACCGTTTACCAAATATACTTTTACATAAGGTGCTACAAAAAAATGTACATTGTTAGTAATTTTAAGCATCATATTTGTGTCATACATGCATATTAAGAACAACAACAAGGATTTATTTATATATCAACTCAGCTATGTGCACCTCTGCCATAAATCAAAAATATATTTAAAAAAAATAAAAAAGTTTTCATATTTTATAATTTAACATCGACAAATCAATTTTGTGAAGATGTTTAGTATTTAAAGATTAAATTAACTATTAACTGATTAGATGAAAAATATTGTAAATTTTGCACTAATTTTATTTTAAAATGCTGATTAGTTTCAATGAAATGTTAGCAGAAGTGGTGAAAGGCAGGACTGAAAGGGGCACACGCCTAGGACGCCACGGTACGAGCAGAAAATCAAATCAAGCGCTCAGATTTATTATTTTTTTATCAAGCAGTTTTCAGGATACCGTTTTCCTTTTGGTTTTAGCTCGGTTCATGCTATAATGGTACGCAATATTTTACAATACTACATCTTATATGCTATTTGCAGGTAAATAATGGTAGTAACTGTTAGAGCTATAAAAGGTAAATTTGAAAGGTGTGTCATCTCATTAATTGTTTTCCTTATTTGATTAGTTTCTTTATCTCGTACGCCTCCAATAAATTTAATTTGGGACCGTATTGTTCCACGTGCTAGATGACACTCAAACTTTGACAAAGTCTTAAACTAAAGCTTGGTTTATGATAGACCCATAATATAAACGCACTGTATGAGCATGAAGATGAATAAAAGTAGTATCATGGTTCTGTTTATAATATGAACATCTGTTTATAATAAATAGAATAATAGAACACCATTCATGTTTATTCTCATGTAATGCACTCAGTAGTAGACTGGCAAAATTTTCTGGCCTTGGAAAATTAGAATAAATCGGCCCCATAGTTTTTAAGGTCATTGAACCCTACTATGGACAGTACTATTTATTTATTTATTTAATTTAACTTAGAGCATAAATAAGACGATCCATGACCAAAAATACATATTTATACCATTTTTCAAAAATATTTTGCTTAAAATTCACGATTTTTTAAGGTCTACCCTTTACGATTTTCTCGACTCTTGGCCATTTTCAAGGGTTTTGGATTACTGCCCATACAAAACTTTAAAATTGGATTATTAAAACCCAAATTTTTTCTAAGTCTTAACAGTGTAGGAGAAGTTTAAAAATTCAAACTGCAGATTTATATCCCTAACCATTTTTAGTTAGAATTTATTATTCAAAAAATAAAAAAAAAATTTCAAAAATTTGTTTTGTTTCAAAATATGTTTACAAGTCAATTAGACCTCAAGATTTAAAAAATTTCAACCGCAGGTCTGTATCGCATTTCGTTTTTCAGATACGTCCATGCGAAGATGAAAAATTCTATAAATCACGCCATATTAAAATTTCTCATAATTATAAAACACGCTAACCGAATTAAGTTCCAAATTTTTTCTAGTCTAAATAAAATAGGAGGAATCCAAAAATTAAAACCTCAGGTCATTTTGTCTAACCGTTATTTTGAGTTATAATTTTATTTAATTCACAATTTTCACAAATAGTGTAAATTATGTCATTAAAAATATTTGTCATAATCTCAAAACGTATTAAACGATTAAAGCCCCAAATTATTTACAGAATAAATAAATTACGAAGAATCCAAAAATTTCAACCGCAGATTGCTATCTCAACCTGTTTTTGAGTTCTGCTTTTTTAATTCACAATTTTAACAAATCATCTAAATTATACCATTAAAAAAGTTGTCGTAATCTCACAACGCGTTAAATGACTAAAACCCCAAATTTTTTCTAGATTAAATAAACTACGGAGAATCTAAACATTTTAACCGAAGGTCGCTGTCTCAAACCGTTTTGGGGTTGTGCTTTTTTTTAATTCAAAATTTTCATAAATAATTTGTATTATACCATTCAAAATAGTCGTAATTTCAAAAGGTGTTGAACGATTAAAGCCCTAAATTATTTTCTATACTAAATAAACTACGGAGATATTCGGTTTCCGGCGCTCTTAATGTATCTGAATTTTTCCGCGGGGACCAAGTAAAAACTGGTCTAACTTACGCAGTTGGAGGAATATTGTAATATTTTCGCGACGCCCCTGTAACCAGAGATGGGCATCTACAAGTAAACTTGAATTTTTTACGTCTACGTGTAAATTTACCGTAGACAGCGTAGAGAAGTGTAGACTGTGTAGACACGTAGAATCTAGCGTAGAACAATGAAAAATGAGGTTATGTAACGTATAAAAAAATAAAATACCAGTTTTAAGCAGAAGAGGAAGTAAAGAACTCAAATTTAATATTTTTGATAGCTTCCTGATTAAAACAACTACTAACTTTTAATTTTAATTTTACTTTAGTAGTTCATACAGACAGAAACCAAGTAATTTATATTGTCCATAACAACATACGATTTGTGAGATAACATTTTTTGAAACAATATATGTAATTAGAAATACATAAAATTGAAATAAACATAAACATTAAAGTAAACTACTTAAACTATCACCATTCTATTATTTCAAATATTACATTTAAACGTACTGCGCATGTACAGTTTACATTCTACATTCGACACGTAAACAAAGGCATATTCTACTTGACATGTTTACGCGTAAAATCTACATTAGTCTCCATCATGTATTCTACGCGCCCATCACTGCCTGTAACCCATCTGCGGCGCCCTAGCCCGTGGCGCACAGTTTGTGAATCGCTGAGTTAGTCTATTGTGATTTTTAAAACATATATATTTTAGCGCTTACTTTTGAATGTATTCAAGTTTGTCGACATATTTGTCGTAAACTTGAATTTTTTACGTCTACGTGTAAATTTACCGTAACAGAACAATAATTTAAATTACTAAAAACAAAAGAGTAATAAAGAGATTTAATAGGCTGTGCGGAGCGGAAATACTTAGTAGTTCGAATTATAAAACCTAACATTCTTAAAAATTTGGCACAAATGTAACTAATGTAAAGATCGAATGTTAGTTTAGAATCGAAAATGACACCTAAATCTTTAATTTCGGTTACTCTTGACAGAATATTATTATCAATATTGTAATAATAATTCAAAATATCTCTGTTACGAGAAAATGAAATGACGTGACATTTATCACAATTGATAAAAAGTTTATTTTCTTGACAATATGTAACAAACTTAGATAATTTCGCCTACAGGTGATTTTAATCTATGGACACTATGGACATTTTAATCTACAGTATATTTTATATTTTAACGTATATTTTTATATTCAGTGACTAACTAGCTCTGATGAAGATTTTAATAAAATCGAAACGTAAGCTTAATTAAATAAACTTGTTTTATTTATTTTTTCACTTGTTCTATTCCTATTAACTCATTAATTATATTACCTATGGACATAATTCATCAAACATATGTATATATTGTTGTGTGTAAACATTACTAATTCAAACTGGCGACTGGAATGCAGCTTATATCGGAAAAAGTGCGAGTCATATTATAAATAGTGCTTTCACTGCGCCCAGTGGATGCACTCACAAAAACATACGATTAGTGCGTTGTTTGCAGTGTTTGCGGTGCGGCACAGTGGACATTTACCTTTGAACTTCATGGGATAAATTGACGGAACTGAATATATCTCAATGTAGGGAAGCAATAATGTCTTTAAGAGGACTATTAGAAAGGTTTTAAGAGGAAAATACATATGCAGGATGTGCACATAACTGTTTGATGATTAATCTGTCTCACTTAAAAAGTTCAATACAATAGTTACTTATGTAGTTAGTGTGTAAAGAAGGTCTTTTTTATCAAGTGCGAATTTTCGCATGAACCATCAGTGGAGGTAATGTAAAAGAGTCCTTTTCACACGCTCTGCATATCATTTTTTTCTACCACCGAAAATATTAAGTAATTCAAAATAATTGAGTATTTACATTCATTATATATTCCACTCTCAGTACAAAAATTACACACAAATGGCAGGTAGAAAAAATATAAATATTTGAGGTTTGAATTAACGACATGTATAAATGTTTTTTTAGATCAGGTTTATTAAGTGAAACGTTAAAAAAAAAATTATGAGCACTTCATGTCGATCAGTTCTTGGTTATGTTTAGAGGCAACAATTAATCCAACTATTGAAATAATCGATTATTTTGGTTCAGTTAATCGATTAATCATGATATTTTTGGTTTCGATTTATAATTAATCGATTAATTTATTATTAATCGAAACCTTTATTTTGTATTAAAAAAATTGCATTCTTGTATTGTTGATACAAGATTGTATTGTTGCTGGTCAGTCAACAATACAACAATACAATTTTTTGAATACAAAATAAAGTTTTCGATTAATAATAAATTAATGACTGCTTTATTCTTTTCAATATAGTCACTAGATTATTAAGCCATTCTCGCCTTCTGAACAATACTCTGCTATAATTTACGTCCAGTCAGATCAAATGTTCACGATCGAAACGCAATCTTCCAACTCAATAATTTGCGAGAAAAGCCAGGCAAGTTATAGGTATTCTGGATACAAGCTATTGTTTCCTTAATCGTTTTTGAAAATTTCGATTTTCTTCGAAATGACGTGCGAGAAAACTTAAGGGCCAGTCATGATCGCGCAGAACAATAAGGGTAAGAAATCGGTGGTTTCGATCGCTTGTGACTTGTGGATGGTTTGAACTAGGTTTTTTTATGTAAAGGTCAATTTACTGATGACGCTTTATACCGCAATTAATAGAGTTTTTAGCTACATCTTAAACGCCATCTAAAATGCGCACCTTGTACAACGTCTTCCGGTCACATTTTAATTTTATTGCACAAAAAAGCCTTGTAGGAGTTAAGAAATCTCTAAGATGGGAAATAATGGCAACATTTTATTTTAACAATGAGTTATTTTTGTTAAAACGTACGTACTTAATATGCGATATTATATAGTCTTCGCTCAAACGAGCATTATTTATTGTTGCAGACTGTATACATTGTATTACCTCCCATTACTTATAGTTTCCCAATAAAAAATCGGCGAGTGTATTTTTTTTTTTTTTAAATATGTATAATCGATTATTTCTTACCAATTTAATCGAAAATCGATTATAACATTTCCATTAATCAAATGATCAATTAATCGATTAATTAATTTTTATTGTCATCTCTAGTTATGTTGATACTCGTACACTTGTAATTTACATTATAAAAATTTATATGAGTACTTCATATCGATTCCCGTCGAGTTATTAGAAAACGAGTTCTTCGAAAACGAGTTCTTCGAAAACGAGTTCTTTGAAAATAAATTCTTCGAAAACAAGTTCTTTGAAATCGAGTTCTTCGAAAATTAATTCTTCGAAAACTAATTCTTCGAAGGAAAAATATTTTTTTATTGACAATTACTTACATATTGTAATGTTGGTGCGTGCGTGCGTGTGTGTGTAGAACAACCCAAAATTTATACAGGTCCGCGTATTCAGTCAGACATATTGCAAATGTGAGCCCCTTTTTATTTTCGCGAATTTTATTAGAACTGTGCGAAGTATTAAAAGAAAGGAAAATAATGGGCCAGCGATTCCAATATCAAGGCGTGACATTATATTTTCTGATGAATATACCAAAACAGAAGGAAACGAAATTTTTCTTCTTTATGATTCCGGAGCTGAAGATAACCGAATATAAATGTTTTCCATTCAAGCAATTTTGGAAATTTTGTTCGCCATTCTAATCATTGGCATGGATATGGTACTTTTAAAACCGTCCAACCCTTGTTCGAACAACTTTACACAATTCAGGGGTTAGAAGACAATATATCAATTCCTTAGGTGTTTGCTTTACTCCCCAACAAACGTCAAGAAACTTATGTTCACTTTTTAAAAAAAGTGAAAGATTTAGCTGGCCAGTATAACCCTCAAACTTTCATGACTGATTTTGAAGCTGCAATGATAAACGCATTTGAAAGAGAACAAGACATTGCGGTTGCTTTTTTCACTTTAGCCAATGTATTTGGCGTAAAATACAATCTACAGCTTACATTATGTAAGTAATTGTCAGTAAAAAAATATTTTTTGAAGAATTGGTCATTCGAAGAATTGATCGTTTGAAGAACTGGTTTTCGAAGAATAAGTTTTCGAAGAATTAGTTTTCGAAGAACTTGTTTCCGAAGAACTTGTTTTCGAAGAACTGGTTTTCGAAGAACTCGTTTTCGAAAAACTCGACGGTTACCCTGGTCATGTCGGGAGTCGATCACGTATAGCTTAAGTTGACACAACTTTGTGTGTAATGTGAATTTTAAACACATTAATACTTAAAAGTGCCACTTTAGACACTGTAATGCATGTGTAAAATACCTACTTTACGGTCGGTGGTAGAAAAATTAATCAAATTAGTAATTTATAATTACAATAAAAAGCTATATTTACCGGGTAATACTTTAGATCCTTGTCTGGCCTGCAATCCTCTGGCTCTTATTACTTCAACTTCTAGGTAACCTTTCTGATAGCACATGGAGAGTTGTATGTCACCTAGGGCTGGGGCGCCTAGAACTTGTCGCCCGACAAGCTGTCCAGGCCCCAGACCATCAATGAAATCTGATAGCTGGCCAGTCTCACCCGCAATACGTAGCGAAGGAGACCACCTAAGACAGACAGTACATTTATCGAATGTGAAAATAATTAGAATGTTCCTGAACTTTGATTTAATTTTTGAGTTTTGCTGTCAACTTTGCAAAATTTTAATCAAATCAATATTACAATAGCTAAGCCTTAATTTAAATGGCAAATCATTTGAATGCAATAGTTTGTCATCACTGTTTGTTTGTCGTCATTAGATCACAGAATTTCGCAAACTCTTGTACAGAGCCGTAACAACGCCCTCATCAGGGCAAGTGCCAGGGGCGCGAGGTCTGATGAGGGGCGCCATCGTGTGTTTTTGGTCATTTGGTCAGGTCATTACTGTAGTTTAAAAGCGAGAATTTTTTTTTTTTTTGTTCGCTTGTATTTTAGAAGTGAGGACCTTTTTTGTTTTAGGTCGTCACTTGTATTTTCACCTGTCTATTAAAAGGGCGCTATTTTAAGTTTATTTAATTTATTTGCCAAGGGCGCCAAAATATTGCTACGGCTTTGGTCTTGTAGTTAATAGGCATTTGTTTAGGAATTTTTTGCATAACTTTACTTAGATTTCACGTTTAGCTCTTCCCTACATACAGGTTAAATATACAGTAAGATCATTAATTCCGGAGCGTTACATAACGGTAAACAATGGGTTTTAAAATATCAAAACTTTATTCTAATTCATAGCTGAAAATCCCAATTTAACAAAGAACCAATAATTCTAGTCGATTACTTCGTTGACCCGAACTCAGCCGAGGAACAACGAGAGGAAATCCGTTGCTAACTTAATATTTGTTATCAACGCATTGTCGTGTAGAGAAACAAACTGTTCATTTAATAATTAATTTGTATAAGGTAATAAAAATGTCCTTGGAAATAAGTTTGATAACTAAATGTTTCTGTCAAGTATTACATAACGCTCAGGAATTAATGATCGCATTGTATATTTAAGACAGAAATGTTATTTTATAAATTAAAATATACAATAAAACGTATATGGGTCTATTAAAAACAATTTACCTTTATTAATATTTTCAAATGACTCTCTTTTAGATTATGAATCACAACGTAAAAGCTGTACGATAAACCTAAATCAAAGATGTACTCCGTCATTTGATTTACGTTAAAAATTACTAATTACTCGTCACGTGATTTTAACGTACAGCAGACAACGTTATATTGTTTGCAAAAACTCATTTATTTGCCTTATTTTCCCTCATATAATAAAATTAAATATTTCCGGAGATGCATATATAGTAAGCGAGTCTTAAAATTAAAAAACGTGTGAACTGCTGAATAATAATACTAATTATAGATTCCTATCGCGTAGTTGGCGCATAGGCAAGAGAAAGTAATTTATCTGTTTCTAGATATTCGGCGCAATGAAAACTAGATGGTCAGCGTGTCGTTTGGACCGATTCTGTTATCACTGTATAAACATCATTTAAGCATGCAATACTTGCAGTTGATTTCGCCCTTAAACTAATTGCACAATATCGGAAGATGACAATTGCTAAGTGAAAAAATCAGAGTATATATATACATATGGCATTGGTAACTTCTTATTATACTAGATACGACGGTTAGATTAGGAAAGATGAGTTAACTCTACGAATATGAATATTACAGTGGAACAACAATTTACCCTCCAATGGAACATTTTAGTATTTTTTTTGTTTTTTTGTATTTAATCGGTCAAATAGAAAAAGATTTTTTCTTCAATAAATGATCAGAGCACTATGAGTATAAGTTATTAAGACTTGATTAAACAACAAAAACCCAAGTAAAATAAGTATAATCCCATTATTTCATAGCCACCTATTTTATTAAGATAAATAAATGTTAAAAATTAAGTCTTACTAACTTTTTTTTAATTATTTATAATAAGTTCTGTTTTTATCTTTTTTTTTACCGTTTCTGCCAAAAATATTGGCAATAATTTATGTTTTTCATTCTTTTATCCAGAATGGTTGGACTAAAAATCTGAAAATATAATGACACAAAAGAGTAATCTGAGTAATACACACTGATGTGAACCAGAATATTTAACTCAAAAATTTTTAGGTAAGTTTTCAGAAATATATCATAAATATTATTGAAAAAAAATCTTTTATTTGAATGAATTGACGTAGGGAATGCAAGGGATATCAAATGAAATCTCTTAATACTTAGAATATAAATGAAAATGATTCTTGTTTGATAAATAATAAATAATTGGTTCTCAACGCCTAAGTGGCTTATAGTGGACAGACAAAGAAAGTTATGTTTCTAGACCTCCGGCACTATATGAAATCTACGTGGGCATCATTTCTATTATCCTTGTTTAAACAAATACTCTTTGTTGCTGACTGCATAGTTTCGGAAGGTAAAAAATCCTGGTTCCTGTTATCCGTTAGTTAACTTTTGTTTGATAAAAATTTTAAATAAATTGAGAGAAGAAATAAAATAATCTCAGCTTGTTCACATCTTCACTGCTAGTTACTGCTAAAACAAAATATACATGAATTATTATCAGTATTAAATTTAACTGAAGTAAATTATTGAGATAATGTTTTATCAGTAGAATCAATACATTAAAAAAATCAATATATAATAATATATCATTTAACTTTAACACAGTGGCGTGGTGTGACTTTCTGTTCAAGGGATGAATTGAAAATAAATACATGGATGCAAAAATATGTATATATTTATTAATAATTTTACCAAAAAAAATCGAAATTTTTCGTTTTATCAAAAAACGTCTCAAATAAAAGTTATTAGTTATTGCATTTATAGCAACTTTTGTTCAATAAATTTTTTAAAACATTTTTCTGTTGCTAAATATTTCCAATCTTAAAATCGACACGAGTAAACTCCCATTTCTAGTCTACCGATTTTTATCAAAAGTTGATCAACTCGTGTCATTAATGTCAAAATCTTAAATATGCAGTTTAATAAAAATCCTTTTAGCCTAATTTGCTCTGCACGTGTACACAGACAGACAGACGGACATACAGACAGACATCATGCTAAAAATAGTCAAAACGTTATGTAGGGATCTTAATTCAAAATCGGTATGATCACAATACCTCCCTTATATATGTTGACGGTCGGTAAAAAAAACATGTTAAAAAATAAAAAAAATTATAAATTATACTGAAAATTTTCATTCTGAAAAAAAAATAAAATAAATATTTGGATCAAGATAATAGATAAATTAAAAAATCACTTTAATAATAAGAAATAATTTCATCATTTGTAATGAAAATCCAATCTTATAGTCTCAAGATTCATCAATTACATTATTTTAAAAATCATCCCTTTTTATTAAATCTTCTAATAATTCATTGTGCTTTCAAATTCGATTATTCACTACTCATGGCATAGAGCTGGTTCGTACCAGATGTAACCCGATCTAGCGCGGAAACATTCAATATAAATCCGAACTCTTCCTATTGTAATGCACAATTCTAGCTGCATCCACCAGCTTTATATTAGCGTTTCTTTTAAAATGGATAATATTCGACATATTTTGTACTATAAATACATTCAACTAATTTAAAATAATTATTATAATCATATTATATTTAAAAAAGTATATTTTAGCACAAGATCTGGTTAATGTTCCGTATAAGTCCACCACAAACAACTCATCAGAAAAAATGCGTATGCTGATTAGAATGAGATTTGGCCCTGGCGAAGCGCCGCCCCTTTCTTTCAAATCATAATATTTACGATTCACTTTATCTTTTGCAATATTTTTATTCAAAACCGAAATCTAAATAAGTACTTGATAATTATCCGTTCTGAAATCCAAGCAATTATTTAATAAGTGTTTATTAATATTTAGCTCGTATTAACGTTTCTAAAGAAAAATTTGAATAATAAAATTTCAGTATTAATATGCTTAAGTCATATTTAAATGGTTTAAATGAGATTTATAGTATACATATTTTGAAAAACATTAACTTTATGAAAAGAGAGAGAATCCTCAATATATTTCGACCGGCCAGTTTTATGTCTGAAATAGGAGATTCTGTTTTTCGTCGCATTCATAGATACTAAATTATGTAAATGTATTAAAACTGTATAAAGTATAATATATATTCACTATATGCAAACAATCAGTGATAAATCTAATTAGGTTAGGTACTAAACCTAATTTTTGGTAACTAATACCAAAAATTTTGAACAGAAAAAATTGAAATTTGATTGACGTATATAAACAGGGACTCGAATTTTTACCTGTTTTCAATGAGATTTATAGTATACATATTTTGAAAAACATTAACTTTATAAAGAGTTGTTATAATTAGTAACGTATATTACATTAATAACGCATGGTTAGTAATTTTTTTCCTGTATACATACGTTGATATACCGGTTAGTTACCGTATTTACTCACCGGTCGCCATTTTACTAACCGGATTTCATTTATGATTAGTTGCTCACTGGTGGATATTTTGACAGTTATATCTGCAGTAATAAAGAATCGAGCACAAAGCAAGTAAAAAATTGTGGAATTGAGTGTTAAGTCAGTTTACTTATATATTGAAGAGACGCATATAAAGCACATGTACTTTTAAAATTACTGTAAAAGCTTACATTTAAAATTTACTGTTATTACAATCTGTCATTGTTTAGATATTGTAGTTTTCATATACGCCGTTCGACAGCGCTACCAAAAAATGTGCATTCAGTCAAATTCACCGATGAGTCTGCTGAATGCGGCCAATGCAGTCATTCCCTACATGGAGACTTATTCATGACTCCGTTAAATCTAATACATGATTTAGATTATATACATATAAAAACTGTGTAAAATCTTTTAATTTTCGGCGATTTTTATTAAAACTGTGACAAACAAATTGTGTCCCACACACTATTACCCAAAGGGGTTGGTCTAAAAATTTGAGTTATTGAGTTAATTACATGAACCGGAATGATCTAATCGAAATATTTGTTCAGGTTACTATTTCAATTATTTTGGACCTTTCAAAAAATTATATTTTTAAAATTATACTTGGGCATTAGATGAAATATCTTAAAGCGTATTAAGCAATAAAAAAAAGAAGAAATTTTAAACAGATATTTGCCAAAAATACATATTTCCAAAAATTTGTGTCAAGTAATGAATATTAATGTTAACGGATCTTTTGATCAGACGATTTTTTCGAAAGATATCGAAGTTTTTGGAAAAAATATATTTTTTTAAAATTTCATGTGTGGAATTGCCGGAAAGCTCTGAATTCTTCAATAAACAGACGGAAACTTATTTTCAAATAAGGTTTGTTTTTTATGCTTTTACAGTAAAAAATGTACCCAGAACACTTTGACTTAAAAAATTTCACTTAATAAATATCTACGAAATTCAGAAATGTGTGAAAATAGACACACACATCAATTATAAACAAAAATTAATGATAAAAATCTTATTCATATGCATTATAAAACTATTATTTATAATATAACCACATTTTGTATTAGAAAAAATAGACGAAACATCATTTCGTGAACGTCTTATCATTATGTATATATACTGCTGAGCTTTCACTATTTCCGGTTCACCGTACAGTTCACAAAGCTCCCGATTAGTTCTATGAAACCAAATTTTCCCTATTATCTTTTTTTACTATCAAATATTATTCTTTATATATACCATAAATCGAATATTTGTTTTCCCATACTTCCAATTCCTTTTTGTTTTTCTTATTCAGCAGTCACAGTTCACTTACATATAATGCAGTTGGCCATACCACCATCTTATACAGCTATATTTTGACAGCCCTGGACACTTTAATACATTGAAAAAACTCCTATTTGTTACCCTTGGTAGAGTTGTAAATTCTGCATCCTCGTTATATGTTATAATGACAGCCAAATAAATAAACTTGCCTTAATCATTATAGTTAACAATATAATTATTTAAACAAAAACTGGTTAACTATGGTTTTAATATATAGGGTGTGCACCATACAAAAAAGGAAAATAACAAGGGAACATTACAACTATTTACATAACTCAGGAATTTTTGTGATGATATTTAAATATATCAAAAACATTATGTACATTACTATTACATTGGGGCAACCATAATTTATTATTACAGTATTTAAAACTTTATATCGGAATGCTTACATATTATTTTCAAACTCTAAGGATTTTGAAAATTAAGTTATCTAAAGATAGTTATATTATTAAAGAAGACAGCAAAACATTACCAAAATATCAATGAAAATAGAAATAGACAAGTGATAGAATATGTGGTGTTATAAAAAGAGAGAGAATGAGTATAGAGAGCACACACAATGTTGCATAGAGAGAGAAGGAGAGAGTATATATACTTGGTATCCAATAATTACTGACTGTGAGTTATATATCAACAGTGTAGAGTTGCATATCTACATGATGGTATATTGTGATACTGATGTGTGCGCCGGTTTTCACAACTGCACTGTGATTCAGTGAGGCATTTTCCCTTTTGCCTTTGTGCTTTACTACATACAAACTAAGCTACAGAACATGCACAAGCGCTAACATATACGTATATCCACTTATTAGAGTCTAAATCATTTCTAAATTAATTTAAACTCTTATCCAAATTACTGTGATTCCAGTTGATTAAACACTTTAGAAAAATAAAAAATCTAGTAAGATTACAACAGAAAATTTGTAAAACATATATATTTTGATTCATTTATGTTCAGTGGTAGGTATCAAATTCATGACAGGAATCGGATGGACAATGAAAAATCTCAGTTTTAAGTCAAGACATAATAATCCTTTTTCGTCATTGATTAATTAAAAAAGATTCGAATAAGTTTCATAATGGATTCTCAACTCCTTTAAGTTTCTGGACCATCTGGACCATCGACAGTATAGATATGAAAGCTACGTTAGTGTGATGTTTAAATAGGTCCAAAAGACTAGTTTTGAACAGAATGTTTAAAAAATGGAGTCGTTTCTATAATATTTTTGCAAAATACATAGAAACATTAATTTAGCCTAAATACTCACAAAGGTTAGTAACGCGTCTCCACCACTATTACTAAGCAAATGATTTCCTTTTCATTTTACGTTTGTTATATTAGATACTTGAGGCTGACGACCTTTGAACTGTTTGAATATTTCGGAAAATTGAAGTGGTGTCTAGCATTAAAAACCGTGTCTCTGTACTCCGTAGGCAATTAATTTAACACTGAGCCACGTTAAGTGAATAAGTTATCGAAAACTTGTTGCAATTCACAGCCATGATATTGTAGAAACAACTAGAGAAAGGTAGTTTTTTTAATAAAGCAACCACAATTTTTCTTTCCCGGTACATTTTTTGAGTGGCAGGGCCCTAGCACTTTTCTTATTTCTATAACCAATACATTTATTTTACTTAAAACATAAATAGTATCTTTTTCGTTTGTGTACAACTCGGTTGGCCAACAATGTAGGTTTGACATAATTTTGTCGATTGTTATATTCTAAGGAATGTTTCTGAATATTGTGTAGTTTGGTTAAACATGTAAGTACATATAAATACTTTCAAATAAATATATCAAGATTTTGAACTACATTATTTTTTTTTTATTTTTTATTTTATCTACGATTAAAAAAGTATTTTATAATCTTTGCTATCATTCAATATGCTTCTCAGGTATTTCGATGATTTAAATTTTATAATAAAAATACGGGTGAACAAAACTAATTTTAACGGTTTTGCGATTATTATTCATGAATTTGTTCGTGTTAATAGGTAGTTTAAGGTCCTTATAGGGACTCTACACGATCAATGATACTGTCAGCAATATTGACTCAATTCGCGACTGCAAATAACAGTGAGACATCTGGTGGTGACTGGCTAAATTAAACAGAAGCGTATATTTGGATAATATTTGTAGCGTGTTGTGCTGCAGTTTATGTGAATTAAGAAGTATTTTAAAATATAGTGACTTAAATACAGTGCTTTTTTGTCGAAATATTGTTTGAACAGATAAATATTAAGAAAAAACTTCTGACATATACGCTTTTCGTCCGCCATCAGCTGTTGTACGCAGCGCCGCCAACGTTAGTTTCAGTCGCGAATAATACTGATAATAACGCATTAATATTTTTGGGAATTCTCGTTGTCAGTATTTCTGGTCACTATCAGTGTCTTCCTATTGTGGAAGCTCACTCACATGGTCTACTGATGCTTGAGAATCCAAATGTCCGAATCGACGTCAGTCAGGTACGCAATTCTCTGCGGGATAACTGAACACCTTTTATAATCTATATCATGAAAAATTATTTAGTTTATTACAACCTGACACCGATTTTTTTGATAAGATTTCAATTAAAGAACTGGTTTCATTTGATATTATGTACGTGATTAATAGTAGAATGTTTTATTTAGATATTTTAGTAACAAAATTTTGACATAAAAATATTTGAAAAATACTTGAAATTCACGACGCATGAAATTCATAGTCGCATGAAAATAAACTCAGAACCATACTTTCTAGATAGTATCACTATATATCAAAATAATATATTTTAAGGCAAGAAACTTTGTTTTTTCGACTTTTATTTTTCAAGCTTCTGAAGTTGTAAATGTGGCCCTGAAAAAAACAGGTATAGTATAGTTTGGCTAACTTTGTAGTGACATTGACCTCACAGCAGGTAGTCGTTAAGAAGATTAAGAGGATTATGAATACTTTATGGGGTAGAAATTTCAGAATCGCATTTAAACGTTTTTATTCCTAGCAATATTTGCTAATACAAAATTTCCAAATTTGTCAGAAAGTATTTACGGTTAATGCGACTCTGTACGATAAGTAGGGATCCTACCTGTACGCAAACGCTTAACAAGTCAAAGTAATATCACTACAAAGTTAACCAAACTATATAAGGTGGGCTATAAGTTGCATAGGGGTTAAAATTTTCATTGACTTTATTTTAATTAACATTAGTAATTTTTTATTTCAGATTTAGGTAATACCCAAGATGCACGCCAAACGAAATTTATACAGATTTAATTTTACTATGCGAATCAGAAGTCTATAGTTTTAATGTAAAGAACGCTTCTTCGACATTTTAAAATACGAGATGCACCTTTGATTGCACTATATATCGTTTGCTGTACAATTTGCAACAGGGATCCGTGGCGAATAAGTATTCAGTAGGAGAACAAAGAGTCTCTCTAATGAAAGTGTACAGTTTTTAAGGGCTAGTGTGGGCGAAGATTCTGAAATTTCAACAAGAGAACAGTTCGCTTAAGTTAGCTTACCAAGATCGTCATTGCAATAAATAACGATTTATACCATTTAAGTTTCAAGTGGTACACCTAGAGGTAGGCTGCATCCAGGTCAATCCGGATCGCGCGAGCCAGTTGTTAAATTATTTCGCGAAACAAAAGTTATGTTTTTTATTTTCATTTAAAAATTTACGATTCAAAAATATTATATTTTGACTATAATAATTCCCTGTTAAATTGTATAACTCATACGGTTCTAATTTAGAATTTCCAGGAAGCATAAAGAACGCGCCCTATCGATTATTTCGGATTAGGCACTTCGGTTGATGAAGGCGATTACCGGGGAAGCAGAAAAAAAACATAGTTTGGTAATAGAAATAAGAGCGAAAAAGAGCCCAGTAGAATGTTTCAGCAAATGTGCTGTGGCCGCCACAGGACCACTGTGGTGGCCATGCTAATTTATGCCACGCTAATTTATGCTGCCGTATCAAAAAATGTCTCAAATAAAAGTTGTTAGTTATTGCTTTTATAGCAACTTTTACCAATTTTTTTTTTTTTTCAAAATATTTCTCTGTTGTGAAATATTTGCAAAAATCTTAAAATCGACACGAGTAAACTCGTATTTCTAGTTAACCGATTTTTACCAAAAGTTGATCAACTCGTGCCATTGATGTCAAAAGCTTAAATATGAAGTTTCATAAAAATCCTTCGAGCCGAATTTGCTCTATACGTGTACACGGACGGACAGACAGACAGACAGACATCATGCTAAAAATAGTCAAAACGTTATGTGGAGACCTCAATTCGTGGAGATCCATCGAAATCTCGAAATGTAAAAATCGGTATGATCACAGTACCCCCTTATATATTATACATATGTTGGCGGTTGGTAAAAACCATATGCATTGATTAATGATTTATATATTTGACTATTTCAAATTTTTGGGCCTTATTATCAAATATATTTTATTTTATATTGAATAATAAATATTTTTATTTTGACATTAGCAGGATAACCACCATTCGGAAATTTAAAAAAAAAGTTTTTTTTTAAAATTATTAGCCATTCGGTTGTTAAGGTTTGATAGCAAACCTTTGCGTCCGCTTGGGACCAAAAAATATCCGATGTCAATATGCAATTGAATACCAAAGAAGGGCAACCCCTAAGCAACTTATAATAATAATAGCTTCCCATAGTCTCGGTGGCCATAGAGTAGAGAAGACAGACTTTCTAAACCTGCGGCATAATTTAAGTGGGAAACAGAATGCACCGAGTTCTACGACGCGTTGACGCCGTACGTACGGCGCTATCTGTCAGGAGAAAGTTAAACCCAAGCTGTCGTACGCAAGTGCACAGAATGAACAACGTCCTCCGGCGTTCGACCGCCGGTGATACTGAATGTTCGTCAACTTCCAACTTTTGACGCCGTTGAACGTTGACGCAGAACACCTAACCTCAGTTTTTACTGAATGGTAAAATGTTTGTATGTATAAATAACTTGCATACAACATAAATAACATCACACACAAGTCTTCATCATCCATTATACTTTTAATAAAAGAAAGCGCACGTATAAACACAGATATAGGTTGTCAAGTGACACTTGACGGCGTTAAAAATTATTGCATTGTGTGCAGGCGAAAATTCTCAACGGCGCTACGCAACGCTGTCGCAAATGACGCCGCGCTGACGCTGTAGCGCGCTGTGCATTCTGTTCCAGGCTTTACTGTCACATGATCAGCGTGGCGGTTAGAACGTTCCTATCAACCCTTTGTGGATGTAAATGCAATTTATTGGCCACCATATATTAGATAAAGGTTTGTGTATCGAAAATAGTACAAAATGTTAATAAAAACCATCTGAGATCATTCTTTCGTACCAATTTATATTTTTAGACAGTGAACTCGATTTTATTTTCAGTTTTTCCATCGCCATACGATTGTAATATAATTCAGGTCCTACCTACTGAACATAAATATCAAATTTAACTTACTCATTCTGTACCAAAATATGTAATCAAAAATACTATAACAGATGAACAGTGATAAATAATATAAAAACACACAATTTTGTTTTATAAAAATCCTTTTACATTCATAAACAAATTGCTTAATAATTAGTTCTCCAAATAAAAGGAGAACTAAAATTACACATTTAAAATAATGTTTTAATAACGTCTTTTGCAAAACGCGAAAGTTTTTATTAATAATGAAATGATTTTTCATCTTACATTGCGCATTTAACACAGTTATTTAAAAATAAATATTTACAGATGATGACCGGCAGATATCAATACTTTCGTAAGGTATGCCGTAAAGAAATTCTATTAAGCCAGGTTTGAAATGTCTTTAACCGTGTTAAGCTTTTTCGTCTGTAGTACAACATCCTTTGAGACACCAACGAAAGAACTAACAGTTCTTACTTAAATTTTTTTAATTTTGTTTGCTCACATGGGTATCTCACTGGAATTTTATTCATAATAAAGTTTGTTCAAATCTTTTTAATAAAGAATAAAAAAAAAATACATACCCATTTAATAATAATAATAATAATAGGTTCCCATCCCTATTAAATGACTAAATTAAAATAAATAGGGATAAAACCGGATAAATTCGATTACAACTTCATAAATCTCAAATTCAGTTTTCTCGACATGTTTTTCGTCTCGACTTCAAAGTAATGAAAAACTTGCACCTCCTATCAAATTCAGGAGAGGGCAGGCTCCCTCTTCAGAATTTGTCTACCACAACAAACGGCTACCATAACAAGGAATACAGCAAACGCTCAAAATATTCCTTCGAGGTCCCCGTAATCGTAATCAATACATTTTATATCCCTTAATAGATCAAATGTAGTGGAAGTTTGGTGGCAACAGCCGCAACAATTCTACCTCCAATAGAGTATATATTAAAGTTACTGTGGTTAAAAAGCTCGTAGTTGAATCTGTGTCTCGCGCTTTCTATTCAGACTCGAAATATTATCTTAAGAAAGATAAGCTGAAATATGAGTTAATTATCCAAAATTTCTTCTTTTCCAAAACGCGAGGTGAAATTAGGTTTGGATGTAACTTAAAATTTAATAGGCAGTCGTTATGCTTTGTTAAAACAACAAAAATATTTTTTTTCTTAATTACTATTTTTATTCGTTGGGGTTTAGAGGCACTTTCTCAGCATAAGTTGGGAAAATATTCACCTATCCCAGATATGTAAGTATTTAAAGAATTAGGCTGTGTGGGGGGAACGGTATATCATTATTATTATTATTGGGTTTATCAGGTCTTGACAAGCATCCACCAATAGCTATTGTGCTACGTTGTACTAAAATTTTGTGGAGTTAAATACACGTGACTCCATCTCAAACCCTGATGACTACAGACGTGAAGGCTACACCAGATCGAGCGCCTTCATATGCGTAACGATCCGAGCAGCACTGCTTTCTGTATTCTGCAGATCAAGTGGATGGGATTTGATCTGCATTAGCCAATAATCTCAATGATAAATTACCATTTAAACGAAGATTTGAACAAACCAATTATAATATATACGTCTATAAAGCACCATTACCATGCTAAGGAGTTATAATTACAATACATACCCAACATAGAGACAACTTGCATTTAACATACATATATTATTATACATTATATACATAGAGTGAACTGAAGAGCATCGTCACTGAGGTAGGTGTCGGTTGAGCGCATACGCCAATGGATGGGTGACAGCAGGGCGAGGTGTGAAGGATCGCGGTCCTAATCAGGGATGAGGGGCAAACACCAAACATGCTTGTGCAAGAGAACATTCGATCTTTCAAGAGCTGATACTTGAGAGATATTTATAGACGTGTTTTAGATAGTATAAGATGAACAATAAAACTGGCCAGGGACATGATTTTAATAAATTTATTAATAACGAAAAAAAGAAAACAAATTATATTTGAGAGGTATATTTTCAGATTTATAAAATTAATTTTAAAATTAACCTTAAGCCGTTATAAATTAATATTAACGAGTAGATGGTAAATTTACTAGTTGTTTTTTGTGTTTATCTTTCGGACATAAACTGTTCGGTATTAACTAACATCCCCATCATCATCAACTGTTTGTGTTGGATTGGACCTCCCTATCCTTAATTGTTTATGCTGGATTATCTACCACCCTCCTCCCGTGTTATTAGCCGTTTGTGTCAGAATATCATCATCTGTGATGGATTATCAGAAATTATGCAAGGGTAGGGTGTCGCGAATCGTATTTATATTATATATAAGTGTACCGTTACCAAAAATATGTCAAGAACCACTACTCTAGCTACTACAAATTATATATTACTTTGTTAAAGTTGCTGATAATGGAATGCCATTTGGTATATACGTGTTATATACAAAAATTTAATAATTTTGGTCAGCAGAACTTAATTCTGAACCACGTCAGATTCAATATGGCGACAAAAATAGCTCATTAGGTACGATAACTGTAAGAATTTTTCACGATACTAAAATAGGAATGAAAACAGATAAATATATAATTGTAGAATGACACTTAATCTTCAATTTTTCGCGTCGAACGCGAGTTGACATCGAACTTTAGAACACAATGTTTAAAAGATCTGAAATTTTGCGAAAATGACAAAAAGTTTAGATACTGATTTTTATATTTAAGTCTGCAAATCGTTTTTTGTTTACAACCACCAGATGGTAGTACTCTTCATTACCAAATCCCAAACTCAAATTTCATAACTGATATTTTTATTTAGTTTTTTGCGGAACTCGCAGGCTAAGTAACTTTCTGTTACCATGTTCAACAACTATCGGGGTTAATTTCAGTTTGACTAAAACGTATTTTCCTTAAGTATACTTTTGGCAATATAAGATTTAAATATAAAGCAGCGGTCAGCAACGTATGGATTACGTCCAAGTCAATCAGGCAAGTCAAGATTCTTTAGAGCAGTAGTTCTCAACGAAGGAACCGTTAGCTATCGGTTTAAGTATTTAAACACTTGAGAGAATGATAACTTTAAATCATATTTTTTGATTTTGATTTTTAATCGCTATTATTAACTTTGCTCATTTCGCTTTGCCCTATTTAAACATTGCGTTGTTAAACAATTAAGACCTTATGAGTCTTACGATTCCACATTTGCATCGTTCGGGTA
This sequence comes from Liopterus haemorrhoidalis, assembly GCA_963971575.1. NCBI lineage: Eukaryota > Metazoa > Arthropoda > Insecta > Coleoptera > Dytiscidae > Liopterus > Liopterus haemorrhoidalis. The sequence continues at coordinate 131,830,761 of OZ020611.1, forward strand.
TTTTAGAAGTTTCGTACTCGTACAATTCCGCTTTATTTGTCCGGCACATACCCATCTTACACGATCACAATTTGTCATTCGGGTATTGTACTAAAAGTCCACAAAAAAAGTTCAGAAGACTTGAGATATGCATTATAAAGTTGTAGATCAGAAAAATGACCTGCCATAATCAGTATCAAAAGTTAATTGAAAATCTAAACAATAAGAAATTATGTTTAATATTTCTTTTGAAATTTGTATATTTTATTTGATATCGTATCTTTTTTTTTTAAATAAAATGATATATGCATTTAACTGGAAGGGGGCGTTTATTTGCTAAAGGTTAAGAAATACCTTAGAGCTGCAATCTCCCACAAACGGCCAGCGAAAGGCTTGTATAAAATCACAGTTTATTTTAGTGATGATCTCTCATATCAAATACAATTTCTAACATCTTTTCTGCGGTCAGCTGTATATTTCGAAAATTCTATGTGTTTCATGAAAAAATTTGTGGATCCCTGATATAAAGTGTCAGTGCCCAAATTAAATACGCATTAGATGAAGGTCTAAAATATTTCCTACAAACGAACACTTCGTCTATTTGTTTAATTTGTTAGTTTTATTCCATTAATCTAAGAAATTTGAGTAATTATATTTAAATTATAGTTTGCTTTGTTAGCCACCACGATGGTATCTTCTAGTTTCTCCTCAGTATTCTTGAAATCACGAAATTGTTAAAATCTTCTACAATTCGCGATATTGGCATATATTATTTTAATTTGAGAAGCAAAAATATTGTATTCTTAAAAATATCTTAATAAAAATCTACAAAATTATGTTGTAAGATTAGTCACCTTTTTTAAATATCGTGTAACTACGAAGTTCAAAGCAATTATTAGAAGAATGATTAATAAATATGGTTCCCAATTATATATCTACACCTGAAATATAATTTCGGTGAATACACTGGTCTCTATTCTCTTTTTATGATTATGTGTGGGCAAAATTTCCCGATATATACAGTTGTAGGAACGGATAATGTCCGCTAGTACCCTTGATGCTATCAGTTTATTGAGCTCCACTAAAAATCAATAAGCATTTAATCCAATTAACTCTTGCAGGACTTTCCGAAAAATGTGGACGATGAAAAAGGTCTTTGCAGAGCAAAGTTGAGAAAGAGTCCTTATACTATGATGTGACAAAATTATAAATTCTCAGACAGATTATGCTGAGAAAGAATACTTTGTTTTAATATTGTCCTTTTATTTATCGTATAACTTGTCAATAAAATGTGTAAAACATAGGGAACCATATTTATTTGATTCACTCAGCAATTTTTTGTGCATATCTTGTGGTGAAATTTTGTATTGGTAATACGAATTAATATAAATATTTAAAATTTTGTTTATTCCGAATTTAGCTGCACAAGAGCAACTGAATTAATTCAGCTTTAAATGTGGCGTAAGTAATCTGAATAAGCAATACATTTCATAGGTACCCGTAGAAAATAAAGCCACCAACTTTGCATAACTCGTTTAGTCCTTTATCTGTGCATTGATTTTATATAGTGATAATTTTTAGCGTCCCGTTTCGCGGTACCAGCGTCCGTAGACAGCCATGACAAAGAATTTTTGGGGGGAGTAAATTGCCAGCTTTCTCGATCACCCTATACAGAGAGAAAAATAGTTTTAGTAATAAACACAGACAGACAGAGATGAAATTGAGTTAAAAATGTCGTAAAAGTAGGTACCATAAGGTAGGTATATAAATATATATGTATAATATAAGGTAGAAAACACTGAACACCGAAAGCAGCTGAGATACGTAACAGAGACTGATACGGCTGCGAGTGGCCGCCGTGGGTACTCATGGATATGGAGATACTTACGAAGATCCCTCGGAGCTGGATATAGAGTTGAGGCTAACTGCCCGCTGATTGGCGGCCTCCTGCATGGAGCGATACGAGGAATGGGTAATACTAGGGACCACTTCCTGTGAACGCTGAATACAGCTACTTGGGGGTACGCGTTTTCTACTACTTCCAAAACCAGCGATCCCCTCTGTGCCACAACGCGCAAGTAGCAAAACAGAAACAACAGAACCAGTTACTAGATGGCCACTACATAATGTGTATAAGTGTGTCGGTGTCGTATTTTATAGATCGGTTCTAATCGGTATTTGTCGGTTCGGTTCATTGAGGTTATGTTGCATGTTCAGTGTACGGTACGTGTTCAGCTTAAGAGCTTTATTTGGTGAGATCTGTGACACTTTGATCTGACAATAACTGAAACAAGACTTTATGCAACCACTGCAAGCGACATTTTCTAACTACTACCTCATTTACAAATTGCTTCAGCAATCAAAACGGCACACGGAATAATTCGACAATAATATTTTATTACAAATCATAATTAAAACAACAAGAATTTACTAAATTTAATGCCCGTATCTAAATTAACATTATAAGACTCGATTATCAGTACGTTAAAATATATAAGAATGACGATCAACCATTTATTTTTTAGTACTGATTGGTGTAGTTGTTGCCCCTCAATATAATATGTTGAAAAGTAGCCATTTGAAATATAAATACAAACACTTAATATAATACAAAGTGTTTTAATAAATGTACTTCGACTGTTACGTCATTCTCAAAAAAATTTAACACTGAAACTGTGTCATTATTACTTTATAACAGTCAACGATTTCAGTCTCATCCAGATTTATGATAGTGCACTAACATTCTAAATGTATAAATTAAAAGATCTTTTGAATTATATTAAGTTGAAATTATATCAAACTTTTTTTATTTTTATTTCAAATTGCCATTTATATTTTTGTTAGTATTTCTAATATTATGTTCAACTGAAAACATGTTTTGATAGAAAAGGAACTATATTTAAATATGAAACCTTGATATTAATCGATGCTGTAATTCATTCATTTACAATTCATTTTCACTGTAAGCCAATTTCCATACGAAACTCGCGACGGTCGCACATTACCTGCATACCTTACCATTGCTCATCAAGCAATAGCGGAATTTTTCGGGAAGGCCTCCTGAAGTTGATACTAGATAGTTTTTTCTGCATACTAGATAGGTAGACTAGAAGTTCCTACGTTCTGTTTTAAGTTATTTAAACATTTTTTTGAAACTTCGCATTCGCGTGTCTAATCCGGCACACAGGATAAATCTAAATAATGATTATGAAGTTTGCGCAGTAGAATTCGCTACAATTTTTACATTTAATTTCATCCAAAGCCACGAAAGTATGGAATTTAAATAATATTTTGAAATGTACCTTTTGGTGCGTAAATGTTATGATAATAATTTATTGCTAATAAAAAGATTAAAAAGAACTATCGTTTATTTTTTACAAAAAAGCTTCAAAGCTTCATGTCAGGGTTTTGTAGGTATTTAATAAGTGAAAGGACAAAAGTATATTGGCAAAAATAGCGTTGATATAAGATATTTCTTAAAAATAATTTTTGATCGTTAATCTAGGCTGAAGTTTCGCTGTTTTGAAGAAGATATTCATTCATTTCGATGACAGTCTATTCCAATTGACATCATTATGTATTATTCTATTTTTTTCCCTATGCGTGCCGCATTATTTATGGGAGTGGGTTGTTTAAAAATCTTAGTAAATATTTATGATGCACATTGCTGTGAACCGGAATAGTTCAACAAGAATTTAAGATCTGGTTATTTTTTCGAAAATTATCGATTTTTTAAGTTTTAAAATTTAATGTATGTTATGAAAAGAAAGCTTTTGTAACGTATTTTAAGGAACAAAATGTAATTTTTAAAAACCCTTTTTTTTCATGCGTTTTTGCCAAAAAGTTTATAACTTTTTTAACATGCATCGTGTATCCTAGAGGCTTTTTTCTAAAAACCTGAAAAAATTGTTAATAATGCACATTACTGGGAACTCGAATAGTTCAACAGAAATTTTTGATCAAATAATTTTTTGGAAGACTCCAAATATTATGGTATTTTTTGAAAAATAATTAAATGAAAGCACTCTATATTAAGTTTAACAGAAGAAAAATGTTTGCCGTAAATAATTAATTTTGACGCAATTAGAGCAAAAAAAATATAACCCAATAATTTTGTGTCTGCTGACCTTTCACATATTTATTAAAACGAAAACCTACGAAGCCCTGAAATGTGTGATAATTCACATTTCACATATTTTCTAGAGTATGTATTAGAAACTCATAAGTATTTTAAGAATTGTTCTTCTATATTTTTGGAATATGGAATTAACTTTTCATAATAATTTCTCTTTAGCTACAGTTCCCTCTTCTTGTAGATATTTAACACAATATATGTATAAGCTGTTCAGTTTTGTAAGAACAAACTAAGAGGAAATTTTGATTTCAATAGTTGGCACCTTTGAAATTGTATGTCATGTTGGTATTAAAAAATGGTAAAAAATGTCAATGAAAAATGATATCTTAACTATAATGATCATAACCAAACAAATCTGAAGTCTGATTTACAGCGCCAGGAAATTTTATAAATGTCATTTAAAGTCAGTAATACACTATAAAAGTAACCAAAATAACCAGATCTAGTTTGTCCTTACAAAAGTGAACAGCTTATATACAGGAAACGAAAATTACTGTTTTCGTTGTTGTGGCGTAGCAGCATCGCTTTCTCGAGACCGCATACATTAATTACATGTTCATATTAATATAGGTTTCCATCAAAACTTTTTCATGTTATACTAAAGCTTTTAACAAGGTCAGTTAAGTTAACGAACAAGAAAAAACCGTATAATTAAATGTTACTATACAAGTTTCCAATGAAAACATGATGAAAAGCAAATTTCATCATGTTTGAATTTGATTTAAATTTGATTAGTTGGTAATGACACATTTTATATTGTCTGAAGCAAATTTAGTTGTTGTAATTGCCTGTCAAAGTGACAATTGCACTGTGAATGAATAAAGCGAACTATATTAATGTACGATAGTGCATACTTGCAGTGGTGCGATATAAAACAACATAATTGCAAAGAGCATACACCGTTAGCAGCTATGCAAGCATTTCATAGAATTATAATAAGTAACAACTCACATATGAGTCACTGCGTCAAGCATGTTAACCCCAGCTAGAGTCTAAAGATGCTACTAAGATATATAAATGCTACTAAATGTAAGTAACTACAATAAATATCGCTACAAAGGCTCGCTACCAACTCGCTAGCTTCTCGCTTCAACTTCGCTTCAACTAAGAACAGTGAATATTTATACACAGCGCGGGTTGATGAAATGAAGAATTCTCTCTCGTCTCTCTATGTCATTGAACGTTTTCCTGTGCTCACAAGGATGGGAATTAGGAAGGAATAGATGAGTGGTGGGTTCAGTAACATGACTTGCAGTTTTCTAGCGTCTTCAACTATCATTTGATTAGGACAATGTTGCAAACTTTCTAATATATTTGCAACATTGAGAATCTAATCAAATTGCAGTTGGCCAGTAAAGAAAACTGCTTGGTACATTTGTGGTTTTACACATCAAACAACAAATCATAAATACGTATTACATTATTTTAATGGTTTTAATAGTAAGTGTAATAGAAACGTTGTTCTATCAATTTTATTGTAATATAATGGTTTGATAATATAATCGATCAATTATAAAGTAAGAAAATGACGTTGGCGTAATTCAGAGATTGATGTAAGATTTTATAAATACGTCAATGCTTTTTTTGCAGCAAAACAAATCAGATCAGGTAATTTTTCTGACCTGATTCTTTCAATTCTGCCGAGAAAAAAATCTAGTCCATCCTGTCTCACTCCGATTATTACAAGTTTTGGAATATATATGTAATAAATTGCACCAAAGTAAAGATAGGAACTTGCATCTCAATTTTTTTCTTACACCCAAAGGTGTCTGGATATGCTCTTGCATATGCCGTGGAATCAAAAGTAGAGTTTTAGAGCTTTTCACAGTCCTAAGAGAACTATTAAATGTTATTTTACTGGAGACTATATAGCCTGGAGGGCAGTAAGAGGACTAAAAATTAGAGATCAGAATAACGTTTTCCGATCCTTTATATTTTAATGTTACAATAGTCCAGTAGCCTAATTAGTTCAGTTCATCATATTACGTCGAAATTTCATCATGACATAATTGACAAATTTAGTTGCGAAGAAAGAGTTAAATCTTTTTTTTTTTAATTATAGCCGTGTTACTCGTTACTCTTTTATTTTAGTAAAATATACCTAAAGAAATAACTTGTATTTGATAATAATTTTGATAACATTATAAAAAAATCTTATAAAATGTTAGGTTTTATTATTAGGATGAGCAAAGATTTTAAATCATACAAGTCTATACTTTGTTTATACTCGTCTCTAGTACGAAGTCAACTTGAATTCTGTACAATATGTTGGTCTCCGCAATATCTTATTTATATTAAACGTATAGAAAATGTGCAAAACAATTATTTTAATTACTTAAATTATAAATTTAAACATGTAAACTTAAATCTTTTATCTTTAGAAAAGAGGCGTGTTCTTATAGACACATTTTTTTTTTTTCTAACAAAGTTATTAATAATATTATTGACTGTCCTGATCTTTTAGAACAATTTAATTTTAAAACACCTGCATACCATACTCGGGATTCTGAATTTTTATGTTTGTCGTTTAATAAATCAAATTCAGCATATAATTCACCAATTAATAGGATATGTTTTAATTTAAATAAGTTTACTAAAATTGACAATTTTCCGGACATATTTACAGTCAACATTATAACTTTTAAAAAACATGTTTCTGCAGCTCTGCAGATCAATAATAATTTAGTGTTACTATACTTTGTATAAATTATTTTGTCTATAATTTTATGTGTCACACATTTATTGGGCTTTTGGGCTGTTGTGTGACCAAATTTCAAATAAATAAATTATTAGGTTAAGAGTTACGACGTAGTTGCGATGTTTGGAAGGACGTAACTGATTGTTTCGGAGAATCGACTGATGATTAATCATAATAATGTACAGTTACGAATAATGTGTAGTTCCAGTAATGTTTCCAAGACTATGGCTAACATTTGGAAATCTACATCTTTGGCTTTTTGTTTATATTTTTGTATGGTTGAGCATCGTTGAAATCTAGTAATTTCATCGCGGAAAATGTGTTGGTATCCGAATGTTTACGTTAAAAAAGAGATGATAGTTTGTAGCTCGCTGAACAGTGATAGTAGAGTTAGACTGCGCATGACTTGAAAACAGACTACCTGTTGAAAAAGATGGTATTTCTTGGAGTGAAAATTAGTTGGTATTTCTGGAATAAAATCGAGTTCTTTGGAGAAGCTCCGCGAATGACCCATGTTTCTTGGAGAAATAATAGGAACCATATATAAATATATGATAATTTTCCAAATTTTGTGTTGCAAATTCGTAATTTTGAATTTATGGACAATTGGTTACTGTTTCATAAGCTATTAAGCTGGTAGAATGTATGTTGGGCTTTGCAGATTCTCTTGAGTACGTCGGTTATTGTCCCACAATCTTTGCTTATAATGCTACCCAAATAACAAAACTTCCTCATTTCCTTTATTTCCTGATTCTCGATGATAAATATGTTTTGATTCCTTGAGCCAATGCGTCTCTTTAGTTTTGTCTATATTAAGCTTCAAACCTACCAGGAAAGCCTGTCAGGCCAGTTTGTTGAATATAATTCTCATGTCATCCACACAACACCCAAGAAGTAATTCCGTTTTTTTTGTTACATTTCTATAACAATGCGTTTCGTTTTGACTTGCGTCGACATGGCTGCAGGCGCTTCGGCACACCACCGGAGACGTATGGTTACTAGGGAAGCCCAAGATGCCGGAAAAACTTGGAGTGAGCTTAAGACTTTCGCTCGTAATCGAGTTAGATGGCGACAATTTACTGAGGCCCTATGCTTCAACTAGGAGTTAGAGCATCGATTCCCAAACTGTGCGCCGCGGCACCTTGGGACGCCGCAGCTGGACTACCGGGCTGCGACAGTATTCCAATTGTCCTCCAACTGCGTTAGTTAGACCAATGTTTTGACTTGGGGCGCCACGGAAAAATCCTGATTAAGGGCGCCGGGAACCAAAAAAGTTTGTAAACCACTGAGTTAGAGGAACTAATATATATGTCATACACTGCACATACGCTACTGACGTAAGGTGGACGTGAGATGAACTAATAGCAAGATGTATTATTCATTATCAAATTTTTATTTAACAAAGAATTTATCATATTTGGGACTTGCATGAAAAAGGTTAGATATGTCTGCAAAGAGACTATCTAATAATCTATAGTACTTTGTTCAAAAGTCTGCTGACAGTTAAATCATATTTAACAACAATAATATATAATACCATATAGGTATAAGTTATTTTAAATTCATAAATTACTGGACAAAGCCACCCCTTACTCTTAACAGAAATATTAAATATATTGTATTGAATAGTTGATAGATTTACTTTAAGTTTATGAAAACGAAAACTGCATAGCATTATAGGACGAATAAAGATCGGATAGGTATTTTAGTAGAATATAATAACTCATCTATCGGTGCGTTCAGGACTACGTCACACAATATGTAACCGTCTGATAGCAAATATTTGTTTTCAGCCAGACCTTTGTTTCCTAACCACTTTTTGTACGACGGCGCTACTTTAAAAATGTGATTTGATGTTTGAACTTGCATAACTCCGTTGCCCCTAGTGATATCGTAGCGAAGCTGAATTGTTAAATTCCATTAAATCGTGCGCGCAACCAAATACTACCCGTTAAATAAGTTAGATTAATAAAAAGAAATAACCCGAATAATACTGCTGAGTAAAATGCTGTTTATTTATTTTATATTAAAGTTAAATAATGATGATAATATATATATTATGTATACTTCGACCAGATTTAATCAAAATGACTTCTTCACTCGGTGCAGATAATAATTAGTAATAACGAGGATTAGGACCCTTATGTAATCTTTATTAGGGGTGCAGGTAGAATCTACCAGTTATGGTTCACTTAACTTAACACTTTTAATGTGTTAACGTGATACTTATCTGGCAAACTTTCATTATTATTTATATGTTTTTGTATACTCGTTCTTTGGAAAGCAAGAAAGAGTTAGTCAACATGGAAGCAGTGTCTGTCAAAGCTGAATTTGTTAAGTTGCTGTAAAGAAATGATATTTCGTGTTTATCTTACTTATCTAGTAACTAAGGTTAAGTAATTATGGTTTATAAACTGTAAGTATTTTTTTTTATATTATATGAAAAATATATGTTTAACCTTAATTTGTGATATTCATTGATATAGGAAAAGACTATGTGAAAGTGGAAGGAAGATATACAACACTCTCCCCTACCTATTATATACTGGGTGATAACTTTTACCCGAAAACATAGGACAACAACATCGAAATCTACATTTTTTGCGATTGTTGCTTCTCATATTAACTTACAAGCTCCGTAATGGTATCAATTGAAAGAGAATTTTTACCCGCTTCTAACGATACCAAGAACTTTTGCAATAGATTTTGACATTTTTACTTTTTTTTTTTTCTTTTACTACGAATCGGGGAAAAATTCATAATGAATTTGTTTTTTAAATAATCACGCATCGCCATTAATTTAACAAGTAAAACAAAATAATATGGTTTATTTGTGAGACTCCTACTTAAACACGAAAATAATGTATTCTATTGAAGAGAGAGTGTTCATTTGAAAAACGTTTTACAATACCATCTCCATCGACAATAAACCGTTTAATATCCAAATTTAAGAATACTGGACGCATTTCAGATAAGGTGAATCCAAGTAGTGTTATTAATACATATTGTTTTTAATCAACTTATTATGGATATTTACTAGAAATCCTAAGGAACAATTGCGATAGAAACAATTTTGAAGAGATTCTAATAGGAAAATTAAATATTTTGCGGCAAAAAGTTTGGAAAATTTTAACGAAGAATGAGTATCTCTCCTATAAATGCAATTCCACCAAGAATTATTACCGATCTATGAAGAAAGTAGACAAATATTCTGTGAAGACACACAAGAACTTACTAATCGCAACAGAAATATTCTGTCGTCAATTTGTTTCACAGATGAATGTAACTTTAAATTATGAACCAAACGTTCAAAAAGACAGATATTGAGCTTTAGAATATCCTCGTATTAGTTTAAACACTAGAACGTAATATCCTCAAGATATTTTTAATAGCCATATTATTGGTTCTTTTGAAATAGAAGGAAGTTTAAATCCCGAGATGTACTTAGATCTTTTAGCCACTAAGGTTGGCTTTGCAATTGACGAGATAGAACGTGAAAATCAGGAAGTCTGGTTCTAACACGATGGATGTCTGGTTCTTTTTGTGGGATCACCTTAAAAGCAAAATTTATAAGACTCGTTATCCCAATATTAATTCTTTGAGGAATGCAGTTTTTACAATACGCACCTCTATAACAGATAGACAAATAACCAATGTACGTAATTTTTTTTATAACAGAATGGGTTATTGCTTATTACAGAACGGTAGTTTTATAATATTAAGTAATAATATATTTATTTTAAAATTTAATGAACAGTCGCTTTCTTGTCTAATGTTAACTAATAATTAGTAATAAATTATCTAATGTTAACTTGTTTAGTAATTCTAAAAGCTGTAGGAATGATTGATACAGCATTCGATTATACCTGTCAAATTCATGGCGATGAGTGATTATTTAAAACAAAAATTAATTTTGAATTTTCCCACGTTTCGTAGTAAAAGAATAAAAAAAAACTGAAAATGTCAAAATCCGTTTTCGGTATTATTAGAAGTGGGTAACTTTTTTTTTTTCTATTGATACCTTTACGGAACTTGTAAGTTAATATGGGGAGCAGCAATTGCAAAAAATATAGATTTCAATGTAATTCTCCTATGTTCCGAAAAAGTGCCTGTACCTATGTCTTACGCTTTTGTAAATAAATATGTTTTTAATATATCATTTGTTATTATTAATTTGAATTGACAATCTTGACAATAGTGTAAGTAAAGTCTGTTTCTTTGGTTTTGGTGGAACTAGATTTTCAATTTTAGTAACGTTTACCGATTCATTGAGGCTTTTGATAATTTTGTTTAGTAAAAGCCTATTTCAAACCATAAAAGAAGAGCTCATAACAACTTACAAAAATGAAAATTCCAGTTAGTTCCGCCTTTCATTGATGAGGTTCTGCAGAAATTGATAGGGAATTAAATTTAAGATCCTAGCGCCACGGTGGTCATTTTTTAACTTAGTATTTTCTGCGTTATAGTTACATAGCTGTCATAACTAAAATTATAGGAATAAATATATACTACAATATTTTATGAACCTGTTTTTTGTCATTTTGTCTGTTTGCTGTCATTTTGTTAACAAATAAGTGTACACAAATGTTTTAATAATATATGAAATAACAAAGAATATCATCTATCGAAGTTAAAAATTGACCGCCATGGCGCTGGGATCCTAAATTTTTTTCCCTCTAGTTCTTGCACAAAGTTACACAAACTGGCACATATATAACTGCTTTCCAGGCCATTCGTTAAGGTGCCTACAGACGATGTATTTAACATTGGCCAACGTTGGACTTAACATCTAGCATTGCCGGACATTTGTATATGAGTAGCATACAGACGCTATGTCGATTAAGCGCCAGCGCTGACCAAGTGCAAAAATTGTGAACATGGGCCAACGTTTATAAAATGGCGTCTGATAATGAAAGTGAGGTTATCGTCGCAGCTTCGGCCTGACTTTTGACATTTAAATTTGATTAAAAGTATAAAAAAAAACTTTTTAATTTAAGTAAACTTCATGAAGTAAAAATGATTATAACCTCATTTTTTAGCACAACAATCTCTTCGTAGGTTAAACCTCTTTGGTTTGCGATAAAAATACTGAATCGAAAGCGAACGTCGGCCAATGCAAAGCCAAACGTACCTTGGCTATGGCTGTAGACGTCTGTAGACGCCTTTATTCGCACCGTGTTTCAAACTCATGCACACCAAGAACCAACGTAATTTTAAAATTACCTGAAACATAGATATACGCTTTTGTCTTTTGAGAACTTGTTAAATGACAACTATCAATTATCAACTCAATTATGTAAGATTAAATAATAAATAATTGAACCAAAGGGTAAATAATTGCCCTGAATTCTGTTTTTAGCCCTCTCTTCAGATTTTGACAAGAAGTTGTGACCTTTTACCTCGTCACACCAACAAATGTGTTGATGCCTGAGTACGTAAACCACGCGTATTGACAGCAGCTTATGTATGTATGGTTTGCCGTTCTCTCCAGATCGTTACAATTAGTTTGCAGAGTTTTGCACAGGTCGGTGTAGTTCAGCGCATTTGATCTGGATGAGCCTTATAAATATGAAGAAAAAGAATTGGAAAATCGCTATCGTTGCGCAACAACAGAAAATAAATTAATGAAGATATCTTCAGTAAAATATATTCAATAAAAACTAGTTATGCTAGTTTTCAACTGTAAAATAGACGAGTTGTCAGGGACAGTTGCTTCTTTTCCCGACAGAATCGAACTTACTGTTTTATGTTTGAAGGCTTACATTTTATTTTACCCTGTTTATATTAAATATGTGATACTAGACGATACATGTTCTCTTTACAGCGTTCTATTATCACTCATATAGAATTTCCTGTAGAAACTTATTTAAAGATCTTAAAATATTTCCAGCTCCTTTACTTTTTATATTAGAATGCGTATTATTTGTCAGAAATCATTATAGTAACTTTAATATAAATAGTGATTATCATAATCACAATACAAGGAGTAAATCTAGCTTGAATATTGAGAGGCACCATACTACTTTGTACGAGCAAAGTCCTCGTTTTATATCTGTAAGATTGTATAATAAGGTTCTTGATAGCATTAAAAGTATAACCAATGAGAAAATATTCAAAAACAAGTTTAAGAAATATCTACTAGAACATACATTCTATTCAATCTCTGAATATTTAAATTACAAAGCTGACTAGTGTTAAATTATGCATTCTGTTAAGTTGTAGAATATCTACGTATGTATACATTATATTAACTTAACCTCTGTATTTCTAATGATCACTAACAGGCTCAATAAAATAGTATTATTATTATTGTTATATATCTGCTCTGATTTTGGAACAGATTTTTATCTACCTTATTGAGCCATGTAAGTGGTCTTTTCTCGTGATATTTATTTTAGTACAGAACAGTAAATAAACTATTCCATTGATTTTGTGCGCTAAATATTTTAACTAACTCGAAACTAGATCTCGTCCACACATATTATTTCCATTATCTTACTATTTTTTGTATAACTGACCCAGGGGTGGATTAAGTCTGTTTGGGTCCCCTAGTGGTAAAAATTTATTGAGCTCTGGCGGTAAAATATTTTTGTGTGCCCCTAAAAAAGAAATAATTTAATTAAGTAACCATTTTCGTTTTATTATTTCTTAACTTAATAGGCGGACACAACATTATTTTTTTCTAGCATTACTTTAGTAAATAAAAAATGATTATCTTTATTTAATAAGAGAAAGAGACGCCGAGGAAGACGCAAATAGATCGACATAACATTATTGTTTTCCTCTACGTTACTTTACTAATAAAATTACTAATAAAAAAAAATTAACTTTATTTAATTAAAGAAAAGGATGTCGATGTTGACATCTGTGGTGGTATTATGATGAACAGAATTCTATTTTATCATGACCAAAAAAAAAAAAAACGCGTTTCTATTGATGGTTACTAAGTAATAATTTTTTTTTCAACTATAGAATTGAACATTTTTAACGATAAGCAAAAAATTTTCCAGGCTCGGCAGAGTCTTCGAGTTCCGCACCAATGGCGGAAATCCTCTGAATTCGCATTTGATGTTACCTAAACTAACTTATGATTTAACCTAACAAACTCAAATATTATCACAGGCGTTCTTGAAAATCAATAATGTATTTGTGAATAATGTAAAAGAGTTTGCATTCAGTTTATATAATAACTGATAATATTGTTGTTAATGTTTATAATAACTAATTAAAATAACATGTTATTCTTACAAATATCTAGTTATTCAATAGAATAACTGATTCCAATACTTTAATACTAACATATACATTAAAATAATGTAATAGTTGAATATATTATTTTGAATGGAAGATTGCTGTTTGATGTGGGGAGGTGGATGATTGAAGAGGATGAAGTATGGGATGATGTAATGTAATAAGGTTATTAGTTCAAGAGACCTGTCGCCATCAGCCGATCCCTCCCCATCACTGGAGGCAGAAGAAGCTTGTTTTGATAACAAACGGATATCATCAGGTAGCACTTCCTCGCTCCGATGGACTGTGAAAGATGTTTTACCTCTCCGACCAAACCCCAACCTGCGTTTACGACCTAAACCATTCGTACATGTCATGTCATATACTGCAATTCTTATATACAATTATTAATTCTAGTATGTACGCATTATTTACTTTCTATACTTCAAATATATTGAAACAGAATACGCTCTTATGCGACAGTTACAACCATATTTTTACGTTAATTTTACTTCCTAAACATATTTACATTTATTTCATTTTAAACTGAAATTATATGAGTTAAAATGGTTAAAATTACAATTGTTAATACCTTTATTTCAATTAGAAATAAGAGTTTAATAACATGGATCTACAGGGTTGCGAAAGATAGGCAAATGATATGTTTCGGCTGTTATTTTGGTTTGGTGTGTTTCTGTATGTCATATTTTGATTCTATCAGCTGGCACTTTGCAGTTTAGAAGAACACTTTTTGCAAATTAATAATGAGGTGCTACATAGTTCAACAACTCGCTGATGTAACGAAAGGACTAGTCCGCCAGAACAAAGACAAAAACTCACAAAACACCCGTCGCAAGAATTTATTTAAAAGGGGTTACCATCGTTTTTTAGTTTTTTTACAAGGGGTATTTTAAAAATAAATATTTTTAAGAATTAAAAAAAAATAAGAAACTTTACGTTACAGCACGTATCTTTAGAAATATATTTTTAAATGGTTCATTGTTCAAGGAGACATTTGTTCAGAGTTATTGCTTAATAACTTTGAACAATATCATCCCCTTGAACAAAAGGATTTTTCCTAGAAATGCCTAAAAATGTCTTACAAAAAGACGTCTCTCTGAAGAGGAGATCGGTCAGTATTCGTTCTGTATAGCATTAACATCTAATTTGTCGAATTCTTAGAGGAACTGGTTCGGCATTCTGGTGGACTACTCGATTCTGTTTGTTTTATTTTATTCATTATTTTAAATACATGTTAATCTTTCAATTTAAACTTTTTTGTAAATATTACTATTAATAAATATAATTCATTAATTTTAAACCGTCTTAAGGTGTGTAAACCTTCACCTTTAAGAACTTAAGTGAACATTTAAGTCCAGGCTAATTACAAGATGCCTGATCAATCGGTTAGTAAGTACAACAATACATATTATTTAATTCACATATCGTAATGATGAACCCTGGATAACACTCACGCCTACTACCTGAACTCCTCTAGTCAGAAACCTCATTTCAGTTTGAGATCAGACTTCATATTATAGCACAGGCTCGCTACCTAGTAAACAATATGTCCGGCCTATGGTACGTTGTAAAGTAACGTCATGGGTTCGCTACACTGGTATAATATTTTATTAAAAATCAGTTTAATATTTCATCAAAATTTGCATGCTGTGGCTTTGCAAAAACACACTAAATGGGATTTTGGTGAAAAATGAGTTGTGGACTGGCTGTGTTCCTGGGCAGCTTTTAGTATAGATTTGTTTTTTAAACTTAGCTCTCATTCAGAAGTTATACATGTGTGTGAACACAATAATTGCATTTCATGAAACAGAGTACCCTGTTTAAAATATAGTATAAGATGATTACCAAAGAAAGACACTGTATCTGTTATGGCGATACTGTGTTTTTGTGTGGTATTTGTAATAAATTAATTTGTAAAGTAACCAATGTATCAAGCTGCCAATCATTGTTTCTTCTATGCGATTTGTTTGGAATTATCATGTAAAGAAAACCAAGAGTGTGTAAGATATACCATTAGAAATTCATAAGCCTCAGATATTAAGTTTCGAAATGCCTATATTTTATACATATTACGTATTTCTGACAAATGTGGTTAGCAACAGTTACTGTGTTTTTGCAAAGGGGAACCGAGTAAATATAATTGACTTAGATGAACGATACACATCGGCTACCCTTTGGTTCGGAGTCCTTCTTTTACTCGGTATTTTGCAGTTGAGTAGAACTACAAGTAGTAGTAGTCGCTACAAATTTACAATAGAAATTTAAGCTCATTTCAAAAACGTGTTATTTTTGTGAAAATATTTTATCAAAATCAATTGCAGTCTTAATTGCAGATATTTCGACTCCAGTGGCTTTTCGAACAAGCAAAATGGCATTTTTTTGAGCTACTGCACATCCAAAATAGATATAACATCAACCCTCAAAAATGGTAGCTATGAGTAATTCAGTTTGTTATGACAACCCGCTAGTGGAAAAATAATCGATATGCTCTTCGCTATCGAGATAAGGGCTCTTGTATCTTAACTTAATATACTAGTCAAATTGATTGCCAGTAACTAAATTATTTGTTTAAGAGTAGATAAAAAAGAATATCACGAATTGAAAAAAAAAGTCAATAAAAATTAATCGCCCCAGATTTCTTATAAGGTTACGTAAATAGCAAATCTATGCTAACATACTAAAAGATAGACTGAACAGCTAAAGGCTTGGAATTTTTCATTTTATGAATATAATTGATAGAACATGGCATTACGTCTAAAACAATAATATATTTCTTAAACTGACAAAAAAATAACTAATGTATAAAGCCACAAGTCAATTTATATAATTTTATAGGAGACTTATTTTCTGCTACTCTAGTTTGTGGCGCTGGAAAAATTGGGCATCCGATGTGTATTATACCAAATGTTAGATGTACTTAATTATGTACTTTTGTGGAAAAGTGTATTTTGCTAAAATCTATGAAGTAAACCCATAAAAAAAATTCCGCGTTTTTTTACCTATGTTCTGTCATTCACCACCCTGAAAAATATGTATGTATATCATGAAGAGATATTATCCAACAGGTACAGATTTGCAATTTTGAACTATTTCGTGCTTTTGTGAGAAAGTGTAATTTCTTAACATCTACAAAATGAACTCATAAAAAAAAGCCTTTTTCGATATGTTCTTTTATCCACCAGTTTGAAAAATATTTATATGTTTGGGGAGGATTTACTTGACAGACGCCCGAAAAAGGGTATGCTTCAATGTAGACGGTCATAAAAATTTAGCGATGCTATTCGTTAGTATGGTGTTTATCTGAATATATTCAAATACAACAAACGAAGATAAAAACTACGGGCGTACTTTGGGTAGGGGAAGCTCAAATAAGTTGTTGAAGTTTATATTAATTAATCTCCTGAACTATACTACGAAGAGATATGAACCAAAAGCTACACATTTGCAATTTTGAACTATTTTCTGTTTTTTGAGAAAGTATAGAGGAAGCCCGGGCATAACGGGTTCCCCTCTTTTTGACTGTTAAAGCATGCCGCCATGTTTGGGTGCATTCCAATCGCGCTCAGTACTTCGCTAGTGTCTTCCGAGAGTGGTTGTATGACTGAGAGCTAGCGTTTACATTTTGTAAATTGGTTAAACGTGTTTTTTGCTGTGTTGATATATTTTTCACACATATCCAGACGTTGATTGCTCCAGTGCAGAGCATGTGGCAAGTGGGCACATTGTTCTTGCGCTGGAGAAGATGATAACGATGAGGGATACACTCACGTGTGTTCATTCTGCGCCAGATTTAGCTGATTGCCCATTATAGTGCTCATTCTGCCCCGACACCGGGGCAAAATGAGCACAAGGAAGTTTTTTTATGTTATCTTAACTTTTACTTTTGTATTTTTCTAAGTTTTTTTACTGTCTAATAATTAAACACTAAATCATCTTACGAATAAAAGTATTTCGAAATTTTTTACGATATTCCTTAAGATTTAATTAAAGATGATCATTTTTAATATGATCATCTTAAGGTGCCCGTTATGCCCCGGCTTCCCCTACTTTGTTAATATTTATGAAATGAAATTACAAATTTGTTTTATTTTTCTTATTTCCTTTTGTCCGTCAAGCTGATATATAATAAGAAAACCGCTGTAATAAAATAGAGCGTTTATTTAGATTCTATAAAATCCTTTTTTTTTTAGCAGGTTTATATTTATATACCTATAACATGAATTTGCACTTGTTGTAAGCGAAGTTTGCGAGCAAAACAAATGTAGTTAAAACAAAAATTATTGTATTTTTTATTTTATTGTTTCCTTGGCCATTAATCTTTAGACCATATTAGTCAGAAAGTGTTGTATTTGCGGATTAGGGTTTGTTTAAAAAAATCCATTCAAAATTAAAATTTTAAAATCCTGTAGATTTATGGTTAATTTTTGTCAAATGGCAGAAATTTTACTCCAGAACTGGTTTAATAAGTGTTGAAGCTAATTGCAAAAATGGTAATCAATATTTTAAACACAAGTATGCATTTTATGACATATCTGATAACTTTTTTCTCTTGGGCACTGTCAGTTGAGTTGACTTTGGCCTCACTCACATAAATCCATCTTAAAAATCTAGTCGTAACATATATTCCTTTATGGACATTTTCGATTTTTAAATTGACAGATTTAAAATTCTCGGACTTTAAGTTTATATTCTTATCAAAATAGAATTGCTATAAGAGTTTTTTGTAATAAGACGTAGATTTGATATAACTTTTGTATTTGAACAAGTAGAAATTTAGACTTTGATATCTTACAGATATTATATAATTGGTATAAGCAGATTAGCCCCAATCCGAAATTTCTAAAACAAAATATCTTCGTAAACCGAAATGTACGTTAAAAAAAAAAAAAGAAATCGTTAAAATGGAAGCACGAACGAAGAAGCTGTAACCCGCAATGTCAACTTCAGTAAAATGCGAAACTTCAACAGTGCGATCTATTTGTGTTCATAAAATACAATCATCGAAAATCAAATATTTATTTCTATTTTATTTCTCCACCATGCCATTATAAGACATACGTCATAATAACGAAAAACTCATCGATGCTGACAAAAATGACGTTGTAAGTAAAATAAAAAATGTAGTCATTTTAATAAAAAAGTAAGCATACTCAAAATCACCGTTCGGCCATGAGAGAGATGCTACAGCATGTGGAACGGCTATTTAGGAAGAGCCTGATGGTAATGTAAAGGTTGCCGCTATAATGAGTCGTTAACGAAGTTGTCCTTACTCGAGGTGTGTTTGTACCCCAAAAATTAAAATATTTCAGATTAGAGCTATTCAACCAGTTCTGTCTTAGGTTCTTATTTAGGTCTAAGTTAGCTCAGAAAATCGTGGAGTTAATGGAATGCATGAAAAGATGACCTACATATCCACCATATGGATCTATCTACGTAACTGCCCATGCCAAGACCTTCTGACCGATGTGTACAAAATACATAGCGTTTTTGTGTAAGTAAAGTTTTGCACTAATTGAGATATGTAAAAATGTTGGTACACACACCGTACCCTATGAAGGGTTTTAACGCAGTTTGGTTATTATACCCCCGTACTAGAACAGCAGACACACTATACCATTTAGTAGGGCTAAAGGTATTTCGCGCAGTTATGGCAGTAAGAACAAAATTGTCATTAAGCCTAGTAATACAGTAAGGTGATTCTACTGTACTGGTTGTGGGTATCTATGTATGCACTTGTGCAAAAGTAAGTTTAATGAAGGTAACGACCTACATAAGAACCCTACGTATTCATTACCGATTTGTGGAAGGTCCTGTCGTAAGCAGATAACTACTCATGATTACCAGCATTCCATTAACTTACGCATCCCTGAGTTAACCGTTTAAAATAACCCTTCTGAAAACAGTAAGATTACTTTTTTCATTATTTATATTCGTACAAAATTAGATAGTCAAGTTATTTTCCACATAATCATGCAATATTATACTTGTTCATATTTGTTATATTTGATGAAGGTTGTCGAAAATGTCCATGGTTGGTGCATATTCTGTTTCAGTATTTGACCCCGTTCACCACTACAATTTCATAGTCAAACCAATTGTAATCTCTACACTGAACCACTACTATCTGCAATGACTTGCAATGTGTAGTATATAGATAACATACATATAGATAATCCATTATATTATGCATTAAATGAATAAATCTACATTTTAGAAGTGCTTGGAGAATCACACAGGAAAGAGGATGAGCAATAATTATATGTACGAAAGAGATGTGTTAACTACAAAACAAGATAAAACACAAATAAGAAAGAAACATTGTAAATCCATTTATAGTATCCTATTTTAATGTCACTGTTCATCAAGATCTATTCACTAAATATTTAGATTATGTCACACGCACGCACACACTTAACTACATACATTGACATCTGCACACAACTAATGGCTGTTTCAAAAATTAAACTTCAAATTTCATTTTCATATACATTATTTACTATAAATTAAATAATAAATAAATTTTTGCATTGAATAGATTGTTTCAAATGTATAGTTTAAACTCGTATAACACAGTACTTTCACATTACGGGTACGTAAGGTCGCCGCCGACATCAGGCGCCTTTATGCAAAAAGGTGTTTGCCGCCCTCCCCTTCAAATTATTATTTTTGCCAACATTTTTAATTGAAACCAGGACACTGATACAGATTAATAGGAAAATTTGGAATAAATATATTGTAACGGCCATGGATCACTTGACTTGGAACATCTAAGAGGCACAACTGTCAACGGAAATGACAGTTCTTAAAAAAAATGACATTCAGTTTTTTGACAGATTTTTGACAGGTGATAAATAAATAGACAGTTATTGTTAAAATAAATTAATTGACTAAATATAAATGTAAATATAAATTAATAGAGTTTTAGTGTGAGACAATTATAGTTGTACTAGTATTATTAATAATAAATAAGTGATAAATATAAATAATAGTTTTAATTGGCATATCACCTTACCGAAGAACTTAAAAACGTTACAATTGGTGTCGGGTGTGGCGTAAGGTGATATTAAGTAATAAATAAACAGTAATAAAATTTAAATAAATAAAAGTAGTAGACGTTTTAAATATACAAGTTGTTTTAAATAAAATTGTTCAAAATGGCTAATGCAAAAAAATTGGATGAACTCAAAATAACAGAGTTAAAAGAAGAACTAGAAGAACGGGAACTGAGCATTAGCGGGAAAAAGTCGGAACTTAAGGCACGACTTTACGAAAAGATGTTGGAGGAAGGTAAAAATCCAGATATTTATGTATTTGAGACGAACGCTTCGCTTCAAGCAAAATTATTAGCAGAAAGTTCAGGAACATTAAAAAAAGAATTAACTTTATTAGTGTTAGAAAATTCCAGGAATTTAGAAGCAAAATTATTAGAAAATTCGGGAACTTTAAAAACAGAACTAACTTCATTAGTATCTGAAAATTCTAGAGTATTGGAAGCAAAATTATCAGAAAATTCCAGGAATTTAGAAACAAAATTATTGGAAAATTGTGGAGCCTTAAGAGTTAAATTACTAGAAAATTCAGAAAAAGTAGCAGAAATAGAAGAAAGATTAGGTAAAATTGATAAAGTGGAGTCGGAGTTGGTTGAGCTGGAGAATAGGCTAAAGACACTAATAAACGAGAAGCCAACCAACTCAGCACTATCAACAACATCATCTGATGGTGCGCCGACTAAGGGTGTGAAAAGGAAAGAAAAATTTGAAACCGGTCTGGTCCCTAAATTACCTACTTTCGATGGTAAATCCTCGTGGGAAGATTACTTAACATTATTCGAGACTACGGCCATGATGCAAGGATGGTCTATAGAAAAGAAAGCGCAAGTATTGAGCGTTTCTTTACGTGACGATGCTATTCATGTGCTGCAGAATATTCCATTAAAAGACAGAGGAAACTATGAGGAATTGATTGCACGGCTGGAGACTCGCTATGGTAAGAGATTGATGGAGGGAGTTTATAATTCGGAACTGGATAACAGACTCCAGAAATCGGGCGAGAATTTGCAAGAATTCGAGGCTGATATAGTCCGATTAGTTCGATTGTCATTCCCAAGGATCAGTGAAGATGTTTTTGAAACTCTTGCAGTGAAAAGCTTTGTAAGAGGACTCCGAGACTACGAGACGCGACGAACTGTAAAATTAGCGCGATGCAAGACTATTAAAGATGCTCTCAATCAAGCTCTAGAGTTCGAGGCTATCAAGAAATCTGAGCCAGAGCACGCAAGAGTACGAGTTCTGGATGAAGACGAGGAGACCAACAAGTCGGAACAAATTTGTTTGAAAATATTAGAGAAAATAGAGGAGATGAGTAAAACTGATTCACAAAGGAAACAACCACAGTGTTGGAGGTGTGGCGAAGTCGGGCATATGCGTAGCCAGTGTAGGAGACCCCCACAAAAACGAGCAGCGAATCAGGAAAACTAGAGAGGGTCGATGGAAGGGGGCGTCCATCGACTGGTACCTGGAAGACCCCAGTTGCAGTCATAGCGTCCATGAGGATGCACAACACTAGTGTGTTCGTGGATGGTGTAGTTAATGGCAGACTGTATTCCTTGTTACTGGACACGGGAGCTACAAGATCAATTGTGAGGCCTGATGTGGTGAAAACACCTTTGCATCTGAGGCCAACCAGATGGAAACTCCGAACAGCCACTGGCGATTCAGCTAGAGTACGCGGAGAGATAGATGTTCACCTCACCATCGGCAGCATCAGGATCAAACACCGATTTCTGGTGGCCGATATTGAAGACAAAATCATCCTTGGAATGGACATGATGACGACACATGGATTTGATTTAAATCTGAAGAATGGGATCGTAAAGATCGGCAATGAAGAGTTGATTTTGCACCAACGCGAAGACATCGTTGCGAGAGTAACAATAAATGAGGATATTATTCTGCCTGCCCAAAGTGAAACTTTGGTTGACGCCAAATTAGGCTGTGAGGTTCCAGAAGGTCGCATCCTGGTATTGGAACCAAGAAACCATGATGTCAATACTGGAAAGGGAATCCTTATTGCAAAATCAGTAGTTAAGAGTGCGAACAGTATCCCAGTCCGAATAATGAATGTGAACAGCTATCCCTCTACATTACGAAAAGGGACCATTGTCGGACATTGCTCGCAAGCCTCCTCAATTGTGCGATTAACGAACAGCATCGTGAAGAACAACAATAAAATTTCAGAACGACTGAACACTTTAATCAAGCAAACATGCCAAGCATTGTCGTCTGCAAAGAGACAGATAGTCGAAGACCTGTTATGCCGATACCGAGATGTTTTCGAAGGTGACGACGGATCCAAGGGAAGAACCAACATAGTTCAGCACAAAATAGATACTGGTGATGCCAGACCAATCAGGCAAACGGCTAGAAGATTACCGCTGGCCAAACGTGAAGAAGCGGATCAGATCATTCAGTCTATGGAACAGGAGGACGTAATTGAGGCATCCAATAGTCCTTGGGCTTCTCCAGTAGTACTGGTGAAGAAGAAAGACGGATCGACCCGCTTCTGTGTCGACTATCGTCAACTAAACGACGTGACGAAAAAGGATAGCTATCCTTTACCCAGGATAGATGATACCTTGGATACTCTGGCCGGCTCCAAAATGTTTTCTACATTAGACTTGAAGAGTGGATATTGGCAGGTCGGAATGAATGCTGATGATCGGGAGAAAACTGCTTTCACAATTGGGACTGGATTATGGCAATTCAAAGTGATGCCGTTTGGATTATGTAATGCCCCTGCGACATTTGAACGCTTGATGGAGAGGGTTCTGAAAGGGCTGTCCTGGAAGACCTGTTTGGTATACCTCGATGATATAATCGTGGTAGGCCAATCCTTTGAAGATCACTTGAAGAATTTGGAGGAGGTATTCAAACGGCTTCGAAGCGCAAATCTGAAGCTAAGTCCCAAGAAGTGTCACCTTTTCCAGAAGAAAGTTAATTACCTCGGGCACATAGTTTCTGGAGAAGGAGTGTCAGCTGACCCAGAAAAACTGACAGCAGTTAGAGAATGGCCTTTACCCACTGACAAACACGACATCCGAAGTTTTCTGGGATTATGTACCTATTATAGACGATTTGTTCCTGGTTTTGCCAACATCGCTAAACCACTAACAAGGTTGACTGAAGAAGGGCGCAAATTTCAGTGGGATCAAGAGTGCCAGTATGCTTTCGAAGAACTTAAGCAGGCATTGGTTAGCGCCCCAATATTGGGTTATCCTCTTGCTAATGGCAAGTTCATTTTAGATACCGACGCTAGTAATGTTGGAATCGGCAGCGTCCTCTCTCAGATGCAAGGCGGTCAGGAAAGAGTGATTGGCTATTTTAGTAAGACTCTGTCGAAACCGGAGCGTAATTATTGCGTCACCAGGAGAGAGTTATTAGCCGTAGTGAAATCCATCGAGCACTTTTATAAATACCTGTACGGAAGAAAATTCCTGTTGCGCACCGACCACGCTGCGCTGAAATGGTTATTAGGATTTAAAAATCCCGAAGGACAGGTAGCTCGATGGATTGAGAGACTCCAGGAATACGATTTCCACACCGAACATCGAGCGGGTAAAAGCCATCAGAATGCCGACGCCTTGTCACGAAGACCTTGTCCACCCGAGTGTAAACACTGCAACCGCTTAGAGGAACATTGTACACCAACACTGAGAACCACGGTTGTTGATGATCAGTGGCAGAATGCTGAACTTCAGAGAGATCAAGAAAATGACCCAGATTTAAGAATGATTATGGACTGGAAGAAAGAAGGCCAGAAACCGTCTTGGCAAGATATAGCTCCTTGCACGCAGACCGTAAAATCATATTGGGCACAATGGGATTCCATCGTTATAGATGAGGGACTTTTGAAGCGTGTCCTGGAGAATGAGAATGGTACTCAAGAGAAGATGCAGCTGTTGATACCGAAAAACAGGGTATCTGAAGTTCTACGTTTGCTGCATGATGGAGTATCAGGAGGACACTTAGGAGTCAATAAGACCGTAGAAAAGGTACGCGAACGATTTTACTGGGTAAACTATAAAGAAGATGTAAAAGAGTGGTGCAGGAAATGTGTAGTCTGCGCGGGCAGCAACGGCCCGAATCGGCGAAGGAAGGCTCCAATGCGTCAATACAACGTTGGCAGCCCATTTGAGATAATCGCGATCGACATTGCTGGTCCATTCCCTACAACCGATTTGGAGAATAAGTTCATCTTGGTGGTTTCGGACTATTTCACCAAATGGACTGAAGTGTACGCCATTCCAAATCAAGAGACAGTCACCGTCGCGGAAGTCTTGATAAGGGAATTCATAAGTCGATATGGCGTACCGCTCGAATTGCACTCTGACCAGGGTCGTAATTTTGAATCAGGGCTATTCCAGAATATCTGCGGATTACTAGGGATCCGAAAGACGAGAACAACTGCATTACATCCGCAGTCTGACGGAATGGTGGAACGAATGAACAAGACGATAGCAAAATATTTGTCAAAGGTTGTCTCTGACCATCAGCGAGACTGGGATCAATACATCCATCTCTTCCTATTTGCATATCGTTCTGCCGTTCATGAATCAACAGGAGAATCCCCAGCCAAAGTACTCTTCGGGCGAGAGATGCGATTGCCCTGTGATTTGAAATTTGGCTGTAAACCTGGAGAAGACCTGGCAGGAGAAGATTATGTGAGTGAACTACGAAGAAAGATGGACGAGATTCACGATCGGGTTCGTTCAAGCATTCGGGTTTCCAGCGACCGGATGAAAGACCAGTACGACGTCAAAGCGGAAAAAGGAGGCTACCAGCAGGGAGACCTGGTATGGTTGTATGATCCGAAACGACGACGAGGATTATCTCCAAAATTACAACGAAAGTGGGAAGGGCCCTATGAAGTGATCAAGAGAATAAATGATGTCGTTTACCGTATCCGGAAGACACTCAATGGCAAACCAAGAGTGGTCCATTTCAATCGCTTGGCTCCTTTTGCGGGTGCTAATGAAGACGACCCAGACCTGCAAGTAAGGTGTATCCAGGATGAGGAAGACGTATTCAACCAAGTCATGGCATCGTGTGTCAAGGGCCACAAAATTCGTCACGGAGTAACTAGGGAGATACAGCGGGACCTATTTTCCGTTCCTGAACACTATGCGTTAGCGCATTGTGTGGCCCGTGATCTGAAGATGTCCCGGGGGATCGCGGTTGTTTTCCGAAAGAGGTTTGGCAAAGTGGACGAGCTGAAGCAGCAGCGTCCAACGATTGGGTCTGCTTTAAGTTTAGAGCATAATGGTCGGAAGATCTACTGTCTGGTGACCAAAGAGTTCTCACAGGAAAAACCCAAGTACCATGCTCTGTGGGAGACCCTACAAGACTTGCGGGACCAACTACTTGAAGACAGCGTGATGTGCTTGGCCATACCGAAACTCGACTGTGGACTGGATGGGCTGGACTGGAGAGTGGTGAGAAGCATGATTGAAGAACTCTTCCAACGCTCTGGAATTGAGGTACTCGTTTGCAGCTATACTAACAAAAAAATAGGACTATCTGGAAAGACTGTCGATTGTTACTTCTACTTAACATCTACCTGCAATCGAGGGTCAGACTGTAAGTATCTGCATGATCCCCGGAGGGACCCAAATATGTTTCGGGACGAAACGTTCTTAAGAAGGGGGCAGTGTAACGGCCATGGATCACTTGACTTGGAACATCTAAGAGGCACAACTGTCAACGGAAATGACAGTTCTTAAAAAAAATGACATTCAGTTTTTTGACAGATTTTTGACAGGTGATAAATAAATAGACAGTTATTGTTAAAATAAATTAATTGACTAAATATAAATGTAAATATAAATTAATAGAGTTTTAGTGTGAGACAATTATAGTTGTACTAGTATTATTAATAATAAATAAGTGATAAATATAAATAATAGTTTTAATTGGCATATCACCTTACCGAAGAACTTAAAAACGTTACAATATCAAATACAGTAATAGGAACAGCACTGCGCCTCGCAAAATACTGTTGACAATAACAGCATCTTAATAAAATATTAATAATCAGTAAAAACTTTCAACAGTGGCGAATGTTTTATTATTTCGCTAACCAAATTGCTTGTATTCATATACCTACAAATCTTAGCTACAAAACAAATTGGAAGAAGGAAAGACATTGTTTTTTGCTATATAGAAAGAAGTCCGACATCCCTCATATTTGTTATGCCTTGTTTACATTAGGCTAGTAAACGAGATATCTACTACACCTACTAAGTATTCCATTCACTATATTTTTCCTTAATTAGTGTAGTAGTTGTTAAAACACAACAGGATTATCTACTATCCCGTTAACTGTACTATCCAAAAATTAGGATAGTACATATACACACAAAGTGGCATTATTCTTATACGTGGGGATATGCAATACTGAGAAAGTATCAATATCGGTATCGTATCGAAACAAAATATCGATATTTTCAAGTATCGAAAGGAAAAATGAATATATTTTCTATAAAACATAAAAAACATTTTATTCTTATAATAATAATATAATTTTTTTACAATAATAAATAGATTAAAATATAAAGGCTGATTCAAACGTTTAGGCGGAACTAAATGGGAATTTCGTTCTTTTAGGTTGTCACGAGTCACGAGAACGGACCTTGTTTGGGTTATTTCATTTTTAAGGTCGGTATGTGAAAATTTAAAATTCCATCAGTGAAACTGTTCTGTGAGTGAAACCATAGAAACGAATGACATTTATTAAAAATGTAAAACTTTTTTACATATTTTGAAGCCAAAACAAATAAATAAGTGGAAATTTTTTATTAAGAATGACAAAAAATTAAAATGCAATGAAAAGGACATTTTATAATGACAATCAATTTAATCTAGAATTTTCAATGTGAGTATGATTTACAAAGCTTAAACAAAATGACCAAAAGTCCGAATTAATAGATAAAAATTACTAGATTTCAAAATCTAGTTCCGCTTAAACGTTAGGAGTAGCCTATATATTCTGTTCACTATTGTAAAAAAAAAAACTAAGAGGAAATTTTGATTTCAGTAGTTTGCACCTTTGAAGTTGTATGTCCGGTTGGTGTTCAAAAATGGTAAGGCAATGACGCCTATTGGTCTGAGTGTTTGTTTAAAATATAATTAAACACTCATTGCAAGCACCGAGAAAAAGCAGTTTAGTAAGCCTTTTGACCAGAAGCCTATATCTGTCTCTGCATACAGTGGCTCCTGCTTTCGAAAATAAGCGCTAAGGAACTGACGTCGCTACTACAGACAAGAATTTCTGAGCAATTTTATATGTTAGGGGAAAAAAACGATTCGATACGATACTAGATCAAATATACTGATATGAGTTAAGTATCGGAAGATAAGTATCGATACTAAAATCGCGATATCGAATGAAAAATATCGATACTGGAATCGTATCAATAGTATCGGAACATCCCTACTTATACGGCGTGAACGCTTTTCAAAAACTGAACAGCGTAGGCAAAAGGTCCGCTTTCTTTAGTGCTTAGGTAAATTTCTATTTTCTCTCGACGTCGGAAAAATAGGTTTTTCACGATTTTCTTATTTCAGAATTTAGTCCCGGTCGCATTAGAGGATGAAGGGAAGAATTTTTACCCTCACGGGTATGGGACGATCCATCCAAAGGTGATTTTTAAGTTTTGGCTATTTTTTGGAGGTGCAACGAGCAAAATCTATGTTCAGGAATAGAAGAATGACCACCGAAGGTCGCAGACTACGTTTTCACTACCGCTTTGGGGTAGTTTTGAATTTTCTGGGGGATGTGATTTTTACTACATTTATTTTTAGGGTTTGCAATGTAAAAACTAGCCTGAGGGATGATGTAGGGTCCATCGAAGGTGGTTGACCACATTTTTTTTGAGTTTTCTCTCCCACTAGGGGTAGTTCTATTTTCCCTGGATTTCTCGTTTTTTTCGCGATTTTTTCATAGATATGGATTTTAGCAAATTAAAAGGCATATATTTCGAACTATGTTTGTATATTGTTTAAACTAAATTTTTTAAGGCGGTCAAGAAATAGTTTTTTTTTTTTCAAGATTTTGATATGAGCAATATTTAACCTCAAGGATAGGGGACGGGTCAGTTGAAAGTTGCAGATCACTTTTTTCCTCAATGTTCCCGACCGCATAGGGATAATTTCTAATTTTTTGATAAAATATCCATCATTGTAACAAATCTATGCATAAAAGTAATAAACTATACACGTAAGGGTGAATTCTGCAAAGGTAACATTATTATTTTTTATTTAATTAACCACAAAAACCTCTGGACCTATTATTTGCATTGTTCTAGTAATCAAGACAGAACGACGAACAATGATAAAAGTGGTAGTGGGAGTAGGCGAGTGTAAGTAACTATCCCGGCTGCAAAACCGTTATCCGATTTAGTAGCATTAGTGCTGGGGCTAGGTCAGTTAAAGCGTTAACGTTAGAATAGTAGATATCTTTATCACTAGCAAGTTAACTACTAGCCCGTTTACTAACCTAATATAAATGCGCCTTTAGGTTGTGTTTCTTCAAACTACTTAAGATAATGCAGATAATCTTGCTAAAGATTCTACAAGCAATTTATTTAGATATTGAAATTGATTTCCTTATTAATTAGCGCAAAGTACATTTGTATCATCGGGCCCTAATAATTTATTGTCCCTAGGCAAATCTATTGTTTGTCTAGTCATATGTTAGGCCCTGATTTTGCAATATGTACAGTTTTCATATACAGTATTCGTTTCGAAAGAAGTGAAATCTGATAAAAGCGAGTTGATTTTAAAAATTAAATTTAGCACCTTCTTTTTATGGCGTCTTTGTGCAGTGCACAATTTGCACATCTGCTTGCGAGTACCTTGAGCTAGTCAATTATCTGTAGAAATAAGGTCGAACCTTTCAGAAAACAGAATCGGTGCAATAATTGAGCTACTGTCAATGGGTGAGGAAGGTTTTAATTTTAACTGCACCAGATATTCAAGAATTATTGTTAGAAGATGTTCATGAAGCAAATATGGTTAGAATGGTCTATGTGATAAATCAAATCAGTTCAGAAGATGATATTAGCGATGAAAAATTTGTCACTGAAACTATACAGAAAGGGATATATTTATCAGTTACAACCTTATTTTTTCACACATATTTTTAAACTAAAAATAGTGCTAACTTCAAAAACGAACTTAAAACGTATCTAGATCCTCATCATAAGATTTATAAAGAACTATCAGAAAAAAGTAAATAATTGAAACTCACTGATTTTTTAAAGGCGGTAAAAAAAGAAACCATGGAAGAAAGTTCATGAGAAGATGTGTAAAAAAACAAAATGCTTCTATTTAACATGTACGTTAAGACATTTTTTAATTATCATATATTCTTCATAATTATCCTGCTATTACTATTAATTAATATTTTAAATAAAAATTAAGCTTCTGAATTTATACTAATAAATTGTCAATTTCTATCAGTCTTCAGAACCCAACCCCTCCTTTTTATATTAGGTTTTGGTCCCACATAACACGGATTCGTATACACGCAGTTTTATAGGTACCTAATTACCGCGTTGTACGGAGGATAACTGTATTTGGGAGTATGACATATTTCAACTATCTTGAGTTTCTAATACCAAGGACACTAAATAAAGGGTGATTTTAAATTATTGTTATTATAAAACTGAAAATCACTTAAAATTTTGTGCCATCAACTAGAAGTTGTAGGCTTATTTCAAATGTATATTTTCCAAAATCATCAAAAATGTGCAATATAGTACTTAATGTCCAATGCTAATAATTAATTATTGTTTAAATATTGCTTAACAAATTTAAGCTATTTATAAAGATCTTAATACCATCATAACCTAAAATATTTTGTAAATATATGTTAATAATCAAAACTGCAAGTTATAGAACTTCGTTTTAGGATAATTTGTAGCGATACATACGATGATATATAATAAAAACCTTTTAAAATCACCCTATAGAACATCAGCCCAGAAAGTCAGCTACTGGTTGATGTCGATAGTATACTGATCATATGTTATCAATATGTTGTCAATATTATAGCACCCTGATTATGTATCTCAAAACACTATACACCACAGGTATGAGGATACATGGTTCTACAATTATTTGTGAAAAGACATGTTTTGATTAGGAAACAAATTATGTAACAATGTTTTCTGTGAAACAAAGAAAATGTGTCTATTTGGGTGCGTGTGATTGGAGATTAACGTTAAATGTGTGAAGGTTTGTATCAATAGCGGTCGACCTGTGAAAGCACTTATGACAGCTCAGGAACTCTAGTCATAAGACTAAATTTGTAATCTGAATAGTGATGTTGTGCAAAATACTGTTACAGAAGATTTGAACATGAAAAAAAAATGATGCGATTGAGGGCACAGTTTCTAGCAAAAAAAAATCCGCTGCAGTCTTATTATTCGTCTGCTCCGTCACGTTGTGACTTCTTATTCCTGAAGTTGACATTGAAGGTCAAATGCAGTTATTTTAAAATTGTTTAAAAAACTGTGATTATCATGAATGGATGAATATAAAGACTGAAAAAATATTAAGAATGAATAAATATGAAGAATGATGTGAGGTTCTTAGAAAATCACTTCTGATCTTGCTCGAAAGGATAGACAATTTGGTAGCGTAATTGCATTATGCCCAAGGGTTAATTTGAAAAAGATTGTTTTGTTTTTGAAGATTAACTGAATAAATGGAAAAATAATAAGACGAACATGTAACGAGAATGGGAGAAGGAAGACCGCCCAAGAGATGGGCACAAATCTGATTCTCCTCATGTACCAAATAAAGTTTCTACAATCAGAAAGACATTCTTTATGATGAAGAATTGAGTAAACTATTAAATTCCAATTTACATTCTGTTAGAGTAAGCAAACAGATTTCATTTAAGCACCGAGGCAGGGAAATGAGCCATGAATTATGAAGACAGAACCAGAAGAACACCATGGAAAGAATTAGTGTATGAATTTTGGGAAGAGATGAGGAAAAAAGAAGAAATAAATAGAACAAAAAATAAATGGGAAGAACATAGACAAGAATATTACCAACAAAAGGTATACTCAACTACAGAAATAGAAAATCGGAGGCAGACAGGGTACATGATAAAAGGGGCAATTATTATAAAAAATAAAGATATCCAGATGCAAATTAGAAGGGAGAAAATACTTAAATCTACTTATAACCCCAGATACAAATTTCTTCAGACAAACGACCTGACATATTTCCTTGTAAAAAATAACAAAAACCTGCAAATCATAGCTAGATTTCACGTCGGAAATGAAGAGAGGGGTAACGATTACTGGCTGCAAACCGAAGATAGAATATGCAGAATGTGCCACAACGCAGTAGAGAACATTGAACACTTAAGTAGAGACTGTGAAGAAGAACTCAGAAATGCGAAATCATTTCCGGATATTCTAAGTGATGATTACCCGGATGTTCTGTGGATGAAAAGAGTGAAGAACTGAAGGACATCCACTCTGAAATGTTCTTTTATAATTTTAGTATAATTTTAATATGTTTATGATAAAAAATAATTATTCACAATCAAGTATAGTTTATAACTTTCTAAAATGTAAAACTATTGTAAATTTTAATACCGCAAGATAAAAATAAAAAGCTTACTACTATTAAAAAAATAGTATCTTTACTTTCCTCACAAAATTGCAATGTAACTGTTTTCGATTTTTCAGTGAATATAATTTTATATATATATATGGTGGTAACCTTAAAATATAGTAAATGTCGAAAAATGATCGTAAAACGATATAAACGATTTAAGTCTGAAATTTCGGAATAAATGATAATAAACGAAAATTTATGAATATTTAACGCTTCTAGCTTCTACATTTGAAACAATCTCATAGCTGCTGACCATAATATTTGATGTGGTCATATTTTTAGTTCATAAATATTGTAATTAAATGAAGTGGTTTTGAAACAGCCTTCCTTGTTATAAGATGGGGTAAACAGAAACAATGTTTGTTTGCGTTTGTTCTGAAATAATTAATTAATGTCGGATATGTTGAATGTCGTCAGTTTACAACACAGACCCTAACATAAACCTTACCTGTTGCTGATAGTTGACTAGTAGAGTTACTTTTCTTATTCAGGCCTATAAATTGGCTGTTTCTTCCTCTGTCCCAATCTCGGGTGCTTTCCTTGTGGCTGACTTCCTTGTTCTGCGGGACCTCTAAACCTTGTATCTGCGCCAGAGCTGTGTCACTCAAACTGCCATCTGAAAAACAATTACCATTTGGTTTATATCAACTAGTAAAGACTATCCCAAATTTTGCATACTATTGAGTCTCCATATTCGCGGAATCTGAATTTGCGGAATTCCCTGAATATACAGAAATAGTTAAGAACATCTTTTTTTAATTGAAAATAGTTGCGTAAGTTTATAGGAATACGTAAAAATATTTGGGGCTATTTGAAAGTACAGAATATTGCAAAAAATCGTTTTCGAAGGAAGCGAATCGAAGGACATACCAACCCTGCGAATATTGAAAACTGTAATTCAAAGTGAATAGAGTTATAACAGGAAGAATCTAATTCGCAGTCATTATTTTAATGTGTCAAGTACGAAGGTTGTCCGTAAAATAAGGTCTCAAGGCGCTGGAGTCGTGAGGAATGCTTTAACGCAAGATCTGGTAACACTGGCGTGTAGCTTGATTCCCTGCCTACAAACCCCAACCACTTTGAGCTGTCTGCGACGCTTAATCTTGGTTTAGTAGCCGTCCGCGATGGGGCTTCCACACGCAGCTACCGCCAGGTGTGAGTTACGTTCTGTGATTCATTTTTTTTGTGTGCTAAAAACGTGCGCAAATGGTGCAGAGAGTTTAAAAACGGACGTACAGACGTCCATGATGAACAGCGTGCCGGACGGCCATCGGTTCCGGAAGAAATTATTGCAAAAGTGGAGAACGTAATGCTTGAAGATTGGCGGGTGACGATTCGGGATCTGTGCAAATTGATCCCTGATGTCAGTAAGACTACTATTGACAAGATTTTGACAGAACATTTGCATTATCACAAGGTGTGTGCAAGGTGGGTCCCCAGAATGCTCACCGAAGTTCACCAACGGCAACGGGTTGAAGCGGCCCGCGAACAGCCCGGACCTAGCACCAAGTGATTATCATGTCTTTCCTGCGTTGAAGTCACACCTGAGTGGGACAAATTTCAGGACCAACGAGCAGTTGAAAGAAAAGGTCGTACGCTACCTGCGAGTCGCGGCGGGAGAGTTCTATGGTACAGGTATACGAAAAATGCTACACCGCATGCAAAAATACATCGATCGCAACGGGGATTATATAGAAAAATAGTAGAAACTCCAGGTTTTGCAACAATGTATAACTTATTGCATATAAACGTGTTTTTCTTTGTGAAAAAGAAAATTAAAACCTTATTTTACGGATAACCCTCGTATTAACTAAACGAGCCAGCATCAAAACCTTTTCGAAGTTGGTGCCTACTGTTTGAATTTGTAACTGCACTGGAGTTCTACCATTTCCGTTCTCTATCATTTTGGTTTTATAAGTTGCCATTATTAATGACATCAGAACATGGCGCTCTTCGCTTTCTTCTTGAAGTCTAGAGCTGCATTCAGACCAATCGCACCGAACTGAGTCAAACTGAGCAAAACTGCGCAAAATATTTAGGATCTTCCTGTGTGACCGACAAACAGTGCACAAACGAGCTATTTTGTGTAACTCGGCGCTCGAAAGATCACAACCAGTCGAGCGTCTGAGGTTGATTGTACAGTTGATTTTGTGATCAACGATTTACAGAAAAATTTAGTGAATAATGATGACTGGTTGCATGGCAAAATTGAAAATCTGACTATACTTTGTGTCAAAAATTTAGAGAGTAATAAAAATTTCTGATTTACACTGCTAAACAAAAGTAATAGGGCTGAAGACACTATTACATCGGCAGTTTAAAATTGATTTGGGAACAATCAAACATATGGCTGCCTTTTCGCACGCGTTTCTAATATACTCCCTACCTGTTTCGGACAGACCATAGTTTGTATTTTATTATCAATAATCCAAAATTCTTTGATGGCACACGGCAAATTTTAAATCTTTTAGTAACTGAGTGTCGCTTTAAGTACTTCTTCATACTTGTGCTACAGAAGTATGAAGAAGCACTTGAAAGCGGTGTTTAGGCACGTATCAAAATTCATAAGGACTGTAAAGTCGCATTCAGAGCTCTTAAATCAAGAGACTATAGACTGCAGCTTGTACTCTGTTGATTATCACTAAAAGTTTGTCATATGGTAAGACGTGCAACCGTTCAGACTAAATTTAATACGTTGTTCTTTGTCGATTGTGGATAATTTTCTAAACTTATAGCTAGTGAGTTCTTTTATTGGCTATCACAGTCTATTGTATGCCTTTACATAACCTAACAAAATGTCATCATTATCAAATCTTGCTCAAAATTACAAAGCCGGACAGTAAATATGATCAATTTAGGTAATTAGGTTAGGTTTAATTAGTTAAAATCTAAGACAGCAGAATTATAAAAACGATAATAGATAATAAACATTTTACGAAGCCATCGTAGTTGATTTAAAGACACACAGATGCCGGACTATTCGTAACCCATTAATTTCCAAGAGCTGTAAACGTTACGTCGAATGTGAAAATAATGTATTAAAACATATGCACAACGACGAAGACTACAGTCTAGAGCAGTGCTTCTTAAACTTTTTGATGTCGCGGCTCCCCTGCTACTCAAATCAATAACCCACGGCCCCCCTAATTTTTGTTTTTGAAACCAAGATTAGTTAAAATATATACATACATATAGTTTTTTACGCTCAGATCATTCAATAATCTATGTATAATGAAGAATAATATTTATGTAGCATTAAAGTTAAAGCTACTAATTCTTTTTAAATAATAAAATAATTAAGTGTAATATTTGCGGCTCTTCGCGACCCCCTTGTGGGAACACCACGGCCCCCTAGGGGGCCGCGGCCCACCACTTTAAGAAGCACCGGTCTAGAGTCTATTAATTTAAAGAGCTCTGAATGCAGCTTAACGTGTGCTAACTGTAACGTAGATGAACACAATTGAATCTTGTTCGAAATATTGTTCGAGATGTTGCGCGATACCAAATTGTCAGCTTTGCGCGCTTCCGCACAGTTTCGCACGGTTAATCTGGATGCACCTTAACAACAGCAGTTTTTAAACTGTTTAATATTTGCTACTGAGACACGCATTAACATCAAATTTTGTATTTTGCTGGAAAAATCACCATCAGACGCGCGTTAAATAAGTTTTGTCATAAATTATCAAGGAAATGAAGAATTCAAAATTTGATGGGTGTTGCATTGCCGGGAAGAAATTTTAGTGCTGAGTACGTCCCAAATACGATAAAGGAAATGAATGTTCGTTGATAACAGACCCATGTCCAAAATTTTTCCTTAGGCTCATATGCATGCATAACCAAATTATAAAAGCAACTAGAAAAAAATCAGCTGTGGTAACCACAGGACTGACCGCCATCACAAAGTACTTGTTTAATTTATGCTGCTTTATCAAAAAATGTCTCAAATAAAAGTTGTTAGTTATTTCTTGTATAACAACTTTTGTTATAATGTTTATTGAAACGTGAAGTTATAAAGTAGATGTAATAAAACTATTGTTTAAAAACTATTGTTGTGCAGTTAAGAATTTTAAACAATAGTTTTATTACATCAATTTTTGTTAAATAAATTTTTTCTAAATATTTCTCTGTTGTGAAATATTCGCCAAAATCTTAAAACCGACACGAGTAAACTCCCATTTCTAGTTAACCGAATTTTACCAAAAGTTGATCAACTCGTGCCATTGATGTCAAAAGCTTAAGTATGAAGTTTCTTAAAAATCCTTTTAGCCGAATTTGCTCTGCACGTGTACACGGACTGACAGACAGACCGACAGACAGACAGACAAACAGACCGATCGACAGACATCATGCTAAAAACGTTATGTAGGGCCCTCAATTCGTGGAGATCCATCGAAATCTCGAAATGTCAAAATCAGTATGATAACAATACCTTACTTATATATGTTGGCGGTCGGTAAAAAGTGTTCAAAATACTTTCTACATGTAATGTGAGACATTTAGTAAAATAGTTCATCTGTGCTAGGAACTATATATACAAGTGAAGAAAATACAACGAAAGAGCTGCAGTAGCTTTATTCAAGTAAACTATTCAAGGAACTATTTTGAAGATATTAGCTTAAATAATTGTGTGTACTTTTTATATAAAATATGATTGAAGAAAAGATTAACGTCTAATGTAGTAAATCAGGTAAAGAAAGATTAATTCAGCTTTTTGGATAGTTTTTTAAAATTATTTCTAGAAACGCTCAACGTTTTGCCAAGGTACACGTGCAGAGCCTTCATCAAGAGCTACAATATTAATAAATACTTTAAATGAAAGATATACATTGCTAACATATTTACTTATTCCAGTGTAATTTCTAAATTATGTACAGCATGAAATGTTGCATCATTTGTTAGTAAAGTAGACGAGATAATCGGTAATGTGAATTGAAATTGTTATCTACCCGAGTAGATTACCACAGATCCTTTAGAACAGATCTTTTAGATATCTGTTCTTTTCCCTTTGCTTTTATTGTTTGTGTTTGAACCACCGTTACAGATATCTTTATAAGAATTCTTTATAGTCTTATGTAATACGGGCTTTCCTTTTTTGTTTCTTAAGTGGTTTCTTTATTGGAGATTTTATTACTCATTCACACCCCGATCTCAATTTACATAACCGCTTACTAAGTATCCTATTATTTCACATACACAACATGGTTTCAACACCTGCTAAATTTTAAGCTGACGCGACATTTATTAATGTACATTATTTAGAAATTACACTTGAATAGGAAAATATGTAAGCTACTTATATATTTTTTATTTATATTGTAGTTTCGGATGAAAACCAATGAACCATTGGCGAAAACCAACTGTCCAAAAAGCTGAATGAATCTTGATAAAATAGAATTTAATAAAATAAAAGGTGCTGAAAGAGGTTTCGAAAAAAGGTTTTCGAGAATTTATGTTCAGAAATACTTTATAATGTTCCCATTGTCTAAGTGGCGCATAGGGCAGAGAAGGTAAGTTCTCTATTTCTAGACTTTCGACAAATATGGTCAGTCCGATGTTTCGACATTGCCCCTGAATCAATAGGCATTCATTTTCAGAATTAAATAAATTAGTGATGCTGCTTGCATAGTTTTGGAAGATGAAATTTTCGAAGTGGTACCCGAGATTTGAACCCATGTCTCTGTGCTCCTTACGCAACTACCTTACTACAAAGCCACGGCAATTCGGACTAAGAATACTTTAAAGAGCTTTGTAGCCGTAGGAAGAAAATGTTGTGTAAATAATTTTGTCACTGTTTTTGAAACTTACGTAAGTAAAATTCTATAACATTTTTAGCTATCTCTAGTATCCGAATCTATTACAAAATGAAAATGAAATGTACTTACCAGTCTTTTCATCAGAAGGTGCTTCTGTATTTGACAAACTACGAGTGAACTGAGCTCTCTTCCCGTCAGCATGATCCCTGTCTCTATCCCTCTGGTCTCTATCTTCAATATCTCTATCCCTATCTCTGTCTCTGTGCCCTCCATGTGCTCTCTGGCTCTGTCGTGGGCTTCGTTCGTACGTATATCTATCTCGATTGTTGTACTCACTGCTGTTCGAGCATTTTTGAAGGGAAAGTGTAAAAGGTAAAGCATTAGCATTATTACTACACAAGCTATTAGTACTAGCATGAATTTTAATAGTACTAGGTCTATGCCTGAGTTGAGATAGTGTTTTGAATTTTGTATCATCTAAACTAAAATTAACTGATTTCTTTGTTTCGCGTTTGAGATTATGATTTGATGAATCACTGTTCGAATCTTTTTTGTTTAAAGCATTATCGGATTGATCTAAACTAAAGGAATTACATTTTAGGAATATATTTTTATGACTTTTAGAATCTGTATCAGAATTACTACTCAGTGCATCTGCATCTGAATTACAGTTTTTATCTATTTTTATTTTAATTGCATCTAAATTTTCTAAGGATTTTGATTCTCTTCTTATTTTTCGACTGTCGGTTGGTGACGAGCTTCTACAAGATACTCGTCTAGTTTTTTCAGAAGTCTGACTGTCAAAAGAGAGTCGTTCAGAACTATAATCACAGTTGTCATATCTGTCACAAATTACTTTATAATCTTCATTACATTTGTTGTTCTCAAATGTTTCATTGGCATTTGTTTTATTTTTAAATGTTGATTTAATTTCAGGTACATTATTGGATTTTCTGCTGTCACTAGACGATACACTTTTACAAGAATCCCGCCTGTTTTCATTTCCATCGTTTAAAGAACTGCGTTTACTATCACTCTGAACTATGACACTTCCAGTGTCGGAAATCTCGTCTGAATAAGAACTTCCTGAAACTGTATCGTCACTATTTTCAAAACTCTTTTCGTTGGCATATTTCGTAACAATTCTAACGGCAATTTTATTTGTTTTGCAATTGCTTTCTGCTTTGTTTTTCGAGTTGTCAGTTACTTCATCCATATCAAAAGACTTTGCATCTTTTGATTTAAGCAGATTTGCTCTTACAGCATTAATAATAGATTTTATGGAAGCTGCGCTGTTATCTACACTATCGGACTGATCGGAAGTTTGTAAAGAATCATCAGAATCGTTTTCTGATTCTCTAAATTCATTCTCCAAACTTTTGCTACTGTCATTACAAACTGTTTCTGTTATTACGGACTTATTTCTAATTTCATTTTGACTAGTTTTTATACATTTTTCATCTAAATCTTCATTTGTGTTTTCTTTATCAGAATTGGCTTTTATTTCTTGTGTTTCATTAGGAGACAAACTAACTTTTGGCATTTCTAATTTTGGTGATTCATTGCCACAGGTACAATCTGCAAAATGATTTCCTTGTGATGGTGTTAATTTGGAATACAGTGATTCATCAAAGCTAAAATAACCTCTATTAAAACCAAAATCGTACGATTTACTAGCTGGAAATACAGGATTACAAACTGGTCTATGATTCAAAGATGTACTTCTGTGGAGATTGATTGGAATACTTACAGGTCTACCACAACAGCATGTTACAAAAATTTTATGTTTTGGTGTGCTATATTCTTGTAATATTGGTTTTTCTATTGAAATAGCGCGTTGTAGTTTGCTGCGAGGGAAATTTTTTGGCAAAGTTTCACAGTCTACGGTATGAGATTTGTAAATGTATATTTTTGGTTTGGGATATACTGATGACATACTACGATTTAATGGTATTCTACGTTTTAATATTAAATTATTGCGTGGTGGATAAACTACGTTTAATTTATTGGTATGTGTCATTGTATTTGAACGAGTTAACCTGTTATTAATGTTATAAATTACTAATTATTATAAACTTATCGTGTGATCTAAAAGTTCAAAATTTGAGCTATTATCTATCCTTAGTAAATTATCTATATAAACAGTGAGAATCTGAAAGCAGGCGTTAAGTTACATGGATGGTAAATAACGCTCACCATAGTTACGTTCGAATGTCAAATCGGCATTCTCAAATCTCATAGTGACCTGTTCACTGTTAATTTACGCCAATATTAATATGTTCTGTAGATCTTAGTACATGTTTTACATTTAGCGAATCAGATAAGTATATTTCTTGACAATTAAAAGAGGTCAATCTGTCACTTTATTATATTATTTACAATCCATAACTATAATTATCACCTCAATGGAAACATTTTCAAACAGGTATACGAATTGAAAGATTTAGGTATAATTTTAGACTCCAAGCTGATTTTTAGCAAACACATATGCAGCATCACACAACAGGCACTGAGAAACCTTGGTTTCATTTTCAGGACAACTAAAGACTTTACCAAACCTGAGTCAATGATTACCTTATATAATAGCTTAGTTCGAAGCCACCTAGAATTTGCTAGCATGGTCTGGAATCCACATTATCAAAAATATGTTGAACAAGTAGAAAAAGTACAAAGAAAATGTATTAACAGCTTTAATTACAAATTTAACCTTTTGAATCACTATTAAAGTTATAATTCTAATATAATATTGAATCACTCAAAAAACGAAGGATGGCTAACGATTTAATATTCTCTTTTAAAACTATTAACAATATTATAGATGGTCAGTCAATTATTCCGTGTTTTAATTTTAACATTTATCACTACCCGGTACGAAATCCTAGCATGCTCTTTATTCCAGTATTAAGTACATTGTCAAACAGCACCTCACCAATACACAGAACATCAAGGACAGTTAACCAGTATACCACAAACGTGGATATTTTCTTTGGCTATTTAAATTCATTTAAAAAAACAATAAAAAATAACATAAGTAGCCTTAGATATAATTAACATTATTCAAAAAAATAATAATTCTATATCTTAATTTTTTTAATCTATACCTACATCACATAAAGTCTGTTCCTTTGGTTTAGTTTGGCGGAACTAGATTTTTAATTCTAATTACTTTTACTGATTGATTGAAGCTTTTTATCATTTTATTCAGGAAAGGCCAACTTCAATATATAAAAAATAGCTAATGACAACTTACAAAAACAAAAATTCCGGTTAGTTCCGCCTAACCGTTTGGAATTGACTATATGCATGTATATTGAACCATAATGTTCTGCTAATTGTTGGGAATGCAACTTGATACGCACAAAATTGTTTAATCATAAGATTTTTTTTTTTATTTGGATTGTTGCGCTTTTATTGTGGTGGCACTTTTCTAGTACAGCTCTGTTGTGCAACATTAACTTAAATAAATAAATTCTGTTTATATAATTTATAATTGTATTAA
This sequence comes from Liopterus haemorrhoidalis, assembly GCA_963971575.1. NCBI lineage: Eukaryota > Metazoa > Arthropoda > Insecta > Coleoptera > Dytiscidae > Liopterus > Liopterus haemorrhoidalis. The sequence continues at coordinate 131,872,771 of OZ020611.1, forward strand.
TTTATATAATTGTTGTCATATATATATATTACTATATTGCAGGGGTGTTCAACATAAAACCTGTGGGCCGTATCAGGCCCGAAAATAATTTTTAAACAACTTACATTAAATGTTTTCCTCCCCCGTTCCTAGGTGATATATATTTGAATTTCGCCCCCTCAGGTTAATCTTCGGCTTTCTCTATGCGATTCTAAAGTGATATTTTTAATTCCTGGTCTCCTTCGGGGGATTTTTAGAATTTTGCCCTCTCCCTTCTCAGATAATTTTTTGGATATTTACCTCCCGTCCCCAAATGGTTTTTTTGTACTTTCGCTCCCTCTTAAAGTGATGTTTAAAATTTTTGTACCCTGTCCACTGCATCCAGTTTATTTTCTGAACTTTTATCTCCCCCTCCTCAAGTGATATTTTTTAATTTCTGTCCCATCTGGTTTAATTGATTTTTAGATATTTGCCCTCGCGCCTTTCTTTGTTTTTTGATATTTCACCTATTTTTCCTCAGGTGATTTTTAAAATTTTTGCATACCTCCCTCCCAATTTATTTTCTGAATTTTACCTTTCCTGTTCTCAGGCGATTTTTAGAATTTTTGCACAATGCGATTTTATTTGTCGTCACTAAAATAACTGTTGTTATAAATAGTTCGTTGTATAAAGATTTTTAGTGCTTACTACTTTTTTTTATATAATCACTAGTAGAATATGCAGTCAAATATGCTATTTAATAAAGATGGATGTATAATAATTATATTATAACTCCAAAACTAGAGGTTAGAATACCTTAATAGAATAAGTTATCTCTCAACTCAGGCGTTATCTCTCAACGCTGGCGTCAAGAGACTCAAGTCATTTTCAGCGTTAATTTTCACGTAAGCTTTCGTTCAGAAACGTAATTCGACAAAAACCAGCGCGATTTAACATTAACCCTTTTCGTGACAACCCAACTTTTCGTAATCCCACACAATATATATCCTAATAATTTTAGGATATTCTTTTGATATTGAAATATTTGTATTGCATTCTGAAGTCATTCGTAGTTAAGAACTAATATAAATACAGTGTTGATTCCAAGATTTACTCGATTTCACTTGATACTCCTATTTCGACACTTTTTTCATTGTCAAGAGTTTATCACAAAAATTGATGTAAAGTGTGAATTTTCACACATTGCAGGGTTTCGCAGGTATATAATAAGTGAAGGCGGCATGCTAAGTGTGAAGGACAAATTTTGCTTTGTAGTAATCACGACAAAATGAATGATGTTTTTAAAATAACTTATCATCTGTTAATCTAAGAGCTTTAAAAATAAATTTTATGTTAAAATATTTTTTTGTTATTTTTAATTCGAATACCTAATACCATTATTTAAGTTTCTAAATATGTGCAGTATTTTTTTTATATAGCAAGGTTCATTAAGATTTTGAAAATTGCGCCTACACGGAGAAAAATGACATTGTTCCATGATTAAGTAAAATATATATAGTAATATAAGTTGCTAGAAAAAAATTGTCCCTGATAATATTTTTTCAATTACGTTGGTTGATCTTACTAAGATCTTAAAGTCATTCTAACAAAGGGAAATTAGTTTCATACCTATTTGATAAGATTACAAATTAAATTTGTTGCTACGACAAATGTGTTAGTCCATGTGAAACAAACGAATAATGATACTTGACAATTTTGTGCATCTAATAAATTATGTTAGTCATCCAGGTATGTGACGTATATGCCTTACACATGCGTTTTGAGTTTGGAACAATATGGCGTAGGCTTTGTTAGTGGTTGACGTTTTTATACTTGTTGATAGTTTCTGCGCTGTGTTTAATAAGCAAATAAGTGCAACAATGCAGTGTATCCGAACATTTGTATCTTGGGGACTTCACAAATATTTTCAAAGTATTACAACTTGAGGAGACAGTTTAAAAAATTTGGGCCACTAGATAAAAGATCAAACTAGCCCAATAAATGAAACAGGTAATGATTTTAATAATACAAATAGTGTATTAATGCTAATACTTTGGTGTGGAATTTTTGTAATCATATAGAAATATGCTAAAAACTATACCCTGTTTAGAACTCCATTTAAAAATTTCTCATCGTTTTACAGATGTTAATTTTTTTGTTGTGAAAATGGTGGTATCAGTAAAAATGAAAGTTATTATTATGTCCATTTACGTTAAGCTAAACAAGGATAAATCGGGTATAAGTTTTTCGACATGAATTTTTGCCTGGCATATATAAATTGGAAATGAATATTTGTAATAATTTTGAATATTTAATTGTTTTATATTTATACTAAAAATCAAACTTAAAATTAGTTATATGTCCTGATACATATTAAATTTTATAACTGTGAATTTTGTTAATAATAAATTATATCAACAATAGATTATAAAATTTGTATTATTTTTCTTAATACATTTATATATTTTACAGGTAGACATGTTTTTAAATTTCTTGGCGAAACAAAAACAGATGTCATAAAATTGGGCTAACAATGTTAGGTTTTTCTATAGACGTTCGTAAAAAATGTAATTGTAAAATACTTTTTATAAACATTAAAAAATAATGAACGATTATGGAAAATTTGACTATTCCAGTTCAATTTTGTGACTTTTAATAGCGTTTTTTTTCATCACCAAATATAAAAATATCTCTGATTTGAGATTACAACAAATGAAATTAGTAATATACTTTTGACTAATGTCATTAGTCACCCCAACAAAGGTGGTAGCCCGGCCAAAATATGATCAGTTCGTGAGACAAATAATTTTTTGTTACCATAAAAATTTGCTAATTCTAACTAATGAAAATTAGTTCCTAGAACAAAAACTTCAGCAAAAACATTTTGTTCCCAATGTAAATTTATGTGATTAGAAAAATTTGTTGTCAAGACAAAAATATTTGTTGTCTAAAATACCACTAAAAAGATTTGCTGGGGTAACTAAAATTTTAGTAATTCCAACAAAACCTTTTTTACCGTGTATGGCTTCCATTGGTTGTTTTAAGTCATATATATATTGACAATTATAGAATGGTTAAAATCCTAGTATCGAACAAAGCCAGAGAATATGAATTATTTCGATTTATACTACATAAAAAGTTAGTAAAACTGATAATTTTTTAAATATTAGTTCAAAGTTTGGACCTTTAAATCACACATCTACAGCACTCGTACTATACTCGACTAACGTGAGATAACTTACGTGAGATTTCTTGAGCATCTAGGTCTTTCTGATTGCGTGGAGAAGGCACTGCTGGTAACTGAAACCACAGATTCCATATCGCTGTCCCCAAGATCTGCTAACAGTTCTTTATCCGGTGATAACGAGTGTCTAATCCGATGTGGCATTCGGTGGGAATTTGTTGAATGTGTTGCTAAATCACTGTCACTTAAACCACTATAATGTCTCTCCCAACCTGAAAACAACATACATATTTATTACTTGAACTGAGGTTTCAGTAATTTGTTCGAGATTAAGGTAAATCTATAATAGGAGATCATCCCTAATATTAGCTATAGCTCCCCTAATATTTATTTTATTAAGAATATCTCTTTTGTTTAACAATAGGTTAGCTAACAGATCCAAAAAAAAAACTCAACAAACATATCATTCAATACATCCCCACTACTGCGATATATTCATTCACGGTTGGAAGCAGGAATGCGGAATTTTCTAAAGTTATTAACTTATTTATAAAAAATAAGAAGTTTTTTAAATACATAAAAAAGAGTTTGAAGTGTACAGGAAATGTTTTACGATTATTAGAACTGGAGTTCTTGTCATTTATATTTTATATTTATTATATTTTCAAGTAATTAAGAACCCGTGTTTAATACAACTCTTTTGGTTTTTGAGTCTACAACACTTTTCATGTGTCAAACTGTAGCTTACAACAATTTCAACTGACTAACTAGGTAATATAAAATTTTTGTATGCAAGTCTATATAACACTCAATTAACAGTAAAAATGGGGTAAGAAAGGTTGGTTATTAATGTATCATTGTTGAAAACATTAGGTGTATTCTCAATTAAAAATAATGTGAATGATACTCCACCGAGTTTAAGAGATATCGTGTTTCTCGATGTTGCTTTACGCTGAGCGTAGCGTAATCAATTCCACGATTAAAACCTCTGCAGAATTAGTATCATTCAACCAATTTTGTCATAATTTGTCTCAAATGAATCATTATTCTGTACAGTATTCGAAAAAAATAATTAAATAAAATACTTTGGATAAGCCAGAAACGCCAGATTCCGAAGAAGTGGAATTTAAAAAAAAATACGTTACTGATTTTTTTCTTGAATTAATATAAAAGTAATACGTAAAATTTAGTTTAGTTATTATATAAGACAGAATTATAACAGAGTAATAAGGCAATTAAAAATGTTAGTTAGTTAAAATTTCCGGCGTACTACATCTAGGACCATTTGCGGCAATTTAAAATGGTTACAAAGGGGTAAGAAAATTGTTAATGTATAGATATTTAAAACATTATGAGTGATCAGTTTTCTTACATAAAAAGTAATGTATATGATATTGACACCGATTTTAACAGATACCGTGTTTCTCATTATTGCCTTACACTGGTCGTAGTTCAATTCCACGACTGAAACCGCTGCAGAATTACCATCGTTTAACCGTTTTTTTCGTAATTAGTCGCAAATGGTTACTCAAGTTGTGTAGAACAGAAAAAAAGGATTAGTTAGAAGTACTGGTTTCTAGGGAAACGAAAAAGTTTTCAAAATCCCTAATTTGTTGATTTTTTTAAATTTCAAGCTCGAATTTTGCAGCACGTGTTAACGTAATTTGATGGAGCGGAAATTTTACACAATTTTATATTTCATGATAAGGCACAAAATTTAAATCTTACAATAGTAAATAAGGACCACCTTAATATCAGAATTTATCAGAAATCTGTAACTAGGCGTTTGACTATGATGATACATTGGTTTACATCTTGTAGTAATGACCAAAATGTGTGAATTCGATAAAATTTCTTTCTTGAAAATTAAGCACTTTCACTAGAAATACCAAGATAAAGTTCAACAAACTATCGTACGCTCTCTACTTATGAATGACTGAAATATATACTTTACTTAAGCGAGGTCGACAACCTCAATGTTTATGGAAACAACATATTACGCAGAATCTATGGACTCAATCAAATTAACTATAAGTGGAGAATCAGTAAGGATGAAGTACTCAAGGCCTAGTATCACTCAAGAACTGAGAGGTAGACTGTTACAGTTGATGTAGTGAGATGCGAATTAAATAGAACAAAATGGAAAATTGAACACCGGTCGACCAGTGGGAAGACCTTGAAAAGATGGAGGGATCGGCTAATCTATAAGATCTAATAATTATTGGTACATGGCAGTGATGGCGAACCTTTTGAGCTCGGTGTCAAAAAAATAGTTATATTTTTAATATATTTATTTATTAAAAAATGAAAAACAAATAATTCTTTACATTAGTGACTTTTTTGCTGTTGAATTGTATTTGCTAAATCTTAAATTGAGGGTTGGTTTTTCGTGCACTTCAAGCCCAAGCAAGCGTTACTAACTTCATCTGTCAATCGGTTTTCATATTGTTTAACGCGGAGAATAAAGTCTCACAAGATTACGTAAAGACAAAAATTGTGGCGCCACTATTCTTGGCCGAAGACCGTCCGTAGACGATACATGTCACCCAAAATGTCCAGGCGTGTCACCCGTGACACGCGTTACATAGTTTTACCATCACTGGTATATGGGGTACACAGAAAATGCTTACACAGATCACGATGGAGAACTTGTGTGAATGAGGCCAAATGTCAACCCGACTGACTCTGTCCAAAGAAGAAGACTAAAGTTTTATACCACTAGGTACCTTCTTCATTAGAAAAATATGTAGTTTTGTTCTTTTTATAAAACAGTGGAGGGACGATAGTAATATGAGTTTAAGTGGAAGAGGGCGTTTGTTTGCAAAAGGTTGAGAAATACTGCGCTAGATTATTGAAAAGTTGGGGGGACAGTTGGCGATCCATGACAATAACATGCCTTACGGTCTAAATTTAGAATAAAAACAAGAAATACTGTAGGGATTAGTTTTGAAGTAAAATCTAGATTTCAGCAAATTTATTGTTAGCAAGTTATTATCAGAGTATCTTTTTTAAAACTAATTGTAGTAATTGTACTTTAAGTTGAAATATAAAAATAAAAACAATAGGTTAAGTTTCACAAATTCTTTAATACTCGATACGTATTTCGGCTATGATACCATTTTCAAGAGTTTCTTACAAACTAACAAATACAAAAATTATTTTCTATTATATAGAAATTATAGTGGAATATTAGGCAAAGTGGAAGAACTCATTGACACTATCGAAATCAAGACAAAAAGAAAACTGCGGTACAATTTACAATGGACAAATATCTAATTAAAAACAACAAATAATAATTTTTTAAGTACTTATTTATTTTTCTAGACATGTTTATTTTATATAATGTATGGTTTATTTTTATTTTTTTTTAACATGTATTTATATGTTATTACTACGTGTTTACTGTTCTATTCGGATTTACGAAAATATTACGGGCATTAAATTAATAAACTTCAATATCTTGCGTGTGTAAGAATCTTTTTTGTAGAAAATTTGAAAATCTGCAAGTTTTATTCAAACAAATATTACGTTAAATTTACTCTTTCAAAATTAAATGCGGTCCCGTCATTTACTAATCGGACATTTTTCGTGAATCCGATTATACATTATACATTGTGTGCTATTTCCTTTCCCTTTTTTTTTAACCATAAAGTTGCCATATCAAATACGAAAACGACGTTTTCGTGTGACGCGTTGTACGTTCGCGCGGACAATGTGTACGTTCGTACAAAAGCGACATTTTCATGTTACGCGATGTACGTTCGTACGAACAACGTGTACGTTCGTACGAACATAGGATCCGTAATTAATCATGTACGTATCATCGAACGTACGTTAAGCGGATGTACGTTAGGCGAGCGCTGACTGTATATCTAACACTATACATCAAAGATCAATAATATTGGAGTTATCACAGAGTAAACAGAACTCCGAAATGCAGATATGTTGAGAGTTGTGCAATTTGTCAACAGATAGCGGTGTTGGATGCAGTGGCGTACCTAGAACTTTTGCCACCCGGGGCGGTCTCCAATTTGCCGCCCTTTCTAAGTCAATCAAATGATAGTTTTTATAAATTAATAAACATAAATAAATAATTGTAATTGAGACAAACTATAGGTGGGGAACTTTTTTACCATTGGATGCCATATTTAAATTAGGCAGTAATAAAGGAGGCCGCATAAGTTGATGTACCCATAAATGCAACTTTTATAAAAATACAAGATACTTTTTTAAAGGCCACAAGAAACTTACGGAGGCCGCAGGTTCCCTATTAGACAAAACATATACCTAATTTACAAAAAAAATTACCATTAAATATTTTTTATTTTATATTTATAAATAAATAATTTCATTTCTTTTGGATAAACAAACAAATTGTACACATATGTGTATGTAAACATATTTATACAGGGTGTTAGGTAAATGTCCGGCACAATTTAAAAGACAGCATGGTGACGTAGAATGTTTATAGTTTTTTATGAACGTATAATAGTTTTTTCTTTTGCCAATTTTCTCTAAAATGTGAATTTCGTCCAAAAATAAACAAACAAAAAGATGCCCCAAATTTTGAAAACCACTGACTTTTTTTTATTTTTCATATTAATCCAGAAATTGTGTAGTTGCCATAGAGAAAAAAATATTTTCATTGTAGTTCAATAATAGAATATCAAAGTACGTGTACGTCATAATCTAAAATTTTGTTAAAAAAATGACACATTATTCTTTTTTCTTCATAAAATTGAAAAAGCATTTTGTAGAAATAAAATTACGGTGTTGTTTTCATGGTTTCTATTTATCTCAGTCACATATGTGATTGTTGTAACAGACAAAATATTAGTGGTTCCTAAACGGTGGTACTGCATCGATTATCAAGCGATATACGCATCTTATTCAAAAATGGTTGAGGACTTTTTAGCTCTAAATGGGCCAACAATGCTGCCTTTAAAATTGTGCCGGATATTTACCTAAGACCCTGTATATTTACTCTTCTAACTTTCATAGTAAAAAAATCGTGTATAATGCTCTGAAAATTTATATTATTTGTAATTTCTTGTTCTATGGACAATATTGCAAGATTTTGTAGTCTTAAATCACTCATTGTGGAACGAAGATAATTTTTTATAAACTTCAATTTGGAGGACACCATTGATGTTTGTATCTGAGCAAAATTTTAGATAATCTGAGATAATATTTTCTACCCTACATTGACTTGACGACGAGGAAAAATATTCGAAATCATATAGTGATTCATAATTCGTGGAAATAGAATAGTAAACTTATGAAGTGAACAAGTTGTTTTTTACAACTATAACTAAACATAAAAAATGCCGCCCCAAAATATGTTATTCATTCTCCACTGTTAAGTTCCACTTTTTGGAATTAAAGTAGTAGTATTTGGAAATGCCGTAGCGAAGCACGGGTACACCCACTAGTTTAATATAAAAATTGCAGACTTACCTCCCATTCCCGTATTTCTATAAGTCGTCGCTTGTTTCATCCTTTGTTTGATCGCATGCGCTCTATCATCCATATCCTGGGAAACGCGTTCTTTAAGCGCCCTCTGCAAGGCTTGAGGTACTTGCGGCAACTGTCTCTTCTTGGGTGAACCAGTGGGTGTGGCGGTTGCAGAGCGAGATTGAAATCTTGGGACGTAGGTGTGTGAAGGCAACATGGAACTATCGTAATCGGAATAATGGATCCTTGCTTCAGGTGGTGATAAGCTACGATGATCTCCCATTCTACGAGGAGATTTCGATCTAGATCTCGAATGATGCAAACTTGGCGAATCGCATGGAGCAGCAGAATGAGAACGCTGATTTGCCATGCCACTCTGCAATTCGAAACAATCAATTACATTTTTTATTGTCTTTAACAAAACATAATATTACACACAAAAATATATTTGTTATAATATCGAAAACATTTCGTATTCAATTGAATTTTACATGAATTTCAAGAAAAATTCAATCAAACCCAAATTACACTCTACAGTGTAGTGTTTCAAATGTAGTGTTAAAAATGTTTTATTATATTTTTAATTAAAAAAAAGACGCACTACCTAAGCCATAAATACGAAAAATCCATAACATTATTAGCCATAATTTAGCCATGACTAAAAAATAGTATTTTATTTAACAAGCACATAATGAACGCTATATTTCACGAGGATACCTGTAATTTTCAGAGTTGAAATATAGCCATTATTGCTATATTTTATCTACAACTATATAGTTTTATCATTAAAAAATTAGTATATTTAATTTAAAAACACAGGAATTCTGAGCGTCAATATGGGATAGGCATGATTTTTATTTTATTTTTTATTATATTCCTTTCGTTGCATATAAACATAAAAAACAGTTTTGCATTTTTTTTTAATTTAAAGGCTTAAAAAAATAATTCGTAAGCGCGCGAAAAATACTCCGATTGTTTTCAAAATTGGCTGTGACGTCACACCCTACCCAAACTACAACCTACAGCCTACACAGTCTGTCGTGAATTTATTTGCTTGTATAACTTTTATAGGTTGTGTAAAGTTAGAGTGATTTTAATTAAAATAAAATTATTCTACATGTTAACCGAATTAAATTTTATATTAAAATATATAACATATGGAAGATCCAGTACTTCGAAAAATCGAAAATATTGTTTAGTACCGATTTGCACAAATTCTTTATTTAGAACTCCACAAAAAAAAATTATTTCATTACCAATGTTGGGTAAGTTGTCACTCAAAAATAACAAAATCTTTATCTGCCATTTTAATAATAAATGCGTGAAAATTGTTTAAAAAAAAAACAAATACAACACTCTCACACAATACACTATACACACTAGAGATGGCAATAAAAATTAATTAATCGATTAATTGATCATTTGATTAATCGAAATGTTGGTAAAAAATAAATTGGTAAAAAATAATCGATTATGAAATAACAAAAGAAACATATACACTCGCCAACAAAAAAATGGGACAGTCTTAATGTTGTATTTTAAAGGCTGATATAAAATCATTTAACCGTTTTATTAGGAAAATATAAGTAATGGAAGGTAGTACAATATCTGAATAAACAAATATTTCTTTTTACAAACAGGATGTTACAATAAAAATTGCTCGTTTGAACGAAGACTATACAATATTGCATATAAAGTACGTAAATTTATAATACAAATAATTCATTATTAAAATAAATTTTTGCCATTAGTTACCCATCTTAGAGATTTCTAAACTTCGACAAGTCTTTTTTGTGCAATAAAATTAAATTGTGGACAGAAAACGTTGTACGAGCTGCGCCATTATTTGAAGATGACAGTAGTATTAGAATACCGCTGGTGTTTTGGATGTAACCAAAAACTCTATTAATTACACTATAAAGCGTCATCAACGAACAGCATACACGAGCCACAAGACATTTGGCAATTTCATCACGAACTGTCCAAGACGAGAGCAAACAAAAGCTTCTATCCAGAAGACCTGTAACTTGCCAAGCTTTTTTAATATAAAATTCATCGATTAATTATTAATTAATCGAAACCAAATATATTGTATGATTAATCGATTAATTGAAACAAAATAATCGATTATTTCAATATTCGATTAATCGTTGTCATCTCTGATACACACGTAAAGACTTGCCTTGGAGTAGGTAGACTGGGCCGTGTAGGTTCTGACGTCATGTTCAGTCGTATTTATTCGACAATCTTCGCGCTGTGGTCGGCTTTATTTCAAATTTATAATATTTTAATAAAAATTTAGCTGAAATATTAATTAAAATGTGATTTTTGTTTTGTTAGGTGACATAACTAACATTAAAATATCAAAAAAATGTACTTTTAAGAAAATATAAATTTTATGCGTATCCCCTATTGTCAAACTTCAGAATTGATGTCAAAATATGAATGCCGAATCATCAGCTGATTTTAATCTACAACAATGTTTAAAATACTACTCCTATTATTTATTGTTTTATTTATTCTATCCAAATAATATTCTAGTTATAAATATGGGCCATATGAGGCGCAAAAAGTCATCATTGTTGAGCACCAAACATTTTAACTAACTAACTTACTAAATAAAAACTTGCAGTGTAAAAAACGTTAGTTTCTCGCATGCACGACACTGTTTTACGCTTGTTGCAATATGAACAGCATTATGTATTTACAGTTGGACACATAATGCATTTATTACTGCAATATTTTCCAAAAACGAAATTGAACAAAAATTCCTCCCGTACCTTCTTGTTTAGATCAATATACATTACTTACAATTTTTTCAGTATTTAGTAAACCCCTTTAGGTTAAAGGGTTAAAATAAAAAATCGTATTAAAATTAAAAAAAATTCTATGGCTGCAACAAATGCATGTTTATGTTGCGTAAAACCTAGCTACACCTCTCTCTTAATAATGCTCGATAATACTGTCCCTTCATCCATTTTCATTGCTAATATAATGTAAATACTGCATGGTATATTCGCAGTCTTAAAATAATAATATACAATATGTTTCAATTTTAAGAAGCAAAAAGTTATTGTTAAAATAGTATTATTACCTTTATAATAATAATATAATATTATAATGTTACCTTTCTATAACCAGGTTGACTATACGGACTCCTATTATCTCTATCCATCATAACGGCAGCTCTCTTTCTTCCCTGAGGTGACATGTCTCTTCTTGATCTTCTCTCGCAGGCCTCGCTCTCTGGGGGCGGGCTGGACGAACTGCCCACACTGGATATGCTGGCGCCGTCCGCCACTCTGCGGTCTCTGGCCGAGCCGCTCCCGTCACAGTCTAACTCACATTCGGACGTCGTGTCAGAGTCTGACAGACGTGAGGTTGTACTGGGTGGTGATAGGTGGTCCGTTGGTGTTAATATTAGATCTAGTTCTGATGGGTCCAGTTCTCTCCGATGCTTTAAAAATTAAAAGTTTTATTACAAATTTAGTCATTGTGTGCTGCCTAACATTATAATACATTTAAGATATCTTATCTATGACAACTCAAAGAAGACAACTCGAACACTACATGAAATTACGGAATAAGAATATAATAAAATAAACAAAAAATCGCGGATAATAAACGGCGAACATTTAAACCAACCGATTTGTCAATAATTCTGTTATTAACTGAAAATATATGCGATATAGACCATTTGGTACAAGCATTAAATAATGAGGCGAAGAAAATAGGACATAAATTAACATCGACGAAACAAAAATAATAACAAACCTTCGTAATAAGTGACAACATTAAAATATCTGGACAATCAGTTGAACAATCAACGATCTGTAAATACCTTGGGTACTAAATAGTCATCTGTAGCGACAATCAAATACTGTAAATACTAAGGAGAATTGTTTTGAATGGGTAAAAACTCTGAAATTTGTTTAAATGCAATTTCTATATCTGTCTGTAAAGGAAAGTGTGATCAATGCATTGTATCCATATCAATACACCACATTATGTTCACATCGAAACCATATTAACGGCGCTCAGGAAGAAATGGGGACCACAGATGCTAATTGATTTAGTTAAAGAGTTGTATTGGAACTGTAATTGCACAATGTTGCATAATGGAACAAAAAGTGATTTATTTCCCACCCAAAGAGGCGTAAAGGAAGGCTGCCCACTTTCACCATTCTTATTTACATTAGTTTTGGACTAGGTCATGAAGCAAGTAGCAATTGTCCCGCGTGGCATTCGTTGCACTCTCTCCTTAGCTGGAAGATTTGGATTACCCAGATGATATTGTATACGCAATATTTCGCTAATATGCAAGCAAAACTGTCGCTCTTGCATACAGAAGTGTAGAAAATTGGCCTACGTACTAACTACAACAAAACAGAATCACTGAGATCAAATACGCCAAACAAGAATACATTTATTGTTGAAAAATTTCCTTTAAAATAAATGGATAAATACATCACCTCAGCAGCGGAATTAGCGGGCAAGGATGAGCTTTGTCTGATGTTGACAACCCTAGCCGAAGAAGTCTGTTCCATATTTACAAAGCTACGTATCGTCTGTATGGATGTGAAACATGGAAAGTAATCAACCAGATAACCTTCCAGTTACAGATTTTGACAAATAAGTGTTTGTCCAAAATATTCGAATTTTTTTGGCCAAATACAATCTCAAATACAGATCTATGGAGTCTAGCGAGCCAAAAACCAATTGCGATAGAAATAATGAGCCGGAAATGGCACTGTGTGGATAGGAGACTGTAAATCAGAAATGACAACTTTTACGCGAAAAATTCCTGAAAAGTTAAGAGTAGACCAACGAGAAATCCGAAGTTCGATGGTTCATATAACAAGAGCAGATAGAAAAACAAAAATTAGGCTTAGATTACAAAGTGTTTGATTTTTCTAAAAGGATCGCTCGACTTAAGACAAGGGGCTAAATTAAGAAAATAGTGGAATGGAGACAGAGAGAAATAGAGGAAGAGCATCTATCCGTTGGACAGAAGACTAAAAGAGAAGATTTAATGGAATCCACCAGAATTTTTCGTTACAAGTATATTGCAGTTAACAGTTCTTCTTTACGGTTATGAGACCTGGAGAGCAAGCAACATTACGCAGAAGTTACAAGTATTTGTAAACAAATGTGCACCACATAATTCAAATTGCAGAATCGCATAGGAAACACAAATCTTTGGTTATCAATCAGAAAGAATTTCAGGAAGAAATCAAAAAGCACAAATGAAACAGTTTTGGCTACGTTCGAAGTAAAAATTAAGTGGTATTGCCAGACCATAATTAGAGAGGACAATAAAAGTCAGTCACAAAAGAGGACGTTCACAAATGATCTGGAAAAGACTCTCAAAAATCATTATCCAATAACATAAAAATGAGGACGGAGTGGAGTAGAAATTCATTCACCCCTTCGAGCTCGGAGCCTCTAATCGCCGCCAGTTCCGATATCCACTTAACCCGCCACTGTGAACACTTGTGAAACATGGACCTTAGCCAAGAATTTTGATCAGTGCAAAAGATAGGACAGGAAGAGTTAGTTGCTTAAAAATTTTGGAGCACAGCATCTAATGCACCTCAGGCATTGGGGTACGTCGAATATTTTATGAAGAGGTTCGACCGAGATACTGGTACTAAGTAACGAAATTTTATCAGTCCTGCTGCGTTTGTTGACAACATTGCGCATGTTAAAGCCCAAAACCTCTAGAGCTGTTTTTATATCATATGTTGAAACAGATGGATGAATGTTTCGAAGCACAACACGATATGATCTGTCCTTCTTAAACTAATCACAAAATTCGCATGGATGAAATAATACTGGATGTCTACGAATATTTGTTCTATTAACAATGTGTTGGTGTGGTGTACAAAACTCGGTCCTCAGCTGTTAAAATGTTTTTATTATATTTTTAATTTCATAAAAAGACACACACTATCTTAGTCATGAATACAAAAAATTCATAACATTATCGTACATACAGTCTGTCACATTAAAGCGTGTCTCCTGTATCTTCTACGCATGACCTTGAATTACTATAAATAAACCATCAGATGATAAGTCGTATGTTATTCTACGCCGCCAGATAGTATTCTCCTTAAGTGGTTTGGATCAAATAATGAGAATTGGATTCTGCAAGAAGATAATGATCCGAAACATCGGAGTAGACTGCCGGGAATGGAAGGAGCAAAATGGCATTACAACATTGGCCGTCGCAGTCTCCAGATGCGAATCCCATTGAAAATGTTTGGGGATTTATCAAGAACCAGATCAGAAGAAAGCCTATAACCTCGATTAGCCAGTTATCTCGACAGATTAGAAAAATATGGAGTGGTTTGTCAAGAGATTATGCCGAAAAATTAGTAAATAGTATGCCGAAAAGATGCGCCGCCATTTTGGAAAACAATGGTGACTGGACTGTTTATTAAGTAAATGCGTATACAATTTGAAGTTTTCGTAACATTTTTCTTTTTTTCAATAGGTGCCTCAGTTTTGGTTTTACGGCGGACACGCTTTAATGTAACAGACTGTATATAATTAGCTAGTGCGTGTTTGTGATCTGGGTAACACTGTGACGTCATTTTTCCTAAGGTTCTCGTTATTGGCTAACTGGGGACTCTTGAGGTCTCTTGATTGACAGGTATTTTGCAGATTTATTCTCTAAGAATCTACGAATATAATTACATATAAAAATGTGTAGGATTTCGTAGGCATAAACAAGAAACTATAGATACTACTATATGATTTGACCGATATGAACAATATTTTGCAGATTCATTCTCTAAGAAACTGCGAATTAAATAACATATAGAAATGTCTAGGATTTCGTAGGCATAAACAAGAAACTCTAGACACTCCTATATCCTATGATAGATATGAAAAATATTTTGCAGATTTATTTTCTAAGAATCTGCGGATAAAATAACGTATAGAAATGTATAGGCTTTCGTAGGCATAAACAAGAAATTCTATACACTCCTATATTCTATGATCGATATGAAATATATTTTGCAGATTTATTTCCTAGGAATCTGCGGATAAAATAACGTATATAAATGTCTAGGATTTCGTAGGTATAAAGAAGAAACTCCAGACACTCCTATATCCTATGATCGATATGAACAATATTTTGCAGATTTATTCTCTAAGAATCTACGAATATAACTATATATAGAAATGTTTAGGGTTTCGTATGTATAAAAGAGAAACTCTAGACACGCCTATATCCTTTAAGCGATATGAACAATATTTTGCAGATTTATTCTCTAAGAATCTACGAATATAATTACATACATAAATGTCTAGGGTTTCGTAGGTATAAATTAACGTCTCAAATATTTTTAGTTTTAACAATATAAATGTAATGTACTGAATAAAAATTAGTCGTTTTCCCATCTTAAAAATTCATGAATAAATAATCTATAATATATAACTATATAATTAGAAAGTATCTGTATGTATTGTCGGTGACATTATGACGTCAATTTTTCTCATGACTGGGGACACCCTGCCTCTTGATTGGCTGACAGATGACACCCACTCCCGTGAATGGCTAACGGGTGATATCCTGTCCCGTGATTCGCTGACCAGCGAACAAATTAAGATACGTTAAAAAATAAAACCAAATACACATACAAAGAATTGAAATTTTATATTATAAATCCGTCATTGTTGATGGGTAATAACCTAGTTAGCCATAATTTAGCCAAGAATTAAAAATCATAATTTTTTTGTGACAAAAACACAAAATCTGCCATATATTTCAAAAACACAGATCAATGTACATTACCTATAGTTTTATCAGATTTTTTGTTTAACCCTTTTAGGTAAAAGGGTGCGGAACAAGAACTTTTTTAGCACATTTTTGGCAAAAATCGTGTTAAAAGAAATGAATTTCAAAAAAATATCTATCGTTACTTAATATACGTCTTACGATCTTTATTTTGATAGTACACAATAAATTAATTTTTTTTTTTTTTTTATTTATCACAAAAAAATCGACATTTTTCGAAAAACTTATCTGATCGAAAATTCCTGTTGAACTATTCCGGTTCCCATTAATGATCATTACCGAGATTTTTTTCAGATTTTTATATTAACCCCTCTAAGAGATAGGGTGGGCGACATAAGTTTTTTGACATAATTTGGCAAATATCCCTTTAAAAAAATGTATTTTGCAAAAATAAAAATTTGTTGTTGATCCACACATTAAGAAGTTTCATTTGATATGCCACTCGAAATTAAAAAATATCTATATTTATTTTTTATTAAGTACATATTTGTTTATATTTATCTCGAGATGTGTTTTTTGAACTCTCATTATTTTCTCTATATGTGGGTCAAAGAGTTGTCTAAGCATGCCAAATTTCAACCTTCTATGTTAAGCCGTTTGGCTACAATTTCAACCGTACAGACGACAGACAGACAGGCAGACAGACAAACACATGAGTGACGTTATAAGTGTTTTTGGTGGTCATACCTACAAAAGCCTAAAAAAGGTTGCACTGATATTTTAAACAAATAAAAATTCACCTGCATGTTCATGGCATCGTTTATGGTAAATAACCTATTTTACCAATACAATCTAACGAAGTCCTTAAAATTATATGGTAGTAATTCTTTAAAAGTATAAATGCTTAGAACTGTGTTCCTAGTTATCCTATGAATTTTGGTGAACACCAACGTTTTAAGAAAATCTGCAGTCTAATTCTTACAAACCAAAAAACACTCAAAGTGCGTGAGATTCGTATGTTTAGCGCACGAAGCTTAGACAGTTTGTTGATAGCCACGGGATATAAAGATGCAGAGGGAGACACCTCAGCCAGTATGAAATAATTTATAATTTGAAACAGAACAGTGTGTGTTCATCATGTTATCTATTAAAGTATAATTTATTTTTAAAAAAGATCATAAAAAAGTGTTTTGCCAAATACCTATCAGCAGTGACTATAAAATATTTTCATATTTAGATATAAATCATAAAAAACTAATAAATACCTGTAAACTATTCTGATATTATGACACACTTTACTGGCGCAATCAATCAACAGGTGGTTTCAATATTTTGTAATTAAGAAAACAGAATTAATTTAATTGCATACCAGGTTTAAAAATATTTCACTTTACAACTGTTAAAAAAGTACGGTTTCACGTATGGTTTTTCGTGTGGAAAGTTTCTTTTCATGAAGTGAATTTTTTCATGAATAAATTAAGTGTTTTTAAGGTTGCAATGCAAGCATGCAATAAAGTCTATTATAAAGTGTAATAAAGGCTTTATTGCACACTGTCATAGCAACGTAAGGAAACAATCGCTTTGAAAAAAATGAATACATCATTAGATGTATTAGATGTACACATATTAATGTGTACTTAGTTTTTTGACAATTGTAGAAATTAATAATTTTCTTATGTCTACCCCGGAAAACAATAATTACGGGCCTGATTACAGATGTAAAGCTACACGTAGATTTATTATCTTATTAGATTCTTTATTTTTTCTGTAGGACCTACAGGTTTACGTGACGTTCCCATTGTCCACGCGTAAGCTACCAATGAAACGCCACAAAGAGGCCCATAATACTGATAACTGATGCCAGTTAAATGCATAAACAAAGTGTGCATTCAAATCAAGTCTGGGGCCTTTAAACACAACTATTTCAATTTTATTACATACTAGCTGATGTGCTCCTTCTTCATACGGTTTTTGTTAAATACATTTTTGTTGATAAGTGATTGTGATACTTGAAATATTTCAAGTGTATAGGTAGCGCTTCCCATGGCCCACCAAATATTAATCTAATGGAACTACATGATTATTTTCTGTTGAATGTATAATATTTCTTCAGTTTTTATGTAAAGTGAATAATAAGTGCAATATATTAAAATTTTAGTTTTGTGTTGTCCCCATGTAACTCCCAAAATATTCATCCAATTGAAATAATGCATAAAACAGAATATATATTTCTTTTATTAACAATTTTTGTCATACACTTTTTTACTGTGAAGTCAACAATAAGGGAGATATTTCAAAAGATTATTTGTAGCGTGTCCCCTCGTAACTTCCCAAACATTCATTTAATAAAAATAAAATGCATATAACTAATCAAATTAGTTTTCTTATTGTAATTCATTTTTATTTTATAGATTTTTCTGTTAAGTCAGTAAGGGAAATATTGTAAGTCTATTAATAAGCAGTTTTAACCCTGACCCCCCATCATGAAAATTTTAAGATGCCATATAGCCTATGTTCAAATCCTAGTTCTACTCTATCATCATACCAAATTTCGTTAAAATACGTCGAGCAGTTTTTATGTGAATCTCAGACAAAGAAACAGTAAAACAGACAGACAGAGAGATTATATTTTTTTGCTGATATTGTCCTATAATCATCTGAACCGTGTAGAAACCAAATATGAGACCAAAAAATAAAAATAAACCAATATAGCCTCCAATTTTATTAATATAGGTTACAGTTACAGATAAAGAAATTTAAAAAATTATACAACAAAATCACAAATATAAAATTGGTTAGTGAATAGTAAAAAAAAATAATCTAGGCCCGGGCCTTAGAGTCTGTATGGACCCCAGTAATTAGTACGGCTTTCTCCGTCTCTCGACGCCCCTGTACACAGGTACTCCTTTACTTCCGAAGGGGTTATATTCCGGTGACCCCACTTAAGTTGAATATATCGTACGTCGAATATGAATATGATATATAAGAAATGATCAAAATTCAAAATTTGGTGCCTACCAGAAGACTTAAGATCTCTTTGATTCGCTAAAATGAGAAAATGGTTTGGTGAGACATCCATAAAACTATGTCGGATGGCAACAATCATGATACGTATGGTCATGGTGGTTACCAACGTTCGGGACGGATAAGACAAGGGAAGAAGAAGAAGATCACTGAAAATTCATCACTAACTAATCATCGTAAACTTGAAATATAGCAAAGCGTACTATCGGGGAGCATCAATGTAACCAAATATTTGTCATTATTTTATAAACCCCAAATTATTCTTGATTTTAATATTTCTGTGATTAACAGACCTAATTTATTTTATTTTTGTACAGGATATTAGGAATTATAAATATTATTAATATTTATACTTATTAATATTACGTTCTATTCACGTTCAATTCGCTATTTCTTGAAACTTGGCGCACCTGACGAAGTGTGGCATTTTTAACAATATATCAAACATTGAATAATGTTACTCACAATATTTAAAATGTCTGCTAATATTTAACTTAGGCCAGATCATGGAAGCTCAAACCATGTCCATATTTTAAAAAATATCTATAAGAGTGCAGAATATAGTTAGCAATATGAAGTAATGGGTGTTTTTTTAGAGGTATAGAACTTTAAATTGCAATAAAACAACGATGGATTATTCGATTGACATGAATTTTTTTTTATTCGAAAGATAATCTTGTGGCATTACATTTTAAATATGATTTCTGGCATATGACCACCACGGCTGGCTCGGACGTAGTCCAATCTGGACGTCCAATTTTCGATGACTTTTTCCAACATTTGTGGCCGTATATCGGCAATAACACGGCGAATGTTGTCTTCCAAATGGTCAAGCGTTTGTGGCTTATCCGCATAGACCAATGACTTTACATAGCCCCACAGAAATTAGTCCAGCGGTGTTAAATCACAAGATCTTGGAGGCCAATTCACAGGTCCAAAACGTGAAATTAGGTGGTCACCAAACGTGTCTTTCAATAAATCGATTGTGGCACGAGCTGTGTGACATGTTGCGCCGTCTTGTTGGTATGATTTAATGTAATGCCACAAGATTATCTTTCGAATAAAAAAAAATTCATGTCAATCGAATAATCCATCGTTGTTTTATTGCAATTTAAAGTTCTATACCTCTAAAAAAAAACACCCGTTATATCAAAAGGAAAATTTGTTAATTTTTCTGTATATGCGATAATAATCTCCTTCCACTTTTGAAGCGCACACTTATGTGAACAGATATTTACCAGAATGAAACACTCAAGTCAAAATTGAAAACAAAAATTATTGATTATCATTTGGATTACTATCTCCGATTAGTTCCCACTGAAATGGTTCCTTACATTGAATTAATAGAAAAAATAAATAACTTCTCAAGATTTTCATTAACTGAATCTTTCATTCCTTGCAGGGCCGTAGCAAAGATATCAAGCGCCAGTATCAATTATTCAACTTGCGCCCGCTCGAACATTTTGGCGTCCCTATTTCGAAAACTGATGACAAAAAACCTTTATTACTATTTAATAATGGTTGAAATAAAAAACATAATAAATATAGTAAATTTTCAGGTTCATTTCAAATTGACAGGTGAACACTGGATACCAATATTTTGCCACAAATAGTTGTAGACAGAATTAGGGAACAGTTTTGGTGTCTAGATTTGCTTTTATAGTGTACTCGTGTGGCTCGTTTTATACAAGCCAGTAATTGATCCAAACGTTCTTCTTCGGATCTCCGGGGGAATAACATAAGTCCGGGGTGAAGTAGACTACGCAGATATTATAGATAAAATATTTCTCCGAGGAGAACTCTTTGCCATCCGTTGGGAGAGGGGGAGCTGTAAAGTAGCACTTTTACATCGTTATTTTGATTTTAATTTATTTATATTATTTATTTATTTATATTAATACGCATGTTTGATTTTCCGCGAATTTTCGAAAAAAATAAATAAAAATCAAATATAATACGCACACATAACTTTTCAATATTTTATTTAAAAATTGCAGAATTATTTATTAACAAAATTAAAATTTTTAATAAAAAGTAACGAAAAACTTTAATATAAAAAACTTAAATTTTTAATACAAAACAAACAATACTTTCAAATTTGTATCAGTCTTAATCACTATAGTGCGTTCAAATGTGAGTTTGCAGTACAGGGCATATGGAGTAGTCAGTGGCGGATCTACATACGGGATAATAGGGCTTAAGCCCTGGGCCCCAGATTTGCAAGGGGCCCTCAACCTCTCAGACATATACCTATTATATTCTATACCAAGCACGGCTTATAAGAGAAAAGATCAAAACAAAAATTATACTTTAAAAAACAACACAAAAAAATTAAAAACACAAATTTACTAATATTTATTAAAAATCAACATAAGTGAAGCGCCAGCTAATAAAAAAGTAATATCCAACATTAATAAAAATGTAATAAATAATAATTAAACTTTAATACTGTCTTTTATTTTTTAAATTTTTTGATTGAAACATGTGTAGAGCCCCTTGGTATTTATAAACCATGGGCCCCCAAAAAGCTAGATCCGCCACTGGGAGTAGTTCTTTTTCATACTCCTTAATGGATTTACACAATGACGCTATCCTTTTCTTGCTTGTCGACGTTGCCAGCTCTAAAATGCGCTGATCTGTGAAGACGCAGTATTCTACAAATGGCTATTTGTTTTTGAGTGTTATTTTGAGCTTTATAAGAGTTGATTTTTGTAAATTATACGAGTTTTTCATATTATTATAATTGACACATTTGACACTTTTACAACATTTGGCAACACCGCTCCCATTTGCCATAAGAGCTATACTGCAAACTCACCTTTGAACGCACTATAGAATAAAGCTCATCTATTGTTGTTGCGTCAGCCAGATCGAGAGAACATCTGTTGTTTAGTAAATGTGTGGGGGAATCCCAGAATGCAGATGTAGGTACGTTCGTTTGTTCAACGTTTAAAGTTTTTTTTTTTTTTTTTTGTACGCGAGTATAACACGCACTCCCAGATTTGCGGGCTAAAATATGTAAAGAAAAGGGCGTATTATACTCAAGATTTTACGATATATATATAAACTCTCGCCTGTAATCGTAAATAACTAAAAATATAATTAATTGTTTTTTAAATGCACCTAGAGTCTTCCATTACACTCGTTTTTCAGATTTACTCAATAACTGTTCTCGTTATGTAAAGTTGACAGTTAGTCGCGGTGCACTCTACTTCATTATTATTAATTTCAATTTGCCGCCTCAACAATAATTAAGTTAGAGTAGGTCAAGTTACCATTAATTTTAATTTCATGAAAGTAACAGCGAAGCAAGTGTATGTGGCAGTATTTATGCAACAAATATAAGGGTAGCCTTTTTCAAATTTCAAAATTTAGTAACCCGGAGGCCTCTTTTTTTTTAGAAAAAAAATCATAAGCGGAAAACCCGAAGTATTTAAAGAACACACAAATGTAGGAAAAATATTTTGTTGTTTTGATATATATAATTTTCACTAATTTATAACGTAATATTCCTTGATTTGATTGAGGCATATTTATATTGGTGATTTTTGTGCCCTTGTCAGCTCTGCGTCGGAGACCCAGAGGCCAGTCCGGCTTCGCTGAATGTAATAAAAAAATGTTGAACATATTATATTGTAATTGATTTTTGTACATAATTCAGATTTTACCAACACGACATCCAAACAATTGCGTCTGTCTGTCCATACTTTGCCCATTAGCATAAATAAAATGAAAATATGCCCTCTATAAACTTATTATTCACCGGTATGGAGAGTCAGGTCCGGTGGAAGCGGGCATGCGGTGCATGCGGTGCATGCGGGCGCTGTTGCGAGGGGGGCGCCGCCGTCAGTTTTTTTTTTAAATAGTGAAAATTTACTATGTTTTTTATTTCAACCATTAATAAATATAGAACATTTTCACAAAGTTAATTTGTCGACATTAAATTATATTATTGAAACCTTTATTGCTATTTTTTTTAATATCTTCCTTAATGATGACCTAACCGCAAAAACGTAAATGACAAACATTGTTTATATCAAGAAATCAACTATTTTCTGTTCTATGCAATTTTTCAATTAGAGGCATAATTTGAGTTCCCCGGAGACATCCCGTAATTAAAATCTTGAAATATTTCACTTATTATTCACTTAACATCAAAAATGCATAATAAAAACTTTTATCTATACACTTGAAATATCTCTATAATTATTTCCTGTACACTTGAAATATCTCACTTATTATTTAGTTAATAGCAAAATAAGTATGAGAAAATGGTTTAGAATGAAGAAACGATTCTTTTCTGTTCATTGTAGTTTTTAATAAGATAGTACAGGAAATGAAGCTCAAAAAATGACAAAACCTCGCAATTTTTTCGACCAGCATCGATTTGGATAAAAATTTGGAATTAGGCTCATTTCACCCTCTAGTTCATTTTCTACAATGTGCCGTTGTACGCTTTTTGTTTTTTAAGGGTGAAAACTACCCCTAATTGTAAAAAATTATAAAATAACATTTTAAACCTTAATATGGGTAAAATTTGGTTTGGATTAGCTAAATATGGATCGTTTTATGCTTTAGAATACAATTTCATAATGTTTCAACCCTTAAAAATCAACCCTTGTTGGAGCTTAATGTAAAAAAAAAAGTATCTTAAAAAATTATTTCATCTTGCATCGACTTGCACCAAAATTTGAAATTAGGTTCGTCTCACCCTCTACTTCAAATTTTATATCATGCTCATGGGCACTGTTTATTTTTTAAGGGTGAAAACTACCCCTAATTGTCAAAAATTATAAAATAACGTTGTAAACCTTAAGATGGGTAAAATTTGGTTTGGATTAGTTGAATAATGATTGTTTCATGCTTTGGAATACAACTTCTAATGTTTTAACCCTTAAAAACCCACCCTTGTTAGAGCTTGATATAAAAAAAAATATTTATCCTAAAAAAATTATTTCGTCTTTCATCGATTTGCATAAAAATTTGGGATTAGGCTCATCTCATCCTCTACATGTAACATGTAACATATTGGCCTAACATGTAACGTATTGCTGCCGAAAATACTGGTTATGTAGATTATTACGCTCCGAACCGTGCTATTCGAATGTTTCGAAAAAAATTTTATTGGTTTTTTAAACATAGCTCCTTCATTTTTAGTTATAGAAAGTTTTTTCAAAAACGATTTTGTAGGGCTTTTCAAGAGCTATAAGACTATGTAAATTAAATTCCTTAAGATCCCTTAGTTTTTAAATGGGGTGAGTTTGAAGGGCTAGAATAAGGTGGTGTTCGCTTGTAAATAGAGGTTTTAAACGGCTATATCTCACCAAATATTCACTGTACAGAAAATATATGCACAGGAAAATTTAAGTCATTAAAAAAGCTACAATTTAGTGCTCTATCATTTTTTTCGTATCTCCAGTCATTTCGGAGATATTTTGAAGAAAAGGGTGAAAAATACGAAATCGCAAAAAATCGTTTTTTCTTTAAACTCCAATTTTTCTAAAATTAGGCATTTTAAATTGGTCAAACTTCTTGGGTGTACTGAAAATACATATATGAAGAGAACCACAGAAGGGTGAGGATCAATTTTAATTATGGGGGTAAATAGGGGGTAGTTTTCACTGATTTTTTCGTAGAAAAAAGTAGGTACCGACCTTATTTTGATCATAAGTCGCTTAATTTTTATGCTAGAGACTTTTTTTTTTGTTTGAAAGGTCTAATCAAATACTTTAAAAAAGATTCAATGAGTTTTCCTCGAAAAATGCAATTTTTTTGTGTTATTTGACTTTGAATCTTTCAAATTATGCATTTGGCAAAAAAAAAGTTAACCATTAACATGCCGTATCTCGGTTCGTATTGGTCATAGAAAAGTTAAAAAAAAAGGATTTTGTTTGTTTTTTTAAAAGCTACAATTTTGCTTTCTACATTTTTTTTGATAAAATGCATATTTTTCGAGTTATTCGCAAACAAACTTTTTAAAAACATCGATTTTTTCGTCGAAAAACTGTTACTTTCAACCGCGAATAACTCAAAAAATATTAGTTTTACGAAGAAAACGTAAAGAACATTTTTTTCTTAGAATTACTTTTCCCATCGATTCCTATAGTTAAAATGTAGTAAAAAATTTCCACCCCCGAGATGGGGTGGCAACCACCCCCAAGGTTTTAGCGTACACCGGCATGATGTAGAAAATAACCCTTGGGATATTCCCTATCTTCTGTGAAAATTTCACGTAATTCCATGCTGGACGAAAAAATTGCGAGCCAAAATGCTTCATTTCCTGTACTAAGATTAATATCTCAGTTATTATGTTAGCGCTTATGAGAACTTATGAACAAAAACAAAAATCATACGAAGTACGGGTACGTCAGCTAGTATATGATATAGTAGTCACAACATGCTAACATTAATTTCAAGCTTACTCGATTCTAGTACGAGACTAGAATAGTACTAGACTTACTAGATTCCAAGTAAGGTAGTATTTTGATATTTACTTTCTACGTTATACGTGTTATCGTATGTGCGTTTCAATTTTTCTGTATAATCTTCATATTGATATTAATACATGAATCAAATGTAATACAGAAAATGTAAGATACGTAGAGCCATATTAGTTACATATTTTTGTACACAATTGAGATCCTATTCCATAAGAAGTTAAAATAAGCAGAAAGCCCAGTAGCTTAATTTTGTTTCGGTTTGGACAGTCTATATTGTGTTTAATTTTTGAATTTTAGAGTGGACTAACTGATTTCCCGTAAGATATAAAGGAACTTTGGGAACGAGATGCGTATTTTTCAAGATACGAACCGAGGTCAGGAGTTACCACTGCATTTGTATTTTTGTAATGTTTAATTTTTCTGACTAATAAAAAATATTTGGAAAACAACTCTCCACAGGGCCGGCGCGAGGGTCGTTGGCGCCTGTAGCCAAGACTTAATTCAGGGCCGTAACTACATTTTTTCGAGAAATTTTATAATTGGGCTCTCCTAAACATATTATATAAAGTGATGACCTGAAAACAAAAAGGTCCTTACTTCTAAAATATAAATGGTGACTTAAAAAAAAGATCCTCACTTCTAAAACATACAAGTGATGGCTTAAAAAAAATAGTCCTCACCACTAAATTTCAAGTGACGACCAAATAAAAAAGGTCCCCAGTTTTAAATACAATTGATGACTCAAAAAAAAATTATCGTCACCAATAAATCATAAGTGCACAAGTGATGACCAAAAAAAAGGTCCTCACTTCTAAAATCTAAGTAATGACTATGACCTAAAAAAAAGAAAGATCCTCATTACAAAATTACATTACGTTAATTTGTCGTGTTGGTAAAATCTGAATTATGACAAAAATCAATTACAATATAATATGTTCAACATTTTTTTATTACATTCAGCGATGCCGGACTGGCCTCGGACGCAGGGCTGACAAGGGCACAAAAATCACCTAAATATAAATATGCCTCAATCAAATCAAGGAATATTACTACTAATTTTTCCTACATTTGTGTGGAACACCTTATGATTTTTTTTTTTAAATAAAGAGGCCTCCGGGTTACTAAATTTTGAAATTTGAAAAAGGCTACCCTTATATTTGTTGCATAAATACTGCCACATACGCTTGCTTCGCTGTTACTTTCATGAAATTAAAATTAATGGTAACTTGACCTACTCTAACTTAATTATTGTTAAGCTGGCAAATTGAAATTAATAATAATGAAGTAAAGTGCGCCGCGACTAACTGTCAACTTTACATGACGAGAACAGTTATTGAGTAAATCTGAAAAACGAGTGTAATAGAAGACTCTAGGTGCATTTAAAAAACAATTACAGGGGAAGGTTTATATACAGGGTGTTTGTTTGAAACGGGGCACCCCGAAAATCTCCTTTATTTGTAAAGGTACAAAAAATCTTCAGAACAAAAGTTAAACTAGACAAAAAGGCCCATCTAAAGGTTACTATAAGAATTCTAAGGCACTTCCGGTTTCACCGGAAATTATGTCAACTTTTGATCTAGCATAGGGAATCGATAATTTTATATTTTTTTCCTAAAAGTACATTAAATTAGCTTTACAATGACACCAAAGAGTCATATTTTTATGTTAACCATTTCAAAATGGCGACCATTTATTTACCAAATAATAATCAACATAAGTTTTACAAAGTTGAACATAGCAAGCTTTGAAAACAATAAATGTTTGATCGAACATTTGTAATATTTTTTTGTAAAATAATTGTAAAAAGTAATAGTTTTTTTTTTTAAATAGTCAAATAGTTTATTTTAGAGATATTTTGTTTCTTTTTTTATTGTTTTCAAAGCTTGCTACGTTCAACTTTGTAAAACTTATGTTGATTATTATTTGGTAAATAAATGATCGCCATTTTGAAATGGTTAACATAAAAATACGACTTTTTGGTGTCATTGTAAAGCTAATTTAATGTACTTTTAGGAAACAAAATATAAAATTATCGATTCCCTATGCTAGATCAAAAGTTTACATCATTTCCGGTGAAACCGGAAGTGCCTAAGAATTCTTATAATAACCTTTAGATGGGCCTTTTTGTCTAGTTCTAACTTTGGTTCTGAAGATTTTTTGTATCTTTACAAATAAAGGAGATTTTCGGGGTGCCCCGTTTCAAACAAACACACTGTATATATAAATATGTAGTAAAATCTTGAGTATAATACGCCCTTTTCTTTACATATTTTAGCCCTCAAATCTGGGAGTGCGTATTATACTCGCGTACAAAAAAAAAAAAAACTTTAAACATTGAACAAACGAACGTACCTACATCTGCATTCTGGGATTCCCCTATACGTTTACTAAACAACAGATGTTCCCCTCGATCTGGCTGACGCAACAACAATAGATGAGCTTTATTCTAGTGATAAAGACTGATACATATTTGAAAGTATTGTTTGTTTTATATTAAAAATTTAAGTTTTTTATACTAAAGTTTTTCGTTACATTTTATTAAAAATTTTAATTTTGTTAATAAATAATTCTGCAATTTTTAAATAAAATATTGAAAAGTTATGGGTGCGTATTATATTTGAATTGTAATTTTTTTCGAAAATTTCGCGGATAATCAATCTATTCGTATTAATATAAATAAATAAATAATATAAATAAATTAAAATCAAAATAACGATGAAAGAGTGTTACTTTACAGCTCCCCCTCCCCCCAACGCATGGCAAAGAGTTCTCCTCGGAGAAATATTTTATCTATAATATCTGCGTAGTCTACTTCACCCCGGACTTATGTTATTCCCCCGGAGATCCGAAGAAGAACGTTTGGATTAATTACTGGCTTGTATAAAACGAGCCACACGAGTACACTATAAAAGCAAATCTAGACACCAAAACTGTTCCCTGATTCTGTCTACAACTATTTGTGGCAAAATATTCGTATCCAGTGTTGACCTGTCCACCTGTTCGGTTATAAACGTGCTTACTCTCGTTGAACTTAATGCAATACTTTTAACCGACCGCCAACATATATAAGGGAGGTATTGTGATCATACCGATTTTGACCTTTCGAGATTTCCATGGATCTCCACGAATTGAGGTCCCTACATAAGGTTTTGACTATTTTTAGCATGATGTCTGTAGGTCTGTCTGTGTGTCTGTCTGTCTGTCTCTCTGTCGGTCTGTCTGTCGCTCCGTGTACATGTACAGAGCAAATTCGGCTAAAACGATTTTTATGAAACTTCATATTTAAGCTTTTGACGATGATGACATGCCACGAATTGATCAACTTTTGGTAAAAATCGGTTGACTAGAAATGGAAGTTTACTCGTGTCGGTTTTAAGTTTTTTGCGAATATTTCACAACAGAGAAATATTTCGAAACAATGTATTTAACAAAAGTTGCTATAAAAGCAATAACTAACAACTTTTGAGAAATTTTTTGATAAATCAGCATAAATTAAACATGTACTTTGTGATGACGGTCGGTCCTGTGGTGGCCACAGCTGATTTTTTTTAATAGCGAAAAGCTGCTTTCGTCTTGACGTAGCCATTATTAAAATAATAGTAATAATTTTCTAAACCAATAAAGCAAGAAGAAATCGAAAAAGAAGAAAATAAAAATTGTATATTGTCTATAAAAAGTACATAGAACAGGATGTTTCTCTGATGTGTAAAATTAGTTCAAAAGAAATATGTAGAATTTTTAGTAAGCTAAATGAATCTTAACCAATAACAAAAAAAGTTTTAATTTTAGGAGATATATCAAATGTGACATTTTGTTTTTAAATGGAACCCCTGTATATTAATAAATTTTGTTACTTTCTAGATAGCTAAAATAAAAATGTGTCTTGGAAACGTAGAATGCTTTGGAAAAAATGATACAGATTTTTAACGAAAATCTGTGACTACAAATTATTAATACTATTTACAAAAACTATGTTTCGAGAAAAACTTCGATCGCACAAAATTAGAGTTATTGCTTAAAATTATGTCTATTTTCTCGAACACACCAATAAAGTCTTGGAAATTTTGTGGATCGGGGATGGCTGTAGCGCAGTTGATTAGTGTGTGGCTAGCTGTACATAAGGTACCACGTTGAACTTCCGGTGCAGGCGAACATTTTTTAAATAGTTTTTTTTTAAATATATTGTTTTATTGGCATTAGTCTTCCGACCATATTTTCAAATAGTTTCCCAGTCGTTCTCTCTCGAAAAGCGGAGGGCCTGCTACCGAGGAAAATTTGCCTACGAGAATTTCTTCAAAAAGCATATAAAAGTGGTTCAGAATCCACGTTAAAACAGTAGGTCTCATATATCTGTAGTACATGCAACACCCAATACACAGGTGTATATGGGGAACTGACCACGCTCCAGTACTGACCAGAGGATTAGAGTGAGTTAGAAAATAGAAGTCCTGTAGAGTGGCCGACCAATTCCCTTTAGATTTTTTTTTTTTTTTTCTATGGGGCGCTATTAATGATATAGTGTATGTAACACTGGTGGATATAACACAAGAGTTGAAAAACAGAATCAGATATAATTTCATGTCTGATTTCTACTAATAAGTAAATAACATCCTTAATAGAATCTTGCATGCGTTCATAATAATACACTGAGTGGATAGGGCCTAAATTAGTAAGATGATTAGGTAATAGTATGAAAATTAATAATATGACTGCCGACAGTTTCTGGGCAAATAACGAACTGTTGCATCAAAAGGCAGAATATCTATGATAACCAACATATGAAAGAGGATGACGGAGAAGAAAATGAAGTACCTAGTGGCTAAGTCCGTGCCGAACAATTTTGGCGCCTGAGGTAGACCATACTAAGGACGCCCGCTAAAAAAAGATTTGAGTGATTATAAGACGATATCCGTAAAACAAAATCAATTTCAGTCTGTTCGTTTGTCCGAGATTTACCCAAGAACAGCTAGAAATATGTTCACGTAATTTGGTATGATGACCGAGCAAAATCAGGATTCGAATATAGGCTATATGGCATCTCAAAAAGTTCATTCTAAGGGGGTGTTTTGGCCCGAAACATCACGTGCCAAGGCCACAAGTAAACATGCGTCTGGGACAAGAAGCAATTTTGCACCCCTGGAGAATAGTTTAGATTTCAGGTTATTAAAACTCCATTAAATAATTAAAGTTAGAACTTGTCAGACACCACAGAACCCAATGTTGTATGTGATACTAACATCACAAAACATTCTGTCTGTAGTCGGTTTTGGAGAGAGCAGAACATTCCCAGATACAAAAAAGGCGGTAAAACCCGATACAAAAGGCATCGTCTTACATAATAATCATGTTAATATTTAAAATAAAACATTTATAAAAGCTAGGTATCACCTTTCATAGAAAAAAATATATTTATTTGAAAGATACCAAATTATGTCAGGCTTCTGGTGCCCCTTTTTGCAGGTAGGTGAGGTAAATAAGGTGAGGCGAGTGCCTCTGTCGTCTCACACTCGGCACGGTCCTACTAGTGGCAGAACTACAATGATGAAAATGGTGCCTATGCTTAAGGACATTGGCCCAAAAGGACTCTTTACGGATATAATTTGCCTGTGCCGATTTTATATTGTGCACCAAGTACCGTTACTATCTATGACACTGACTGTATCATTCCCTTGTTATTGACGTAGGGTTTATGAGTAAAAACTCACCATTTGCATAGGCATAACAATCTCTTCATGAGCAACCAGATAATACCACTCTGGTTCATCATCCAATGGACACACATTAAGTTCGAGTAACACTTCTCCTAAGAAGTCGTTCGCCCCATACCTCACATAGTCCCACACTGTCACTTCCAGCACACGCATTTTCAAGTCTTGTCTTCTAAAACCTGAGTACACGAATGTTTGGTTCCAACACGGTTCGTTGGTGTTCGCTAGTGTCTTGGTTCTTCTCTTCGACTTCTCGCTGCGGTCCGGCAAGAGAAATAATTTAGCGTATGGATTTCTAGGTTGACCATTTGTTCTTGGTGTCAGTCCTGCTGCACAGACTAAGGTCACTACTAGTTGTAATGTTCCACTATCAAAGCCAAGTTTCATCTGAAACAAACACAAATTTTTATTACCTGATATTACCTACATTATAATTTCCTGCAAGAGAACTTTAAAGAGGACAATGCTTTTCAACATTTATTATCAGGGATCCTTTTGACAGTATTATAAAGATTATAGACCTCCTTTTAACAATTTTATTTGTAAAGTTCGAAAAGTCCACCAAATGTAATAAGAAGTGTATGAACCTAGTGGTCCAGAGTTGGCGGTCGGGCCATTAGAAAACTTATAAGTTAATACAGGAAGCAGGAATTGCCAAAAATTTAGATTTCAATGTTATTTTCCTATGTTCCAGGGTAAATATATTTACCCGGTATGTAACTATTACATAACTAGTACACTTGACATTTAGTACAATTTATATAAGGTTTAGTTTTCCTTCTTATGGAAAGATAATATCTAGGATTTTCCATAGCAATAACTGAAACCAAAGAAAAAGAAATAAAAAAATCAAATCCTAGTCGGACAATTAAATGCCTAAACCCAATCATCTGATATAGACACATCTCTAGAATCTAAGGTATATTGGGTTGATGCATCTGTTTTTTGTTTTTGGTTTCCGAGTTAAGAGTAGTTTAGAAAGACATTTGTTTCTCATATTAGTGCTATCAGAAATCGACTATATCAGAACTGGAACTGGTTCCAGAACAGGAACCGGTTCCGGGTTTACCCGGTTTCGAACACTAAAAAAAAAGCAACAACAAAAATTAAACACAAAAAAAAGGAATCTTAGTGATGAGCAAACCAACGAAAGACGGATGGAACTGATGCTCAACCTGGTATCCGGAACCGGATTACCAGAAAATTATGAATACGGTTTTACTCGAAAACTGTATTTAGGAATTCAGAAAATCGGTTTTGGTTCCTGGCACTAGTAATTTGTCAATGATATTTTTATGCCATACTATAGTATTATTGAATTCGTTTTGAATTTTTAAATTTATAGAAAGTTTGTGTTAATTGTTGGTTAAAGAAAATGGAGTGTTGAGTACAAAAAATTACCATTCCAGCATATACGAGGGACATTCAATAATTAAAGAGACAAATTGATGTAGAAAAGAAACTGTGTATTTACAAAATGAGACTTTTACTACTTCTCAACATAATCCCCACGAATATTAATACAGTTGTACCAACTATGAACTAGTTTTTTTACACCTGATGCAAAGAAATCTTTGCCTTATTGTTTGAGCCAGTTTTCCACAAATTCTTTGACCATGCTTTGTCTTTTGGATTTTTGTTCAAAATGGTGAACCGATGTTTCATCACACTTTAAAATCTTGTTTAGAAAAGAGCCACCTTGCCTTTCATAGCGTTCTTTCAAGTCTGTACACACTTTGAGTCTTGTTTCCTTGTGTTGTTGCGTTAAATCTTTCGGGGCCCACCTTGCACTTGTTTTGCTGTACTTGAGCTTGTCAGTGATAAGGTGATGAACTGTACCAACATTTACTGCAACTTTTTTTGCTATATCTTCATCAGTTATACGTCGGTCTTTACGAATAATGTCATCAATGCGGGTTTCAAGCGAAGGAGTTGACACTTCAACTGGCCGGCCAGGACGTTGCTCGTCAGTCACTGAGGTTCGACCATCTTTGAAATGTTCTACCCACTTCCGCGATTTCCACGATTCATACAACTTTCACCATACTGTAAAATCATTCGAGAAAAGATTTTAGCCGGTTTTTCACCTTCAGAAAGCAAAAACCGGGTCACTGAATGTTGTTCAACTAATGTGGAAACTTCAAGCGGACACGCCATCGTTAAATGCAATTTTGAGGTTATAAACAAAACAGTTTTTATCCGTCAGGTGTTCTAAGCTCATTCCAGTGATGCCAACCTAAAGTCATGAAAGTACTAAACACCTACAAACCGTTTTTTTTTCTACTTCAATTTGTCTCTTTAATTATTGAATGTCACTTGTACTTTAGTTTCGAGAAAGTTAGATAGGATTCTTTAACAAGAGGGGCGCGCGCGATTCTTGTTGTGCCATTATGTGAGACAATATAGTTATTTACGTAGATAGGACTGAAAAAGCAGACTTACAACTGCAGACGAAGTTTAAAGTCCGACGGGTAACGGGGTGACTTTTATTCGTACAAGGTATGTACAACGTTTTATGCATAACTGGTAATTAATTTTGTATTTATTTTTAATATTTCATAACAAAGTTGTCTATGGTATGGCAAGTGATTATATGGTAATGTAAACTATAAATTTGACAAGTAACCTAGATATAAACTTGTCAATTGCTCAAATTAATTTTGTGATAGATAGTGACAAATTCTGTTCTCCAATTGCATTTTTAATTTTAACAAATAAATGTATTGTTGCTTACAAAGTTCGCAAATCGTATATTTGAACAATACTTTCTTAGAAATTATCATGAGAGGTCGTTTTGTCTTTTTTGCAGCCCGGAGGGTTTTAATACAAATAAAATACAAGTTGTGTTTTCGGTCATGATTAAACGTAAACAAACAGTTTCCAGTCGTGCGTAATATAAATTAAATAAAAATTATTTTTAAGATAATATTTTTACCCATCCACGTAAATATGTTTTTTTATTTTTCATTGGTGGTTTTCCCACCATACGTCGTAATGGTGTTATTAATAAAAGAACACATTCATCGCTACAGAGATGAAATTCGGGCGAGGGAGATGTGGAGGAAAGAGAATGGCCAAACTACCGAATGAAGAGATGAGTAGAAGAATGAAAGGAGAAATAGATTCTTTAGAATGCACAGAAGAAAATAAATGAGGACAAATGAGAAAGAATCATGAGGACACTGGATAATTCTGTTTTAACTTTCGTAGATGTAACTAAGAAAACTGTATAGCGTCACTCATGTGTCGCTTGTACGGCGGAAATTTTGGCCAAAACGGCTGTACCTAGCCAGTTGGTACTAAACATGCATATACAGTTTTGCGACCTGTATATAGAAAACATTTAGTCAGCAATCTTCTAAAATAATAACCTGCACTTTAAATTTACATTACGGGGGCCATATTTCAAGAATACAACAATTAGAATTTCTGCAGATAATTTTTACTGCTCAACTGTTCAAATGAAGATGCACCCAGCATTTTTCGTTTCGAAAAATTTTATGTTGATTCTATTTTTTCCCAAAAAACTTTATGTGCAGTGATAAAGTTTTCAATTTTAAACACTAAACCATAAACAGCCAAACCAATATTAGCAGTCAAGAGAAAAAAGAGAACGGCTCCGTTCCGAATCTAAAGGATTTAAGCTTTAATGTTGAACAGTTTATGCTATAGCACGTCTATAGTAGATTATGTTTGATAGTAGACTAAAAAATAAGTTAAAAAGACGACATATAGATAAAAATAAATAAATAAATCTACGATAAGCTCGCATGGATGACTTCAAAAGGGTAGTAGTCAATTCCAAATAAATGAGAAAGCAATAGAAGATGTAGATCAGGAGTCCCAAAAGTGGTTGATATGACATTGCTAAGGATCTATCTTCAGGCTCGGGACGATTGAGGGTTTATGAAGAAAAAATTGGCCTTTATTGTTGGCACATTTCCTATTCTTTTGGATTTATCGTCTCCTCTGGTCATCATTTGAAAATTCATAATTCCCACTTACTCAACACTTGAAAATATATTATTTGTTGTATTATTTTTTTTAAACTCGTAACACATTATGAATTATTTACAAATATAGTGATTTCTTTGCGTACACAATGTAAGATCCTCTTAAGAAAACCAGATTCTGCGATCGTGAAGGTACTTGATTGTGATTCTAAGGCAAGAGATAGGTTGCCAGGCCACCTGTTAAGTGGAATGATATCAAAATTTAGCAAAAAAAAAAACATCAGATGGATATTTTTCATCTTGTATTTTCTGCAGTTTTAGATAATGTTACATGGTGATTTATTTCAAATTAATGTATAGACATAAATTTCAAATTATTTAAAAATCATGTAATATTGTTGTATTGAAATGCATATTTTGTTCCGATAAAATATGCTACATTACAAATTTTAGGACTACTGTTACTTGAAAATTGGGATACTCGGGGGGGATTTACTTGACCGAACCCCACCGAGAAAGGGTATGGTTCAATCTAGAAGGTCATAAAAATTAAGCGATGCTATTGGCTCGGATTTCTTGAAGAAAACAATCCTACCCAGCGTCCTTCAAGTCTAACCTCTGCAAGAATACTGAAATTCTTTGGGCATATAACCCGCCACAACAATTTGGAAAAACTTATCGTACAGGGGAACCCAGATGGAAAGCGCCGCCGCGGTAGATCACCTACTCGATGGACCGACCTTGTATCCAATCTCACAGGAACGAGTCTAGTGACAGCTGTTAGAGATGCCGAAGATCGAGTCACTTGATGACGGGTAGTTTGAAGAGAATTAAATGAAGATGACACATAATCATGTGATCACTACACGTCGTTCGCGATGTTAGATGAAGAAGAGATTGGCTCGGATGCTGAAAAGAACTATTGTCTATTTTCACTCGCTCTAATCACAACTGCAATAGAAGCACTTCATGTACAAAATCACACACACGTTTATCTAAATATATTCAAATGTAACAAACGAAGATAAAAATTAGGGATGTATTGGCATGAGAAGCTTACAGACGTCATTGAATTTTACATAGAACTGGATGAAATAGATACATATTTGTTTAACGGTTCTCTGTCAATCAATGGGCATGTAGAGCCTGGTGAACTATAGATACATTTTATTCATCACAGACTGTAATAAAATAAATTTCAACAGTTAGCTCCAAAGTTCTTGATTCATTGTCTACATTATCAGGGACCGATCCATATGGAAACTAATGAAGATTAAGCTAAGTGGCCCCTTTGTAAAGGGCCCGACAATAAACAAAAATAAAAAAAAATGCGTTGTACACATAAATAAAACATGTCATAAGCAATGATTGAAAACTATGATTGTTAAATATTATCCTAAATCTGACAACTAATTTAAAAATTTACATCTCTTTTCCTATTACAAGCCCAGGAATTTTACCGAATTATCTTTAATCAATATTAAATTTACTATAACAAAGGGTACTATAACAAAGTGTACCGACAGATACAATAAAAGGATGTAAAATTTTGTTAATTTTTAAATACACATATTTATGTTGAATTTGAATAATAGTTGACTGTTTCTTCTTTTTGCTTTTTGTTGTAAATATACATACGAGAGTAATCCAGGAAGTAAATACCATTTGCGAAGAGTTGCTGTACAAGTCATACACATGTTCCCAATTTAAAGTTGGTCCATCTTCTTAGCCTGTTTTCTTAGTGTTCCGAGAGTCATGTGCCTTAATACACATTTTTACGAACGTTATGCGTTGTTAAAATGGACTCTACTATATAAAACCCTAACAGTGAAGTACGGAATCGGCATACAAAAGATAGAGGTGAGTCATCCAAAATCGGAGACGTGGAAAGATTTCTCGCGGTATTATTCTTCTTCATGATAATTCCAAATCTGTATGTCGTCATGGCGAAATTATTTGATTGTTGAATTTAGTCGTATTTTGAAGAAATACAATGGTTTTTGGTTTATAGTAACCATCTTCTTCGTGAGGTACTGACTTCTAACGAATGTTAGTTATCATCATAAGGTTTGTTCGTTTGTGTTGCACCAAACTTGTCCAGGACAAGAACAGCTGACGTCACAGTACAACTAAAAACTTCTTCCGAACTGCTCGAAACAAGAATACAAACGGACGGTTTTCCAGGCAGGCGAATGACATTTCCAGACCAAGTTGATAACCTCACTTTTTAAAACAAATTTATTTGTGCTAAATCAATAGTAAATAAGATAATATGAACAGTTTGAACGCTGAAGTGATCTCCAAAATGTTATTGTTGGTTGACGACGGCGATAGTACTCAAATTGTTGACAGTATTATAAAATGATGACAGTATTATAAAACTTTCCATCTATCAGGTCGTCAAGGATGAGATTTTTAGTTAATAATATTGCCAACTTTAACAGCTTATTATTTGACATTGGTAGAATTGGTGAATAGTAGAAAGTAGTACTAGAAACAGGCCACCAACAGGCTACTACTATATATACTAGACACAAGAAAGTTGTTCATTTTATACAATTTAAAGGAAGATGATTTTCATACTAATCATGTGCAACAGAAAATTTCATAAAGAAAAATTAATATGTAATGGTATACATAATGCACGTTCATAGTGAAAAATGCTTCTTCTTAGTCCACCATTTCTTTGCATTTTCTACATTCAGTTAAAAATAGATTTTTTAATTTTTTTGGATTTGCTTTATTATTTTTTAATCTGGGAACGGATTAAAGAACTGCGGTCAGGAAAAAATTAAGTTTGTAAGTCAAGGTGCCATTGTATGTCTAAATATGTCTCCAAAATCAGTTATAGATGTTTTCAAATATGTAAGAAAGTTAATCAAATATATTTCTATTAAAGCTGTTAAAAATATTAGTAACCTTACCAGTAAACGACGTACTGCTGAACAATCATTTTCTACGTTAAATAATTTAAAAAACTATCTCTGAAACAGCGTCTTCAAACAAGACAGAAGATTGAAAATAGACTTTCTTTGTTATTTATATACAAATATGTGCATATATGATGCTTTATATATTTTGCAGAAATCCAAAAGAAGACTGAATATTATTATATATTCAATAAATGTGTATATCTTTAAATTCAATTTTGTATTTAATATGTACGAGGCTGATATAGAAATGAATATTTATATTTTTGATCTAAATAAAAATAGAAAAACTTAATAAAAACTTAGAATATGTTCATGGTTGTATGTTTAACATACAACCTTGTTATACAAATATTTTAACTAAGAATTTAATTTGATATAGTAACATACAACTTTTCTGTACATTTTTTTTTTTTATGTTTCAGTTTCAGATCAAATTAACTTATTTTATCTTAACTTTTTGTAAGATTAATATTTAATTTATTATTTTGAAAGCATATTGTTTAATTTGTGTTATTTAATCAAATAAAAATTTAATACGTGACTAACATTTCTTTTTTTTTTTACCTTTTTAACAATTTTCAGAAACCTAAAAACTGAAGCTTTACCTATAAACTGAATTTCCCCCCGATATTACTTTGAAGTACAAAGCTGTATATAACGTTAAGGTACTAATTTTCGTGTTTTTCTTAATCACAAAGTTGTATGTTCATTTTTCAAATTGTTAAAATGGTATTATTCATTTTTTTTTTTTTTTTTCAAAATAATGCGCTAATGACAATAACATATCAATATATAATTATAAAAAAAAAAAATGCTTCCTTGTATTGTAACCTTATATTGGTTTTTTCCTTGTCAAAATTTTTGAAGCTTGTTTTCTCAAATGTAATACATTTCGACATACAACCTTATTATTTTCAGCCGACGACTTATTATTTAACATAGCACCACATGTGTGTTGAGCGTACTGAAGTACGTCTGAACTACCATCTAAAACTTATTTGAACGGCATCAGAACAGGTCATGGACTATGTACGGTTTCACTTTATATGTGGAATAAAATCCCCTCCCCCGAATATGACTGCGGTGCAGAACGGCAAGAAAACGTACATATTACGAGTTAATGTACCAACAGAGAATATAGTGGATTTTGTGGTACAAACAGCAGAATCCATTGAGTACGTTAATAACTTGGTTGTACAATAGTAATTAATTTGTAATTAATATAGTAATTGATGTATATTGGCATGCAATGTTTAGGTAACCATACCAATAATATTGTTCAGAGTCGTTGCATGACATTTGCT
This sequence comes from Liopterus haemorrhoidalis, assembly GCA_963971575.1. NCBI lineage: Eukaryota > Metazoa > Arthropoda > Insecta > Coleoptera > Dytiscidae > Liopterus > Liopterus haemorrhoidalis. Next base: position 131,912,476 of record OZ020611.1, read on the forward strand.
GTTTTGTGGTAACAATCAGGGCGATATCGTGTTTAATATCAAATAAATAAATTCTTATGTCCAATTCACCTTTTAAACGATTAATCTGTTTGTTTTTGATGAACATTAGTGATAAAAAAAATCTTTCGTGCAAATAAATAGCAAAGTTGTATCGAAATAAAAAAAGGTCAAAGAGCTTTCCTTAAAATTATTCTCTCATGATATTTCTGCAAGTTGATCTTGATCTTCGTGGCTACGCTTTTTATTTCGCTAATTTCGCAGTGATATTGATCTCGAATCGAAGATGCTTTTTAGGAGAAAAATAACAAATAAAAATATTTGGTCATTTGCCTGAAATTTACTTGCGGAGGCCCAGGGATCCGCGTATCTTATTGTCGATAAAAACGGTGACTTCAAGTAACTTTTCATACTTTACGTCTTTTATATTTGAATATTCTAACTTAAAAGATATACGAGCTGGAGTTCCACATGGAAGTGTCCTTGGACCAATTCTGTATTTACTATACCAGTGACTTGCCTACTCTGGTAGATACAACTATAGCTACATTCGCAGATGATACTGCTCTCCTTGCCCCAACTCCAAACGGCGAGCAATTCTGTCGTTAACTGGACCAAACAATGGAGGATTAAGCTCAACGAACTGAAGTCTATCCATGTGAATTTTACCAATAAAAAATAGCAGAACCTCTCTCTCTCTCTGAGCATCAACGGAATGGCTGTACCTTATGCAAAATATCTTGGTATGACTCTTAATACCTGGTTGCGTTGGAAAGTACATGTTAAAAAGAAAGGAGCTGATTAGGATTAAAATATAGACAGCATTACTGGCTCCTTAGCAGAAACTCCAAACTGTCAGTGCATAATAAACTATTAATCTACAACCAGGTCTTAAAACCTGTGTTTACGGCATTCAATTATGGGGATGCGCCAGTGATAGCTACATTAAGTCTATCCAAACGTTCCAGAATAAAATATTGCGCAACATAGTAAACACTCCTTGGTATGTGCGCAATGCAGATCTTCATCGAGACCTTGGAATACCAACAGTTAAGGAAAACATCAAAAGGTTTGCTGGCAAGCATAAAGCCAGGCTTCATCTTCATGTCAACGCAGAAGTTACTGGATAATCAACACCTTGTTCGACGATTGAAGAGGACTAAGCCATTAGATCTGGCGTAGTGTGTTGTATGTGAAAATAGGTTACAGTGCAAGAGTGATGTGATCAGATTAACCTAAAGGACATCAATGGATTGATTTTATTAGTTAAGAATTTAGTTTAAGAAAATATCAGAATAAAATTAATTGTTAGTCCAGGAGACTAATTTTAATGACAGGCGCCAACTGGTGTTATTATGGTATACAAAAAAAAAACTTCTTTTTTCCGTGGTACTTTAACTTCCTTGTTTTGATTCTTTTTGGGATTTTCAGGTTGCAGCTATCCCTCCGACATAACCTATCGACTTGAGACCGCGGGCTTTACGTGCCCACTGAAGTATGCCCCATATTCTTGTTTATTAATTCAGAAATACAGGTATTCATATTAGAAATGGTTGACTGGACTTATACTGTATACGGGATAAATCTTTTTGTCCGTATCTAAGGTCGATCGCATCAGCTCACGTTTATAAAATGAGTGAGCACTGCAAACGCAGACCATGTACTGTAGTTCTCATTTTGCAAAAATAGTGAATATACAAATCAACAGGTAATTTAAAAAAGGTAACTAAAATTTTAATGAAGGAAATGTAATATTTCCAAAACTGCATTTAAGTTTACATAGTTAATTGATAATAATTCGCACCTGTAGTCTTCCCCCGACATTAGGATTACTTGGAGCAAGCCTAGTGTGTTGGGCGGTCCTCGCATGCCTGACCGGTGCCACCATCTCTGGGGAACCAGGAGAAGTAACAAGCACACTCGGTTTATCCGTCCTTTGATACATATCTGTACAGAACAAACAATAAATAAATCTAATCAAACTACAACATATACTGTGTAATAGAGTATTATATCCGTTGATAGTTGTTGCTCCCATTTTAAACTTCTGCTAAAATTAGAATGCTTTCAACACACACACACACTTAGAACTTGAGTGCCAATTTATAAAAAAAATAATAAAAATATAGCATTAATAATAAATAGCTAAATACAACTTGCAAAACATATAAAGAGGCTTGATAATTTGAAAAGATGACACAAGGTTACCTCTCGGCATTGACGTTGTATGGGAATGTCTCCAACTGGCCTGAGCTGCTCTTCTGTTTCCCATACTTCGAGACACTATTAGTTCTACTTGATTCTCTTGCTTCGACTCCGCTATGATGTCATAAACTTCTTGGTAACTTTTCCCTTGTAATGTTCTTCCGTTCCATTCTATCACTTCATCACCTGGCAAAAAACGAAACATTAGGTATAATTCTTAAGGACCGGCGTTTCAAAAATCAAGAAAATGCTTTATCATTAATAAACATAGTAGTGCACCTGGAAACTAAAAATACATTTTGCAAGAATAAAAGAAAAATCGGGGGACAAGTTAAAACTTTGAACCAGAGGCCGAATACTTGTAGTATTGCTATTCAATTCAAATTACAATTATTCACTTAAATTTCTTCCAATAAATGAACACAATAACAAATATAATAACGGTTTTATGTTAAAGGTAGATATATTTTTACTTTTTAAATGTTGCTGTGATTAAGGTTTTTAGATGATATCAGCCAGTCAAGTCGGTACAGTGGCAGACCAAATAACTATTTTTTGCTTAAAAGTTCATTCTCGAAAGTACAAGTAGGGGAGGATGGGTAAGGACGCTCACGGGGCAATGGTGCTTAAGTCTAAATTGCTGCAAAATTTACGTTTTACACCATTTTAGCCATTTTACCATCCCCTCCACGACTAACAAATTAGGCTGCAGGTCGGTATTACAACGTAAACCTTCCCAAACAAAAATTGTATAACCGTCATTCTGGATGTTGAAACAAAGATTAAGTTATATATAATTATAGTTTATTTGGATTAGTTCTAAATATGTAGATAATGTCGTTAGAATATATGACGTGCAAATATTAAAATTTTACTTATTAGGTACAAACGGTATTAATTTTGTAAGTTATAAAGTATGAAATGACGTGTTGGTGTAATAGCGCTCATTTGATCATCAAGAAAACAACGAAAGAGTCCAGCGAAAAATACGAGGGCTACCTTTAAGTTTTTACAAAAACTAAGAAAGAAACAAATTTTTTTTTTGTAACAAACTGTTTTATTGGTTTTCAAAATATATGCTATTCACATTTGTAAGAACAAACTAAGAGGGAATTTTGTTTTCAATAGTTTGCACCTTTGAAGCTGTATGTCATGTTGGTATTAAAAAATGTCACTTTTTTCAAATGTCGATCCATTTGACATATGTCATAATGAAAAATGATATCTTAATTATAGTGATCATAACCTTATCAACCTAAAGTCGTTTTTACAGCAAGGAATATTTTTAATTGACATTTAAAGTCGGTAACACACCATAAAAGTAACCAAAATAACCAGATCTAGTGTGTTCTTACAAAAGTGAACTTCTTATATTTATACACTTTTGTATGCGTTCAAATCAATTCTCGAAACATTTTTTCCACTCTGAAGTTGGTATCTCAGAAACATGGTTTTCGAAGGCTTCAACAGTTTTCTTGAGGTGATGAAAATCGCTGTCCACGCATATTTTGTTTGACATTGGAGAAAAAAAATGTCATTAGGGGATAAATCAGGTGAATACGGGCAATGAGACATTAATTCGATGTTTTTTCCTTCAAATAATCAATTGTTTGACATGCTGTGTGGGAGTTTGCATTGTCATGATGAAGAATGAAGCGGCGTTATTGATTATTTTTCCTGATTTTGTCGATGACTTCTGGCAAACAAATTGTTCTATACCATTCAGCATTAACTGTTCTCAGATGATGATATGTGAATAGTTACGACATGTACAGTACAACCGAAGAAACAATAGATTATTTTAAGTGCTTCGTGAATGAACAACTTTTGAGGGTTTCGGTTCATCTTGGAAGACCCAAATAGTGGATTGTTGCTTAGTTTCCGGTTCATATGAATAAAAGTTTCGTCACCTGTTACGATGTTGTATACAGATTTAGCAATTTTTCATTCCCTTACACCAATCAACACGAGCCCTTTTCTGAACTTCGGTCAAATTATGCGGAATCCATCGGGAATAGATCTTTTTCACAGCTAAATGATCATGCAAAATCGAATATATTTCAGTCTGCGATATGTCAAAGGATGTCTCTATCTCACGATAAGTCGCATGCCGATCTTTTCAATCATTTTGCGCACAGTATCGATGTTTTTTTGAGTCATAACCGATTTTAGTCGACCTTCACGAGATTCATCACTGACGGACGCACGACCACGACGAAAATCTTCAAACCAATTGTAAACAGTCTTTTCTGATGGTGCTTCATTACCAAAAGTTGAACGAAGCTAATTCACGCATTGTTGTTGAGTTAGGTCTTTACTAAAATCGTAAAAAATCAACCAACGAAAACCTTCACGAGTAATATCCATTTTTTCACAAATTTGTTTTTTTTAACGCTTCTTGTCAACAAAACACTCGGTCAATTTATAAGCTGCCACTGATTTCACAATAACAAATGTAAAATTTCACGAATATAGTAATAACACATTTCAACCTAGTGGTCCATTTTTATTTCCATCTAGTGGTCATTTGTAAAAACACAAAATGTAACCCTCGCATTTGATTGTATTTATGTGTGTACATACGTAAGTGTATATGGGTGTATACTTTATACCGTGTGATCATAATTTCTTGTCAGTTACATAACAGTAAACAATGAGCTTAAAAATATCAAAACTGTATTCTATCTCATATCTCAAAATTCCAATTTAACAAAGAACCAATCAGATTTCTTTGTTTGTTGATAACTTCATGTTGTTCGTTAATTCATTGGCGTGTAGAGAAAAAGAAGTGTTCATTTCATAATTAATTGGTTTTTGTTAAGATATATTATTGTTTTTTTTTTTCGTTATAATTGTTGTTGTTGATATTATTGTTATTAAGATTGTAATTGGAAGACGATTGTTGATCGAGGTTAGCTCTTAGAGGTAAGTGAAATATTGAACATACATAACCCAATATAAAAATCGAATCTAGGTCTATGTGTGCATGGTCCTTGGAAATAAATTTGATAACAAAATTTTTCTGTCAACTATTGCATAACTGACAAGAAATTATGACCGCTCTGTATATGCGTGCGTACGAAGTTGTAACTACATATACGGAGTGATTATTTAATGGCGTGACGACGTCACTGGAAGTTTTAATAATTTGCCGTTTCATACACATCGTAGCAGGCGATTATGCGCGCATGCGCATAATATTTTTTCTTCATAATCAAATTTTCTTCAAGGTTATTATAGTCATAGTATTCTGCTAGGAGGCACGTAAAATTCGGTGACGTCGTCTCGCCATTAAATAATCACTCTGTACATGTATTGTACTGTAATATTAGTGGGCACTTTGCTGGGCTCTAGCCTGTATGTGCTCCCATTATCGAAAATAAATAATAAATAAATAAATAAATATTACTTATATATTATTATTTCGCAAATTTTTTCAATATATTTTAATTTTTAAATGTAATTTAAATGATTCCAGTTATAATTACCACACCTCTAACGTACTGTAATTTCTTGTAACAGTGTCGAAGTATCAAACGCCCAGTTGAGTTCAAGTTATTTTTTTTTCCGCCACGTCATTTATTTAAGAAATTTTTATATATCCTTCTTCAAGACAAGACAAGTTGGGGACATAAAAAACTGGGGTCCTCTCGTGTAATAAAAGAAGAGTACTGAATTATTTCTTCTTCTTCTTCTTTGGGCACTATCAGTCAGGTTGACTTTTGGCCTCACTCACATAATCCCTCCATCTCGATCTATTCATTGTTAAGCCTTACCAAGTACCCCGTACACTAATACTTGTTAGATCTTTAGTTAGCTGATCACTTTATCTCTTGCAAGGTCTTCCCATTGGTCTACGAGTATTCAATCTTCCTTCCCATATCTTCCTAACTATTCTGTCCTCCCTCATCCTCATAACGTGTCCTATCCACTGTAATCGTCTGCCTCTGAGTTCTCGGATATCTTTGTTCTTACGGATTCTCCATTCACCATTAATTTGAATGGGACCAAAGATTCTGCGTCGTATTTTATTTTCGAAAACTATCAGAATGACTTATTTATAAAACTAATTTTATGTGAAGTTTCAGTTAAACTGAATACACTTGTATAACCAAAAATCACTAAATATGTATTAATATTTTATTATTTTTCATAAAATTAAATATAAATCGTTAACACTTGCGCACTGATAAGGATAATAAAAGTCAAAACGAAAATAAAGGTCTTGAAATAGACCTAACTAAATCAAAACACCCAACACTTAAAATAGCAAGATAATTTTAATGCGAGTGGAAAAGTCAACTCGAAAGACAGAGCTCAAGAAGAGAGAAATAAAAAAACATAATGTATTTAAACTTGGTTGCACATTGAAGGAAAAATGGCATTATTTATTTATTTCTTTAGAATATATTTCTTTTCTTTATCATAAAATAAAAATATTTATATCATTGTTAACCTAAAGAAGTTGAAATAAAATAAAACTAAATTTTCAATGTTGAATTAAAATGAAACAAAAACATATTCACAAATTTTACTGCAATAAAAATATCTGCATTGCAGTTAAGAACAATGTATTCACAACGTATTATGTTTTTAGGCTGCATGGGCTAGGCTTTACGAATATAACTTTAATGGCTATTAGCCAACAAAATCCAAAACTCCAAAAACTAGATTTGCACCAACAAATTTCACAAAGTTTAACTAATGTAATTTTCGAATTCACGCCATTTTTTGCTGATTAATATTTTTGTTATTATTGATGCTGAATTTTGAATATTATTGATTTCAATTATATTACGTCTATTCGTAGTCATTTCCAACGATTTGTTATTATCAGCCACACGCGCAGAATTCAAAGGACTGTTTTAAAATTACTCTGCGCTTGCGTCTGATGGTAAACTGTTAGAAATACACTACTAACAGACCTATAGTTAAACCTCGTTTATAATAGATGTGCTATGTGTCCATAGCATAAAAAATACAGTGCTCTCTTTGTTTATTATAAAACATCCTTATGCATACGCTATAGATTAAGTTATGGAACTATTATAAACGAGGTTTTACTCCAAGCCAATGTTCAAAATTGAGAGTTTCATAACCCTTCTATAAAATATTTTTTGGCGGAATTACAAATGTACGTTTTGGAAAATAATTTATAACAATAAGCAACATTTTAGCTTAAAAAAATCATTTATTTTTATTTAAAACATTTATTTATAATCTTAATACCGCAGAGCCCAAATTGTTATTTCGGATCCTCATAGGTAATTCAAACCACTGGCAGATCCACTGACGAAGGAAAACGCGTGTCTTTTGGTTCGCTTCCGTTTTTCAACAAAATTATCAACCATTGCCTGATTCCAATTTGGAATCGAAGAAAATTTGAAAATAAAAATAAAATAAAAAAGCATGGTGACTGTCTACTTTGCTCGGGAGGGTCTTGCTTGCGAACCACTACTCTAAGCAGTTTTGTACAACATACGGTCTATAAAAAAATTGACATTTTAAGGATAGACTTTTCAAGAAAATGTAACGAAATTTTATGTTAAAATTTTGTGGTTTTTTATATATTTCAAATAATATATTGAACAGTTTTTAATACATTGGTAAATTTTAAAATTTAATATTCAACGGCATTATAAAAACGATGCAAAATTTGATTTCTTAATATTATTATTTGCAAGTTTTTTTTTTTTTCAAAACTTTTTTTCATAACTCACCGTTTTTTGACCCTAGTTCACTTAATTTTCATAGGAAACAATCACCTCTTTATAGATTTCTGTTTCTGATATAACTTCGACTACTTAAATAATTACTTTATTTTTATTTTTAAATAGAAGCAAACTGCTTTATTTACGAACGTTTTTATCTTTAATTTAATGTTGCACAGTGAGCGAAAGTTGCACAGTGAAGAAAGAGAATTAACACAACAAACCTGTTGTATTAATTCCATCAATATATTAGTAACCACCAAGCCTGTTATAGACATGATGGGCGAATGAGAAGTGAACCATGTTTTTTTTTGTTTGCCATTTTGGTGTTTCTGTTTCTGTGTTTCTGTTAGCTGAATGTAGAGAAGGGTACATGTTGCACAATAATAATAGGGCACTGAACAACGCGTTGTTATTGTGAAAACACTTTATTAAAATCTTCAATTAGGGGTGACCCTTAGAAAATGTATCATTAGAATGAACGAAGCAGATTTCAACCGTAGCTATGTGGTGCATAGTGATCATGGTGATTATAAAAGGTGCTTTCCAGTTAGGTGTGAAACACTCCGAAATACTCTGAACTGTACTACTCCGAATTGTTCTGAAATTATTACACGGTCTAGCCCAGAAAGGCGCAATTTGAATTTAACCGTTTACCCCCACTCCAATCGAACTCGATGTTTTGAAAATTAGGTAGGTACTTCAGGGGAAGAGAGCAGGTAGTTCTAGCGTAGATTGGGAGCTTGGAGTACTTTAACTTGGAACACTAACAAACTGTTCGAAGTAACTCTGAGTTACTCTTAAGCTGCGGTTACAGTGGAAGCGTGTTCGCTCGAAGTACACTTCGGGCATATTCGCATGTATTCGAGTGAGTAGATAGGTGGTATAAGCTTCTACTGTAACCATACATGCGTACTTCTACACGCTTGAATCTGTCGACCGAATACGGTCGAGTACGAGCGTAGTACAGTTCGGGCGTACACGCTTTCACTTTAACCGTAGCCTTATATGTAGCCGTGACGTCAGTGATTTTATTGTACCTGTGCTGTATTTTAAAAACTATCAGTAGAGCCATCGTTTGATGAAAATTTGATCTACTGAGCTGCCAAAAACCAATTTTTTAGGGTTAAATTTTACTAAAATAATTTACATCATATTGCTCATGAAACCAAAGTTTTATAGGTGGTTTCTTTGCTTTAAGCGGAACTAGATTTTCAAATCTAGTAACTTTTACCGACTGATCGAAGCTATTGATTTTGTTTAAGGAAAGCCAACTTCAATATATAAAACATTAGCTAGTGACAACTTAAATAGTGAAAATTTAAATTCCATTTTGTTCCGTTTAAAGGTTTGGAATAGCCTGTAGTATTGTAAAAAAAATCTGAAATCAAAAATTTATGGTCATAAAATGAATATATTTTAAAAAGTAATCTGCAACTTAACGTAAATAACGTAAGCTAAATAATTCGATTAAATTTGTAAAAATACTCAAAACCAGTGGCGAAAGGAAACCTCCGCTAGACTTGCCCTCCCATAAAAAAAATATTTAAAAAAAAATAAACTAAAAAAAAAAAAATTTAAATATTTAGATAAATCTTCAAAAATACATCAAATTATGTTCTATACAAATTTTTGTCCAAGGCTTGCTTTACTAGTTACGAATTAATTATCATGACCATGGAAACGTTACATATAAGTATGAAAAAATTGAGACTTGGAAAAATTTTAAATAATTTTACAAAAAAATTTCGAAATTTTTCGTTTTATCAAAAAACGTCTCAAATAAAAGTTATTAGTTATTGCATTTATAGTAACTTTTGTTCAATAAATTTTTTCGAAATATTTTTCTGTTGCTAAATATTCGCAAAAATATTAAAATCGACACGAGTAAACTTCCATTTCTAGTCAACCGATTTTCATAAAAAACAATAGGGTTCTTCCTATTTAATAGGAGAATTTTTTAGTACCAGAACGAACTCTTTAAGTTAAACCGTTTTTGAGTTATCGTGTATACACACAGACAGACAGACAGACACACACACACACACACACACACACATACGGACGGCACTTCGAAAATAGGTTTTTTGGATTCCCTGGACCATGAAACGTGGTCATCCGTCAAAATCTCGACATCGAAAATTTTCGCGATTACAATACTTGCCCCTTATATATTAAGGTCGGGCAAGTAAAAACGAAGTAACAAAAGCAAGCTCGACACAAAAACGCTAGTAAACAACGCAATGAAAAAATATGATTTTTAAAAGTTTATCTGTTCCACTTCTCACCAACAGACAGCACAAGTAAAGTTTTTGTAAAGTTTTATAAAATGAAATTTGAATTTTTTTAAAAATGAAGTTTTATAAAACGGCACAGTAAAATCGCTGACGTTACGGCTCCATTTCATACGCAGAGGCGGATTTGCATACGGGCTAATAGGGCTTAAGCCCTGGGCCCCGGATCCGGACAGATAAATTTTTGTTTGTTCTTCACTTGGATTTGGGAGGTGGGGACCTTTTTTTTGCTCTTCACTTGGATTTGGGAGGTGAGGACCTTTTTTTTGCTCTTCACTTGGATTGGGAGGTGAGGACCTTTTCTTTGCTCTTCACTTATAAAAATATTCAACATAAGTGAAGAGCATGTGTAGGGCCCCTTGGCATTTTTAAGCCCTGGGCCCCCAAAAAGCTAAATCTGCCTCTGTTCATACGCATCCTGTATGTGCACTAGAGTTACGGGATTTTTTTTTTTTTGAAATCGTTTGTTATACCGTTACATGATTTGCCATTTTATGCAATCACAAATTTAATAATCCGGTCTTATTAATATGTAATTTGAACAAGACACGGCTACTTGTCATACAGTGTGTGTTAAAAAAGTTCTTCTGCGAAAAATATTTTCTGGGAAAATCAGGTCGAAATCTCTCTATTTCTATTGGTCGTCAAGATCGGATTTAACAGGGCTAGATGTCTTTTTATGCGCGTACGTAATGAGCAAAGCCTAGGCAAATAAACTGTAGACAATTGGGCAGCTAAAGGAGTTGCTGAAATGTGCAAAACAGAGATACAAAATATGGTAAAATATGGAAAGTGGCATTGCAACTAGTGATGTGTCGGATCACATAAAAGTCAGATCCGTGGATACGGATACGGATACGGATTTGGCATTGTAATAGAAAAACGAACGACCTTCAAGAGATAGTTAGCAAACTAAAGCATGCAGAATGAGTGTACGAACACGTAGAAAGATTGTTACCGGAGCCTATAAGCGCTTGCTAACTTGCGCCGACCAGCGAGAATAAATATTGCTTTATTTTCAATTATACCCGGGCACGTAGAACGCTTGTTGGCGCTTGAAACATACGCCGATAAGTAATAGGACTCTTTGAAACATTATTTATCAGCTTGCAAAAAGTTGACAATCAGTTTTTTGATATTTTGTTGATTTTTTTGATAGTTTTTAATAACATTTCTTTAATGTTGCAAATTACCGACATTTACAATTACTTATTGGCAGAATAAATTTTATTATTTTGCTATGAATTTGTTTTCCAACGTATAGTCTGCATAAGTGGCATGTTTTACTGTATGTTACTCCCCCAATCTACTACAGGAACATTTATTATAGACCAGGCCACTTTTTGACAAGCAGGTACTGGTTATTATTCTTCTATGTGTCCACTAAACGGTGTCAACAAGCGCCGACAACAGCATACCTAATTAAACGCCTGTTTATAAGCACCGGAAACAATCTTTCTACATGTTCATACCCAGAGACACAATTTAGTTGAGTTCAAAATCACTCACTCATTGTCTTTGATTAATTTTACTCCAATATGTATTCTAAGCTGTTTTAAAACTACCGGTAAGTAATGAGATGCTCGACTAAATATGAATTTAAACGTCAGAGTAAAATTTACTCCTCCTTGAGCATTTTTAGACGCAAGCTTATATTATAACTACTTCAAATGTATCTATATGAGATCCGTTTAAGATCTGCTTTGGAGAAACGGATACGGACCCGAATACGGATTTTTAAATTTTACGATTATCCGCGGATACGGTGACGGGCTCCGGAACACCACTGATTGCAACGCAGCTAGAGTAGGTCATTTAGTCAACATTATATTCCATAAATAAGTCAATAAATGAAATAAGAAGAAAACGTCTACAATTTATTTATATTCTATAAAAACAAATATTGCCTTTCTTTCTTCTATCCTGTAGTAATCAATTTCTAGAGCTCAACTTTAATTAACAATTTTATATTACTTTTACTTTAACTGAATGAATATTTACATAGTGGATATTAATACAAACAATAAAAAGTGGGTTGTTATATTTTTAAAATAAATGATGTACAAAAAAAGTCGAATAGAAACCACAAGACTCAACTAGTAGAGGTAGGTCACTTATTAGATGAATGGACGATATTAAGAGAATTTGCCGAAATTGGTTATTGTTAGCCCAAGGCAGAAATGTTTGAAGAAGTAAAAGGAAGGCTTAGTCATGCTTAAAGAATGGTTTCCAATTACGTAGACATAGAATTCTACGTCTACGTGAAAATATAAGTAATAGGAAAATGCATGTTATAGATTCCAATCAGATGGTATTTCCGTAGATGGACGTAGACGTAGAAACGTTCACGAAGAATATTCATATTTTTATATTTTACGTCGGGCCAAAAGGAAAGAATGATAGAACATAATAAAACATACTCAATATGTCGTATGTAGATAGATAGAACCTGTCAACATTTGTTGGGTTCACGGTATTGAAATAAGGGAAATAAATAATTACCATGGTTAGATTATTGTTTCATAATGAATATATATTGTTTAATATATAATAGATAAACTAATTGAAAACATTTTCAGCGTACAGGGCCACAGCGTGTGCGCTGCACACAGGCGACACAGCAAATGGGCGGAATTTGGGGTCGATTCTAATGAACCCTACTTGCAGAGGGCGATCTTGTGAAAGTTTGCGCACGGGCGACCTTCGGTTCTATTCTAGAAAAACCGGTCTTTTGTATGTTTACACACGGGCGGCTGACACCATTGTAGCGTACCTGGATGCAAAATTGGTCTAAACTACCATCGTGCTTTAGATATTCTGTGTTTACGACGTTGTTTGCGAATAATTAGCATAACAGTAACAATAAAAATTGCTAACATTGCTAAATCGTCGTCCATATTATTTGACGAATACATGCTATTCGACACTTTTTAAGAAACTTCTTTTATAAAGAGGTTAACTTAAAGAGTTTTGACACGATATTCTAAGTTTATTGGAAACCAGAACAACAAAATCTACGTTTCCGTTCTACGTTATACGTTTTATTTCTACGTTCTACGTCTACATCAGTTGGAAACCATCCTTAAGAGTTGGGTCATATTAGACGTAATTTCGGTTGCGTCATTTCAATAGCAATATGCCGTTGCTTGGGTTACTACAGAGAGGTCATAAACTAGGCAAAGATGGCGAATGTATGTCCCGCGGGACACACAGTGACCCGTATGAGGATTTCAAATGACCCGTACAAAAGAAGATCTTTGTATTTCTGAAGATTCTGAAGAGATTATAAGATAACTAAGGTTAGGACTAAGCGAGAGCATTCACGAAACTTTAAAAATATGACAATAATGGCAAGATGAAATTCAAACGTTACCTGTTATATACCTGTATTATACACGTAGCTTTAACGAGATTATCTGGGGTTCCTCACAAAAACTTACACCCTACAGCCACATATTTTTATTTACGCATTATATATTTGACCCGCGATTTGAATTTACGAAATTTCAAATTCAATTTTGACTCGTCAGGGAAAAAGGTTCGCCATCGCAGATCTAGACCATAGCTGACCGAAAAGACAGCAGCCCGTTAGGCGAAATTTTTATTATGCTGCTTACCAGCGTTGGTTTTATTTCGGATAGGCGAAAAATCCATTCGACTGAATACCTACGTCGAAATATTGTTTACATGCTTTCAAATAGGGTGTTGACAAACTCAGTAGAAGTTTGGCTGGTAGACGCAGTGATGACGAAGATAAATCGTGATTAACCGTGAGAGGATTTACGTTATCAATAATAGTTACTAAAACACTGATGTTACTTTTTAGTACGATTACATGCGAATTTTTATTTTTATTTTTATTTGTAAACACAGCACTCTACCATATACTTAATATTCGTAATATTACAATATCAACTATGTATCAATAGTTTGGTTATATACACAATACAAAGCTTTAAGACTAAAGAAAATCACACGTTAGTCTAACACATATAATTAAATATGGCTGAATGCTGAATCGCATGTAAACAAGACAATTGTTAATAATACCAATAGAAGCAAAATAAAAATAATATTTTTTACCAACAGTCTGTGTCAGCTTAGAATATTGTGTGTAAGAAGATAGGAGTTGTTTGTCCTTGCTTCTGATTGGTTTAGAACATCATCCCTATTACAATGTAAAAATATTGTTTTTAGTCCAAGTTGACAGATGTTCATTGTCGTACATTTGGATAAATTAATATAATTGTCTTCGTGAATATTGTATATACATCGAAATATATATTCTTTATAGGGTATATTTTGTTATTATTTACATATTTAGACTTTTATTTATATTCTTGGCATAGATATTATGGAATTTAAGTAATTTATTTTTCTGCAGTTATGTATTTTTTAGGTTATCTGACATGATTTTGATATACAAGTACTTTTTTGTGAGTAAATTAATATAATTTGGCAAAAAAGGACTTGAAGCTGGTCTTGCTTGTATTATTAAGAATACACAAAGGAAGTATGTCAATAATGGGCAGCAACGTATGGCTTACAATGTATTTTTACGACGAAATCAAGAAGGGATAAGCAAAACTCAAGCTATTAAATTAACATCAAAAGAGGTTGGTCTATCGGAGAAGTTGTTAGGGCAAGTAGCAAAAGAATAAGGGTCCCGCATATTCGCCACCCAAGAAACGAAAATGTAAAGTTACATTTGACAGATTGGAGGAACAGCATGAAAATGCTCTGTGCAAAAAAAAATATTTAATGAATATTTATATAAGAAACCTTAACTCCGAAGATATGTTGCTTGTGTTATTGTTTTATTTAAACTTTTTTAACCATATCTCTCTTTTTATTTAAATTACATAATTTAAATTTACCGCTATAATGTAATAGTTCTGTGTAAATCGATCTCGGTTCACAGCGCTATGTACTCACTTCTTTTTTGAAACAGACTATAATAATAGTTAAAACCCGTCAAAACTCTTGATAAATAAAATTATAATTATTGCTTTTAATTAATATGTATGTTTATCAAACACAATATTAACAAACACGTAAAAAATCATGTATTAATTCAGTGAAAATGTGGACATGTTTAGAAAAATGAGGTTTAGAAATATTAAATTTTTAAGGTTTTTTACTAACTTTGTGACGTAAATCCTCTTGGTAATTGTTATCGATTGAATGAAGCTTTTGATCATTTTGTTTAGCAAAAGCCCAGTTCAAAGATGAAAAAGTTAGCTAGTGACAACTTAAGAAAATTACATTTAGTTCCGCTTAAACGTTGAAATAGCCTATATTTTAAATTATGAATTGATAACTGACTATTCATTAGTTTTTTGTTTAGAACGACGCATGCAACACTTGATTCTTTCTCAATTTTCTTAAGAAAGTTAATTTACTAACTAACATTTACCAATATTTTTGTTTTAAGTTTTAAGTTTTGTTGGCAACTCTACAGACTTGTTGCCAACATTAATGGAGACACTTACTATTTGCAAGAAGTGGACAAAACCTAATCAGTGTTATTTGATATGATGCTATTCTACATTCTACGTAGAAGAAAATGTAAATGCCCTAGTTGCCAAAACTAAGTGTCTAAAACTAAATTATTTAAATTTCTCAGAGTAAAAAAATGATAATTACTTTTAGATTAATGGATTTATCTTTTAAAGTCACATACGTACATATAATCACATTTATAATATTTTAGTCAAACATCTACATATTGTCGTTATTTTATTTATTTATTTTATTTTATTTTTTTTCTTAAACATTAACAATACATATTAATTAATCAATATTATTATAACAATACATTTTTAGTTAATTTACTTTTTCCTAATATATATATTATATAATTCAAATTAGAAAATGAAGGATTCAAATGATCAATTAATAATAATATAAAAAAAGAATGTATATGAAGTAATTTAAACTATCGGTGGAGAGAGAAACCACCAGTTGGGGGTCCCTCAAGTCAAGGTCTATTGTTTCATTTTGATAATCGTTAACTTCTATTTTCCGTTCATTTTTGTTTTGCTACATTCAATAAATTCTGCATCATCCTAGTTATTTATGCAACAAGTGCATAAAGCAGTACTTTTTTTCACGAAAGGAAAGTTTGATCGTACGCCGTAGGCTACAACAAACCCATGAATGAAAAAAGACGCTTTATGCATTAGTTTTATACAACATTTTTTATACGACTGTCTGTAATTAGAAAAAAATAAATGAAAATTGATATACACATACATTTTTCTACGGTTGTCTCTAATTAAAAAAACTAAAACAAAATTAAAATCACGAATTGAATTTAACTGTTTTCAATACACTCTTTGATTTTTCTTCGGACTGCTAGGACACGCTTGCAGTCCTTAGAGATGGTTCTGTTATTAGCAGATGTATTATGCTTATGGAAAGTGTGAAGAAAATGAACGCCTATGAAACTTTTTTTAACACTTTTAAAGTTTTTCACCATAAACACGCATTTTATCCATTTAATAACAAGTGAAATATAGTACACTTTTTTAACAATCGTAGAAAAAAATCAGCTGTGGCCACCACAGGACCGACCGCCATCACAAACTACTTGTATAAAATACATTCTAGCAGCACTGTAGAAATAACTTGGCCTAATATTTTCTAACAGAGATGCTATTTATAATGAACATGGAAACGTTACATATAAGTAGTAAAAAATAGATACTTCGATATATAATATAAATTTCGAAAAATTCTATAAACATTTCCGAAATTTTTCGTTTTATCAAAAAACCTCTCAAATAAAAGTTATTATTTATTGTATTTATAGCAACTTTTGTTTAATAAATTTTTTCGAAATATTTTTCTGTTGCTAAATATTCGCAAAAATCTTAACCCTTTGCGGTTATGTTTTATTTTCACTACAATGCTCTGACGAACAGACTGCATATGTATCACAATAAAAATAGACAGTTTTTTACATTATTATATGGCCTTATACCACTTGTAACATGACTTGAAAATCAAATAAATATTTTTGTAATTAACCGTTTGTTGTCGGGGCTGCTCCGACATTGGACCGGAACGTAAAATTTCAATGTCGGGGCTGCCCCGACACAGGACTGCAAAGGGTTAAAATCGACACTAGTAAACTCCCATTTCTAGTCAACCGATTTTTACCAAAAGTTGATCAACTCGTGCCATTGATAGTAGAAGCTTAAATATGAAGTTTTATAATAATCCTTTAAGCCGAATTTGCTCTGCACGTGTACACACACAGACAGACGGACAGACAAACAGACGGACGGACGGACAGACAGACCGACAGACATCATGCTAAAAATAGTCAAAGCGTTATGTAGGGACCTCAATTCGTGGAGATCCATCGAAATCTCGAAATGTCAAAATCGGTATGATCACAATACCTCCCTTATATATGTTTGGCGGTCGGTAAAAACAATATGGTTGCATTTATGACTTATTAAAATCCCCGCGATTGTCCATAAATTATAGGTATGGTAAATGACCGCGATTTTTAGGAAACCGTATAAGGGTTACGCTATATAACGAATTTGTGAACCACTGTTCTAACTACCCGAAATTCAGTACATTTGTCTATTACGTCCATGCAAGTTTAAATTGCAATTTTCATAATTTGCGGTCTACGGTCATACCACAGATAAATCCCTACAAATCTCTATGTATACATTATTAAATTATAACAGTTTATTTTAAAATTAGTAATTTTACGATTTTGCGATGGTGCACCTTAAGGTATTTTGCGACATCATGAACCACAAGTATTGCCCTTATGGACGCGCATAACATTAACATTTTGAGTATAAAAGAGTCTCTTTAAGTAAATGTACATATGTTATAAGGAGACTATCGTTACTGTTTTTATCGGTATAAACCTATACTATTCCAGCTAACAATAATGCTGCCAAACACGTGCAGTCATTATACGTCAATAACAAATTTTTAATGTTGTTAATTTGTCAATCAGCATTACTATTTTGTCACTCATCATGTATTTTATAATTATTTAGAACCGATTATCATTCAGTGTATCACGGTATATTAGCATGACGTCAAAGAACCGCCGGTACACTGCTAGTCATTAATGTATCATTAAAATAAAAAATCAATCATTTAAAAATTGCGATCAATATTACCTTTGAAAATAACGTAATGATTAGATTGTAAGGTGTTGAATTTTTTAAGTAAGTACAATCTTGAAACACATGTTATAATTATAACATTTCTCATTAGAAAAACTGATGTCCAAGATTCAAGGTAGTACCGGTGCCGCAATTGTTACAGGATCAAACAAGCGTTTTCAATGCTGAAGCATTTGTTGTTGTACAGGTAACAAAATACATAAGACACCATCAGAGCTAAAAATTCACAATACAGACAGATATTCTCAGTACAGTCACAAGCATATAGCAAACATTTGCTAGAAACACCATAATCCAAAATATCCAAAACAATATACACGACTCTATAATACAAGGGAAAGAAGTTAACATCTTATGGGTCTCGTCACACAAAAACATCACAGGAAATGTGAGAGCAGATATAGCGGCAAAATAAGCTATAAATGAAGAAATTGACCTCTATCCACCTCAAACATACGACACAAAAAACCACGACACAAAAACAAAACAAATGAAACTTGGAACAATACTCGCATCCATATATATAGAAGTAACTCCCAAAACAACACTACCAAAAGAGAACAGACAGTACTAACCAGAATAAGAATCATACATACTCTTTTAACACACAAATACCTATTTCAACGAGAAGCACCACAAAACTGCCAGGATTGCAACACCAGACTGACAGTAAGACATATGATTAAAGATAATATGAGATAATATCCAATACGGAAAAATATGGAAAAAAGTGTGAACCAGCAGACCCTGATGAAATATTATTAAAAATTAAAAATAAAAAATAAATAAACATCATCAAATTCTAAAAGAAATCAACATATTTAACAAAATTTAACATGTATACCATATCATAATATATACCCATGTAATGTAACACAAACTATTGTAAAACCTAATGTAGCTAAGCAAATATGTACAAAAATGTATAATAATGTAAACTAATGTCTCCAGTTGGTAATAACCGAGCTCTTGAACTACTCCTAAATAAATCAATTGATTGCCTTGACAATTTTAGCACCTTGTTCGGTGTGTCGTATTGGATAATGTTAAAAAACATTTATTTAGAAAATATTAAGCATTAAAATAGTCAAATTAAAATAAAATAAGTTTCTTAGGGAGTTGGCAACCTCAAATATATAGCAATGTATGATTGAAGTAATAAGGGGTTAAATGTAATAGCATACATAACCTTACAGAGTGAGTTACATTCTACAACATGTACACATTAATTTTGGTGTAGAATCACACCATATTGTGACAAAATAACACATTACAATAGAAAAACGCAGAATAAAGAATAACAAATGCTAAAAAGGTTGTTATAGAATACATAAACATCAATATCAATATTTCTAGCCATATTTTCAACATTTAACAGCACTTATTATTTTGTACAAAGCGTTTACATTATTTTTATAGTGTAAAGTCTCACCTGGCCTCAATTGTCCTTCGATATCAGCAATACTGCCTTTCTTAACTTTTTCGATAATGGCCCCTCGTCCTCCGTGTTCTAATATCTTTCCTCCCACAACCTTGAGTCCTAGTATCGCCGCACTGGAGGTAGGATTCACACCTTCCCGTAGTGTTTTCTTCAAAATCATATGTCCGATCATACGCGTTCCATCGGCACTAACTTGCCAGGACAACGGATGCTATTCGATAACAAACAAAACATATCTGTATTGCGTGCTGCAGTGTTGTCAAGTTGTAAATGACTAAAGCTATTTTCCTTTCAGCTACATTGAAATGAGATATATAAGATGATAAATTTTGATTCCTCTATGCGGCAAATGTTTGCCAAGAATGATTTTTGGGAATGATCCAACTTTTTCAGAGTGTTCTATTGTGAGCCAAATACCATGCTGTACAAAAAGCAATGGGGTATATATTGTAATATATAAAATTGGGAGGCATAGTTTTAGTTGAATATACTGAGATACTAGAGCGAACTGATCACTTTATTAAGAGCGAATTGTTATTTCACATTTTTATTTTGTGTATTCGAGCAAGAAATGTACGCATTATTTATTACTACAGTACATTTCATATATACTGTACTGCATTGGAGATATTTTTATGTTACAAGAACTATTCTGTTAGTCATCTTTGTGATTAATGGACTCGAGTATTAATTTCTTTTTTATGACATTTGAAGGATGAGTTTTTTTAGGAATAAATTATGTTTTTATTTTTTGATTTGCTATGTTAATATTCTGAATTATAACTGTCATGTTATGATAACTAAATTTGAATACTTTGCTATAGTACTTTTCCTAATGAATTTTATATGGCGCATTTATTGCGTCTAATAATTTATACAATACAAATATGGTACTCACTCAAATGTGTCAAAATATTTCTTCTGTAATATTAATTTTAAAAGAAAGTCTCTTGTAATATGGGAAAAAAATAAATATAGTTAGCTGTCTTATCTACTGTTTTGTATGTTCCCATTAAATACGAAGTAGTACGCAACCCTGTTATGTGGTACCAAATATAAAAAGAGAAGTTATGCTCTGAAAGCTGACAAAAATTGTCTATTTATTCGTATGAATTTAAATTCTTTTTATTAAATATTTAAAATTAATAATAATTGGACAATTAATAATAATATAATGTGATTAGTAGTTTAGTAGTGGTGTACAGCTATGGGTATCAAATATGTCAAATTTACATAAATCAAAAATATTTTCACTCGTACAGTAATTTGTGTGAATGGCGCTACAGTTTTTTACAGTGTCAGAACGAAACCGACTTTTTTGGACGAGGATTGCCGCAAATATATAACCGTATTACAGCGAAACCGTGTTGTGGAAGTACCGTCTTATAGGAGTATTAACTGTATAATAAAAATAATTAAATAATATTGAATGAAACAATAAGTCATTCCTTTTTTATGTTTATTAGAAGAGCACACTGGATAAATAAAATTTCGCATCACGCACGGTCACGTCTGAAATTTTTTTGTTCACGTACATCGTGACCTCAGGGTTACGTTGTGACTGTTTCTGCGGCTAATCATGTGGTGATTGTAGTCACAGTGGGTGAAAATGTGGTTAAATAAACCACAAAAAAACGAGTTAACCACAAAATAACATGTAATAAATAGCCTCTAGCGTGTAGTAGACGAGCGGGTTTTAACCAGGGGGTCCCGAAAAGACCTTAGGGGATCCCGAAATTAAAAAAAATTAATTAACTTAATTATTAAACTATAAATTATTAAGAACATTTAAAATTTATTTCAAAAAACTTCTTGGTGGTCCAGAAAATATTTTAGGCTAGTTGGGGGTCCCGAGTATAAAAATGTTAAGAACCACTGTAGTAGACTACTGTATTTAAAAAACGCCCCTAACATATTTAACAAAATAACTGAAAGCTGACAAGCTCCTGGGATGTATGTATAATGTATGCAATTTGTATTTTTGAAATTGTAATATTTTTTCTGTAAACAAGAAACTAAAATTTTATATTTTTGCCCTATAAAAAATAATCAAATCACGAGTTACGTGGATTTTAGGTTCACGCCCGCTCACGCACGATTTATAATTCCATGCTCACGTTCATGCCCACTTACGGCGCGATCTGTAATTTTTTACACGCGGGTCCTGCTTTGTTCCATAGTGACCCGTTAGAATTCACGGCCAGCGCCCATCTGTAATGTCGACTGTTCAAAATTTAGACCGTCAGTGGAAAAAGCTTCACCATATCTGACCTAATCAATGAAAACTAGTAATGTTTTTATAAATCCGATTCAGACGATTTATACTTAAAAATATATAAACTAAATTAGAAAGAATACTATTTTTATTGTTTAAAAAAGAAGTAAGTTGATCATATTTTTTTAAGGAATATATTAATTTTGGCGCATTTATTTGTTAGCAGTGTTTTGATATTTATAAGTATTTATCAATAATTGTTGTTTTCAACGGACGGAATATCGTCCGCAAGGAGACGAATAAAAAGCTTGAGTTGGCGGTAAATTTAAAATGAAATTTTGGAGATTTACAAAATTAATTAGGCGATAGTAATAATAACTATAAAAATATCAAAGTTCTAATAGTTAAGTTCAAAAATTCAGTAGATTAAAACTATATATATGTATCATAAAAAGTATGTTCATGTTAAAGATGGTCGATGCAGTCCCAAAGATATTTATTTATTATAATTATCTGCAAAAACTATTACAAATAAAATTATTTTGTGCAGTAATTCAATTAAAAAAGGAACTGTCTTTAAACATGGAAAAACGGCAACTTAACAATACTGCTAACAAGTTTTGAGACAAACATCAATAAGTTATCAAATCTTTACCAACCAGAAAGAGCACATTAATTGTTATTACCATTTAAAATCAATTAAATTTAGATTTTTTTGCCAAAAATATTTTTATATATATATATATATATATATATATATATATATATATATTGTTTTTTTTTTTATCCAACTTATCATATTCTAGACATTTTTTATTTTTTGTTGGTCTAAGAAGTGATATTTTCCCCCAAGGAAACAGACAATAAAGAACATAATAAATTCATAAAAAAAAAACTAAATACTATCTACAGGGTAAAGAAAACATCTCTGCAACTCAAATTTAATGTAAATAGAGTTAAATAATAAACTCAAACGATGCACGGGGATCAAACGTGCATGTGGAAATTTGTTCGGTTAAAATAAAATGGCCTTAATCCGGTCATTAAGTCCAGAACCAAGTACATGAACCAGTCCCATGGGCTAGATTAACCAACCAACGGCAACACACTTATCACGACATCCCATCCCTTCAACACCTGGTCTAAAAATTAAATGCGAAGGTTTATCACTCTTGTGATCGCTGAAGACGGAAACAGATTGTTGAGCAGTTTCCAAAACGTCCGATTATTTTATCTCATTGATATTAATACTCAATAGTATTGTACTATTCTAGCATAGTACTATTAACGTCCGAGTTTTATATATTTTGTGAAGCATTATATCTCTTAATACTAATACTCAATATATATTGTACTATTCTAGCCTAGTACTATCATCAATGGAAAACGTCCAAAATAATCGTGTCCGCATTAATACTAGACCACTGTAAAATAATTTCATATATACTACAAAATAAATGGTTAATACATTATTTTTTGTAAATTTTGTAAATGTGTTTATATTTATAATTGCTTCTTAATTTTGTGTATTTTATTTTGTACCAATATCATACTTATATGTCTATTATGTTCTCTCTCTCTCTCTCGTATTAAATTACTTAATAAAGTGATCAAATTCTTCATATAATGAATTCAGCAATAATAAACTCCGAGCATATAAAATTTACCACAAAATGCCACGTAGTTTTCCAGGATTTCTATTCTAAAACTGACTAGATCTTGACGCAATAAAGTCACAGTTTCTTTCGCAAAGATCCATCCAATTGGTGATAGCTAAATCCAGGATAACTGGGGTGGCGCGTTACTGATTTACAAGCAATAAAATGTAATAATTATTGAAACGACACATGACAGGCACGTACATGCAGCAACAGTTATAAGCCATTCTTGAGGCTCAGGTCAGTATGAAATAACAGGGGATTTAACACCGAACACAGTTAGTACATGATACCATGTCGGACTGAGGACGACTG
Source organism: Liopterus haemorrhoidalis (assembly GCA_963971575.1). Classification (NCBI taxonomy): domain Eukaryota; kingdom Metazoa; phylum Arthropoda; class Insecta; order Coleoptera; family Dytiscidae; genus Liopterus; species Liopterus haemorrhoidalis. The sequence continues at coordinate 131,936,477 of OZ020611.1, forward strand.
TGCCTATGATTTGAGATAGCTACTGAGTGACTGCTCTACATCCTCTCAAATACTATCACACAACCTTCAGTGTTCACTGTTCAGTGTATTTTGACAGTTTTTAGATGATTTTTAATGTCGCAGATAATTTTAAAATTAAATTAAATGAAATAGTATATACCGTAACCCTCAGATTTGACATTTTAATAGTTTTGATCTCGAATCCAATGATCAAAATTTCAAATTTATAATGTTTGAAATGAAACATTTTAGGCCATATGCAGTAATATCAGAAAAAGTTTGTAAAAATATTAGTCTGATATATAATATATGAAGGGTTTATTGTAAGAAGGTGACAAGTCACAAATTTTATAGAATTAGATATATCAATTTTGATACTGTACAAAAATGTAACAAGCCACGCGAAGTATAGCTCAGTCGCTGGAACAGCGCAGTTCGTAATTTTGCGTCATAACTTCAATAACAAACTTAGTAGCGAAAAAATAACTAAATAGATTTTTTTGCATGTGAATTATAGACTAATATTGCTCTTTACTCTTTTATTTTACTAAAACATACCTTTTGAAGTCATATTTAGTTTGTGTTCGATAGTCATTTTGAAGATTTACAAATTTTAAAAGGGTTTATTTAAAATAGGGACATTTGTATTGGTATCCCTGAATAAAACGATGTTTACATTTGTCATTTAATAATACGTCTGTTGTGTTTTGATACTGACTTGTGTTCAAATATCTAACTTATAGTAATTTCTACAAACCTTTTTTATTTAGTTTGTTGTTTATTTAGCAGTTTTGTGTTTAGTTATATATTTTCTTATAGATTTTCTTATTTGATTTTGTGTGTACTGCATAGTGTTTAGGTTATATTCAACTTACTTTTATTTTATTTTCTTTGATCATATTTTTGGATCACATCAGTCCTTTGTAGAACTATTTTGCCTATTATAATAGTTTATTTGTTTCTATTCTGTTCTTATTCTTATATTTTCATTTCATTTCGATACAAATGACAGCGTACAAATATTACATTTGTTAAATAGATGAATGTAAACGTACTAAACCTGACATCACATTTTTTGTGACGTTTCAAGTGACGCAACTGCACTGTTTCGCCGACTTCCCTTTAGTTTACCTACCCTCTAGGGGTCCTAGATAGTCCAGGGTATTAAAAATTGTCTTATTATATTTAAATAATTGCGACTAGCTTTTGTTCCACAATGTTAATGACATATCTCATTTTATAAAAAATGTGGCTTGTCACCTTTCTACAACAAGCCCTTCATATAGTCTGTTGTTTTGGTTTAAGCGGATCTAGATTTTCAAATCCAGTATTTTTTACCGATTGATTGAAGCTTTTGTGTATTTTGTTTGGCAAAATCCCACTTCAACATATAAAAAGTTAGCTAGTGACAACTTAAGAAAGTTTAAATTCCATTTAGTTCCACTTAAAGGTTTGGAATAGCTTATAATCTCATTTTATAACACGTAACTAAGAGGGAAACTTCATTTTTTATGTTGTGTGTTTATAAAACCGTCTTAAAGTTGTAATTCTGAAATAGCACTTTTCAAAATATTGGACAATTAATTGACATTAATATTTCTGTTTCACAATTTTGACATGTTAATTTGGAATCTAACAATTTGGAATTAGTAATTATTCAATGAATATAGCCTTAATATAATGAAACTTGACTGATGACCAGATCTACAAGTTTACATGGTTCCATAAAAATCCATTTACAACACAACAATCTCCTGTCACCAGATCTCGTACTACAAAATGAAATACGATTAAAATACACTAATGATACTCGTACATAACCTGTTTTTTGTTTAAGCGGAACTAGATTTCGAATTCTAGTAACTTTTACCTATTAAGGGAGGCTTTTAATAATTTTGTTTAGCAAAAGCCAACTTCAAACCTTAAAAAGAAAGCTCATAACAACTAAGGAAAATTAAAATTCCAGTTAGTTCCACTTAAACGTTTGGAATAGATTTTGAAAACTAATTACTTTTAATATTTAAATGCAGCATTTAATTATTTTGATCGGCAAAAGTCCACTTCAATCCCTAAAAAGGCAGCTCGTGACAACTTTCAACTTTTAAAAATGCCATTTAGTTCCGCTTAAACGTTTGGAATAGCCTATGCACTAATTTTAATTTTAATTTTAACATATAAAGAGTGTCTCGAGGAAATCGCCATATTTCAGGGGTGTATGCCTTCATTAATTAAGCTAAAAAGCTAAAAAAGTTTTAAATATCAACATAGGTCCTTATGGGGTTATTGAAAGAAAAATGCAAGATATTTCATAACGATTTTTTTTTTGGTAATTCAAATAATACCGAATTAATAACTAAATAAATCACAATAATTATGCAAAAAGGTCTGCTGCGTCAGATCGTTAAATGTCCCATGTCCCAATTACACTGTGGCTCACAAACATCCATGCCGTAACCAGGATTCGAACCCGAGACCTTTGGCTCGAGAATCAAGAGCGCTACCTCTACGCTACCAAGGCCGACTACACTACAATTTCAGCAGTAAAAATTCTTTAAAGTAATTCGTCTTCTTCCCATAGACAAGTTTTTTCATGTGCCCCAAAACTAATTATCTAGCGGGGTAACATTTTTCCAACGCTTATTATTTAAAATTTAATCAATCCCTGTAACTTTTTCGATTCGAACCTATATTGTTATAAGTTTTAGACGTGAATACTTCTTTAAAATCAGATCAGTACTAGGTGGCCAGTACGACAAATTAAGCGTTACGAAAAAATTGGCATCGCGTTGGGTCTGCTAGTTTTTATATTATCAACGCGAATCAAATCAACCTAGTGTCATTCGATAGCTAAGGGAACAAAAACTTATAGTAACCTTAAGTTCATGTGCCGCAATTAGATGGGTAGAGGGGTGGGGACGATGTTTTGGGGACTTTCCTCTGCGCCACACAAACTTAACATCAATATAACTCGGGATTGCAAAGTGCTACGACGTCAAAATTGGTCTCAAATGACAGGTAACGTCGTGATTACTTAAGACATTAAAAGTGAAGTCGACTATAGTGTTGATTGTGAACCTTGGATCGCAGTTGAAAAGTTATTAAAATTTTACAATATCAGCATATCGCTGGTGACCTGGCAATACCTCCTATCTACAATTTTTAGCGAAAATAAGTTCTTAGTTTGCATTATAACCCACGTATTAGTGCACAAGTTGTGACAATACTTCTTAAACAAGAAAAATATTTAAGGTCTAAACTTCGTACTAAGCATTACCTTTTATCTCAAATTACGCAAAAACGGCTGACATAAAGCAGTTTTTTACCTCTCCTTTAAATTTATATTTATGCAGATAGGAGGTATTGCCAGGTCACCCGCGATATACTCATCGAAAAGTCAAGCAGAAATCGGTCCAACAATCGAATGTGCCACACACTAATGTGCCACACACTAATGTGCCACACACTAATGTGTCACACACTAATGTGCCACACACTAATGTGCCACGCGGAAAAGTGTAGGGCGTCCACAAAACGCATGAGAACTGACGCCGCAAAGCCGAAAATGGAGCGCAATACAGTACAGTGGGAGGACCACGCGAACGTTTTCATGGAAACCCTAGCGATTGTGTCCCCGAACACAACCTACCCTAATTTTTTACTTTGATAGAGAGATATATTATTCTATTTGTAACAAATTTTGTATAATGTATATTTGTGTATATGTACTATCTATGAAATGTATACCTAATTAGCTACTGCTAAATAAATGAACTTTTATTATTATGGGGTTTGTCAGGTCTTGACAAGCGCCCACCCCAAGATACCTCCTGGGAGACCCTGCATATTTAATAATAATTAATTAAATATCATTTTACACTTATTGTTAATTAGATCACATTGAAAAAGCACAACGGTTCATCAAACTAAATTTTTTGTAACTTTTGCCTAATTTTTTCTTTTTTTTTGCTGCATGCCTAAAAGGTAAGAAGATTCTGTATGACCAGTAATTCACAAATTCGAGGCCAACTTAAAATAAATTGTGTGTATTTTAATTAAATTGTTCTTAAATCTGAGAATACGTTAAATAAGTAATATATAGAAAAAATTTATTACTACTTATTACCACATTTCCTTTCTATATTTTACAATTATAATAAAATAAATCTACAGCAAAATGTTTTTACTATAGTAAATTCTTAAAATATGACGCTAATAGTTATACTTATAGTGTGAAAAAAATAAAAGAAGTATAATCTTAAATTATGTAGAAGACAGATTCAAATAAATATAAGACATAATTTGTGATAGAACAAATTTTAACCACTTTTTTAGCCTCGAAGGATTAGGGACTCCATAGACTGTTTAATGCTCATGCCCAATCTCACCTGCAAAAAAAAAAAATTGTTTCCGCGAACACTAAATGCGTCTGGTTGACAAAGTTGTAAAATAAATTGTAAATAATTTTATAATAAGCAGATTCAGAACTGGAAATGAATGTAAAATTACTAAAAATGTGTTTTTTTTTTGTAATGAAAGCATTTATAAAGTCTCTTAAATTTTACTAAACAATGTTTTAATATATAACAATAGTTATTTTAACCCGAGTAAAAATAAACGGCGGCTTTATTATGATCGAACAAAGGGCGCTTAGCATTACAGTGACAACGATCTTACAGAATCCAACTGACTCTTCAAAAACTTTAAAGGTCGTACGCATACGGCACCCAAATTTTAAGCAAAAATGGAAACAGCCGTGCTCTCGGCGTACAGCGGCCGTCTAAAGTAATAATTATTACAACGGTCAAACACCATCCGTCTGGCGGAAAAACTCGGACAGAATTTCATTATAAACATTCAAACGGTAACCGTTGTACGACTGTTGTACCACTTTAGATATTAAATAATTTTATTCGGGAATAAATTATCAATATTTAGATTTACTTGAATCTCTCAACAATATAAAGCAGATTGAGTGTAATTCCTTTAAGTGGAATCATAGCAATTTAATGCTATTTGTGGATCTGTACAAAGCAGACAGAAAAGATTTGACTAGCTTCAAAATCAAAAACTTTATCAGAAAATTTTCAACGCATGAAAAAATCAACAGTTTTAATTTGAGTCCTTTAAGCGGCAAATCGTAAGTAAAATCATTTGCTAAAAAAAAAAAACTTATAATCTTTGATCAATATTGTCAAAAACAAAGCCGCGTATTAATTAATCGAGTGCAAAATTCTTCAAAACGCGACAAATTACGGCAAAATTTTTAAAGGTACGGAACTAATAATGAGCATATATTTGAATACGAGTTCTTTCTGTATTCTTCTGACCTGTCAGGAACATGTCATGTACTACTCCAAAACTACCCCTAACATTCAGTCAGGATCAGGGACTATTTGCACAGTGACCACTAAGGGCCGGTTTCTGAATGCTTAGTTAACTATAACCAAATAGTCAGAAAATGGTTGCTATAATTACTTATGGGATTGTTATATCGAGTTTAACCAAAAGATTAATCTGGGCTAAGCTTTCAGAAATCGACCCTAAAAGAAATAATGAGTATGCGGGTGACGGTACCGTCTGTTAAGTATTGATATCGCGAACGCAGCTAATATTACTAATATTGTTCTATTCAGCAATTACAGTTAATACAGTTATTTTAATGTAAATTCACGTTTCGTCAATACATTTATAGGAAGTAATTGGCAATGCTCATTTTTATTTGTTGCTATCTTCAACTGCTAATTTCGAATTTTAAATATCTAGTAAGTAAATAAATGTTTTTAATTCAAAATATTTGGAAATATGTATTATATTTATAATACATGGAAATATTAAAGATAATGAATTATTGTTTTTGCTACTATGCTATGTTTAAGTATTGATGGCTCAAACTTTGGAAACACAAAAATAAATTCCCAATTCTAAAATTCTAAAAAAAATTCTTAGTAAGGCATGTTGATGTGAACCGGAATAATTCAACTGGAATTTTTTATCTGATTATTTTCTTGATAATTATCGAATATTTTGCAATACCGTGCTAGCGTTATATTACTGGCTAACTGGACAGCGGTCTTGCGCGAGCACCTTGTAATTAAGTATACTTGTAAGTTGTTAAACGGCAGCATTATGGAGTTTTAGGATTTTAATATATACCAACAATTTCTTGTCATTTACTAGTTACCTACAAAACCTTGAAACGTGTGAAAATTTACATTTTACACCAGTTTTTTATTTATTAGTATTAACTAAAATTTTTCTTATGGAACTTGTGGCTTTTTATTATTGAAATGAAAAGATTTTTTTTATGATTTCAAAAGAGCCATTTGGAACTAGCTTTTATGCAATGGTACATATGACATAAGTAATTTAAGACTTATGTATTTTTTTTTTTTTTTTTTGGTATATTTTTATATGATTTAATAATGTCTTAATACATGAAAAAATATTATAAATAAGGTCGAAATATATTGTTAATTGAAATTAATCCATGTTATACATTTTATGTACCTGGACAATAAATTCGAATATTTTGTAGTTTACAAGATCCCCATACATTGCCGGTTAAATGGGACACGCGATACATCTATGTTTTAATTTACATATTTTGACGAAGAGACAAAATACAAGTAAAGATTTATTTTAAAATTTGTATTGTAAAAAAGGATAACATGTTGGTGATATATTTTTGAAATGAATTAGTTGTAACGATAACAGGTATATCTAAAACATTTGTTTTTACTTTTGCTGTCAAAATGCATTCAGTTTGTAACCACAAACTCTTATAGGTCTGTTTTCAGTAAGGCGAGCAATTTACACCTTCGTGCATGACAAATTTACATCTGAAAACGTATTCTGTTATGTAATAACACTATGCAGTAAGAAGCAAACTTGTTATAGTCGCAACATCGAAAACGACCATATATAAATCCATATTAATCATGAAATATGGATTAGTAAAAGTACTGTAAAATAATAGATTTGAATATTTGTCTGATAGGTATACCTAATGAAAGGTGAATGTGTATTGGTAATAAGTGTTCGTGTGTGATAGTAATCGTTGTGCGATAGTAATTGAAGAGGCGTTGAGAGCTGAATCCATCGGTCAGCCCCACCTTGGGTACATCACCACGGTTCGAGTCCTCACTAGATGTGAAAGTGGAGCTTGTGTCAATCCCTGAGTCCTTGGTCTGGCTATCTTGCGAGCCTTGTCTCTCTTCGTCCCAGCCACCGGGCCAGGCACCATCTTCATGATCGAACCTCACAGTCTTCTTTCTTCTCTCCGTGAACCGTCGATTGTCTGCCGTTACGTCCTGCAGAGCTCGGTGGTGATGATTCGGTAGGATATAATGATTTCGGAGCTGGAGGGGCCAGCCATCAGCAGCTCCTGTGTATGCCACGTTGTACACATAACAACATGCTTCGAGCACGGTATAACCCTCGGATGACGGACACTCATTTTTAAACGACTTTCATACTCTATATAACTTTCACAAAGATTCTTTACATCAGAGATCATTTGTTTAATTATCTGCAAAGCTAAAATTTTCGCATTTATAAAGATTCTAACTGAAATCCTAAAAAATTTGATCTGACTTTTTGTTTGTATGTGTCTGTCTGAAATTCTTATGAGAGCTGACAACTGTCAAAGAATGATAATCATCATATTTACCACAAGGCTAAGTAGACTTTAATCGAGGCAGGCAAATTTTGAGGGATGGCAGAATTTCAATACTCCCTTCAAAAATAAGCTTTCTTTGAACTCTAATTTACAGTATATAAACATGTAAAGAATGTCAAAAAGCTCGTAGCCTACGTCAAAATTTAATGATATGTAATAAGATAAATGCAAAATGCAATAATCTGTTTGCATTCCTTTTTTAAATAGCACTTATTAAGATGTTCAGTATGAACTAGTCTTAAGCTGAATTTACATATAGCGAACAAAAGCAAAAGAACGTAAACGAACAGCGAATTTGATGTTGGTAAAAGATAAAGGAAAACGAACGTTCGATTTCGATCAAGATCCGGCCGGTGTCTTCGGCTTCATTCGTAGTTGATATGAGTACATATTTAAAATTTCAGCAGCTAATTGGCTTGCATATTGGTTAGAATATTGTAAACAGTATTTTAAGTTACAATAATTATAATTTTAAGTTAGTTGCTTAATTTGGGCACAATTTTAATTAAATTCTGGGTGGAAAAAAAAAAACTTGGTTTGGTTCAATTCTGACAGTGAGTGGTGGACTAGCCCGTCGGTACACTGGCCAATTTCCCGGTGGCTAAATTTATTGTGGAACGTTTGAGTTTATGTAATTCTACCCGATTCGAAATCCCTCTAATTATTTCCAGAATTTTTATGAGAAAATCATATTGAGCGACGAAGCCCGAACAAAATAGCCGATATTACAGCGGTGAAAATCCATAAGTGGTTCATCAGCAATCATTACACAGCTAGAGCCACAATTTAAATTTTGAAAAGAATGTTTCCAAACTCCTAGAATCTTTAGAAACGCTCCATACTTTTTACAATCGAAATTAAGTTTCTTAAAGGATTTGTCTATGCCAACAAGCCAACGTTGTTTGCGTTAAGACCATTTAGGCCCGGTTGCACAGTAACCGCTTAAGTTTTTATTTAGGCTTAAGTTTTAGTTTATGGTTTAGTTGTTGCACAGTTTCAGTTTTTGGTTTAAACTTAAGCTTAAATAGGAAAATACTTAAGTGGTAGATTTGTTTTGTTTAACCAAAATAAGCTGTCAGATTGCTGCAAATTTTTGGTTATCTGTCATATTAAAATGGATAAAATTAATTTGGTTGAAGTGAATGAGGAATATGATGATGATTATGAGGAGGAAATGTTATACATTAATTTATTTATTCGCCCTCGCCGCACTCCCGTCTATAGGCATCGGTTTGATAATTTGAACTTGATTAATTTACCATATCAGTTGGCTTAGCTAAGTATTTTTTTATTTTTGACTGTGCAACATCTGACACTTAAGTATTTGGTTTAAGCTGAAGCTTAAGGTTTAGCTAAACTAATACTTAAGCGGTAACTGTGCAACTGGGCCTTAGACATTAAAACCGAGCATTAATTTGTTATATAATAAGTTTCCATGGTGTTATATGCACATATAAGTTAAATGATTCAAAACTAAAAAAAAAATAAAACCGATTAGAGCTTAATTTGAATATTTAAATGGGCCCTTAATGGTGTGAGAAATACTCCTGAAAGAGCTCGCACTTAGCCGTTATTAGATTTCACAAATTGCAAGGTCCAAATAAATCATTTGTATAAATATATTTATTGTTTTGTATTTATTATATGAATTATTAAGATGGAAGTTGTAAAGTTAATTGTTGGCCATCCTACACATTAAAATAGCATATGAGTTTCCCGTTGCCAAAAAATGTAACGTCAATAATAACCTCACTTTGGCAGAAATTAATTCCCTGAAGTTTGTATTTTGTTTTGAAATTTTTGGACCATTCAAAAACTGCAGCAGATAATCTATACAAAAAAAAAAGTTTCCTAACGAATATATCCGAGGTAAGGACATGAAATAAATATTCCTCGCTTTAAAGTAATTCTTCTGCTTTTCAAAAAGAGGCGTAATATAGTATCATTTTCGTCTTATCCATTTTCTTTATTTTTAACTCCACTTTCAATACCATACACATTGCTCTTGCAATAATTATTTCTTCATTGATCGACATACGTACGTGGTTACATACGTACGCGATTTTGCGTGGAACAATGATGAATGGTAACCTTTAATGTAAACATTTCAGGAATTCAGAACGGGAATAATTGATCATTCGCTCAAATTTGTTCTTTCGCGTTCACTCGCTGTCGTTCGCTATGCGTAAGCCCGGCTTTAAAAGTTATAGTGTGGACAAACTATTGGCAAATCTAAAAATGTGTTTATAAAATAAATGAAAACACATAAAACACTTAGACTGAATTTCCATTCTAACTATAAAATCATGGATCTAATACTAAATATATATTTACGAAAAACATTGAAACACATAGAAATGATATAGAATACTTACAATTTAGCTGCCAGGGTGGGACTTAAGATGACTTTAGACTTAAATATTGCAGTAAAAAAATGATGTATTCCGTCATCCCAGAGTTAAACTTAAGAAAAAATGACAAAGTCATAAGACGAACCACAGTTATAAAAGAGACAAAGAGATAGTATGTGCAGAAATAGTGAGCGCGTGGTGTTTCGCTTCTGTCAAACACCCAATCCGCAAGCATGCACCACATATAGACATAAGTTTATTTCACCATTTCTCAAACCTCACCGCTAAGAATTTTTTCATTTTTTCATCTAAAATTGCCTGTCGATTGAGTCTCTCTGTTATTTTGTTTTGTGCCCGTTCTCGATGGCCTGTAAATGTATAAGGGCAATGGTCATCAATGTGAACAGCAACAAGAGCGGCTTCGGAGGAGACCACCGCCGCAGATGGCCGGGGCCTGCGCTTGCACTGCCTCTTTCTGTTTCTGTATCGGCAGCAGTCAACAATGGGAGCAACAACCTTTCTATACTTGTACTATGTTTATGCTATGCTAGGCTATTCGCATGTATCTGCTATACTTTATAGCTGTCGGCTCAGCTAGCACACGGGCACGAGCTGCCACTTCCGCCCGCCGGTTCACATCGGTTCAACATTTTGCTCTGGGATTGTGTTTTGTGAATATTAGAGCTTTCGGCGGTGGACATATTTACACCTTAAATCTTCGCAATGCTAACAAATCTTTCAGATCAAACTAAAATTATTATAATACTTATGAGACTTAGTCGTTTCTACGCGACTTAGAATTAGTCGTTTCATTATTTTCTATTAAAATTTCGTAGGTATAATAAAGAAACCCATTTACCCTTACTCAATTACAAATGTCAGTCTGTAAGTATGGGAGAAATTGTGGTCTAATGGATGAACTTAAAGGGTTGAAATCTAGCATGCTTATTAGAATTTCATAGGTACAACTAAGAAACCCATATGATCTCACTCATATATCTGTCTGTCTGTCTGTACGGGAGAAAATTTGACCAAACAGTTTGGACCTAGATAGTTGAAATTTATCATTTACCAATTTACCAAGAAACCCATATATTCTCACTCAAGTGTTTGCCTGTCTGTACGGTTGTAATTGTGGGTGTACCTAGAGTTGAAATTTGGCATAATTCCAGTGGAGTAACAATCGCGTGTGTGGATGTGATGACACACGGACCCTACGATTTAGAGGGTCCAACGCAAAAAAAGACCCTAGTATGAACCCTGCATGGACATCACTAAAAAATCTTAAATGGGATCCAGTCTGTCTAGTTATGCCGCTGCATGATTATATAGCACTTTGACCTATAAATACTGGAACTTCTAACCCATAAATACTGGAAATATGTTCATATACTATGAAATTTCTATTTGCGGTTTAACGAATAAAATTATAAATAGCAAATAACACACTTGGTAATATTCCACAAAACATTTTATTAAAACTTGATATATATTTTGACTTATTAGGACATCTACTGAGGAATGATTTAACAAGCCAAAATATATATAAAGTTTTAATAAAATATTTTGTGGAGTAACAGCTACATCAATCAATATTATTCAAAAAAATTATATTAAAAAAAAAACCTTTTATTAGGTTTTGCCTATAATAATACAACAAAATTTTGACCCCACCCTATTACCTACAGAGTTTGGTCTACAAATTTGAAAAAATCCAGAGTAAAATACATTAATATGAACCAAAATAATATTTGATTTTGATATGTTAAAGCAGAAAATGTTGTCTCATACTAAAAACCTACGAAACTCTGAAATATATGAATATTCACACTTTTTTCTATAGCCAAACTTAGATCTAAGTTTTTTGTGTGATCTACAAGACGAAGTTTCTAATATTATATTGTCATGGTAAATAGATAGCAATCAATTTCTCAGCAATTTTGTTAGCTATACATTTAGCATATCTAGGTAATTATCATAATTATTAATTTTCATATCGCAGTTATTTCGGTTACAGTAATCTCCCGTTTAACACATAGGAAAGTCATTCAATCTATGTATTTCTAAGTGAGCGCTATTATTGTGTAAAATTATAAATTCGGCTGACTTTCTAAATAAATAAGCTGAGCTTAAGTTATAGTGGTGCTTCTATATTATAGTGTGTTGAATATTATAATCAGGGTTTTTTACTTCTATTAACCGCTGCATAGCATACTAGTTACTACCTATATAACTGCACACTGTAAATGGTGGGCTAATGAACTACTACAAGCACATAATGACCCATACCAACAATATTGCACCCTCCTAATTTAACATTGCCTAGGTGGCGCATAGAGCAGAGATGGTAAGTTCTCCTGCACCATATGAAAGTCACATAGTCATTGATGTTTTGACGGACCCTATTAACCTTGTTTAAACGGGTACTCATTTTAAGTATTAAATACGTAATACTGAATTGCCTGAACAGTTTCGGAAGATGAAGGTTTCGAATTGGAATTCTAAATTTGACCCATGTCCTCCGTATTTTAGTAAAGTATTTCCAAAAATAAATGGCCACCCTCACTTATTGATTCCAATAATGACTGATAGTATAACCATTATACATGCTGCGTTTATGGTTCTGTTAATTACAGTTGCCAGGATAGTAATAATTATTTAAAATAAACGTGTTTTCTTATATGTTATTTAGAATGAACTGTATGTACTCACATGACATTCCTTCACACTTTTATCAAGCTTAGGACTGGCTATATTTGAATTATAAATATAGGCATGTTTAAAAATCGTATTGTTTTAAAGTCACAAACAAAATCATTATTTTTTTGCAACAAAAATAAATCCTAGCAACTTCAAATAATTATACATATGGCTAACTTTGTATGGAAATTCTATTCTATCTTCTTCCAACTTTTTTATTAAAAGTTGCACAGTCGGCACTATATTTTTCGAATAAAAGTCGTATAATTTAATTATTATTGTTTTAGATATAAAACTATCTATTTACTTGAAAATTTGTAAATCTGGTTGTTTTCGCTGCTGATTTTTGCCACGAACAATGATACGTTGAATTGTTCTGTATGGAACACTAGTTAATTCCGCAGTTCTAAGTATAGGTTTGTCATTACCTTCCGAAACTACGTTTTATAAACGTTCAGTATCTGAACTTTACAATCTTCTGACAAATGACATTTTTCTTTAGTAGCCACGTCCACATTTTCGCATTCCACGTCAACGTCCACATTTTCGCACTCCAAATCACCTTGCACAGATTTTCTATTTTCACTACAGAAATTAGGAATTTCTTTAAAATCAAATGGTCGGCAAAGAACCATGTTGATAATGTATGCACGCTATGAACGTTGAATATTAACTAACAAACAAGTATAACAACCCTTAAAATTTAGAAACAATAGGATTATAAATTTGGAAATTTTTTTGAGAAATTTCAAAACTAGTGTTACATCTATTCGATTTAAATTTAAATTTCCCTTAATACCTCTTATATTCTTTTTACAGCAATAAGTCCTAGGATTACTGCTTTAAACCCATTACAGCATTGTTAAGCTTCTTAACAAGAGTGACCATTTCATTTTGGAAATACTATAATGATATAATTTTTCGATTAATCATAAAACTAACTGTTATTAAATACCCGTCAATATGCTGCCGAGCAAGGTATGGCGAATGGTAGAAATTTGTTTTCTGCCTACGATTCAGTGACACTATAAGATGTAATATACAATAATATACATTGTCCGTATTTTAACTCTATGATACATTGTTGATCGAGCACTATTTTGGGACTTTCTTTAGTTAAAAATAGTTGACAGTGTTGCTTGCCGTTTGAAATAGAGAAATTTAATTCAAAACTTGTATTTGTCACTATTTGATATTTAATAATATGTTAAAATTACTGCACTATGTTTAAAAAATTGGCAAATCTTCCTTAATTTAGTTATTTCTAGGATATCATTAAAATGTTTCATGGTATTACCAAAAAATCTCTATACATTCACTCATGTGAAAAATAAATGGCTCCAAAAATATATTCCTATATGTCGTATACGAAGATTGTCCGTTAAATAAGGTCTCCAAGGCGCTGAAGTCGCGAGGAACATTTTACCGCAAGATCTGCTTGATTCCTCGCCTACAAATCCCCACCACTCTGATCTGTCTGCGTCGCTTAATCTTGGTTTGGTAGCCGTCCGCGATGAAGCTCCACTCGCCGCTACCGACAGGTGTGAGTAACTCTTTTTTCTGTGATTCGTTTTTTGTGTGCTAAGGACACTACGCCTATAGAAATTTATCGACAGTTATGTGAATATACTGTATGGACAACAGTGTATGGACAAATTGATCCCTGACGTCAGTAAGACTACTCTTGACAAGATTCAGGACCAACGAGAAGTTGAAAGAAGAGGTCGCACGCTACCTGCCCGCCGCGGCGGCAGAGTTCTATGACACAGGTATACGACAAATGCTAAATGCATCAATCGCAACGGGGATTGTACAGAAAAATAGTAGAAAGTCCAGGCTTTCTAACAATGTATAACTCATTGCAAATAAAGGTGGTTTTCTTTGTGAAAAAAAAATTGGAGACCTTATTTTACGGACAACCCTCGTATTACCATATGTGTTGAAACATCTTAATATTTAAATTAACATACATAAATAAATTTTCAATACAATTTTGATTTTAACACCATTGCAGTAAAAATAATTGCCCAAAAATACACTTACCCACAAAAGTATGTGATATATTTTTATTTAATATAATTATTTCAATTAAATTAAACTGTTTTTATTTTGAATCTGTAGAGCAGGAAACTTATGGTTCTTCATAAAAACAACAAAAACGTCCAATTAATATTTTTTAGCGAGTTTTGTGCGATATACATGATGTACGTGGAGCCGGCGAATGCAAACACAATTAAAAACAAGAATGGGTGGTATATTCTGACAAATTCTACAAATAAAATATACCAAAACTAAAATTTAATGGTTGAAGTATCCGTGAGAATAGCAACTTTGCTAAAGCGGGTATAACTCAGCGGCAAGAACTGTGTGAATTTCCCAATGGACAATGTCTGAAAGTGCTAGAAGATACCGAGAAACAGGACAAAATAACAGAAACATAACGATAATCTACAGTGTCTGATATTGCCAGAAGATACCGAGAAACCAAACAACATAACAGAAGACCCACCCAAGGCCGTACAAGGTCCACATAGGTACTGGACGATTGATTGTGCCGATCGATTGGACGATCGATTTGTGCAATTACAGTCCCTGCGGAATAGAACGTTAACGATTCCAGAACTTCAGGCTTCGCTTGCAGAGGTGCGTACTGGGATAGTTAACGAAACAACAATTAGAAGGAGGTTGAAGAAAGTGGGATTAATTGCCAGAAAATCTGCAAGAAACCCACGACTTTTTCCTGGCCACACTGCAGCAAGACATTTGTGCGTGAATATGTGAATTAGGGAGTGATGGAACGGTCATATATTTTGTTCATATTCCAGGTTTGCTCTGAGCTCACTGTAACGCACTACATGCGTTACAGTGCCTAACAAACGTTTTGGCAGGGGTTCAGTAAATGTATAGGGCGGAATAATGAGCAACATGCGTTCTGAGTTGGTTGTCTTTAACAGGAACAGTGCAACAGCGGACAGGTACATAATACTTTGTTTAGAACCTCATGTAGTGCCCACAGCCTAAAGGATGGACGATGAATTCGTTCGCATGCAATATAATGCTCGTCCACATATTTCCAATGTGGTGACCCAATATCTGGATCCAGTTGGCGTTACCTGTATGATTAGCCTGCTCGTGGCCCGTACTGGAATCCGATTAATATGTCTGGAAAACACATGGGCGAAGATTACGAGCTCGACTGCGTCGGCCAGAAAACCTACAGGAACACGTACTTATGAAGAGTGGGAGAATATTTCGCAAGATGCAGCTAGCAATTTTAACTATGCTTCCTCGAATACAATCTGTTAGCCGGGCGCGAAGAGACAACACTTGCTATTTATTCATAAATTAAGCATTGTTTTATTATTGTTAGTACATACTACCATTTTTATATATTTCTGGTCTCCATAGTTTCCATTGTTTCCGACTATTAATAAAATAAGCGTTTGAGCCGTGTAGTTTTTCATAATCGAATCCATTTTGACTACATTATTGTTTCACATGGGTTACATACCTATGTAAATCACTATATATATATATATATATTGTTTAACTGAAAAAAATTGATCGGATACTTTTGTCGGTAAGTGTATTTTTTCATTTATACCTATGAAATCCTGAAATGTGTAAAAATTTACACTTGACTTCAATTTTATATTTAAATATCAAGTTTTTAAACTTAATTACAATAAACTTTTGTTTTAAATGGTCTTTTAATAGTTTTCTTTAAAGAAAAATACTTAACAAATTAAACTATTCTTGATGATTTGCCCTAGTAATTGTGCAACGATGCGTCCAAATTAATAGAAGAGTTAGTCAACATATCGCCTAGATTCTCTGCTCGGCGCTATATTTTTGAAATCAAGACACTTTCGAATTTGGTTGCAAAACTGACGAGTCCCACGCTTTTATACTATATCTATTTCTATTCTTTTTTAATAAAATCGTTTAGAAAAAAGCCCTGGTTATAATTTCCAAACTAGCAGTGCAGCTAATGAGCATTATATTTGTATTAAACGGGGCGTACTGTAGTATAAAACTGCAGCAGTCTCATAAGTATTAAATATTCTTGCAATATTAAGATTGTAAACTTGAGAAACAGAAGCAAATTTTTACCAGTATCTAAAATCAATTGTTTATGTTCAGTGAAAACCCGTCGAATATTTTTGAATACGCTTATTAGAATATGTCCACCACCAATAAATAAAAGGAGAGAAAGAAACTCTAAAAGCAATCACATACCTTTCTCAGGATCCCTTTCATCACAGCTTCCACAGTCGGGGGTACTTCTTAGTTCATCATCAGAACTACTGAATGATCTCTGCAGTTGTAATTGTTGTGATTGTTGATGGTGTTTGCTCTTAGTTGAGCCACTGCGTTTATGCTTCTTGTTGCTCCCACCAGCGCTAACGACCACCCTGGGAGGTTGACCCTGGCTAGGGATGTCCATCGGTGAGGGCTCCGCGATCAAGATCTCGTTACAGTAGTCTGTGTCTGGATACCTCCGAGGTACTAAGTGAGGATGCGTTCGCATTAAACCCTCTATTTCACCTTGGTAGTACCTTGGATCGTCTTCATGATATCCCTGAAGACATTTTAAAATATTAATTTCTTATAGTGACATAAGAATATTCATATAAACCACTTACGAAGGAAAACCTGCAGTAAATAATCAATATAAAAAAATATATATGTTACTGTAAAAGCCCGAACTACGGTAAATCCTAAGATTTTCCAGTAAAACCTAAGATTTACCAACTCTTTTTAACTAGTAAATCCTAAGATTTACTAGTTAAACCTAGGATTACCAATATACGGGCTTTTACAGTAACATATATACATTTATTTTTTGGCAGAAATCGTGTAAATACTGAAAATTATTCTTATCATACCTATAATGACAAATACAATAAATTAGCAACTTTAGTTTGTAATTTATTACTGACAGAAGAAAAACTGCTAGCCACTGAGATTTCTGGATCAGCCAGAGTATCAATCTTCAAAATAAAAGGATCCGGGAAATGATCAACTTATTCGGTATGGTCATGATCGGCGGATGATCGAAGTAAGATTTTCAAAACAGGTTCTGCAGTGGATGCGGAGAGACGGAAAAGAAGAAGACCTAAGAATTTCCGTAAGTACTTTCCAAATTTATTAACTTAATGTTTCATTTTTTAAAACAAAAAGCGCTATTATGGGCTACATGTAACAAGTGGCACTAACAAACAGGGTCATGAAAATAATCAAGTGACTGCAGTTACTGCCTGGGGCGTAAAATTCTAGGGGTGAAAGTAAATCAAAATTAAAATATTTTGCATCGTATTTAGCATTTTCAGTTTCGGATAAGAGGCGTACGACAGAATCCTTGCCTCGGACGCAAAATAGCTATTGAAGGCCTTGTTAATGGATGGCCGATGAATTTTCGTTAGTGAATTGAACGAACCATGAAGTTATTAATCCAATTTGAATTACAGCTAATGAACACGATTAATGGTAACACGATTTTTTGAAAACTTTTTTTCTTAAAAGCCCTTATGTTGGTGTTGTTTTATATGAAGCACTAAAGAATGGCCGACGAATTTTCGTTAGTGCTTTCCATGACTGACTAATTTCAAGGATCCGTACAAAACCTATATATATTTTAAAACAATTAAACATGCGTACAATACGCAAAGGCGGATCCAGAAGGGAGTGATGGAGCAACCCCCCCCCCTTGGAAAGAAATTAAACATTATTTTAATTTATTTGACGAAAATATAAAAATTTATTGTTTATTGATTATAAATTTATTTTGTATTAAGTAGCCATCCCTTGTAAAAATTACTTAATCCACCCAAACACGACGGTCTACGAGCATCAGCTAATCTTGTTTAAGATATTTGTGGTAGCTGCCTATTTAATAACTAGCTAATCGCAACTAGCTAGGCAAGGCTGACATGGGA
This sequence comes from Liopterus haemorrhoidalis, assembly GCA_963971575.1. Taxonomy (NCBI): domain Eukaryota; kingdom Metazoa; phylum Arthropoda; class Insecta; order Coleoptera; family Dytiscidae; genus Liopterus; species Liopterus haemorrhoidalis. Next base: position 131,955,145 of record OZ020611.1, read on the forward strand.
AAGATGATAATAGTACGCAAAGTAGATGATAGACGCCCAAGAGGAAAATCCCCTTATAGCAGCGGTTCTTAAACTAGGGTCCGCGAAACAATTTTGACATTATTTTTACATCCCTCAACTTTTCGCTTTTATTCAAATAACCATTTAATAAAAATCCTACATGGTCAAGACTTTATGAATTTGTTGTTATCTACCTAGTTATTGACATAACTAAACAATAATTAGTAAAAAAATTTTTTTTTTTTTATTCAACTGCAAGGTATTTGCAAAAAACATATTATAATCTATTTTGACCAATATTTGACCAAGAAATGTTTGTATGAGTTTAACGCATTATAATTTGTAACTTTTTTAATTCTTTTTACTACTATTTTTATTCATTTTATGTTTTTTACCGACCTCCAACATATATAAGGAAGGTATTGTGATCATACCGATTTTGACATTTCGACATTTCGAGATCTCCACGAATTGAGGGCCCTACATAACGTTTTAACTATTTTTAACATGATGTCTGTCAGTCTGTCTGTCCGTCTGTCTGTCTGTCTGCCTGCCTGTCTGTCTGTCTGTCTGTCTGTCCGTCCGTCCGTCTGTCTGTCCGTCCGTCTGTCTGTGTACACGTGCAGAGCAAATTCAGCTAAAAGGATTTTTATGAAACTTCATATTTAAGCTTTTGTCATAAATGGTGAGTTGATCAACTTTTGGTAAAAATTGGTTGACTAGAAATGGGAGTTCACTCGTGTCGATTTAAATATTTTTGAGAATATTTAGCAACAGAAAAATATTTCGAATAAATTTATTTGACAAAAGATAAAAACAATAACTAACAACTTTTATTTGAGACATTTTTTGATAAAAAGAAAAATGTTTCAAAATTTTTTCTAAATATCTATTTTCTCATACTTATATGTAACGTTTCCATGGTCATGATAAATAATATCTCTGTTGGAAAATATTAGACTAAGTTTTTTCTACTCTGATGCTATAATTTATTTTATGCAAGTACTTTGTGATGGCGGTCGGTCCTGTGGTGGCCACAGCTGATTTTTATTCTATATGCTAATAAAAATGTTCATCTGTATAAATGAGTAAGACCATTTATTAAAATAACCAGCGATACATTTTCATCAATATTTATTATAACATAGTGCCCATGAGATTATTGAGTAAGAAATTAAGTCTCAAGAACGACGTAAAATGCCTAGGCTTGGGATGGAGTTCGCAAAAAAAAAAATGTTCAAGAAGGGGTCCGCGGACTATATAAGTTTAAGAACCTCACGGATTTCGCGAATCAACATAAACGGCTCAAGATGGATAAACGTAGTGAAACACAATAGAAGTTAGCGAGTCATAATGTCACCGGGATATGGTGACATTATTGAGTGTAATCGAAAATAGAGGAAGAGACAATGAAATAATTATAAATAAGGGACCAAGAACCAAAATAATCAATTTGTCATCAAATATGAATATAATCATCATTTTGTAGTACAATATTAGGAACTGGGTAGATACAAATTCCAGCTAACAGGAAAATATTCAAACTGATAACCACATAAAATAAAATTATCACAATATATTGGATGCGCTTAAAACAATGGAATATCAAAAGAAATGCATCAATGCCTTTAAAGAAAGTTCTGTTCAGTTCACGTTTTGCTGAAAAATAGTTATTCTAGCAGAAAATATCAACGATTTAGAAAAAATTATATACGGCTGCTAAACGAATCGGACTCTCGGTCAACATAATGAAGTCGGAAATTATGTACACTCGTATAATTCCATCAAATATCCGTATAAACCAGCAAAATATGTCTATTAAATGAATTTCCAACTGTGCAAAGATATCCTCAAACTGTGAAATATTCTTCGAAGGCTGACACTTTCGTGGGGAGCATATGGTAAACTAAAAGACATTCAAATGGTTACTGTTCTAGTCATTGAAATTAAGCTATTTGATAATGCATACACACTAATGATAGATGCTTTTGATACCGAGAGAAGAATGGAGACTAGCTAGGAATATATCTTTTGAAGAGGAATATAAAAGACTGGATTAGACAAAGACTGCTGCGACAGACCAAGGTCTGTCTTGTATAGAACATAGTTAAGCCAAAAGTTCGATGGGCGGGTATGGTGGTGTCCAAGTGATGGATGGTGGAGCAGGAAAATTTCGTAATGGCGTAAGAAAGCGCGATGACTTATCAAAAACTGCAGGACAGCTATGGTTGAAAGTAGCCGCTGATCGTCAACAATAGCGAGAATCCATGACACAATGACTGGCGTTACACTTTCAAATCATAAAACAAATTTGTGGATCAGACAGCACACAAATGTTTAAGAGATATTTAAAAGCAGCAAAAGTCTTAATTAACAGATGGGCCAGGAAAGTACTAGAATAGCAGTTTGGAGACAGTACTAGAAAGCGAGACAAGTCATCTAGTCGATAGATTGATGATAACAGGAGGCTGGTCGGTAATTGGCTGTAAGTGGCACAGTACAGAGAGGATTAGAGATATCAAAAAGGGGGCCTATGTCCAGGAGTGAACGGCAATGGCTGATTGATGTAAGGTGGTTAAATTTACGTTGGATGTAATAATAATGGTGCTCTACAAAAGCAAATAATTACCTGATGATAAATATTAGTAGGTCTTTCACAGCTAGGTTCCCTCTGTCGTATTCTCTGTCCAGGTGACACGACATCTACTCCACTATCACTAGTACTCATGCGCCTAGGCGCAGTCGCCTCCTGCTGCGAATATTGTCTCCTAAGTACACTGCCTGATCGCTGCAACATGGGTAGGTTCTCCTTCTCGGCTGCGCTGTGTGCTCGCTCTAGTTTGGGTCTTTTATCCGAAGGTGTGCTGCCCATCGACATTCCCATTCCCATAGGTGTCAGATCGTCCATTATCTGTCCCATCTGCATGTCTTGCTCCAGACGTTTCATCACAGGATCTAAACCACCTTTACTCATCCACTGACCGGTCTTGGAAAGGAGTTCTTGTTTCTTTCGACAGAGGATGCAGACCCATATCACCTGCAAAAAATATACCTATTATTATCTATTATTATCTGTCCAAACTTTTCACATAAAATGCAGCAAAATTATATCCATATTACTCGTACGTAGATCCTAATAGTAATTGAAATAAATAGTTCTTATTTGCTCAAAAGTCAAGTCTATTCACAGAATCTCCAGCTACTGTATAACATACAATATCCTTTATGTAAAAAAAAAAAAATGTTACAGATAAAGGCTATAATTGGACAACATTTTAGGTATTGTGACAAAAACATCAGTCTGTGTCTGTTTCTTTCCTATATTTCTACAGTGTGATCTGTTTTCTCTTCCTCCATTCCTCTAGTCAAAACATTCAACACTTATATAAAAAATCCGCTAGAGCGGACTTTTCGACTAAGATTTAACTGAAAGACTGTCTCTTTGTTTGCATTGCCGACTACCCCGTTTTAGTATTTATGTTTATAAATTATTAATATTTATATAATTTGAGGAGGCATCTGATTTAGGGGATAAATCAGATGCCTCTTTTTTAAACGACTTATTTTTTTGGTTTGCCAATGTCAAACAAAAAATGCGTGGACAGCGATTTTCATCAAGGAACTGTTGAAGCCTACGAAAACCATGTTTTTGAGATACCAACTTCAGAGTGGAAAAAATGTTTCGAGAATTTTCCCACATATTTAGAATTATTATATATTGTTACATCTTTATGCATTAGGTTTACCGTAATGTTATCCCGTTATTTGAGCATTATTTTTTAATTTTCGTAATATTTTGAAATAAGAACCGTTTTTTAATCACATTAGGTATCGCAGAAAAGTTTAATATAGCCCAACGAAATATTTCGGGGTATATGCGAAAGTTTAGCTATGTATGTAAGTATTCATGGTGAATATCGCATAATTTGTGTACTAGGAAGCTACAAGCAGATCCAGCGAGACGGATGGAGAAGTGTAGAATTCCTCGAACCAGCGGTTCTTAATTTCTATTCTTCGATCTATTGTTCTTTTATTTATTTTGTGGACCTGGTAAGAATCTTTTCCCAGGTCCTAGGAAAAGAAACTTTACCACGTGCCCGACGTTTGCTCTAGACTCCCCTGCCTACAAGGTTGTGTTAACATCTGTTTTTCTTTGCCTTCTCGCTTCCGAACTGACCCATTTTTAAATTGTTTAGTAACTATGAACGAAAAATAGATAATGTACGAAAATGTAGTGATAAAAAAAGTTTATTGCCAGCCTGGACAACCGGCTTCATCGACATCGAAGGTAGGATTCTCACCAGTAAATAGAATGTCATTAATATGGTGGGATAAGTAAGAATTTATTCACTATGGATTGAACAAAACGATTATTTATTTAAAATATTGTCTTCACTTAATGAATGGAATAAAATATTTAAGTTAAAGCATCAAGTTTTAGTTAATAAGAAAGGTGTTACCTTAATTAATCATTGCGCCTTTTTAACATCTTTTGTGTTGGATTTGATGTTATCCTATAACTTGATAATTCTGCACACGTGTTTTTTTCGAAACTTACAGAAAATAGCCGTGTTCCTTAGGTAAGTTCTAAGCCATCCAGTATATTCGCATGATATTGCACCGTCAGACTATCACCAATTTTTTATATCTTCAATTATTTGTTTAATGGAAAAAAAATATGATCTGGAAGTAAATTGGACAGTTGCAGTATTTTATGCTCCAAGTACAAGACGATTTATATAAGAGAGATTGAAAAGCGACCTTTAAGATGAAAATTGTCATCAATAACCAGGACAATTAAAAATTCAATAATTTATAATAAACTGTTCAAAAAGTTATTTATTTATTTTTTTAAATTTTTTACACACATCTCATAACTTTCTTGTAGATCTAATATTATATTTTATATGTAACAAATAATATTGTACTCCTTTATATACGGTGCTCATAATCTTAGCAATTGCAGCACCTTGAACATATAAATAACAAAACAAAAGTTACTTACATGATGTCAACAAAACAAGTATATATACTGTACTTTATTATTAGTTGGTTTAGTGTAGCTTAAAAAACGATTGAAAAAAAATTATAGATCATTTTTAGTATACACGTGTTAAATAGGCGAGAAACTCAAGATTTACAATTTAAGACCTTGCAACGTGCGTCACCTCGAGAATATGAACGAAGACTGAACGAAACTGAACTGTGTGTCGTCCTTTTATAACAAGCCAAGATAATCCTGATAACAATCATACTTAGATAGAGTCAGTGCCGGCTCTAGCAGTCCTGGCACCCGATGCAATTTTTAGTTAAGCACCCTTAAAAATTCAAGTAATGACAAAAAAAGGAAGACAGATTCAAGTGAATACCAAAAAATAAAGGCGCCTCTCAAATATTCATTTCAGCACCCCTTGAAGGAGGCGCCTCGATGTGGTACATTATCTCCTTACCTAGTAAAGCCGGCCCTGGAGCCAAATAAAACAAGACCCAGGGCCGGCGTCACATGGACGTTTTGGGTAACTACCTAGCGGGCCCCGCACCCGCACAATAAACAATACAAAAAGTTTAATGAAGTACAGTCAGTGCTAATTTGCACAGGGTCCACAGAGATGAAGTACAGTCAAGGCTCACTTTCACAGGGACCCGCAAAGTTCGAAGCCGACCCTGACAAGACCTATACCTTAACTTAATTATCTTGGTACAATTTTAACACGTGGCTCTTCAGTCGATCTATTTTAAAAATCAGTCTCCTTCGCAATATTCATACAGTGATATCAGAAAATAATTAGCTTTTTTTAATAAGTTTCGCTTAGCAACAAAATTATGCTGAGTTTTAAAATATGATATCTATAGTGTTATTATAAAGGATATAAATATCTGATGTTGCCATTAACGAATGATTCTATATTACTTTACTTTCTATTTCATCAGCATCATCTTTCAACTGTTTTAATCCTGTGCTGTTTTCTCTATCTTGAAATTCTTACAGCCAGTTTGTAAAGATGCGAATTAAGTTATTAGTCCAGAGAGTAGGTGGTTTTCCTTGGTTACATTTGTCAGCCCATAGTCTAACACATATATTTAATACTTATATATAGAAGTATTAAATATATGGTTCTAATACGAGAATCTGCTTGGACCATCTGTCGGTTGTTGTGCTAGTTAGATGTCATGCCCATTACATGGAATTACTTTTATCAGGAAGTCAGTTAGTTTCATTTGTAAACGAATTTTAACTTTTGGTATTTTATCCCCCAGCGTTATATCGAGCATTACTAGTTCCATAGCCCACTGAGTAATATGCTGCTTTCTAGCATTAATTTAGCTTATTTCATTAATTCTTTGTTCATTATTCTTTTCATAAACGTCACTTATTATCATTATATTATCATCGTTATCATTTTCTTGTTCAGTCTCGTTATTAATTCACTTTTGAATATTCTCTTTTGAAAATTCAGTCTAAAATTTACCAAGGTTATCTAATTTCGTTGATAATTAAAAACGGGATTACCTAATTATCTAATTCTTTCAATAAATTTATGACTTCTTTAATTGCTTCTTCTGTTTCACAACTTTTCTCGCAAAATGCTAAGAAGAATGTCTTCTTTCAGTTCAGGATCATCTCCATTTTCAGTCAAATTCAAAAGATCTTGCCAGTACTTCTTTATTGTGTCAACCATAAGCCTGTATCCATCAAAAGTTTCGATATCTTTTCAAATTTAAAAGATGAAATTAAAGACAACAAGATTAACAAGAACACAAGAGTTGGAATATTATTCTAAAGCACTGATCCTCTTATGCATTTTGCGTGTATTTCATTCCATCACTAGGTATGGAATAACTATTCCATGCTTCATCATTTGTTATTGTTCACTATAAGGTATACATTACTCCACGCTGAAAAGTAGTGCAAACGGTATCTATACGCGTAAGGATACATTAAATAAATGCAACATTTACTTCCTAAAAAATACTAAAATAGTGGCCGATGTGCGGCAAATTAAACTAAAATTAAACAAATAATAAATAAAAAAATTAGTTTAATTAATTGATTAATTTGTTAGGTAATATAAATTATTCGTTAAGATAAAATGTTTGTTAAAATAATTATTTGGTAAATATCTTTTTTTTTTATTTTTTAGTGGTCGTGGAGAAAACATTTTCATGTATTGTTTGGATAAGGGGCGATTCATTTGGAATCTGTCGATGCATTATCCAAAAAATAGCGGTTGTCAACGGAAGCCATATGGCGCCCCAAGGGGCCACGGCGTATTCATTGGGAGTCACGAATAAAAAATAGAATATTTGGAGGCCACCGCAACTTTCATGAAAATTCATTTCTCAGCGATCCTTTCATTCAAATTACAAAGTTTGTGTACTGAACAAATAATGAAAAACTTGAAAATGTTTCATTTAGTTTACATATAATGCTTAATTTATTTATCCAGCGTAGCCAACACATTACTGTCTTAAGCTGCATTCAGAACTCTTTAAATTAGTCGACTCTGCACTGTACGTTATGCATACGCTTAATAGATTGTTTTAACGTTTGATGTAGAGTTTCCAGCTCTTGAAAATTAGTGAGTTACGAATAATCCGACATCTGTGTGTCTTTAAACTACGGAGACTTCGTAAAATGTTTATTATCTATTATCGTTTTTATAATTCTACTATCCTAGATTCTTACTAAATAAACCTAACCTTATTATCTAAATTGATCATATCTACTGTTTGTCTTTGTAATTTTGAGCGAGGTTTATTAATGATGAATTAGGTTATGTAAAGGCATTCAATATGTACGGTTTCTCCGATAGACTGAGATAGCCAATGTGTTTATATGTGTGTCTCATTAAAACAACTCACTAGCTATAAGTTTAGAAAATTATACACAATCGACAACTAACAACGTATTTAATTTAGAAGTCTGAACGGCTGCACGTCTTACCAAATAACAAACTTTAGTGACAATCTACAGAGTACAAGCTATAGTCTTTATGCTTCTTACATAATAGGAGTAATTATACCAACGTAAATACGTGTAAACCCACGTAGATAAGTACTTGAAATCGTAAAAAATAGAAATTACAAAACGAAATATAAGTAATTACAAAAGGAAATAAAAAGGCCCATCAAAAAGTGCAAAGTAAAAATTTAAAAAAAAAATACTGAATGCGACCTGCTTAGGGCGTGAAGTGACTTTCTGATGCAGCAGAAACAAATGCATACTACCCTATTCTAAATGCAGAAATAGTAATAAAATCACGTGAAATCGCGTGAAAAAGTCGCTACCTTATTGGATCTCGCATAGAGTTTATGGCTCAACAGCCAACGAACGACGAGAGTTCGACTGAATTATCACGTGAGCATTGCATGATTACTACTTCTTGATTTTGAACAGAGTATAGGCAAAAATGTGTATACATTGATAACACTAAAAAAACATGCTTAACAAATAAAAAAAATATGAACTATATTGAAAATATAGTTAATATATGCAATAAAATACGGCTGAAAAATTGTCATACAGACAAAAGGTAAGTACAGTTGTTTTCACCTAAATTGGCAGGTGGGGGTACCTACGAGCTACGCGAACTAACTCAGTTCACTGAGTCTGTGGGACAGAGAACGCCCAGAAAAAAAAAAAAAGATATAACTCTCCAACTGCGATTTGCATGTTGTACTTTATGCAGTTACCCGTACAACGGTGGAGCATTAAATGAGCTCCATCCGATATTATTTACCGACTATACTGCGCTTTTAACTGCGAACTGCCAACTTAGATGCAAACTGCTGTATCACTTATTTGTGTACTATACAATGAATACTGCGAATATTTTACTACGAAACTAAATTTTATGGGTAGAATTATTCACGGATTTTCCACATTCGTGGGGACCTCGGGAAGGTAACCCTTGCGAATATCAAGGGTCGATTGTACTCCAGTTTTTTAATGACAGTTTCTAAGGCTATTAAGGTTCAGGTAAAGGTCTATTTTTGTCAATAAGTAATTTCTTGTTTGCAAAATTAAAAGCAGCAAAAGAATTTTCATAGATTACGTCTGAATGTATCGAAGTCATTTCTATAACCGTGATATTAAAAAATACGTATGAAAACTATTTTAGTTATTCGAATTCGGGGATCCGACCATAAATAAAATAGAAACATATAAACTCAAAAATAAGCCAGACGTGCGTATAAAAACCCTTTTGAGCTAAAAAAAGGGATGCCGTGCATGCCTTACTTCCATGGACGCTATGCCATTGAAACCTAGTTACTGTATATTTGTTGATAATTCAATTGCCACAACTCATATTTTAATAGAGCACTTTGTTCTCTCATTTTATAATATATCATATTAATTTAAGTGTTTCGAACATTCTCTACTCTACTACCTATCGATAACCAAATTTTCTTTCCCTACATTGTGTTTTAATAAAACTTGCTCAGAAAATATGGTTTTAACTGTATTAAACATCAAATGATTTATTTACAGGACCGGTTCGAGCGGTATAATAAGTGCGACGTCTCATTAGGCTTTCATAAATTACTTAAATTTAAAATTGTTTAGTGTTTTATTAGTTAAAAAAAAAATTTTTATGTGAAGTGTGAATTTTCACACATTTCAGGGTTTCGCAGGTATTTAGTAACTGAATGATGATTATTTGGGATGCCAAAACAAATTTTATGTCAAAATATTTTTTTATGAATTTTAATTCGAATGCCTAATACCATTAGTTAAGTTTCTAAATATGTGCAGTATTTTTTTTTATATAGCAAGGTTCATTAAGATTTTGAAAATTGCGCCTATGGCTTCCATTGGTTGCTTAAATTATAAGCCCCGCCCTCTGATTTCGTATATATTCAAACATAAAATTAAATTATAATTTCAACACTTCCCACTGGTTATTAAATTTACGCTTTTAAAAATTAAATGCAACATTTACCAAAAGTTAAATAGAATTTTGGCAAAATAATTTAAACAAAATAAAAATGCAAAAAAAAAGAAAATTTAAAATTGACAGGAATCGAACTCTAGTTTGCAAATTACAAATAAACGACAAAACGCACTACGCTACGAGCGCTTACTTATCTACTGTGTTACATAGCGATTAAATATTTAACACGTTTTAGTTAAAAACACAAAAATGCGTTCTTTTCCAAAAATCTGATCAAAAATTCCTATTGTACTATTCCGGTTCACACCATTGTACATTACTTAGAATTTTTTCAGATTTTTAGTTTAAACCATCTGGGCTACAGGATGTGAAACAAATTTTTTTTTGCACAATTTTGGCGAAAATCGCGTTAAAATAATTTATTTTGCAAAAATAAAATTTTGATCGTTAATCCACGTACTAAGGGCTTTCATTTGATACCCTACTCAGACTTTTAAAAAAATATTTTTTTTTTCGATGCGCACATATTTGTTTATATTTTTAGGGGGATATGTTTTTTCGATGTTTTAGATGTTGTAGTATTTTTTCTATGTGCGGGTCAAAGAGTTGTATAAGCATGCCAAATTTCAACTCTCTAGGTTTAGCCGTTTGGCTACAATTTTTACCGAACAGACAGACAGACAGACGACAAAATGACAGTATAAGGGTTTTTTAGTCATACTTACAAGATGCTAAAAAATTGAAGAGAAGGAAAAATTGAATCGACAAAATGACGATATAAGGGTTTTTTGGTCATACCTATAAAACCCTAAAAATGAGGTGGTGTGAATTTTCGCACAATTCAAAGTTTCGTAGTTATTTATTAAATGAAAGAGGCCAACAAAGAACCCGAATGCTAAAGTGAGTGTTCATATTATTTGAGCCGCATGGAGGAAGACGATATTTTGGAAGTCAAAAATATATTCAGATATGTTTTAAAATTACAGTTTTATTTTTATTTGGCATTCTTATATAACCAGCAACAAAACAGTGTGTTCATTTTAAATTGCTCACCATTGCTATCTCGAGAACTATAAGAGCTACGAGGTTGCTTAAATTAAACAACAAATGGTATTTTACAGGAAAATATCAATGAACGAAGCAATTTTTTATTTCGTCCAGTGGTTCTCAAAGTACGTTGTGCAACTTTCTTATTTTAAATAGGAACACATATCTTATTTTTACATATTCGATAGAGTATTCTATTCTGATTTCAACGATATAGACAAGTCAAAGCCTTACATAACTAAATAATCAAACAAAACGCAAATAAAATTTATTTAAGTCCGTAATATTGGAGTTTATTAAGCAAAATAAAATGTCAAAGGTTTAGAACGTTTTTTAACCTAAACAGTAAGGGTAGCAAAAAACACTTTTGCCCAAAGCGTAAGTAGTAAATCATGCCATATAATATCAAATCGTAGTCCAGTTATTTGTTTAAATGAAAATATTAAAATTGTTTATCGAAATAAAAGTTTTTTTAAATATACTTTTCGTTTCTTAATCTACGCTTAATGAGCTTTTATTTAATACCCCACAACAACATTTCTTTTAAAAAATAATCATTTTTGTGAAACAAAAATTGCAACATTTTCCAAATACATAATTTGATCAAAAATTCGCGTTTTTTTGGTTTACATCAATATGAATCAGTGCATCATTTAAATAAATAAATCACAAAAGCCGCATTCAGAGCTCTTTAAATTAACACGTTGTAGACTGTCGTTGTTACGTTGTACGATATGTTTTTATGCATTGTTTTAACGTTCTACATGACATTCACAACAGTTAGAAATTAATGGGTTACGAATAGTCCGACATCTGTGTGTCTTTAAACCAACTACATGTCTTCGTAAAATGTTTTCTATCTATTTTCGTTTTTATAATTCTGTTGTCTTAGATTTGAACTAACTGAACCTAACCTAATTACCTAAATTGATCATATTTACGTCCGTCTTTGCAATTTTGAGCAAGATTTGTTAATGATGACATTAGGTTAGGCATATGATATCTATGGTGACCGAGATAGCCAATGTGTTTATATGTCTGTCTCATTAAAACAACTCATAAGTTATAAGTTAAGAAAATTATCCACAATCGACAAAAAATAACGTATTAAATTTAGAGGTCTGAATGGTTTAACGCGTTACCATATAACAAACTTGTTAGTGACAACCAACAAACTACAAACCGTAATCTACAGTCTATTGATTTAAGAGCTCTGAATGCGGCTTAAATTACAAAGATGTAAAACCAAAAAATATTAGCACATTTTTGGCAAGAATCGTGGTAAAATAAAGAACTCTCTCTCTCCCTCTTCTTCTCTACTCACTTTTAATACAATACAATAAAAATAAAATATAGCGACAAAAAAAAAACGATATTTTTCGAAAAGTTAATTTAATCATAAATTCCTATTGGACTATTCCGGCCCTTATAAAGGATTTTATAAAGGAAATATTATAGGAAATAAAGTGTGGGAGAAGATTTTTTTTACACATTTTTGCAAAAATAGAGATATTTATTTTTCAAAAATAAGTTTTTCCAAAATATAGTAATATCTGTATTAGGTGGCTCTAATAATAATAGTACCCACTATAGTCAATAAATATCTATGGCGATATAGCAAGCAAACAAGCAAAAAAAAAAAAAAAAACGCAAATGTAAGTAATTTGTTAATACCCTTAGTCGAAAACAAGCCAATATTGCAAGAAGATAATTGGATTGAAAATCAGAGGGCAAAAAAAGTTGAAAGACGAAAACAGATAGATTGTAGAGAAAGATGGTAATGAATGCAAGAAGAGAATTATATTGAAAATCACAAGGCAAAATTAAGTTAGAAAACGAAAACAGATATGGCGATGTACCGTAGAGAAGAAAGGGAATGAATGTGAAAATTTTTTGAGCCAAATAAAAGCCCTAGTGATGAACCGTACCAGATAGCAGTATTTCGTTGTGGCATTTTATTCACTTTGAGGAGTTAGAAGACATATTATTTATTAAGTTTATGCAAAAGTTTTTTTTTTTTTTTTTTCGCATGTTTTCGATTTATTTTTAAATATTTACTCTTGCTATCTATGATCTTTTGCAGTCTCTCGGATAAATTTCGAATTCTTGCACGAAAAAAGATTTGGAGGAAGTGAAATCGTTGATCTCAACCCGGTTTAGGACAGCTTGCTGCGTCCACGTCGTCACAGCCGTACATTTATTGCAGTTATCTTGCCGCAGGGCACGTAATCGCAGAGCCATCTCGCAGCAGGGTCAACTCGCTGGTGAACTATCTTGCAAATTGTTCCATTCCAATCTCAACCACACCTCGAAAGCATTGTCCATTTAAAGAATTCTTCATTGATTTGAATAAATAATAATCCAAAGGCGCCAAATTATACGCTACGGTATTGGAGAGCTTCTTAGTCCAAGTTAAGGATGATTTGCTGAGTAGTAAAAGCAACATGCGGTCAAACGTTATCGTGAACCAAAATGTTATTGTGAACCAAACAGAATAGATGATCTATTCTGTTATATTTCGTCGATCAAATGCTTCAGTTAACAACTATAGGACTCGGCATGAACTGTTTCACCTGGTTGGAGGAGCTCGATAAATAGTACACCCATTATGTGCCATTAGATGCACAGAAGAACCTTTTTGTCATGAATGTTTAGTTTTCCTTTGATGATAATGGCTAGATTACCATAAATGTATGTGTTTAGGATTGATAACAATGATAAACATAACTCACTTTTAGTGAATTTTAAATAGCGGTCAAAAAAGTTTGGAGACCATTGGTCTAGTGTACCACAAAAAACCGCAGGATTCTGAAACCAGTGACAGCGATGAAGACAAAGAACCAACACGAAGTGGGCCAAGCAATGAAGAGGCTTTACAGCATTGGAAACAGTAATGTCTTGGTATGAACGACAAGAAAAGTGCATCCCGGGTCAACTACTTATCTTAAAAAGGAAGTGTTATTTGGTTGTGAAGAAAAGAGGACAAAAACAGGTTCAACATAAATTAATTGATTACTTTTCAAAATAGTTATGTTAGGTTAGGATATTAATTAAACAAATGCGGCAGAATAACTTATGTAAACAATAATACAGATGTATGTACTTCTTTTTTTCTTATTTTTCTATCATATCTATTATCCGAAAAAATCGTTTATCCGAACTACCATTGGTCTCAATTAGATCGGGTAATTAACGCTCTACTGTAATTGTATCAGAGATCTAAAATAACATGTTGTCTACATACACTATGCAAACCATGAGGGGAAGCTTTTAGATGTTGTCGGTGACATAACTATGGGCCCGCTACACTCAGGGCCGATGGCTCCCGGCCCATCGTTATCCTAAATAAAGTTTTATTTTTATATTTTTAGTCACTTGTTACCTCGGAATGCCTTTTTTAGACAGTAGTTGGACAAAAAAATGTAAAATATGAAATTACACCGCTAGATTGTTTTTCAAACTGTTTCTGCTTTGTCTTTTAACTTAATTAACAATAACTAAAACTTCTGCTGTTCAATATTAAAGCGAAAGTAAAAATCAAAATACGCTTTAACAAGCAAAATTGAATGTAGCGGTCCTGTTTATATAATCAAGTTTAGTTATGGAGGTAGTTCAAAAGGTACAGGTAATGCAGTTCAATATTCTCCCTTCCATAATGGACTATACCATAATATAATATATGAGAAAACAAATATTCCGTGAATTAAATAATTTTAATTTTGCTTTAAATTAATTCTGTAACCAGTTTCAAGATTAGTACACTTTTATGATTTATGTATAAGAGTCACGTTTAACTTGGAAGATTTATCTAGTTCTGCAAAACTTAATCGTCACACTGTAAAGTAATGGACTCTACCACAACCTTTTTTTTACAGAAATGTTGCAAAAAAGTTTAATAATTAATTGGTTGTGCTATCATGTACTGCAAATATTAGTTCATATTTATTTTATTACTCTTTAATTACTAATTTAAGATTAATACTTTGTTTTTGGTCTGGTAATATTTTAGAAATTATTTAGTCCGAAAATGTTGCATACTGTATAGTAGATCTCAACCTTACTCTCTACCTCGGTGAAACCCATCAAATACTTGAAATTTTCAGGGAATCCATATGTTTATTAACAATGCTAGTTTTACTACAAATCTAACTAGAATTAAAATTTAAAACTTCGTTTCAATGAAATTCATCATATCTAGTACACTTTATAAACTCGTATATCCAAGATAGTTTTCAGACAGCATTGGATTACGTTAATAACTAACTAAAATAATAATTTCATCTGGAAACCCACAAGCATCTATCCTAAGCCCTCTTTTTTGTGCATTTATTAACGACTTTTCGAGACTGTCGCATGTTTACTTTTTAGGGTTTTGTAGATTTGACGAAGAAACCCTTAGACCGTCATTCATGTGTTTGTTTGTTCGATAGGAACAGCTGGACTAAGAGAGTTGTAATTTGGTAGGCTTATATAACTCTTTGACCCACATATAAGAAAAATATTGAGACATCATCAAAAAACCATATCACCTTAAGAACATCAACAAATACGAGGTGTGTAAATTAAAGGTGCGTTCGGCATAACTGGACAGTGTTAACTCTGTGTCGTGCAAGTTTTTTGTCCCGTGACCACTGTGCAAGAAAGTCAATGACGAACGCTTTGTTCAGATTGGGCAATTATTCAAACTATTATTCTAACTTTTTTTTTTTTGTAAACAAATAAATTATATGTGTGTGATTACATCAAGTCTGTCTCCTGCTGATTGTTTTGTACGATAATATATAAATGGCGCATGAATGTTTTGCGATGCTTTTAAGTAATATAAAATAAATTTTATTTGATGAGGAAGTCAATTCAGAAGAATATTCTAAACCAAAAAATATTTTGGAAAAAGTGTTTGAATATGCAGAGAGTACTGTTCCAAACATGACTACAAATCAATTTAAAGTACATTTCCGCTTGTATCCAGAAAATTTTAAGTGGATTTTTGTGTGTATTTTGAGTGTATTTACACATGAGGTTCATGTCTATACTATTTATTTTACAAATGCTGCAGGCATAAACAATGATATCTTGATTGTTTCCACTTATATTGTTTTGTAGAAATAATATTTTTGTATTTTTACCACGAGAAACACCATTGCACAGACTGCCGCACGATCTGAGCTTCTGACGATTGTGCAACACAAACTGCACTGCACAGTATATGCCGAACGATCTTCGTGCACCACAGAGCACACAGAAACTTTATGACGAACACTTTTTGTGTAAATTATGCAGAATGTGTAGATTAATAGCTTATGCCGAACCTTAAGTAACCGGAATGATTTATTAAATTTTTTTATTCAAATAGAATTACAATTCAATTTTATCTCTCTAAAAATAACTTCCTTGGGAAACTACACAGCGTTGGAGTAAAAACTTCTCCAATCCACATAGCAGTGCTGGAACTTGGATACTGGAATAGCTTTCAGCTAGTCGGTTACGGACGTTTGAATGTTTTCGAGAGTCCCAAAATGACGTCCCTTGAGGTGATTTTTCAATCTTGGGAAATGGAAAAAATAACAAGGCCTCAAGTCAGGCGAATAAGGAGGCTGAGGGGCCACAGGAATGTTTTTACTGGCCAAAAACTGGTTTACTGAAATTGCTGTGTGAGAATTCATTGGTCAAAATCTGATGAACGGTAGTGTGAGTCAAATTCAACTCTTCCCCAATCATTCTGACTGTCTACTGACGATCTGAACGCATAAGATCCCGGATTCTGTCGACATTTTCATCGATTCTTGAAGATAAAGGCCTTCCGCTGCGTGATTCATCTTCAATCACTCTTCATTCTTAAAATGCCTTAAACTACCAAAAAACCTGCGTCCTTGACAAAACACTGTCTCCGTAGGCCTGCTGAAGTTTTGCAAAAGTTTCCGTTGCACTGTGCCCAAGTCTGAAGCAAAACCTGATAGCACACCATTGCTCGAAATGAATGTCACTCATTTTTAGAATGCACTAGAAAAAACTGTTTCACGAAATAAATCGCTACGGACAATAAAATTACTCTAGCGAGTTCAAACTCGTACTGAAGGCGTATCACATGTTCACCTGCCGCCCCTCCAAGTCCCGCGTCCTAATTGTTGCCAGATCAAATGCTATGTTGCCAGTCCGATTACTTAACTTACATACCTCGTATATACTTGTCGAAAATTATTTTTCATATATATTTTGATTGGGATACCAAATGAAAGCCCAGATTAACGTTCAAAATTTTATTTTTGACAAATATATATATTAATGTGATTTTCACCAAAAATGTGCTAAAATATTAAGCACATTTTTGGGTAGGTTGTGTTCGGAGACAAAACCGTTAGAATTTTCGTGAATAAATTCAATTTTGATCGTTGGATCGATTTCTGCTCGGCTTTTTAACGAGTATATACTAACGAGTATAAGAATTTTTAAAAAAATTTGTACTCTTATCCTAAGTATCACAACCAACACAGTATTAGATATCACTTATAATACCTTACATCGACAGATCTCGAGATAAGTTTTCGAGATTCCAAGTTATACTGGTTTTAAGTTTGCGCGGCGCAGCCGAAAGTCCCAAAAACGCCGTCCCAGCCCAGGTTATCGCGGCGCGCGAATTCGAAGTCTTTGTTTCATCAGCTATCGAGTGACCCTAGGTTGGTTTGGTTCGCGTCGATAATACAGACATTATTAGACCCAACTCGATGCCCATTTTTTCGTAAAGCTCCACTTTTCATATTGGCCACTTAGTACTAGTCTGATTTTGAAGACGTATCCACGGCAAAAAAAACCACGTCCTGTAGACAAGTGGTTCCCAAACTTTTTTCACTGGCGCCCCCTTTTTGAAAAGTTACTTAGTCGTGGCCCCCTTATGGATAATATTTGAGAAAATAAATTTTTTAGGACATTTTGAATTACAACTTTATTGATATATACATGATCAGTATATATAAATAATTAGAAAACAAAAAATTATTATACGAGTTATAAACAAGAAAAATAATTAAATTAAATTTAAAATTATCAATTACGTTACATCAATATGAACATTTTTCAACTTCAATGGGGTCGTGGATTTGTTTTTTAGCACACAGTTCTTCCAACCGCGGGGAAGTGCGATGATATTGCCACACAAATATCATTTTCCACTATTAATTGGTTCTCGTATTTAGATTTTATGAAGACCAGCGTAGAAATTTCACACAAGTATGAAGTTGTAA
Organism: Liopterus haemorrhoidalis; assembly: GCA_963971575.1. NCBI lineage: Eukaryota > Metazoa > Arthropoda > Insecta > Coleoptera > Dytiscidae > Liopterus > Liopterus haemorrhoidalis. The sequence goes on from OZ020611.1 coordinate 131,973,326, forward strand.
AGGATAAAGTGTTTTTATTGATTTTTTCGATAAAATACTATACTCGTTGATTATTTATAACCAGAATCTCGGTCGGTTTTTTGGATCAAATTTGTTTTTTAGAGAAGTATCAGAAGACAACTCTGTTCACTGCTTTTTCAAAAGTTGATTATTCTGCAGTGTCATATGCACTGAATGCAAAAGGGTTTCTATCCATTCATGTTTTATAAGCTTTATGTCTTCAAAATAAGAATCAAAATATTTTTTAGTTCTTTTAAATCTTCTAAAAATAGGTGTTAGGGCACTGCGGTTGAACAATATTGTAAATTGTTGAACGCATCATTTTGTAAATTTAAAATCTAATTTTCTAGTAAATGCTATTATTAAATTTGTAGAAAAAAAGGCAAAGTTGGTTGATAACTTACAAATATAAGGAATTATTTTATTCATCAAAGTCACCCATATTGCCTATACACTTTTGCCATTTAAGCAGCAGGTTGTTCAGACCGTTGGTATAAAACCCTGGCGGACGAGAGTCAATGAATTCCTGGAAGGCCAGTTTTATAGCATTGTCGGAATTTAACTGTTTTCCTATTAAAAATTTGTCCAAATTGCGGAAGAAGTGATAGTCAGTGGATAGAACTGGTCTGGTGAGTATGGAGGATGATGAAGAAGTTCCAACTGCAAGTCCTGTAGTTTTGACACAATAATTTGTGCAGTGTATGGTCTAGCGTTATCATGCAATAAGATAAGAGTCGATCTGTTGACCAATCTAGGTTGTTTTTCTTTAGGTTTTTGCATCATTTCATCCAGTTGGTTGCAGTATATTTCTGCTGTGATCGATGACCCAGGTTTTTTTTTTGTTTGGTTTTTAAGTAACCTGTACGAAATTTGGCGAACCACAATTTGATATTGTCTGCTGCGTAGTAACAATAGAGTCAAATACACTATTAAAGTTTCGCGCGGTCTGCGATGCAGTAGTTCCACGAAAGAACTCATACTTCATAATGGTGCGAATTTCCGACCGTTCCATTTTCAACAAAATTAATTTTTAAAAAAGTTCTTGATAATTTTTAGAGCATACAATGATTTCATTAAACAGGCGTGTTGTGTAACTTTCCAACAAAAAAAAAAAAAAAACAACGGTAAAATATTAAGCCAATGTCAAATAATAAGCTGTTCAAAAGTTGGCAATATTATTAACTACAAATTTTATCCTTGACGACCTGATATATATATATATATATATATATATATATGTATATATTTTTTTTCTGTTAAGTGAATAATAAATGAGATATTTCAAGTGTATAGGTAGCTCTATCCATGCCCCCCATCCCAATATTCATCTTAATGAACATACAAGAAATATTTATTCGTTCTAAACTAATTTTCTTCTGCGCATTTTTGATGGTAAGTGAATAATAAGTGAAATATTTCAAGATTTTAGTCCGGGGTCCCCCGCCCCCCGTAATTCCACAAATATTCCCCAAACAAAAATTCAAGATTTGTTTTCTGCTTCTGCAAATACGTTTTAGATTAGTTTTAGGGTGCCCCCGGTAACTTCCCAAATATTCATCTAATTGAAAAAATGCATAGAACAAATAAGATTTGTTTTCTTATTATAAATAATTTCTGTTACATAGATTTTCCTGTTAAGTCAATAATAAGAAAGATATTTTATGTTTATTAGTAAACTGTTTTAATCTCGAAACAACCCCTTTAAATGAAAATTTTGAGATACCATACAACCTATGTTTTAATCTTAGTTCTATTATATTATCATATCAAATTTCGTTAAAATATGTCTAGTCGTATTTGCGTAAATCTCAGACAAACGGACAGACTGTCAGAAATTGATATTTTTGCGGATATTGTCGAATAATCATACGTACAAACAAAATATGAGGCCGGAAAAAAAACATATATAATCTCTAATTTTATTAATACAGATTATTATTTAAAATTATATATTTTAACTAACAGATGTAAGATCATATAATATAGGCGCTAATAGGCTCTGAAAGTGAAAATACAATCTAACTTTACACAGTTTCAAAACATTTAAAATGATGATATAGTAAATATTTCAATATATTATCAATTAATCAGAAAATATTTTCTAAACACAACCCCTAATAATAATCTAATAAAAATGCTTAATTAACTTCACGTACAGCAAATAAACAATCCCGAAAAACAAGTGGAGTGAACATCCAAACAGGCATGTAGAAATTAAATATGTCGTGATAGCGATATATCATGTGCGAGAGGTAGTGTGGTGTGGTATTGCCGCAGTGTTTGAGGGATTGGGAGGGGGCAGAGGCGCGGGTCCTGCAGGAGACGCGGATATGTTAGACGTCAGTGCCAGGAAGATCTTCGGCGCCTGGCCTCGCTTTTTTCATAGCATCGCTCGACCGCAACCAAATACTCCGACCGTTTTAAAATGCTCGCTTTGGTTTCGGAGCTTACTACAGTAGATTCATCTTGATTTTAGGGGTTTTGTGTGGGTGTGGATGTGCAGTTAAGGCTGTATTTACTATGTTTTTAGGGTTGATGTCTTTATGACGTGATAATAATATCAAATTTTTATCGTTTTTTATTATCAGTTAAGTCGGGATATTCTACAAGATTGTCATTCTGATACGTACTGCTGCAATATGTATACGTTTTCTTGGAATATAATCACTATAATACATGATTGTTTTTCCGCTACTATGTACTTATTATGGTGGGTGTTTGTTTTCAAAGTTCTTCTTAGCCAATAATATGGTAAATAGTTTTTTTTCTAAGATATGCGTCCTCAAAAACTGAAAATGTGCTGTAATAGTGACAGCAGATAAAGGAGGCAATACTAAGGGTGACAATTTATTAGATATTCCATAAAATTACTTGAGGATCAATCCGCAGTAGTTTTTATATTTCTAGAAATATTTTAAAAATTTCTCTTCAATTTCCTTTGATTGCAATTTATATACATTTATTTATTCGAGTTGGGTGTTTTAGACAAAATATATTCAAGCAAATATGTGCCGTAGAGAACGAAATGTAATTTACGTGTATATTCTACATGTAATCTACACGTAATATACCTTGCAGTTTGTCTACGATAGATAAACAACAATGGAAACTTAACCTAAAATTGGCCAGTTATTTGAGAAATATTTTTGATTATCAATTTATGATTATAAGTAGGATTATACTAAAATCGACTCAAAATATCACCCTTTTATAAGCTGCCTGTGTGCAGTGCAACCAGAGCCGATGTAACTGTAAATGCATCGCGTCTGGGTGTAAGATTTTAAGGGCGGCAATTTTTTATTTTTACAGTGCATTTTCCTATTTTCGAGCGAGGCGGGCCACATGCGGTCTCCTAACCTGCTTCCATCTTTCTAAAATTAGATTTTTCTTGCGACTTTTAAACTCGCGGTCATTTTTTAAGGGCGGAGGGTACTCTAGAGGCGCCTCTCAGTACATCCATGAACATTCATACACGACGGCCCTGTGTCTCATTATAATATTCCAAATCGAGTATCATACAAGAAGTGAGAGGCAGATTACAGCTGAAAAGACACGTGCTGAATATGAAAGAGGAGAGAAAGGTAATAATTATTTGAGATCAAACAATATTAACTAACAAGGTTATTTTTACTACAGTGGTAACCGTCACTTTCCTCGTGATCTCATATTACGCGTGTTTATTATAATGCGATTTAAAAATAAAAATTAATGTGAAGTGTGAATTTTCACATAGTTCAGAGTTTTGTGTGTATTTAGGAAGTGATAACAAATTAACCAAAAATTTTAAAAATTATTCTACTATTATCAGTATGGGGTTCTTCGAAAACATCAAAAAACACTATGGACATCAAACTTCATCACTTCTACTGGACTGGGCTAACTGCACTAGAAAACTAGCAACACCTGAGGAAGCCAACAAATAGTTGGTGAAACGTTTTGTTACTTAAATAAACGTTCTGTCCAAAAAAGCTGAGTGAAATTTTTTCCTACTTCTACTATTATATCAATTGGACGTTAAAAATTATTCTAATATTATCAGCATGGGGCTCTTAAAAATTAAATGCAGCATTTGCCAAAATATAACTAGAATTTTGACAAAATAATTTAAACAAAATAAAAATGAAAAAAAAAACAAAAAATAAAATTGTCTCCTCTGCCCGGGAACCCTAGTTTGCTGCATAGCAAGCGAGCAAGCTAACCATTAGAACATGATACGTCTTCTAGTGTTTTACCTAACTATAACTTTTGTACATCGTCAACCAAAAAACACAAAAAATGCGTTATTTTCCGGAAACATAATCTGCTCAAAAATTCCTGTTGTACTATTCCGTTCACACCAATGTACATTACTTAGAATTTTTTCAGATTTTTAGTTTTAACCATCTGGGCTACAGTGTGTGGGATAATTTTTATTGCACAATTTTGGCAAAAATCGCATCAAAATAATTTATTTTGCAAAAATAAATTTTTGATCGTTAATCCACGTACTAAGGGCTTTCATTTGATACCCTAGTCAGAATTATTTTTATTATTATTATTTTTTCGATGAGCACATATTTGTTTCTATTTTTAGGGGGATATGTTTTTTAGACGTTTTGGTATTTTCCCTATGTGCGGGTCAAAGAGTTGTACAAGCATGCCAAATTTCAACTCTCTAGGTTTAGCCGTTTGGTTACAATTTTTACCGAACAGACAGACAGACAGACAAACAGGCAGACAGACAGGCAGACAGACAGACAGACGGCAAAATGACGGTAAATGAGTTTTTTTGTCATACCTACAAAACCCTAAAAATTTCTCCCCTAAATTTCAATATTTTAAGAAAATAATACACGTTCTTCTATCTAGAGACAACAACCGTACTTGAAATGCGCTTGCCTCAAGACATCTATAGCTATCCTGTTCTATTCAGTCAGATAAATATTATGATCACGGTGTTGCAAACTCGAAATAATTATTAGATCAAAAATGCCAGTGGTATTATTTCGTTTCATATTAATGTGCATTGCTCTGGGTTAAAATGTGCGGGACAAGGGATATTTTAAAGCATTTTTGCAAAACTATTCATGTTAAAATAAAAATTTTATAAATCTACTTTCCATTTTTAATTTACGTCTTAAAAGTTTTCATTTGATACTACACAATACATTTTAAAAAATAAAAACTTTTTTAACGGCACAAAAAATTCAATATTTATTAAAAAAACTAATGTAGTCAAAAATTTGTGTTGAACTATTCCGGTTCCCATCAATGTACATTATTTTTAAGAAAATAGATTTTTAGATGAACTCTTCTGGCAAATAGGGTGAGGGACAAAAGTTAATAGACACATTTTTGGCAACAATACCATTAAAAAATGTGTATTTTAAAAATAAAATTAAGGTTATTTATTGAGGCATTAAGAGGTTTCATTTGATATCCCACTAAATGTTTTTTTTTTTTTTTTTCATTTAACACATTTGTTTTTTTATTTTTCCCGCGATATGTGTTTGGAACTCTCTTTAATGGGTTAAAGATTTGTCCAAGCATGGCAAATTTTAATTTTCTATGGTTAGCCATTTGGCTACAATTTCTACCGAACAGACAGACATATGAGATACGTTAAAATAAATAGAAATAAATAAATAATAGGTTCCCAAACGCCTAGCTAGGTGCACAGGAGCAGAGAAGGTAAGTCATCCGTTTCTAGACCGCCGGTCATAGATATGAAAGCCACGTAGTCAGTGTGACGTATCGTCCGGTCCTGTTATCCCTGTATAAACAGATACTCATTTTAAGTATTGAATACTTTAGGCTGAGTTGACCCCAGAGCTGACTGTACAGTATCGGAAGGTAAAAATCCAAAGGAGGTGGGGGGGATTTGAACCCGGGTCCTTGTGCTCCGTAGGCAACCGTCTTACCACGGAGCTACGGCAACTCATGTGAGACGTTCTAAGGGTTTTTTTTTTTTTTTCATACCTACAAGATCATTAAAAAGATATAAATAACCGATTCGATGAAAAATGAAGAGCAACATGATGGAAGCGAAGAACCCATGTGGCTGAGACCGTCAGAAAGCCTCCAACGAAATAAATGGCTGAATTGTTTAAACATAGTGACATGAACATTCATTAGCTTGCTACAAAAAACATTTACTGAGTTAAAAATGCTGTACGTTAGTTTACTCACAATTCTTTCAGAAAACTAAAATAATGCCACTTACCTACCCACGTCTTTAGAAAATACGAAAGAGATAATCCAAACTAACGAAATCCAGTTGATTCAATATTCGACCGAAGAATGACAGTACCAAAGATGCATAAACACTACGAAATGCAGAATTCTTTGGCCATTACTTACTCGGCAGCAGAATACTGTTCTTCTACATGGTATAATAACCAATACAATTTAAATCTACTCCAAAATCTTTACTACCAGTTCGATGCAACATTCACTCGCTAGATATCAGAAGACGAACAGCTGCAATTCCGATGTGGACAAATAACCATCATCAAATGCGCATTTACGAATTACCTATTCTCCAAGGCCTTAAAGGTTGGTTCACTTCTCTCAAATGTCGTCATAAAATCTGGTTCAACTACTGGGCAACTGATTTAGATTTTTCTCGAAGTCCTGGCAAGAAAATCTTCCTAAAGGAGATCAGTATATACAAAACTCAGAAACAACCCTGCCAGAATTTGATCTACCAAGAATAACATTAGGTTAAACTGTCTGAAAACAGGCCATGCTACGACTAACCATATGCTATATATGTAAATGGGGTATCTACCGTAATAAAATGTGAATGCATAGTGTATATACAAACCATCGAACACATTATTCGAAATTGTCCTCTCTGGGATTTTGAGAACGAATCAAAATATCTCTTTTTACGACTGCTGCACTCTAATGAATCGACCAACTCAATATTCAATTCTCTTTCAAAGTTAAGAAGATCTTTCTACTTTATAAAATGTAGTTTTCAGTTAGTTAAAGTGTTAAAATTTTGCAATCACCTTGCTATAGGAAATAAATAAATATTCTGTAGCTATGCAGGCCTAATATTGATAGATTAATAAAAATTGCATTAGTTTACTAATTGTAGGTTATTTTATTATTTCGGTTGGCACCGATCTCTATCTCGCCAATGTTCGCATTACCAATCCACTTTGCGTTTTTGTGTCATGGGGCGCCGTAACTAATGCCCTGTAAAAGTGCAATGCGGGGGGATGAATATTTGGGACTCAATTTATAAAAATTTGTGTACAGTACTCGCGGGGACGAGGGAGTTTCAAACTACGCTACTGGTGATATGCGATTAGTTCTCGAAATCAATAAATCAGCGTAATGAAAGGAAACTAATGAACTAAAATGATGACAAACCTTGTATTGAATAAGGCGCTGAAAATTGACGATGCCTACATTGAATAAATTGATGTTGAAGTATCTTGGACGTGAAATGCAAATTGACAGAGGCTATTAAACGTACGAAATCTTCAAGAGAATATACAAGGATGGGCAGCATTTCGCAAATTATGAAGAAAGATTTTAAAATGGTCTCCCAATGTGCCTTAAAACGAAAGCTTTCGAACTACGTCTTATGGAGATACGTCTGTGGGATAAAATACCAGAAGCAAAAATTTATCATTCAACAGACGAAACTAACTGACATCCTTATAATAATAGTCTCCATGAAATGGGCAGGACATCTATTTAGCGCAACAGATGACAGATAGTCCAAACGGATTATCGAGTGGAGGCTATGGGCAGATAAACTTACCCACAAAGGCCGACCACACGCCAGGCTGGAAGATGATTTCTTTTACTAAAAGATGTCAATAATTATTGGGTTTTCAATCTTTTCAATATAAAAAAAACTACCCAGTTTATGAAAACACATCAACCTGACTCAACGGCCAAATAAAAGTTAAATTCAATGTAGTTTCAATACATGAGATTTGGCATTAAAAGATGAATATCCAGATTTATTCAAAAAGGCACTTCGTTGTTTGTTGCTATTTAATGCCATTTGCGTAAAAGCGTATTTCGCTCTACATTGCACTGTGACAAAAATAAAATACAGAAGTATGTTGCATGCCACTCCTGATATTAGGATTCAGCTGTCCACAATGAAACCAAATTTTGAAAGGATAATGAAAGAAAAGAAGTTTTCTTTATATTAATTCCCAATTTAAATGTATAATATTTGCTATTCTATAATTTATCTTTTTATTGTATTTAATTTATTTTCAATAAATTATTTAAATTTTTTGATTTATTGTTTTATATTTATAATCAATAAAATTTGTCACAAATTGTTAGAAAAAAAAAAACAGTAGAAGAATTAATAGAAGAATACCAATTGAGACAGTATGGCCCTATACAAAGGATGCATAAAAGAAGCGATACTATAGTAAAAAGGTTTACGGAGCCAGGGTATCTAAAAGAAGACGAGGAGGAAGACCTAGAAAAGAATGTAAGGAAATAAGAAATGTGGTAGAGAGAAGATAAGTCCTTGGGAATGAAGCACGAAGTGGGACATAAGAAAGAAATGTATGGAAAAAATCTGTAACAATATTCCCCCTTGAAAGAAGAAAATTAATAGATATAAAATTCAAACTCAAACAAAGCCCGACAGCCCAACAAGATGGTAAATGGGCTCAACAATTAAGTAAGTAAATAGAAATTATCAAGGTTCCACTATTATTTATTAAGGTGGAAAGATTGTTCGGACCCAAACCCTCCTTGTGTGCGCGCCTGTATTTTTATCATTTAAATCGTGGTTAGTGTAATAAATCACATGATTATCATTTCTAGCCAGTACATGAATTTAGAGTTAGCAATTTGATAGTGTGTTAGGAATGTTAGAGTTAGGAATGTGATAAATTATTTTTTTCGGTTGTGACATACTGTCTAGACATGCACATTCGTGATAACCATAAAAGTCAAGAGTAGTTTTGTATCACATATTAAACATAAACACGACCGATTTTATACACATATTTAGTGTCCTGGCTACATGTCACGGATTTTATAGAGAACTAAACTACCGCCACGTGTTTCTTTTATTTATAATACAGGACTGAGCACTTAGGTCCGGTTTCTGAAAGCTTAGTTAACTATAACCAAATAGTTAGAAAATGGTTGCTATGGTTACTTATGGGATTGTTATATTGTAACCGAGTTTAACCAAAATATTAAACTTAGCTAAGCTTTTAGAAACCGGCCCTAAGAGACGGCTCTAAAGGCGCCTACAGGCGATGTGTTTAACGTTGGTCAACGCTAGTACCAACGTTCGGGGTAACATTTAGCATTGATGGACATTTGTATATCGCAGCATACCGACGATGTGTCGAGTAATAGCATCTGATAGTGAAAATGAGGATATGATCGCAGCTTCGATCCTACTTTTCATATTTAAATTACATTAAAAGTATAAAAAATTACTTTTTAGTTTCAGTAGACTACATCATTAAGCAAAAATAGTTCTAACGCTTCTTTTGAGTTCAACACTTTCGACTGATGTTATGATAAGTATGTTATGATGTTACGATAGCGACAAGCGTATGCAAGTCTACACCAACGTTGGTCAAACCCTTTTGACTTGTGATAAGAATACCGCCTTGGAAGCGAAGGGCGGCCAGCGCCAAGCCCAACGTACGTTGGCTGTAACTTGTGATGCGTTGTTCTTACACACGATACGCGGAACTAGACAAATGTAAACATTGGTCATTACTTGCCACACCGTCTGTAGGCCGTGTGTTGGAAACAGAAGCTATCAAACATACCTATTCTTGACAAGCAGAATTATTATCAGATTCATAATTAAAATATTCTACACCATTCTATTGATCAAAATGATCTCCTGCCAGAGCTTTATCTTGAATTATAAGTTTGTTTTCATCCCATTAAAGGCTCATTTTTGATCAATGGTGGCTGGTACATAAGAACTGCAGAGCTGCAGTACCCCCAAAATTAAATGAATTTAAACATTACACACATTACACACCTTTATAAATTTAATGACCTCTCTCTCTCTCTCTTGCTGTGCGCAAAACAAAGTTCGTCGACAAGTCATGATATACAGTGACTTGATGCGCTGCGTGCATTTGCAGCACCAATTGCTTATTGTATTGCAGCGCTTAGCACTAAGTACTGGGGGCAAAACTCCTCTCGAAACTCTTTTAAAATTAAATTAAATTTTAAAGAATCTCTGAAATAGAATATGGATATGACAAATGCAAAAATAAGAAAGCAGGATATGTAATGTTCTGCACAACACATAAAAAGTTAATTTTCTTAACATACTTCACGAAATGCCAAGAGGTAATAAAGAATATATACTAATACATATTAAATCATAAAATGAAATATTTCTATATTTTATATGACTTTATTTGTAAACGTGTATGTAGTTAAAAAAGAAAATCTCAATTATACTTCTGGTTGTAACCCTCCATTAGAGGTTTCTGTGAGCCGCCATTGTTCTTGATATTATGATCAACCCAGGAAATGCGCATCAATCTCCTATAGATCCATGGTTTCAATTCTACTGTTATTTGTGTGTGTGTATATATATATAGTTGGATTGTTGTTCTTGACGAAAAATGTAGGAGGAAATAAAAATTCTTGAATACTCGTCAAAAATTTTATTATAAAATATTAAGAGACGTGTCTGGTCAAAACGACCAGACAATCTCGAGCCGTCCTGTTCTACACTTCCTGTCTACTCTGTATGTGTTTGGGATGTTTTTTTCATTTTCATTTCCGTATATTTTTTTATAAGAATATACTTTTTTTTAAATATTGACAACGTACTCTAGACTGAGGATGACTGGATTTACCAGTCGAAACGTCTCTTAATATTTTATAATAAACTTTTGACGAGTATTCAAGAATTTTTATTTCCTTATATATATATATATATATTTGTCAGTGTCCAGGCTTCGGCAACATATTATTATATGAGAATAGATCCTCTAAAATTAAAAGTAAGGTAAACTATTATAAAAGTTAATCTATTGGTCAAACATCATCTTGCGCATCGCCAATGCTAGACCCACAGGCAAGAATTCTTTCCACCCTGGTGATAAAAGTCAAAACCGGACTAACATACAACATAATGGCATCTTTCTAAATTTTGCGCTACAGGCGAGTGCCAATTTCGCCTATACGTAACGCCGACAGTGATTATATGGGAACAGAATTGCCACTTCTTTCGATTTAACCGGAGACTTCGGATTTTACCAGCTTGTGTCCAGGTTCCGCGTTAGAAAATTATTTCTCCGCGTCGTTCGAAATGTAAAACACCTTTAGTAAACCCACGTTACATTAAATTTCAAAACATATATTTTAGCAAATGTATCATTTAAAAACAGTTTATACATATATTTTAAGTAAAAAGTACATGTTATAGAAAAATATAAAAATAAAATAAGTAAAAAAGAAGATCTGCATTCGCAAGAATTGCATACAAGGAAAGTTACCAGAAAGCAATATATGTATAGTTCATCATACTTTACATGCATTTATATTTACACTTTACATTTATATTTATTTCATATAGTTATATGTAAATTTCAATTACATGTTTGAACCTCTCATACCGAACATTGGTCCGTAATTTTTATCTTCGTTTGTTATATTTGAATATATTCAAATAAACTTGTGTGTGTTTTTGTATATGAAGCACTTCTATTGAAGCTGTAAGCAGGGCTTCGAACCGTTATTTTTTTCGTTTCGGTTTTCGTTCCGGTTCAATTAAAAAAATATATATCGGTTCGGTTCCGGTTTTCATTCCGGCAAAAATAACGTTTTTTTTCGGTTTTCGGTTTTCGGTTCAGTTCCGAGTGATAAACTTTTATACTCTGTCTCCGAAAGACTGATAGTAATAAAATTTATTATTTGTAAAAAGTTATTTTATTATCATACAGAAGCGGTAAAACAAAAGCGACAAAATATGAATAGTTTGAAACGAAATATTGTTAAAAACAACCGAGTGTGCCGCACATATTATATGGGAATACGAACTAGGGTTAAACACAATAGGCCATAAAAATTTGACCCTAAAATTTTGAGGAAAAATATGGTCACAGAGGTGTGTTTATTGATATGATAAATATGGTCACAGGCGTGCGTTTAATAAAATGATAAATAGTAATATAGAAATACACAAAACCAATTTAAACGTGTTTAAAATGTGCACGCTACTGGTAACTGCCTGACAAAATGATTTAGTACTATCAGTCTTTCAGAGACAGAGTATTAATGCTTTTATTTGTATTAAAAATTTATTTTCTACTATAATTTAGAAGAACATTTTATTCCTTATTCTTTGATAATCATACCAAGGTCGTTGCCGGGGGGGGGGGGGGGGGTGCTGGGCGTTCAACCCCTCTCTTCCGAAATAATAGAAGCGCATTTTTTTTTTACTTATCAGTTAAAAAATTACGAATGACGATTTTTTTCTGCTCATCAGTTTAAAAAATAATCTTAAATAAAATGTATTTTATATTCCTTCACATAAACATTATCTGAACCGAAATAAACCGATATTTTTTTTCGGTTCAGTTCCGGTTTTCGTTCCGACAAAAATAACGGTTTTTTCGGTTTTCGGTTCAGTTCCGGTTCAAAGCCCTGGCTGTAAGTAGAGCGAGTGAAACAAGGCACTTTCTCACCATGCAAACCAATAGCATCGCTGAATTTTTATGACCTTCTAGATTGAATCATATCGTATTTTCTGACTTTCTCACCCTGTTGTTATTAGATTTTTGCCAATTTGTCACCTTTTCACGTCCCGTAAAAAAACTGCTTATCTCTGATGAGGGCACATCTTCTTCGTCTGAACTCGAGCTGCTTGCTTCTTCTACATACTGAATTCATTCGTTACTTTCTACATTAGAAAGGTGGTCGGAAATTTCTGAACCTAGGTCACAGAGCACTGATTCACTCTCTACATCTTCTTCTTGTATTTGCGCAATTATCTCGGAATCACCGAGATCAAATAGGTCTACGAGCCATTTTTTATAAAAAATACCAACTTAGCTGAAAAAGCAAGAAAAAAAAAATCGCAAACAGAGTCGGGCGACAACGGGCGCGTATAGTCTTTTCGACGCCTACGTCGCGTATGAAACAAAAGATACAAGGTGTCTCAAAAGAAATTTTATATTTATTTAGCTTACTGCGTGAACGCAACGTATCCGAGGGGCGCGGGGGTTATGTCAATCGGTAGCCTGGCTCTTGGGAATGCAGTCGCTATGGAGCGTTTCTCGGGAGCAGACGGTGCAGCAAAACGGTGCTTCGGCGACTGTAGCGCGTAGAAAATTCTGCAGTATTCGAGGTTTTCGCCACTTAAATGATGCGCCAAGCATTCCTCTCATTCGACATTGGGTTAAAAAGTTTGAAGAGACTGGTACAACGCTGGATAAATCAAAATCCGGGCGACCTAGGTCATCAAGAACGGTAGAAAACGTGGAGAATGTTAATCAGTCTGTTCGTGACGACCCGAACCTTTCAATTCGGAAGCGCGCAAGTGCTTTAAATGTGCATAGATCATCATTACATCGCATTATGCAAAAAGACCTAAAGCTGCACCCCTACAAAATTCAATTGGTGCAAGAATTAAAGCCCCAAGATGCCAGTCAGAGGATTAATTTCGTAAATCATAAGTAATTTTACTGTTCGATTAAATGAGTGCCGAGAATGCGAGGGTCTACATTTAGACGATATTATTTTTAAGAAATAAATCCCCAAAAAGTGTATTTTAATAATTAATAAACATTTTTTCTATATACGGATTACTTTTTTTATAATCGATCCATTAAATATAAAATTTCTTTTGAGACACCTTGTATTTCGGCAACACGGGACGCGCGGGGAAGAGAGAATATAGTTGTTTTTGTTTTTTGTGAACTTAGAAGAGGCTACTTGAGACGAGAAATAATTGTGGCGGAAATAATCGAAATTATAAACAAAAATGCATCAAGTGTGGTCGATTCGACGCCGCGCGCCCCCTGGAAGGTTAATATATTTACCAATAATTTCGTGAAATAAAACTAACAAGAAAACCACTAAATTGGTAAAACTTATGGATGGGTATATAATATAGTATGCAAAACATAGTAGTTGCATAGGTAGGATCATAGAAAAGTGAGGTAGTTCTATCACGGAGTATGCCTGTACTGTTAAATTTGAGCAAATTGTAAGTAAATTTTGGTTAAAACTAAAGACAAGCTTTGGCTAGCTTCTAAAATTATTATGTTAATTTCACAAATGACATATCACCCGAAATTTTAGTCTAGAAATTTGAGTTTTTTTCACAATCATTTGCCATCCAAGAACACAATATTATGGCTGGTGATAGAATTTGAAGAGCGTGATAACCTGGAAGCTTTGATGACATCACTTTGTGGTTTTAATAGAAAATAACGTTGTAAAAGTCCCAAATATTTCAAGCAGTTGCAATGCGCTTGATTATTGCTTTCACGGTATGCCGTGGGAAGCATAATGAAAAAAATGCATTTTTTTAAAATAAAATTCAATTGCAATATGAAATTACGGACCATTTGTGGTGCCATACGTATGCCAGTAAAATATTACAGATGTTTGCTGATGATCCTGAAATGTGATAAAAAATCATCTTGACTGACAAAGCACATTTCAACCTCAGTGGCAAGTGAACAAGCAAAATAACTGCATATGAGGTACTGAGAACCCAAAATTGATATAGCAACCGCAATTCCATCTACGCAGAGTAATTGTTTGTTGCGGTATGTGGGCTGGAGGTGTTATCGAACCATATTTTTAAGATGTCCCGGGAAATACTACAACATAGGATGGCGAGTATTACCACCACATGATTTGCAATTTTATGTAACCACAAATTAAAGAATTTAATTTTGTCAACGTGTGATTCTAAATAGACGGCGCCATCGCGTGTACGTATTATAATGGATCTTCAGCAAAAACTGATTATTGGACAAATTGTATCTAAATCCGGCAATAATGATTAACCAGCATGATCTGAAATTTAACCGCGCCAAATTTATATTTATAGGGTTACGAAAAGCAAACAATATATGCTAATAAAACGCAGACAATTAAGCAACTTAAGGAAAATATCAGTGTCATTTTTGTTGAAATGTGGTAAAATCCATGTAAAATATGGTCGAAAAAGCTCGGAATTGCGTCGCGGCTAGATGTAGTCATTTGGATGCTGAGTATCAAAAGTGTACCCGCCACCCGACCGTTACATTACCGCTCAAAAATGGGTTCAAGTTTGACGATTTATTTTTAGTTCAATATTTATGCGTATACCGTATGTCCTTTTTCGTCTTGCAACATAGAGCTTTCCCATGTAAAATTTACCATTGCATATTCTATCTCTATTATGAGTTTTAGAAAAAAACTTTGTTAATAAAAATTGCTGAGTATTTTAGTCCCAGTACATTGTGCCTAATTATGAATCAAAAATCCCAATTTGTTTGAAAAAAGGCACACCATATTTTTAAATAAAAAAATAAATAAATCCTTGTGATTTTTTCTTATGGCCTTTCATAAAAAAATGTATAATTTCAATAACATCGACCCCATAGAAGATTTAAAGAAAAAAATATTTTTTAATAATATTCATTCGCAAAAAAAGTAAGAACTCTACCTATATTCAAGATTGTTTTTAATAAGAAGATTATTTAGGGAGCTATGCAAAGTGTTAGCTATGCATTTGAAATAACTCACTTACTATTTACTTAACAGCAAAAATGTATATAAGAGAAATTATTAAAAATGAAAAAACGATTCTTCTTTGTTCAATACAGTTTTTAATAAGAAGATTATTTAGGTGGCTAAAAGGAGTGTTACCTATGAACTTTAAATATAAAGTGAAGTTGAAAGCTACGTCACTGAAAAATATTTTGAAGGCTTTTTAACAAAGTAAGCAAAGTAAACAAAAAATGTAAAGGTGTTTAAACATTTTATTTATTATTGTTGGTTAGAATACGGTATTTTTGTTTTCATCGCCTACTTCGTTAAGAATATTTTAAAAATAACTAATTTTTTCGAATATTTTTGTGATCTAATTCTATAAAAAAATTCTACTGTTAAACTTAGAAAAATACGAGGGTTACCTTTTATGTTTTTACAAACGTTCAATAGATAACAATATTGAAACGTACTACTGTCGTTTTTACTTAGCGACATACCGCTATAGACAAGCTTAGCCGTATGTTCTCTCTCTACCTGCCTGGTCTTAACACACAATTCCATAAATATTAGTTTCGTTCGCGATAGCAATCCCTGACATGTTTTAGAATCATGCGCGTGCGTGACTCTAAGCAGATGTTTATTGTTAGCAGTAATTGTCGGACCAGTCTGTGACTGGTGCTAAGTCAGAGTTGTCCGAGGATTAGAGGAAAAACACCTAGTCAGACGCATGTGCATGTTACTTGCATATTTGGACAATTTAATATAAACTCTAACATGCTTAAATCCTACAACTTACCGCGTAATTTTGGTTGGAATTTTAAAGGTTACAAGATTTATTATCTTTGTTATCTGTCCTTTTGTAAATCTTTTGAGTTAGTTTTAGGTTACAATAAACATTTTTTTGACATTTATCATTTCGAATGGTCAAAGTCAGCGTTAGCGCCCGCGCGTTGCTCTCTTCCCGCAGACAGATCCAATTGATGTTTCGATGGGAGCAAATATGTGAACTGCATGGTTCTTTTAGTGGATTTCAATGAGGTTTTCGGCCCATTCGGAGTGAAGCCAAGGAGGCGCGTGTAAGACCACTTGTGAATTGATGACATATTCGAACTGCAATTTTGCAATTTTGTTGGAATATTAAAGGAATATTGAATTCTGCAGTTTGTTTGACATAGCGTCAAAATCCGATTGCAGGAAATTGTGAGATTTAAAATCTTAACGGCTTTTGTGACGCCGGAAATAAATCCTGCCAGGTGGTTTGGAATTGTTGGAGATTTATTTAGTAACCGCAGATTTAATCTGGCGAGTTTTTGACTAAATTATTTGAGCCCTGCTCAATCTCGTAATTAAATACAAATTTTGTTTTTTTTTCCTTGTTTATAGATGTTTTTCGGATGGTATTTTCTTCTGAATGGTTATACGTACGGATGATAAAAGCTTTTACGTATGGTGAACTTTTACGTACGATATATTTTGCGTACCAAGATGGAACCAAGTTTTTTTGGTTATCGTATAGAATTAAACTTTTTATTGTAAACTATATTTTAGTATTTGGAGACGTCTCATATGGAAAACGTCATTTTATCGTGTGGATATTCACTTGGGAACCATATTTTTGTAAATGCGAACAGTGGCGGCTGATGGATACCTCTAATAGAGGTGCTGCAACCAGAAGTATAATTGAGATTTTCTTTTATGAAAGAAAATCATTATTAGGATGGGTATACTTTTTTTACACGTTTACAAAAAAAATCATATAAAATATAGAAAATTTACATTTAATAATTTAATATGTATTTGTCTAGTATGTAAAAGAAAATTAACGTTTTATATGGAGTACAGAACATGCGATATCCTGCATTCTTATTATTACTAGCATCTTCTGTTTTGGAATTTCTTTAAAAATTAATTCAGTTTTAAAAGAATTTGAATTAAACTATTTTTTGCATGCACACAACACCATAAAAAAATAATAAAATATTAAAAATAAAAAAATATCTGTAGTAACATGTCTACCTGTATTCCGCTGTTACCCCCACTCCATGCCAATCGCGCAATACAATAGCAATGCACGCAGCACATGCAGTCTCTGTATATGATAACTTGAAAACAAATTATTTGTTTTCCGCAGTTATAGACACGACGCACAACAGTAGTGGCGGTTTTTAATAAAATTTTGGGTGTGCTGCAATTTTGCAGCTATTATGTACCAGTCACCACTGCATGAGAATCTTTTCCGGTTGGAACACATCTTGTCTTTCCGTGCAGTCGACATTTTGGGAGTTATAGACGTGGACGTTCCTTGATATCCAACAGGACCAGCTATCCGTGAGAGATATAGTCTGGGCCATGCCGAAAAAATTTGATGCCTGAGGAAGCCAATACTAATGGTGCCCCGTTCCCACACTGTAGTATGCTCTTAGAAATTTTTTATAAAAAAAAAGTTTCAGGTGATTCATGGTTTGTCCAAGATTGCAAATATTGATCTGGATATATGTTCACGTAATTTCGTATGATGCTAGGTCAAAACCGGAATTCGAACATAGACCGTATGGCGTTTGTACACGAAATAAGCTATTTTCGGTACAGCGCACCACCAAACCGCACACAACAGGCGACCTGTCAGATACCGCAGAACCCACAGAAGTCTATGATAGAAACCACATAGAACACTCTGTCGGTAATCGGTATTGCAGAGAATAGAGCATCCCAGACGCAAAAAAAGAAGGTAAAACGATGGTTCTAATTAATAATTATTTTAATAGTAATATGAAGCATTTAAAAAAGCTATGTATCATCATTTCATAAAAGAATCTCATTTAAAAAGCATATAATGCAGGCTATATTCACACGAGGATGAAGTTTAGAACATGAGCCTGAAACGAGGATTGCCTGAGAAGGATAATAGGAAGGTGTATGGGAATGAAGGAAGAGGACCGGAGGTATGCAAAAGGGGGAGGAAGAAAGGGACATAGGAGTAGGGTGAAGAAAAGGCTGGAAGGGGAGAGACGGGAAGAAAATATAATAAGAGGAGGGAGAGAGCTGAGTGAGTGAATGGAGAGAGCAGTGGAAAGGAGAAAATTGCAGGAGTCCACAGATGGGGAAAAAGCCATGGTGGGGAAAGAACAGGAAGGAAGAACCGAAGAACTGAAAACAGGAAGGAAGAGAGAGGCAAGGAGGAGGACAGAAGAGAGGGAAGAGAAGAGAATAAGAATTTAGTTTGTAAAGTAAATAATGTATTGATGTATTTGGGTAATTGTTAATGTAATAGTTTGAACTTGGCACGCCGAAATGCCAAGGGGTAGTAAAGAATATATACTAATACATTTTAAATCATAAAATGTAATATTTCTATATTTTATATGATTTTATTTGTAAATATACATGCAGTTAAACTTATTAATTTTTTGTTTATTCTTATTTAACTTATAAATTATATTCTAGTTATAAAGATGGAATGTAAAAGGCACAAATAGCCATCGTTTCTGAGAGCCAAACATTTTGACTAAGTAAAAAAAAAAAAAAAACTTGCCGTACTCTAAATACATTAAATATAAAATTTAAAAAGTCTTTACGGAATATGTTACTCAAACATTGTTTTTATACAATCGAAGAATATCTCTGTACATCATTAGAATAAGTATTTACTAAAGATGTATATTATATATGAGTGAAATTAAGCATATAAAATTGTATTATGTATGTATATGTATATAGGCATGTACGATACGTATGTGTGTTCTGTATTTACATGTATGCACGGATATGTTGTATGTACGTACATGTGTATATGTATTTGCAAGAGTATTGGGTTAAAAAGTTTGAAGAGACTGGTACAACGCTGGATAAATCAAAATCCGGGCGACCTAGGTCATCAAGAACGGTAGAAAACGTGGAGAATGTTAATCAGTCTGTTCGTGACGACCCGAACCTTTCAATTCGGAAGCGCGCAAGTGCTTTAAATGTGCATAGATCATCATTACATCGCATTATGCAAAAAGACCTAAAGCTGCACCCCTACAAAATTCAATTGGTGCAAGAATTAAAGCCCCAAGATGCCAGTCAGAGGATTAATTTCGTAAATCATAAGTAATTTTACTGTTCGATTAAATGAGTGCCGAGAATGCGAGGGTCTACATTTAGACGATATTATTTTTAAGAAATAAATCCCCAAAAAGTGTATTTTAATAATTAATAAACATTTTTTCTATATACGGATTACTTTTTTTATAATCGATCCATTAAATATAAAATTTCTTTTGAGACACCTTGTATTTCGGCAACACGGGACGCGCGGGGAAGAGAGAATATAGTTGTTTTTGTTTTTTGTGAACTTAGAAGAGGCTACTTGAGACGAGAAATAATTGTGGCGGAAATAATCGAAATTATAAACAAAAATGCATCAAGTGTGGTCGATTCGACGCCGCGCGCCCCCTGGAAGGTTAATATATTTACCAATAATTTCGTGAAATAAAACTAACAAGAAAACCACTAAATTGGTAAAACTTATGGATGGGTATATAATATAGTATGCAAAACATAGTAGTTGCATAGGTAGGATCATAGAAAAGTGAGGTAGTTCTATCACGGAGTATGCCTGTACTGTTAAATTTGAGCAAATTGTAAGTAAATTTTGGTTAAAACTAAAGACAAGCTTTGGCTAGCTTCTAAAATTATTATGTTAATTTCACAAATGACATATCACCCGAAATTTTAGTCTAGAAATTTGAGTTTTTTTCACAATCATTTGCCATCCAAGAACACAATATTATGGCTGGTGATAGAATTTGAAGAGCGTGATAACCTGGAAGCTTTGATGACATCACTTTGTGGTTTTAATAGAAAATAACGTTGTAAAAGTCCCAAATATTTCAAGCAGTTGCAATGCGCTTGATTATTGCTTTCACGGTATGCCGTGGGAAGCATAATGAAAAAAATGCATTTTTTTAAAATAAAATTCAATTGCAATATGAAATTACGGACCATTTGTGGTGCCATACGTATGCCAGTAAAATATTACAGATGTTTGCTGATGATCCTGAAATGTGATAAAAAATCATCTTGACTGACAAAGCACATTTCAACCTCAGTGGCAAGTGAACAAGCAAAATAACTGCATATGAGGTACTGAGAACCCAAAATTGATATAGCAACCGCAATTCCATCTACGCAGAGTAATTGTTTGTTGCGGTATGTGGGCTGGAGGTGTTATCGAACCATATTTTTAAGATGTCCCGGGAAATACTACAACATAGGATGGCGAGTATTACCACCACATGATTTGCAATTTTATGTAACCACAAATTAAAGAATTTAGTTTTGTCAACGTGTGATTCTAAATAGACGGCGCCATCGCATGTACGTATTATAATGGATCTTCAGCAAAAACTGATTATTGGACAAATTGTATCTAAATCCGGCAATAATGATTTACCAGCATGATCTGAAATTTAACCGCGCCAAATTTATATTTATAGGGTTACGAAAAGCAAACAATATATGCTAATAAAACGCAGACAATTAAGCAACTTAAGGAAAATATCAGTGTCATTTTTGTTGAAATGTGGTAAAATCCATGTAAAATATGGTCGAAAAAACTCGGAATTGCGTCGCGGCTAGATGTAGTCATTTGGATGCAGAGTATCAAAAGTGTACCCGCCACCCGACCGTTACATTACCGCTCAAAAATGGGTTCAAATTTGACGATTTATTTTTAGTTCAATATTTATGCGTATACCGTATGTCCTTTTTCGTCTTGCAACATAGAGCTTTCCCATGTAAAATTTTCCATTGCATATTCTATCTCTTTTATGAGTTTTAGACAAAAACTTTGTTAATAAAAATTGCTGAGTATTTTAGTCCCAGTACATTGTGCCTAATTATGAATCAAAAATCCCAATTTGTTTGAAACAAGGCACACCATATTTTTAAATAAAAAAATAAATAAATCCTTGTGATTTTTTCTTATGGCCTTTCATAAAAAAATGTATAATTTCAATAACATCGACCCCATAGAAGATTTAAAGAAAAAAATATTTTTTAATAATATTCATTCGCGAAAAAAGTAAGAACTCTACCTATATTCAAGACAGTTTTTAATAAGATTATTTAGGGGGCTATGCAAAGTGTTAGCTATGCATTTGAAATAACTCACTTGCTATTTACTTAACAGCAAAAATGTATATAAGAGAAATTATTAAAATGAAAAAACGATTCTTCTTTGTTCGATACAGTTTTTAATAAGAAGATTATTTAGGTGGCTAAAAGGAGTGTTACCTATGAACTTTAAATATAAAGTGAAGTTGAAAGCTACGTCACTGAAAAATATTTTGAAGACTTTTTAACAAAGTAAGCAAAGTAAACAAAAAATGTAAAGGTGTTTAAACATTTTATTTATTATTGTTGGTTAGAATACGGTATTTTTGTTTTCATCGCCTACTTCGTTAAGAATATTTTAAAAATAACTAATTTTTTCGAATATTTTTGAGATCTAATTCTATAAAAAAATTCTACTGTTAAACTTAGAAAAATACGAGGGTTACCTTTTATGTTTTTACAAACGACCAATAGATAACAATATTGAAACGTACTACTGTCGTTTTTATTTAGCGACATACCGCTATCGACAAGCTTAGCCGTATGTTCTCTCCCTACCTCCCTGGTCTTAAGACACAATTCCATAAATATTAGTTTCGTTCGCGATAGCAATCCCTGACATGTTTTAGAATCATGCGCGTGCGTGACTCTAAGCAGATGTTTATTGTTAGCTGTAATTGTCGGACCAGTCTGTGACTGGTGATAAGTCAGAGTTGTCCGAGGATTAGAGGAAAAACACCTAGTCAGACGCATGTGCATGTTACTTGCATATTTGGACAATTTAATATAAACTCTAACATGCTTAAATCCTACAACTTACCGCGTAATTTTGGTTGGAATTTTAAAGGTTACAAGATTTATTATCTTTGTTATCCGTCCTTTTGTAAATCTTTTGAGTTAGTTTTAGGTTACAATAAACATTTTTTTGACATTTATCATTTCGAATGGTCAAAGTCAGCGTTAGCGCCCGCGCGTTGCTCTCTTCCCGCAGACAGATCCAATTGGTGTTTCGATGGGAGCAAATATGTGAACTGCATGGTTCTTTTAGTGGATTTCAATGAGGTTTTCGGCCCATTCGGAGTGAAGCCAAGGAGGCGCGTGTAAGACCACTTGTGAATTGATGACATATTCGAACTGCAATTTTGCAATTTTGTTGGAATATTAAAGGAATATTGAATTCTGCAGTTTGTTTGACATAGCGTCAAAATCCGATTGCAGGAAATTGTGAGATTTAAAATCTTAACGGCTTTTGTGACGCCGGAAATAAATCCTGCCAGGTGGTTTGGAATTGTTGGAGATTTATTTAGTAACCGCAGATTTAATCTGGCGAGTTTTTGACTAAATTATTTGAGCCCTGCTCAATCTCGTAATTAAATACAAATTTTGTTTTTTTTTCCTTGTTTATAGATGTTTTTCGGATAGTATTTTCTTCTGAATGGTTATACGTACGGATGATAAAAGCTTTTACGTATGGTGAACTTTTACGTACGATATATTTTGCGT
The DNA here is from genome assembly GCA_963971575.1 of Liopterus haemorrhoidalis. Lineage (NCBI taxonomy): Eukaryota > Metazoa > Arthropoda > Insecta > Coleoptera > Dytiscidae > Liopterus > Liopterus haemorrhoidalis. Next base: position 131,996,606 of record OZ020611.1, read on the forward strand.
ACCAAGATGGAACCAAGTTTTTTTGGTTATCGTATAGAATTAAACTTTTTATTGTAAACTATATTTTAGTATTTGGAGACGTCTCATATGGAAAACGTTATTTTATCGTGTGGGTATTCACTTGGGAACCATATTTTTGTAAATGCGAACAGTGGCGGCTGATGGATACCTCTAATAGAGGTGCTGCAACCAGAAGTATAATTGAGATTTTCTTTTATGAAAGAAAATCATTATTAGGATGGGTATACTTTTTTTACACGTTTACAAAAAAAATCATATAAAATATAGAAAATTTACATTTAATAATTTAATATGTATTTGTCTAGTATGTAAAAGAAAATTAACGTTTTATATGGAGTACAGAACATGCATTCTTATTATTACTAGCATCTTCTGTTTTGGAATTTCTTTAAAAATTAATTCAGTTTTAAAAGAATTTGAATTAAACTATTTTTTGCATGCACACAACACCATAAAAAAATAATAAAATATTAAAAATAAAAAAATATCTGTAGTAACATGTCTACCTGTATTCCGCTGTTAGCCCCACTCCATGCCAATCGCGCAATACAATAGCAATGCACGCAGCACATGCAGTCTCTGTATATGATAACTTGAAAACAAATTATTTGTTTTCCGCAGTTATAGACACGACGCACAACAGTAGTGGCGGTTTTTAATAAAATTTTGGGTGTGCTGCAATTTTGCAGCTATTATGTACCAGATATAGTCTGGGCCGTGCCGAAAAAATTTGGTGCCTGAGGAAGCCAATACTAATGGTGTCCCGCTCCCACACTGTAGTATGCTCTTAGAAATTTTTTATAAAAAAAAAGTTTCAGGTGATTCATGGTTTGTCCAAGATTGCAAATATTGCTCTGGATATATGTTCACGTAATTTCGTATGATGCTAGGTCAAAACCGGAATTCGAACATAGACCGTATGGCGTTTGTACATGAAATAAGCTATTTTCGGTACAGTACACCACCAAACCGCACACAACAGGCGACCTGTCAGATACCGCAGAACCCACAGAAGTCTATGATAGAAACCACATAGAACACTCTGTCGGTAATCGGTATTGCAGAGAATAGAGCATCCCAGACGCAAAAAAAGAAGGTAAAACGATGGTTCTAATTAATAATTATTTTAATAGTAATATGAAGCATTTAAAAAAGCTATGTATCATCATTTCATAAAAGAATCTCATTTAACATGCATATAATGCAGGCTATATTCACACGAGGATGAAGTTTAGAACATGAGCCTGAAACGAGGGTTGCCTGAGAAGGATAATAGGAAGGTGTATGGGAATGAAGGAAGAGGACCGGAGGTATGCAAAAGGGGGAGGAAGAAAGGGACATAGGAGACGGGGTGAAGAAAAGGCTGGAAGGGGAGAGACGGGAAGAAAATATAATAAGAGGAGGCAGAGAGCTGAGTGAGTGAATGGATAGAACAGTGGAAAGGAGAAAATTGCAGGAGTCCACAGATGGGGAAAAAGCCATGGTGGGGAAAGAACAGGAAGGAAGAACCGAAGAACTGAGAACAGGAAGGAAGAGAGAGGCAAGGAGGAGGACAGAAGAGAGGGAAGAGAAGAGAATAAGAATTTAGTTTGTAAAGTAAATAATGTATTGATGTATTTGGGTACTTGTTAATGTAATAGTTTGAACCCGGCACGCCGAAATGCCAAGGGGTAGTAAAGAATATATACTAATACATTTTAAATCATAAAATGTAATATTTCTATATTTTATATGATTTTATTTGTAAATATACATGCAGTTAAACTTATTAATTTTTTGTTTATTCTTATTTAACTTATAAATTATATTCTAGTTATAAAGATGGAATGTAAAAGGCACAAATAGCCATCGTTTCTGAGAGCCAAACATTTTGACAAAGTAAAAAAAAAAAAAACTTGCCGTACTCTAAATACATTAAATATAAAATTTAAAAAGTCTTTAAGGAATATGTTACTCAAACATTGTTTTTATACAATCGAAGAATATCTCTGTACATCATTAGAATAAGTATTTACTAAAGATGTATATTATATATGAGTGAAATTAAGCATATAAAATTGTATTATGTATGTATATGTATATAGGCATGTACGATACGTATGTGTGTTCTGTATTTACATGTATGCACGGATATGTTGTATGTACCGTACATGTGTATATGTATTTGCAAAAGTATATGTAAATTATTATTGTTATTATTATTACATAATGCTGTTCATATTGCAACACGTTTAAAAAAAGGACACGAATGCGTACTCATCCGTAAAATTAACGTTTTTTACACTACAAGTTTATATTTAGTTAGCAATGATGGCTATTTGCACCTCACACAGTCAATGGGCTTTCCTAATTTAGCCATTTTTCACGATGAAAATTCCATGCCTGAACAGGATTCGAACTCGATAGCAACGCAGGGCACGTGTATTATCACTAAACTACGCCAGTCGGCATTAGTATTTTAAATATTTTTACTGACCGCCAACATATATAAGGGAGGTATTGTGATCATACCGATTTTGATATTTCGAGATTTCATCAATACCATGAGTTGATCAACTTTTGTTAAAAATCTGTTAACTAAAAATGGGAGTTTACTCGTGTCGGTTTTAAGATTTTTGCGAATATTTCACAACAGAAAAATATTTCTAAAAAATGTATTTAACAAAAGTTGCTAAAAAAGCAATAACTAACAACTTTTATTTGAGACATTTTTTGATAAAGCAGCATAAATTAAATGTACGTTGTGATGTCGGTCGGTCCTGTGCTGACCACAGCTGATTTTTGTATAATACAATCAACTGATGGTTCGACAACCATCTTAGGCCCCGACAACGTAGGTTCTGAAGTTAAACAATTGCCATTCCGTTTTTAAATTACATTTACTAGATAAAATATTGTATTTGACTCGCATTTAATGGCTATATTTCACTCGGATGATTACAGCTCCATTATATGCTTGTTAAATAAAATACTATTATTTTTTTGAAAAAGATCAAGTTATGACAATCCCTTTTTACCAGTTCTGACGCCTCTTTTTGGCAGTTCCGAGGCTGACGCCTCACTCACCCCAATCTCGGCACGGCCATGGATATTTTTACCGTATAAGCTGATTGCAGACTGATGTTCAGGAATACGGGGTGCCATCCGGTCCCGAACGAATAAGTTGATGATTTGTATTTGTTTTTGTGAACAAAATTCAAGTTTATGGTTACGCAGCCCTTTGTATTGTGGTACTAGCTCGTCAGTCATTTAGTGGCGCTGTGGGCCGTTGTGCATCTCGTTTGGACGCATATATCCCTGACGTTGCAACTCATTGTTATGTATCTGAATAATTTTGTGATAAACAAATGTCTGTGTATCGGAGAGCACACCTTGTCCAGGGCGAATTTACCATGACGCTAATGACGCTACCAGTGTCGGGCCTCGGGACATTATCGCCTCAAACGTGCTAAAGTCTACCCCAATCTAAATTCAATCAAAAGTGTCCGTCGAATCGTTTTTCGAACTTATACATACATTTAAGAATATGTGTAATATATGAGCATATATTATGCAGGGCGCTAGAAAAGTTTTGTCGTACAATTTTATTTATTATAATTTATTTCAGCAGCGGAAAAATAGACCGAGAAATAACAGAAAGATTTGGATCTGGTGGTAGACTATTTAATAGTATTAAGAACTCCTTCTTGGAAATTCCGACAGAGGCAAAAGTCCAGATATTTGTGGCCATACCAGTGCTGACAAACGGGTCAGAGGCTTAGACAATAACGGACAAACAAAGATTCAGAATAAGAAGTAGCGAAATGCGGTTCCTACGGAAGATCAAGGGAAAGACAAAATTGGACCGGGTAAGGAACATACAAGGTGTCTCAAAAGAAATTTTATATTTATTTAGCTTACTGCGTGAACGCAACGTATCCGAGGGGCGCGGGGGTTATGTCAATCGGTAGCCTGGCTCTTGGGAATTCAGTCGCTATGGAGCATTTCTCGGGAGCAGACCGCGCGTTATGCGTGCGAGAGTTTTACAAAAACGGTGATTCGGCGACTGTAGCGCGTAGAAAATTCTGCAGTATTCGAGGTTTTCGCCACTTAAATGATGCGCCAAGCATTCCTCTCATTCGACATTGGGTTAAAAAGTTTGAAGAGACTGGTACAACGCTGGATAAATCAAAATCCGGGCGACCTAGGTCATCAAGAACGGTAGAAAACGTGGAGAATGTTAATTAGTCTGTTCGTGACGACCCGAACCTTTCAATTCGGAAGCGCGCAAGTACTTTAAATGTGCATAGATCATCATTACATCGCATTATACACAAATACCTAAAGCTGCACCCCTACAAAATTCAATTGGTGCAAGAATTAAAGCCCCAAGATGCCAGTCAGAGGCTTAATTTCGTAAATCAGGTGATTGAGCGATTTTCAACGTTTACCAACATTTTGTTTTCGGATGAAGCTCATTTTCATCTTAATGGCCACGTAAATAAGCAGAACTGCCGCTACTGGAGTGCAACGAATCCGAAACGCAAACATCAGAAACCCCTACATTCGCCTAAAGTGACCGTATGGGCTGCGATGTCGGCGCGAGGTATTATCGGCCCTTACTTTTTTGAAGACGAAAGGGGGCGTGCAGTTACAGTGAATTCAGAGCGTTATGTGGAGATGTTAGACAACTTCTTGGTACCTGAACTGCAAAACTTTCCTGGCTATAACCAAAGAACATGGTTCCAACAGGACGGAGCAACTTCACACACGTCCAATATGTCTCTGCCACGTGTTCGTGAAATTTTCTCAGGCATATTGATCTCCCGGAGAGGTGACATAAATTGGCCTCCACGCAGTCCAGATTTAACCCCTATGGACTTTTTCCTATGGGGTTATCTTAAATCTAAAGTTTACGCCAATAAACCGACTTCACTGGCGCATTTGAAAGAAAATATCCGTCACGAAATGGCAGCCATCCCTGAGTCCACCTGCCGAGACGTCATAAGTAATTTTACTGTTCGATTAAATGAGTGCCGATAACGCGAGGGTCTACATTTAGACGATATTATTTTTAAGAAATAAATCCCCAAAAAGTGTATTTTAATAATTAATAAACATTTTTCCTATATACGGCTTACTTTTTTTTTAATCGATCCACTAAATATAAAATTTCTTTTGAGACACCTTGTAGAATATAGAGAAGAACTAGGAACTAAACCAGTAGAAGAAGTAATAGAAGAAGGACAATTTAGGTGGTATGGTCATATCCAAAGGATGGAAGATAGTAGAGATACGAAGAAAGTTTACAAAGCCAGAGTATCTAAAGGAAGACGCCGAGGAAGACCGAGAAAAGAGTGGAGTGACGTAATTAGAAGTGCAGTAGAGAGAACAGATACCCCCTGGCATGGAGCGAAAAGTAGATAGAAAAACAGGAAGGAATGGAAAATGCTGTTGCAAAATTCTCCCACGAAAGAAAAGAACAAGTACAAGTAATAATCAAACTCTACACATAAAGCCCGACATCAGGGATGGTAACAAGACTCAACGATTAAGTAAGTAAGTATAATTTAACAAAATAATTTCCATCACAATCTATATTCGAACGGAGTTGGTTCTGGTGGTAGGCTATTTAATATAATTAAGGACTCCTTCTTGGAATTTCCGACAGAGGCAAAAGTAATATTTATTCAGATATTTAAGAAAGTGGCCATACCAGTGCTGACATATGCGTCAGATGCTTAGACAACAACGGACAAACAAAGAAGCAGAATACGAAGTAGCGAAATGAGGTTCCTACGGAAGATCAAGGGAAAGGTAAAATTGGACCGGATAAGCAACATAGAATATAGAGAAGAACTGGGAACTAAACCAGTAGAAGAAGTAATAGGAGAAGGACAATTTTGGTGGTATGGTCATATCCAAAGGATGGAAGATATTAGAGACACGAAGAAAGTTTACAAAGCCAGAGTATCTAAGGGAAGACACCGAGGAAGACCGAAGAAAGAGTGGAGTGACGAAATCAGAAGTGCAGTAGAGAGAAGAGATACCCCCTGGAATAGACCGAAAAGTAGGATGAAAAACAGGAAGGAATGGAAAATGTTGTGGCAAAGTTTTCCCACGAAAGAAAAGAACAAGTACAAGTAATAATCAAACTCTTCACATAAAGCCCGATAACAGAGATGATAAAAGGACTCAACGATTAAGTAAGTAAGTACAATTTATCAAAATAATATCCATCACAATCTATACACTTATATACTTATACATTCCCACATTAATATTGGCACAGAATCACCCCATGCGACTAATAGCTAATGTCAATAGCTAATGTCCATTAGCAAAACGGCGCCCTTTTAGTTCATTTTTGATATAGGGGAGCAATCCAAAATCTCATGCAAGATATGGACAATACAAAAATTGTAGTCCTGAATTTTCCAGTAAAACTTGTGTAACATGAGCTCGTTGTTGTTTTTCATTATAGGGTATCCCAACTGTACAAATCTTTCAAAAATTTAATTTGCCATGCAAAATTGTGCAAAGCTGGTGCATTAATCTTCACGGTTTCCTCTATATTATGTATCGATTTTTTTATCTATTTTTTAAAAGCAGCTACATTTTCCGCAATTACTAATTCCTCAGGTCTCCCAGAACATGGATCATCTTGTAATTCAACTATATATAATTCTTTATTTCTCTAGTATTTGCGGCGTTTATGGTATTAACCATTACGAAATAACATAACGTACAATATTTGACTTTTGATAATTTTACAGTATTTTTTATATCATTTATTTGTTCTTCCTCCAATGTCCCTCTCTTTCTTCCTATTCACATCCCGGCTTTCCTCTCCGATCTCCTTCCTTCTTTCTTCCAGTTCTCTCGCCCATCTTTATCCCTTGCACCTTGCCTTCCTCACTCATCAATTCCTTTATCTCTTCCTCTCAGACTGGCAACTCCTTGCACCTCTTAGCTAAATGCTCCAAGGTTTCCCCTTCCTCCTTGCATATTTTGCAGAGCTGGTCCTCTGGCTTTGCACAGTACCTATTGTTCCTCTCTACATTGCCGCATCTTAGCCTCGCTATCCTCCTGACTTTACCCCCTGATCTTCCTCTTTTTCCCTTCAAGTTTATCGGTATTCTGATCACTCTTATCTCTTTACATCTTTTCACAATCCGCGATTTGTCTGTTCTGTCTGTTCTTTCTTGTTCCTGTTCCCCTTTATCCCTCCTCAATTCTTTTACTAAATTTGTTCCTCCGTTTCTCTTTCTCTCTGCTTCTCTTATGTCCATTCCACACCTCCAAACGTACTCTTTTCTTGTGTCTTACATGCCAACAATTTGCCTTTTTGTTCTTCCTTCATTCTTTCTTCCCAGAATTCCCTTATTATTTCCCTATTCTCTTCCCTTCTGGGCACCAACTCTGAGCTTTTCCCTCTTCATTTTCTCTCTCACAATATATCCTGGTGTCGTTCTGTCTACCCCCAATGTCCATCTCATATAGCCCTCTTGTACCCTTTACAACATCTCCCATTCCTTCCATCCCTAAATCTCCACTTCGTACATAAGGATACTCTTCACTATTGCATCGAATATCTTCCTTAGTTTAGTTTTTAGCTAAATTTCTTTTAAAATTATGCAAAATTATTGTCCGCTAATCTCGTTCATACATAGACAGAATTTTTTCAGTTATGCCGCAATAGATCATCGCATTTAACTGTCCGAAATATTTTAGTAGAATAATTCTGGTTAGTTATTTCCTTTTTCAGGTTACGTTAATTTAGGATTTTATGGAAACACACTGTTTTTTTGAGGGAATTTTCTTGTTTTTTGTAGAGTTGCAACTGGGTTTCAGATAGGCACAGTGATCAGTGTACTAGTCAAAATTCGTTAGAGATTCAAAGATTTATTTTTAAATTCTTATAGGCTGGCGGCTGTGGGTTCTATACGATTAGTGCATCAGTCAGAATTCATTAAAGATTCTTAGATTTTATCATTATAAGTTCAAGTAAAAGTATGAGTTAGTTGATGTATAAGGTAAGATAGTTTGCCCGTACCGTTATAGTTGGAAATATTGTGTACTCTATTGATCACATTAGTTACTTCGAATAAATAGTAATAAATAAGTATTTGTTCATGTTGGTCATGAGCAGGTGGCGTACTGCTCATGAAATACGTGTTGGTAGTACTGTCAAGTATCATATTAATGTCAACTAACATCCCATGTCAGTTTTACCTTTTCCAAGGTGAGGAAAAAGTAATGCAACATGGCTATATATATTTTTTAATTATTGAATTAAAAAAATAGAGAAAAATTACTTGGTAGAAGGTGCTTCATATTTTTTCAAATAGCAATAGGTGTCATTTTTCAATTATTGTCAATTTCAATTTTTGGAATCAGCAAGACTTTACTTCTGGTAGTATAAAACAATTGGCAGGTTACATAATAAAATTTTCGAGAAAAATGTAAATAGGTAAATTTTATTATTTAAATAAAACTTACTAATCAGTTTTATGTAAAAAAAGCGTTTATTAAATTTAAAAACCAGGATTAGAGCAGAGGTAGGAAGAATTACATTGAAAGTGTACCAAGCAACTTTTGTCCAAAATATTATTACACAATCTCGATCATGGACAATTGTTTTAATAATAAAAGTGAGATAGAATGCTACAAAATATCACATGTGTATACAGATAACTGAAGGTAACCGAGGACTGCGTAGTCAGAACACAATTGCATGTTTCTCCGAAAGTAACCGAAGATTTATTATGTTCACGCGGATATTGCGGATAACCGGATATGAAATGTTATCCGCATCCAATCCGTGATTAAAAGAAATTTTGCCACTTGAGAGTGTATTTTGTGTAACCCCGCTAATCTCATTACCTCTACCTGAGCTGGCGTCCTTGTGTTTGACGTATATAAGAGATAATAACTGAATTCCATCTTGCTATTCTATTATTTGTCGATTTCCCTAATCTGTATTGTGAATACGTTTGTCTAGATCCACCATCAAATTTATGAGACTAAGGAATCTGGTCGAAATATATGTCATATGTATTGGTCATTTCGTTAAACTTAGTGGTTTAACCTAGTCCATTTCATATTATTGTTTACCACCGTTGTTGCAGAGCCGCATCACCCCCAAAATTAAATTAATTTACACCTTACAGACCTTTATGATCTATTTCGCTGTCTCTCTCTTTAAATTTACTTAATTATTAATTAAAAACCGTCTCTAGTGTTGTGCGACGTTCGTAAAACAAATGTTCGTCTACAAGTTATGATTTATACATTGGCAGCACTAATTACTTATTGTATCGCTGCGATTAGCATTGACTGGTATTGAAGGGTATCGGCGGAATACAAGAGGTATACCTCCTCACGGAGCTGCACATGTTTGCAGTTCAAAGCTTGCGAAGTAGACATTTGACTACAGATATTTTTAATATTTTATTATTTTTGTATGGTGTTGTGTACATGCAAAAAATAGTGTAATACGAATTATTTTAAAATTTGATTGAATTTTAAAGAATTTCAAAAACAGAAGATGGATAAAACAAATGCAGGACATCGCATGTTGTGTGTAGCACATAAAAAGTTCATATTCTTAACCGACTTGACTAATACATATTAAATCATTAATTGTAATATTTCTATATTTTATATGAATTTATTTGTAAACGTATATTTAGTTAAAAATTGTATGTCCATCTTAATAATGATTTTCCTTCCCAAAAGAAAATCACAATTATACTTTCGTGCAGATTCCCACGAGCCGCCACTGTTTACCACACGCTTTATATTTTAAAGGATTTTTGCATCTTGTTAATTAAGATTTAACAGTTTTTAATAGACTTCTGTCACTGGAATACTGATTTTTGTGTTACTGTATTCGACATAAGCATCTAGACTCCAAGGAAGTGCAAAAAACATGTACTCATCAAGTGACCTAGTCCGGATAGGAAGTGGTGGTAAATAGATCCTCTGGTCGGGATTTGAACCTAGGACATTTGGTAAGCGATGTAAGGTCGCGAAAAAATATGCGATTAGAAAGTAAATATAAAAATTTACTGTAAATAAATACAATATAAAAAAGTTTAGGCAAGATTTTAAAAAAGTTAAAATTTGAAGATTTAAAATTTGAATGTCATTAGATATGTATGTGATAAATGTTTGATAAAAATGTATAGTTTTTGTTCCCCACCCAAGCGTATATCCAACCACAGTTAAAAATCAAAGCACGCAAACTCGAAACAGAATCCCGAAACTATAACGTACATAACCTCCGATCTTTTCTAGTGAGTCTCTGCTGGTTGTGTTTCTGCTGTCGTTGCCGCTGCCGCTGCCGCCCTAGCGTGGGTTGGGGAAGACCCGCACAGCCTGACAGCCCCGGAGCTAACGGGGGCGGACGGACTGGCGGCCTGACGTCACAGGATGTGACGCAATGTATTGATCGCTTTGGTCTCGCTTGGAGCCGAGTAGCTCTCAAGTGGGAGCCTGGTTTGTGAAGAATCCGTGTCGTACACATTGTGAGAAGAGAGTTTGATGGTTAATTATTAGTTTACCAAGGTTTTTGGAGGTGTTTGTTAAGTTATTTTCAAAATAATATGCCAACACTTTAATAATTACAGATGTAGCAGCCCCTTACACTTCCAACCAGATATGATCATTTTCATTGAGTACGATCAAATATTCGATATCATCATTCCTATAGATTATCATTAAGCGCAGTAAGATCCGGGATACCCGCAGGATATCTTCCTCAATTTTAGAGCGCTTAACAAAATAGTACTAAACTGAGGTATTTTAATGCTACTTATACATATTGAACAAATGAAATGTCTAAAGTCACAATACGTATTCTATTAAAGACAGATTTGAAAAATAAACATGAACTCAACAGCAGCGGTTCCCAAACTTATATTTTATGGACAACCCCCCAATTTTAATAAATCATTAAATGACATAAAAGTTGGTTTAGTAATACAGAATTTATTCAATGTAGTACAACTAAAATGGGCGAAAAACATAAAAAAAATGACACCGGAGGGGTAGTTTTCAATAAAACCTGCCAACTGCTAGCATATGCTGATGATGTTGATATCGTATACAGGGACAAAAATGAGATAAGTATAGGTTTTCTAGCACTGGAACATATAGCGCAAAAGATGGGCCTAATAGACAATGAAGATAAAACTAAATATATGAGAGTCCCTAACAAAGCTATACGATGTAACTTTGAGGCTGTCGATGAATTTATCTACCTCGGCGTACTAATGACATCAAACAACAAAATGATAGTGAAATTAAAAGGCGTATAGCTTCAGCTCAAAAAAACTGCTATGGTCTTATCATACACATTCGATCTAAAAGACTTTCTTACAAATCAAAGTGTCTTATATACAAGACATTAATAAGACCTGTGCTGGTATATGCGTCTGAGACATAGATACTATCACAAAATCACAAATATATTCTGGGCTCATTTGAACACAAAATCCGGCGTAAGATATTTGGTCCCATTCAAGAAGACCAGTTATGGAGAAGTCGCTATAACTTTGAACTTTATGAAGCCTTTAATGACGAGAACATTGTTCAACATAAAGATCGGACTTAGACTCGGACGTAGAGCGCGAATAGAACTGCGAAGCGCACACTAGATGTTCAACTGCTAGGAAAGCGAAAAGTAGGGAGACTAGGCTACGATAGCAAAGTAGTGTTGAACAGGACATCAGAGTCCTAGAAATTCACAATTGGTGGACGGTCGTTCAGGACAGAACAGAATGGAGACGTATCTCACGGGAGGCCAAGACTCAGCATGAGCTGTAAAACCAACGATGATGATGAAAAATTAAAGAAAAATGTAGAATTTTCATAAAATTTAACAAAGCAGCTACCTCGCGAAACTCACTTTGGAAAACATGGCTCTGGAGCTCCTGTTCATAAAAAAGAGAGAAAGAAACTAATGTCATGAAACCTGAAACATCCAAAACTCTTAATTGAGGAAATTAAGAAAGAAAAAATGATACCGGTAATACTATGGACATGATTTAAAGTTTTAGTTGTAAAACTTTAAATCATGTCCGAAGAGAATTTTATAAGTTGGGATATTGCAACAAGAGAGTAGCATTTTTGAACAATTAGTTTGTTTCTTTTTTATTTGTAGAATATTGTATGATAAAATATTTTCATTTAGGAATATTATTTTAAATTTTTCGAAACATTAATTGTACTTTAAAGTAAGACTTTTTAGTCGATAACAATTTTAAAAATAATATTATTTTTCAGAACAAATATACCATTTAGTCATATTTACGCGTTCTATTTTCGTATAAATTTGACTATCAATATCTTTGACAAGCATATTTGGCCTAGCAACATGGTTTTTAATTCATAACTTTAGTTTGTTGCATTAGCCGTTCAACTTGTTCAATACATATTTAACCCTAAAAAGATAGGGTTAAATTTTCTATTATGCGATCTTATATACACCAAACTTGGCTCATAATATGTCCTTTTCTACGAATTGGTTTTTAATTTAAATGATGATACATTTGCCACAGAAATCGGTAATAGCCAACCATGTGTTAATACGAAACAGCGTTTAACGAGGTAGCATTAGTCAAGCCACGTTTATAATAGATATGTTATGTATCCACAGCATAAAAAGTACACTACCCTCTTCATTCTATTTATTAGAAACAGATGTTCTGAATGGTCAAAACCTTTGTTCCATCCTTATGCATTATATTATGGGTTTATTATAAACTAGAATTTAGTTTCATACTTTTCTTGAAGAATAATGTCATAAGCGGAATTAGAAATAGGAGGCGACAAATATAAAATGGTAACCGACTTCTTATATCTCAGAACTTTTAATCTAAAGAATAATGATTCTGAAGAAATACCATAGTTGCCATAGCTTAAGAAAACTATTAAAATCTAGATACATATCACAGAAAACAAAAATAAGTTTGTACAAAAGACAAAAATGAAATGGTAACTGAATTCTTATATCTCAGAACTTATTTAATCTAAAGAGTAATGATTCTGAAGAAATACCATAAATACAAAAATAAGTTTGTACAAAAACTTATCCGTAGAGATTATTAAAAAATTAATTAATCGATTAATTGATCATTTGATTAATCGAAATCTTAGAATCAATTTTCGATTAATATGCTAAAAAATAATCGATTAATCGAATATGAAATAAAAAAAAACTCGCTGACATGATAGGCTGATAATAATTATTTAACCATTTTATTAGGAAACTATAAGTAATGGGAAGTAATACAATGTCTGCATAAACAAATATTTTTTGTTACTAATTAAACCGGCTGTAACAATAAATAATGCCCGCTTGAACGAAAACTATATAATATCGCATATTAAGTAGGTAAGTTTTAATACAAATTCAATGTTCAAATAAAATTTTGTCATTAGTTAGCCATCTTAAAGATTTCTAAACTCCTATAACTCTTTTTTTGTGCAATAAAATTAAAATGTGGCCGGAAAACGTTGTACGAGCTGCGCCATTATATGAAGATGGGCGCCGTATTGGAATATCGCTGGTGTTTTGGATGTAGCTAAAAATTATATAATTACGCCATAAAGTATCACCAGCGAACTGGCTTCTACATAAAAAAAAAACCTGGTTTAAATCATCCACGAGTCACAAGCGCTGGAAACGATTGATTTCTTACCCTAATTGCTCTGCGCGATCGTGACTGGTCCATAACTTCGGATGTCAATTCGAAATAGATCGAAATTTGGCAATTTCATCACGAACTGTCCAAAGACGATTGAGGAAACAAGGGTTTGTATCCAGAAGACCTGTAACTTGCCAGGCTTTTCTCATTTAGTAAGCATTTGAACAGACTAGTCGCAACTATAGCAGTATATTGTGAAGAAATGAGTAGTGGTTGAGTCTAATTCTCTAGAATGGCGAGTGGACTGAAGGCTTAGTAATCTTGGAACTTTATTGAAAAGAATAGAGTAAAGTCATCTACCGACCAGTGTTTCAACAATACAACTAAGTAAATTCTTGAAAATAAAAAGAAGACTTCGATTAATAATAAATGAATCGATTAATTATTAATTAATCGAAACCAAAAATATCGTATGATTAATTGATTAACAGAAACAAAATAATTGATTATTTCAATCATTCAATTAATCGTTGCCATCTCTACTTATCCGGACAGCAGTTTTCCTTGGGTCTAAAACACAGAAACTCAGAAAAATGGACTCCGGAAAGGCTTCATCTATTCGAAAGAAAAAATACTGAGAAAAATACTTGGATCAGTAAAGATTGGGGAAAATGATTGGCGTATTCCTAAGGAATTACGAACTGAAAGACGTGTTTCTGGATATTAATATAATAACAACACTGTAAGATTGTATAAGCTTAGGTGGCTGGATCACTTAATTAAGGTAGATGATGATATACTAACTAGAAGAATCTGGCCAACATTTAGTGTTGATCTAGATATAAGCATCATGGTATACACAACTGGTGAGAATTAGCGAAGGATTTAAAATATTGGAGGTAGGCAATTATGTACCAATGATAGAAGAGCTAATGAGGATGATAATTATTAGGCGCGAGGTCGTTGTGGCGAAATTTTAAATTATGAACTACTTACTGTCAGTCGTATATATTCCATTTTTAAAAACCTGTTTCGACTATAAATAATTATGAAGATTCCCCACAGATAGCTATTAATATATACCAGTTGGTAAAATTCTGACCTATAGCTGACATAATTCGTAACCTATCTTTGGTAGGATATTTATTAAATTAGCAAAAATCTGCTCAAATAAATATTGTTACAAATACGGTCTAGCTTGATGACACTGTGGACGATCTTGGGATACTGCCCACTCAAATTATGTGTGAAGCGGAGAGTAAGATGAGTCTGCCTATAAGCTTTCCATAAATACTATTAACATTTTTCGCTGAAATTTCTCAAGATGCTTAAAGATATTTTAATAATCTTTTAGTACATAATACATAGATGCATCTTAAATAAGATGCACTTAATAATACCAATCAGTTTTGAAAATTACCAATTTTGGTCGTTTCACATAGCTTAAGTCTCTGCGGCCACACGTCAATAGAATTACGAAGGATTTCTTAACACGTTGACTGTCACGGCAAGTTTCAGGATTCCGGTTTCAGAAGCCGATTTGCTTTTAATCATATTATATTATTCAAAACTATAATTTTTTTCATTAAGAGGTGTGGCACGTGTCAATTTTGCTTTGTAGTTTTTGTCGAAAATAAATGTGAAGTTAAAATAAGTTCAATCGAAATATACATCGAGCGAATCCTAATATTTTTCTTCACACAGTGAATTGTTTTTCTGGTTAAAAGTGCGGCCTACAACTGATATTTTTAAATAAACATCAAAATTAAAACATTTATAAAAATCAAATTGGTTCTATATTACGATATTTAGAACACAAACGTGTCCAAGCGAACCTAAACCAGTGACACAATGCAAAACGATCAAGTACGGAAGAAACCTAACACCAGGAGCGGCTCGTCGAAGTCTAACTCAGATTCAACACCAACTAATTCATGTCAACAAGAAATGAAGAACATAAAAAAAACATTTAGAAGATATCAACAAAAAACTTCAACTGTTACCGAATGTAAGTGAAACAATTGTTGAGTTAGAAAAAAGTGTGAAATTCATTTCTTCACAATATGACGCGATTATCGCAATATCGGAGGCACAAAAATCACATATCGAAGAACTGAACAAAGAAGTTACAAATTTAAAAATTACTAACATAAAAAACGAAAAAAAGATACAAAACTTAACCGAAAAATTTCACTTTACCGAACAGTATTCGCGAAACAACAACCTTGAATTTCACAGACTTCATGAAGTAGAAAATGAAGATTGCAAGAATATGATTCTTAAATTATCAGAAAAGATGCAACTTCCTGTGGCAAACGCAGATATTGATTTTGTACATCGTTTAGGAACTAAACAAAATGATAAACCTAGTGTAATTATTGCCCAATTCGCTTCTAGAACTGCAAGAAACATGTTTATAGAGAAGAAGAGATTCTGCGTTACGGATAATTCCTTTTCTGGCAGCTCTTTAGGAACAATGGTGTATTTTAATGAAAATATGTCGCTTTACTACAGAAATTTATACCGTTTAGCTAGAATCGAATCAAAAAATTCAAACTTCCAATTTGTCTGGTTCAAGGATAATAAACTTCTTATTAGAAAAAATAACAACAGTCCGGTCCTGAGGATACACAGCGAAGAAGACATCACAAAACACATGAAAACCCATTTAGAAAGTAAACAATCTTTTGAGGTCCTTTAAACTTAAACTTCTCAGGTATGCCACTGTTATAAAATTTATTTTTATCTAAGCTTTGTATTTCAATATTTTCTTTTATTTTCTTTATGGATTTTGAATTTGTAAGGGAATTGGAAGAAACCGAAATTAATACCAATATAATTAATAATATAAATGAATTTAATGATAATTATTCAAATAACTTTTATAAAATTAAAACATTCAATGTTTTTCATACCAGTATAAGAAGTTTAGACTAAAATCTAGATGCCCTCAAAATAATCTTATCACAACTTAATTGCAATTTCGATATTATTATTTGTACCGAAACTAGATTTATTAATGATACAGATTTATATAATATGGAGGATTATGATATATATTTTAATAATAGCAAATATAATCAAAATGATGGAGTATTAGTATATATTAATAAAAAAATTAAACATACCGTCGACATTCATATTATAAATAATTTTCACTTTTTAAGAATTGAATGTAACATCAACAATGAAATATTTGCTATTACACCTGTATATAAATCCCCTGCATATAATAATGATGAGTTTATTGTTAATTTAAATACTTATTTACAATCTTTTTGTAGAAAAAGGATAGATATATTCTGTGGCGATATAAATATAGACATTCTAAATTTATCTAATAATTATGGTGACATAAAGTTCAAATATCTTAATCTATTATCTTTTCATGGCTTTAATTCCTATATTAATAAATACACAAGAACTAACAATGATAGCAAAAGCTGTATTGACCACTTTTTTGTTCGATCATATTTGATGATAATAAAATTTTTCCGATAATATTTAAATCAAAAATTAGTGATCATAATCCAATTTTGTTATAATTTAACATAGGGGATAAAGTCGATGAAACTAATCAAAATAATAGAAAAAACTTCGATTGTCCTATAATTAATTATGATCAGCTTGCTGTCAGAATGAAAAATATAGATTGGAATATAGTAAAAAACACTAATGTAGATATATATGT
Source organism: Liopterus haemorrhoidalis (assembly GCA_963971575.1). Classification (NCBI taxonomy): domain Eukaryota; kingdom Metazoa; phylum Arthropoda; class Insecta; order Coleoptera; family Dytiscidae; genus Liopterus; species Liopterus haemorrhoidalis. The sequence goes on from OZ020611.1 coordinate 132,013,952, forward strand.
AAAAAGTTTTATAGCCACAGTTAAAGATGCTATAGACAACTCTACCACAAATCGCCATTTTAACAGTAAAACCCGTAAGCGTGCTTCTTGGATAAGTAAAGGTTTGGTTAAATCCATAAATATTAGAGATAAATTATATTTAGCTATGAAAATTGACCCCTGTCATTCCAAAATTAAACAGTTATATAATCATTATAGAAAACAAATACCCATTCTAATTAATAAAGCTAAAAATAACTATTTCAGTAAAAAAAATAATAATAACTCTAAACCCAAAAACTTTTGGAACGTAGCTAACGAATATCTTAACAAGGAAACAAAAAATAAAAATAATATAAAAAATATTAAAATTAATGGACAATTAATAACAGATACAAATCAGTTAAGTAACGAGTTCAACAAATATTTTATTAATATTGGGGGAGAGTTGTCTAATAGCATAAAAAAAAAATGTTAACTCATCTTTGGTAGGAAATGTATCACGAAATGATAAATCATTATTCTTAACTCCTGTTGTAGAAAGTGAATTATTTGAAATTATACAAGGTTTCTCAAACAATAAAACGCGCGGTAACGACAAAATTAACTTCAAATTAATTAAATTTATTTCAATATATATTATCCCTACGTTGTGTGATATATTTAATCTATGTTTCTCGAATGGTTATTTTCCGAAACTTTTTAAAGAATCAGTAGTCACTCCTATTTATAAAAACGGAAATAAGGAAAGCTTAAGTAATTACAGAGCGATCTCTGTAGTAAGTAACTTTAGTAAAATATTTGAGAAAGTTATATACAAAAAATTATTGTCATTCATAAGGCTAAATTCTCTATTGTCTGAAAATCAATTTGGATTCCGTCCAGGAAAATCAACCAATGATGCAATTTCAAAGTTAACATACAATAACTACGAAGCCTTAGATGACTCCCTTCCATGTCTCGTAACCTTTTTAGATTTGGCTAAGGCCTTCGATACTGTCGACCATGAGTTGCTATTCCATAAACTAGAATTATATGGGATAAGAGGCCTAGCACTTAACCTAGTAAAAAGTTATTTTTCTGATAGAAAACAAAAGACCAAAATATTAAATAATACCAGCTCGGAAATGACTTTGAAAAGAGGCGTTCCTCAAGGCACAGTGCTGAGTCCTTTATTCGTTATCTTTTATATTAATGATCTAATGCAACTTAAACTACATTCTGAAATTTTGTAAAGGCAACTCATGGGACGAAGTTAGAATGATGGCAGAGGAAGATATGACAATTACAAGAGAATATTTAAATGTCAACAAACTAACGCTAAATGTTCACAAGTCACATTTCATGTCTTTCTATTGCTATAGTAATTGCCAGTCTTATTTTGACTATTTCTATTCATGATGATCAAGGCGCCCAGACTAATTGTGACTGTGACAGATTAACAAAAGTGGAACATATAAAATCTTTAGGAGTTACTATTGACTGTTTTCTTCGATGGAATCATCATATAGACAAAATTTGTCGTAGTCTTAGAAAATCTTTTTATATTTTTAAAAAGTTAAGAGTAATACTGCCAATTAATAAATTTAAAATGTTTTACTATGGTCTTGTTCAATCTGTCTTACAGTATGGTATATTAAGTTGGGGTGGAGCAACTAATAACTACATAAGGAATATTCATATTTTACAAAAATCTATATTAAAATTTATGACCTTTAAACCTATATTATATCCGTCCAATTTAAAATTTTCCGATACACTACTACTTAAATGGCAATAGCAACATATACTATTAACCATCCAAATATTATGAAATTTCCTAATCATAAATATTCCACTAGGTGTAACAATAAACAACTAGCAATCCCATCTAAACATAAAAAACATAAATCGGAATGTAACTACCGATATCTGTTACATCGTGTTCATAATATGTTTTTTAATTACATAAATTCAAATGTACTAACTTTGATATCAGGAATAGCAAAATAATAATAAAAAAATGGATTTTTTCATTAACAGATTCTGAACTCGAGAGCCTTTTTCTATAATGATGTATTTTTGATTTCTTATTGCCAACTTCTTTGGACACAAACTTTGTATTAATTTTTCTTCATATATATTTTTATTTTTTTTTTCTCCGCATTTGATTCCACAATTCTGCAGAATGCATGATTAATTTTTTTGATACAATATCATAATATTTAATTGCCTTAACCTCTATTAAATTAAATAATGTTACCACACGTTGAACTTTGTTCTTTGTAGGTCTAGTCTGTAATAGAGTTATTAATAATAACATAGCCCTTATTATTAATAACTCTATGTAATATATATTAAGTTATTTCTTAAATAATATGTATATATGAACATGTTGAAATAATTTATAAATTATCGTATATTTATATATGTATGTGTTTTTAATAATAATAAAAAATTAAAAAATTAAAATTAAATTATAGTACAGAGTGATCTCCAAAAAGCATACAGAATGTGTTTTTTTGGAAAACTTACAAATCACCTCCTATTGTAATTAATAAAATGTTTTATGTTTAAGCCAACATTGATTTTTATGTCTTTTCCCAAAAACCACCTTTTCTTAAATACACTTATATTCTACGAAGACAATGCTGTAGCTGCACGAAAATGACTAGTAAAAATATTTCGAGTTATCTCGTAATTGGCAGTCAACGTGTTTAAAATAATTTAATACTGAGAAGGATTTTAACCGCCAGAACGACATGGTGTATGCTACAAGTTCACGAGAAGCTTGTACAAGTTGCTGGTACCCTTCTTCAGTTATGATGTGATGGGGCGGGAGCTATGACGGTACCACTAAGCTTAATTATTACCAGAAAGAGGTAAAACGTCGGTCAACTAAAAAACTATGTTGAAGTTGATAGTTAAATAATTGAACAACACCCTCTTCGGTGATCATAGCTGGGACTTCCAGAGAGATTCAGTGCCAGCCCATAATACGAAGGCTATGCAGCAGTGGCTTGAAAGCAATGTACAGGCCTTTATTTCTTCTGCTGATTAGTCGCCTAGCAGCTCTGACCTTAATCCCCAGGACTACAAATTTTGATCCGTGCTTCAGAGCATGGCTTGCAAGAAGATACGCCCTAAATCTTTAGCCTGAAGCGCTCCCTGACGAAACCATCGGAGGGTTTTTCTGTAGAAACCCTTCGTAATTCTGTTGACTTGAACGTAGAGAATTAAGTGCTGTGTAACGGTCCGAAGTGGTCATTTTGAAAACTGATTGGTGTTTCTTGTTTATGAGGCATCTTTGTATTATATACTAAAAGGAAATTAAAATATCTTAAATCATCGTGTTGAATTTCACTGAAATCTTTATAACATTATTTATGATAAGACTCCGTATAGCCGACAACGTATGCTGAGGAAAATCGAAGAGTTGACGTAAAGCTTATCTGTGGTATAAGGGTAGTGAGTAGTGATATTTATTATTATTTGTGTTATTCAAGTAAATATAAATAGGTGCAGTTAATTACTAAACATGATAATGTTGCACAGTTGCAACTGCACAGATATTTAACCATAATTTAGGAACCGTTGTAAGCTCATGCATCTAATATTTTGAAGAGGTTCATTCTTTATTAAACGACTCCCCCCGTTTAATAATGGAAAACATAACCAACATAACTTTCTTCTTATTTATGTATTTGATACTGCATAATTAATTCCCTTACCCCCTAAACTCAATTAATTGGTCCAAAACAAATCTTAAGCTGCACTTACTATTTAAACTATAATAAAGAGCACAAAATACTAAAGGCATATATCCCGAGAGAGAGTGAAAGTTATAGTAAGAAATAAGGAAATAGAACATATTTATGAGTGCATGTACCTACATGTACATGTACTATGATACATGCACATTAGCCGTGCATATACCTAGCCGGACAGCGTATAGCATTAGGAAGATCGAATCAAAAAGAAGAGACCAAAAGACGAATACAACTTGGTTGGACAGCGTTTGGTAACCATTCATTTATTTTAAGAAATAATAAAAACGAAGATTAAAAACAGAACTATTTGATTAGTGTGTGCTGCCAACCAGAGGAGACGCTGACATGTAAGGCGCTTTTGTGCAAAAAATTTTAAGGTAATGATTGACATCACAAAACGGGCCAATACAGAAATGAAAAGGTAAATATCAAAGTTGACATTTGTGCTGCTTTGCTAAAATGAACATACGCTGGACAATATGATCCAAAAATAATGAAGCTGAAAAATTCTGCGACCGTAGAGATATAGAGTAGACATATAGCTTGGATCTTGTTTCCTATGTCACGCCATCACACATGTGATTACGAGATAGTCACGTGGACAGAGTATGTACAAAACATTTCTATTTCTATACATCATTTCTATGGACTGTGCGGTTATTTTACGGGTTTTTTTGGGTTCATTTGGTGTTATTTTTTGTATATAAACTTATTTTTTGTATCTATTAAGACTTATATTCTAAAGTTTTCAATTTTAAAGTTTTAGTTTATAGTTTATAGTTATCGTAGGCTAGTGTATTAGTTGTGCACGTTATAATGATTAGTTTTTAAAATGGTTGATTATTGGGCATTTGGGTGTACAAACCGAAGTAAAAGGAATAATCAGAACCCCGAAAAGATTTTTCTTGGATCATTTCATATGTCAAAACACTTTGTCCTATTAATAAAACCAAACTGTATTGATTTATATTTAAAAATCGAATTACATATCAAAATCAAATAAAAATAAGGAAAGATCCTTTCGAATATTTTATAATAAATTAAAGTTATTTAAGGGTTATTAAATAAAATAATTATAAACCAGTCTTTTGTTTATGTATACCTTTGATTTGATTTATAATAATTTTCTTTGCCTAGGCTGCAATTCTAAGCAAAATTTTAACGAGGTAAGTTAAACAATAGTAACTTGTAAAGTTGCTAATATAATAATTCGTTACGAGTCTTACGATTCTACTTAGAAATGCAGCACAAGTATCATATAACATTATTTGTTTATTATGATAGCATAAAAAAGAACTAGTAGTCTATGACATCATTTTTCATACATGTATCTATTGAACAAATTACAATATGTTCCCAACCCCTAGATAAGCATAAAATTCTTCTTTTCTAGACCTCCGGCCATAGATACAAAAGCCACGTGGTCAATGTGACGTTTAGACCAATCCTACTTTGTTTTTTATAAACAGTTACTCATTTTAAGTAAAATAAATTAATTTTCAAAAGCAGCTAGAAGATTTTTTTTATCACTATTAAAATATTTAGAGGGAAAACTGCAATCATTTACAGTTCAATATAAATAAATGTATAACATATATTTAATAACAAACCCTGTGTGGCGCCCGCTCCCGGCCCAGGTAGGGTAGGAGTACACGACGACACACAAGGGTTGACTTGAAATGTCAAAAATTATAAAGGCGCGGTGCGCGGATCGGAGAATTTATTATTTAAAAAAAAAATAAGGTCAGGTTCGTGGTGGAAATGCGTTGCCAATAAAATTGAATAAAAGAGAGAAAAGGTTTTGGGGTTCGCTAATATGTTAGGGAAATTTACAGTGTAAAAATTAATAATGATAGGTGGTGTAGAGTTGCCAGGAATAATAAATAATAAAAAATAAAAAAAATTATTATCAAAAAATAGTTAAATAAAAAAAATTGTAAAAATAATTGAACAAATAAAAATAACTTGTCCAAAAAAAATTTAAATAATTTATAATTGTTGCGGACTGCAACAATTAATAGCGGTAAGCGCAACGGTGAAGACGCTCGATTACACTGTAAATTAATCCCAGAAAAAATTCATAAAAAAATTGATTCTAAATTTAAAGAACAATTCATACAGTGAATTTATTTCTTTATGCAACATGTACTATGTCATTACCACGGATACAGTTTTTGACAGCAATATAAATCGTGTTCATTTTCATTTGCAACATAGAAAAAAACATATTAACTAGCAAAACCAAAATATTTTATTGTAAATACAAATAAAAATTTATAATAAATGTTCAAAAGTTTCTCCGTTTACTTGCATACAAAATGTTAAGCGATCATAAAAATAATTCAAAACATTCAGCAATTGCTCTTGAGGTATATTGTTGGATGCTTGAACAATTTTGTCTTGCAGTTCAGCATCCCTAAGTTCTCCATTATATACTTTGATCTTTAAATATCCCCAATTTAAAAAAAAATCATTGGGTGCCAAATCCGGAGATTTCGCTGGCTAATTCATCAACCCTCCTCTTCCAATCCAGTTATTTGGGAAAGTTCTATGTAAATATTCTTTAACTATTCTAGAATAATGGACTTATGCGCCATCATGTTGAAACCATACTTGTCCATTAATATTCAGGTTTCGCAACGCAGGTAATATTTGGTTTTGCAAAAAGGCTAGATATTTTGTGGCATTAAGGCATTAAGGCATTAAGTTCGCGAGGAATGAACAAATTTAAATTTTCTCGACTCCAGTATCTAAAATTTTGTCTGTGCACTTCACCATTTAGAGTAAACGATGCTTCGTCAGTAAATAAAATTCTTTGAAGCATTGTTGGGTCAGAATTAATTTTATCAAAAATTTCAAATCAAAAATCCATACGTAGTGCTGCGTCTGTTTCTAACAATTCTTGATTATTTTGAATTTTGTATGATCGAAACTTTTCTTTTTTTAAGAAGTTAAAAACAGATCCAATACTGACTGTGGAATTGATCTTAAAGTATTTTGATTGTTTTCGTCCACTTGTAATAATATTTCCAACTGCTTCTCTTCTGTAAGCACGTGGGATGTTGTTCTTTTTTTATTATATTTTGACTTAAGACATCCTTCGCGATGAAATTTATTAACTAGTCTTGAAATTATAGAGGGATTTGGTATTGGCCGATCTGGATAAGTTGCACTAAATACAGCAGAAACTTCTCTTAAACTCATTTGGGAGTTATACCAAGTTACCATCATTATTTTTTCTTCATCTTTATACATGTTGATTAATTTTTAAATCAGCAATGAGCAAAAGTATACACACTAATTGTCTATCTTGCAAATGAAAATGAACACGATTTATATTGCTGTCAAAAACTGTATCCATGGTAATGACATAGTACATGTTGCATTAAAAAATATATTAACTGTATTAAAAATCTACAAAAAAAGGATGAATTTAAATGATCTCTCAACGCAAAATGTTGAGAAATGGGTACAGATCTACTAGTGAATTTAAAACAAATATATTTGACTAAAATAAACAAATAAAAAATTATTTTAAACAGAACGAACCGCAGGAAGAAACCGTATAACACGAGTTCGTACTAAGTGCAGCGACATATGACGTCACTCAATAAATTGACAAATTTTGAATGAATTTAAAATAGACAGTTTATAACTAAAATTTAGGAAATTAATAACAAACCTTTCTCTCGGGTCTTACAAAAATGCAGTAATTAATAAATTACTGCCCCAATGACGGAATTTAAGCACAAAAGAAATCTGGAGGGAAAACTCCAGAAAAATAGTGTTAACAAGATATACATTTAATAATTAATATACCCTTATATATATTAATTAACAATTAACACAATTCAGGGGATCCTGATTAATTTTAACTGATTTTAAACTATAACACGAATATAAAATCAAAACCACGTCTTCTCACCTTGATCGGAAAAATATTAATGAAATTAAAATATGGTTGGATTTTGGTCGCTTGCGCTGATCAAAATGAAATTAGTAACTGTAATACCAGCGGCTCTAAACAAGTTATATTTAAATAAAATGTTTATTTAAATAAAATCAAAAATAAGTTTAAATAAATACGATAATATTGTAATATAGTATTGTATAATATTAGAAAATATTATTGTAAAAGGAATAATATTCTGGTCATATATTGTAGGACTAAAATATATAGTGGTTCTAAATATGTTTTGTCTATAAAATGAATATTTATTTACATTAGATAAAAATGGTAAAAATGATAATTAAACGGAAATAAATTAAAATTTGGAATATAGAATGAAAAATACAAGGTGATACGCCCTAAGCGGGCGCTTCACCCTGTTAATACATTGTATTTGAGTACGGAGTACAATTACTATTTTTCATGTTACAATATTTGTATATTTGTTTCTTTTTTAATGTTCCTATTCATCTGATTAAAAAGCTTGAGTCCTTTATAAAATGACTCATTTAACCCTTCCTTTTTTTACATCTAATGTTCTTAATTCATTCTTGGTTTTATAAAAATAGTACTTTTTAATATCTTTTACAAATATTTTATTAGGTTTGTTCCAACAGAAAATTCACAGCAGTTCAGAACGTGAATCAGAACTGCTTAGAATCCATGTGCGAACGTATAGTTCTAGAATAATTTTAACTAGTGTTGGAACGAGTTAGAACTATTGAGAATTTGGTTTATTTATCCTAACCTAAAAAATAACGAAATCAAAACAACATCTGTTAAAAACAGAATGGTACTTATAGCATCCACATGCTTCAAAACTTGCTGCTAATGGTTCAATAACATTTCTACTCGAAAATGTTCCAAATAAACCTGATCACTATATTGTGGCACTATCATCCGTAGGTAATTTTCATTGTTTTGTCTTATTTCAACAATAGCATCATTCAAGAACTCTCCATCATTATCACTTTCGCTTGAAAGTCCTGACAAATCAGAAAAATCACTGTCTTCTTCCATTACTACTATTAATTCAATCAAACAAACAAAAACAAATAAGTGAGGTTAGATAACACGTTAAAATTCAGAATTAAAAATTCTTGTAAAATCCTGGAACTTTAAGAACGATTCAGAATCAGTTCAGAACACAATTCACTCGTTCATGGAACAGTGCACTATAAGTTCTGAATTTTTAAATCGACTTGTTGGAACGCTAAAATCGTTTTGCGCAAACTCAGTAAAGTTCTGAACTTTTGTTGGGACAAACCTATAATCTATTTATATTTATTAAATGCATTACTATGGTAATATTATTATATGAACTATAAATTATTTAATAGATCCTAGGTTCCAATAAATAATAAATATAATATTGAAGTATAATACAGGCGTTATACGGATATAAGGTAAAGTTTTGATTAAGGCACTGATTCTCCCACCGCAATCGGCGACACTTTTAAAAACCTACAAACTGCGGTTATGCCTACTCTATATCTCTATAATAAAGACTTGAATATGACTACAGCTCCCACATAATTCAAACTTGCATGACCTGACTGGGATTTGAACCTGGGATCTTTCACACATCTAAAGCAGAGGTAACTGCGTTGGTGAGGCTGATAGATTTTTAAAAACAAATTTTTATTTTAAAACATTTATTTTGTTTTATCCATCAACTACAAAGAAGAGAAGTCAATAGATTTTTTTAAAATGTGGATTACATCAAAATATTTTACTAGATATTAATATTTTATTATTCGCTTCAAATATCTCTCTGAATCGAAGTGTGAGTTAATTAATTATTTAGAGAGTGGGGACCGTTGTAAATCTGAATGAACTGTCAAAAGAAAGTTTTCTTCCGTCCATAGAATGAAGGGTTCACAAAACATATTTTGCTGCAGACGAGACACAATATGATCATTATCACAATTATTCGCAAGAAATATAGCAAGATATTGCAGACGAATAGCAAGAAATATGGCTCCGATTGTAATGGACAATGTAGTAATTAATTGAAATTCCTCAAATAATTATTCAGACTAGTTTTATGCTATTGAAACATAAGCTTTTCAAAATGGCAATTATAAATGGTAGTAGCAACAAAAACAAAACATTTGCTGTATATAAATTATGAAAAAATTTAATAAGAGTAACCAAAGCCACTAAGGTTTTGGTAACAAAACCTTATGGATGAACAAAAATATAGTCGAGTCATGCAATTGAGTTCGTCATATTAGGTCATAATATATCATGATATAATTGACAAATTTAGTGGGGAAAAAAATGTTAAATCGATATATATCTCTTCATTTGAATTATAGGCTATTAACTCACTCCACTCTTTTATTTTAGTAAAACATCTACTGAAATCATATCTAGCTTGTGTTAGATAATAATTTTCAAGTTTTACAGCTTTTAGGTTAAGATTTGTGACATTTGAAATGGCGTAAGCGCTCTGTTTCTGCGACTCAATTATATACAGAATGAAGAATTCCTGGTATTAGAAGATGTGGAAAAGTTGTAATACTGTCTTCAATGAAACACTTTGTAAAGATTCACTAATATTTTTATAAATCATGCTAACTGCAGTTTCGGCGTAAACCATTTTCAAAGCTTCAATGAACCAGTTTGATGAAACAATGTAGCTTTGAAAATGCTTCACTCTGAAATTGCTTTCTGGTTAATGCAAATATTAGTGAAATTTTACAAAATGCCTCATTGAAAAATCAATTACCTACATCCATATATTCGAGTTTCACCATGTACCATTATCAACTATTCAATATAGAAAAGTTATAAAAACAACAAAAAAAAACTTACAAAAACCTCAAGATTGTATTGTCAGTATGGACTGTGTCGATACGTGAATCAGAGTGCAGTCTAGTTCAGGTTCCATTTGGAGAAAAACAAAAATAAAAGCATAAACATAAGTTCTGGTTTGTCTTATATACCGAAATTATTGGGTATGGCCGTAAATTACGATAAAAGGTGGCATAGCATATTTTGCCTATCGCCATATCGAGCACATTAGAAATAGATTCGTGCCAGAAATATTACAAAAGCATAGGGAAAGAATAGAAAAGGCATAATTACGTTGCAGTAAGAAATACTAAAAGTCAGAGCGACACCCCCAGAAAAAAAAGAGGTCGTCAATGCATAAAATAGGTGGAGGATATACAAGAAGGCAATGAAGGCAAAAAAATTAGTAGAAGATCTATTGAGAAAAAACATAAACTGGCGTAGAGGATACGAAAAAGAATGACAGTTGTAGAACGCTAGTATATCTAGTATATAATTCCAATCGCCAGTTCTAATGTATCTATAATCAATGGAATACGTCTATCTCAGGGATCGGCAACCGGCGGCCCGCCGAACGTATTTGTGCCAATAAGAAAATATAATGTTTACTTTTATTATCCAACGTAGCAAACACATTGATGCCGCACTGCTTTAGTTTTCTTACACACTAGGTGTATTTGTGCTGACGTAAATACGGGCAAACCAATATAAACAAGAACTAAAGATTGTAAAAACTAGAAATTACAAAAGAAAGTATGACCCGCAAAAAATTGTAACCTTATGAGGCCCGTGACGTAAAAATAAAAAAGAAGTGTTACTGAATGCGTTTCGCAACGTAAAAAAGTCTATCTCACACGATGCACGTTTATGGTCGTTTGCACATTTCGACTTCAATGATTATGTGAACAAACAGAATAGGCAATTATGTAGGAAATATAATGTGTGTCAAAAGACTGTCTCTAGCCACTAAACAAAATCGTACTTTTTCAACAATGTTTTGCATTATTGACCAAATCATATTTATCAGAACTGACAAGCGGATAACGATCTAACCCAGCAAACATTTTTATACGGGCCAGTACTGCTAAAGCACATACTCCCCGGCATTGAAAGTAATGGGCCAGTACCCCGGTGTCCCCGGGGCCGTTACTGGCCCATTGATGTATCAGTTGCTGGCCCAGCAACGGTAAAGTGCAAAATAATCGCATTAGTTGCAAGATTTATTTCTGATGGTTTTACGTAAAAAGTATGAGTGAAGAAGAATGCTTATAAAATGCTGGTAAAGTACTTCGTATAGGCGGAATGCGAAATACAAATGTGAAGTACATTATTAATACTGGCGTTGCACTTACTTTTGGTGCCAGTAATTTACCAGCATAAAAGCAGTTTGCCAGCATTCGGCCGTTAGTTGAATGTTTGCTGGGAAGTGTAAATGAAAAAACAGAATAGGGCTGCTGAGATCCCAATATTGATACAACAACTTCCTTTACATACAAACAGAGTGACTATTTAGTATGGCATATAAGCTGAAGGTGTTAGTGGAGCCTACATTTTCGATGATGTAGTGGGAAATACCGTTACGTTTGACGACGAACCGCCTCATAATTCGCCACTTTATGTATCCACAGATTTCAAAACTTCGCTACCACAAAGCGCGTTACAAATAATATTTTCTGGACAAACGGTATCGAAATTTAGAGATTGGCCGTCGAAATCATTGTATTAAGCCACGTCAGATTTCTGTAACGCGCTATCTAGAGAGCAAGGCTTGTCAACAATCCACAGACAATTCAGTAGCTAAAAGAGAATATTCGTGATGGCGTTGGCGGAATAATTAGTGTAATATGCTTAAAAATAAGATTGCAAAAGCACGACATTACGTTGCTGTCATTTGTCCGACATTATATTCCATTCATAATTACCGTCTCAATAAACCATATACAACATTTAATTTATAATTTTCCTGGTCTTAACAAAAATGACACTTTTATATATATACACCTGATGAATGAGCTAAAATCATTTGATCTGATCTTGAGTCCAATATAGAAGTAAGCATTGTAATGGTTTAATGTACTTACGAATTTAACCGAAAAATAAATTTCTAAGCAATTATTGTACTCATCAGCTTTTTCGACAACCTGGAACCAACTTTGTAAGACGTAGGCCGGGTAAACCTTTCATCTTGACAGCATCATCCCTACGGTCAAATTTGGTGGCATCATGATCTGGGGTTGCATGTCCGCCAGTGGTTTAGGCGAAATATTTTCGTGCGAGGGTACATTATTCTGCTCCTTATAGTACCATGATTAATGAAGTTTTGAAGCCATCAATATTAAAATTATTTGATGAAGACAATCCAGAATGTTTTTCAACAAAATAATGCCCCCTGTCACAAAGCTAAAGAAACAAATGAATGGTTTTTCAAAAACAATGTGCCATTTTTTGCATGGCCCGCCAGTTACCAGATTTATTGAAAATTAAAAATTTATGGTCGATTCTGATAAACAAGGTGTCTTTTTACAAATGCAAATCAAAAGAAGAATTAAAGAAAATTATTGTGGACGAATGGTTCAATGTACAATCCGATGTACGTAAAAAACTTGTGGACAGTATGCCTAATACGAGGAGGTACCACAAAATATAAATAATTTTAATTGAAGTTATCATTAAAAGCTATAAGTATTCATTTATTTACCATTTTTCTTGTAATAATCCTAAAATTCAATAAAACGTAGGGTGCTCCATACATTTGTCCAAGGCTGTATATATGTAGGATTTTCGCCTTCAATGGCGTCAGAATGAAAAACTACACGTCTTTAATATACAAATTATATTGAAAACCAGTTACAAATTATAACGACAGAATTGAATATAATTTAAAACTCTATCAACAATCACTGTCTTACTCCCCTAGTTACTGTCTTCAATTGTCTCTGGTTGAGACTTATATGCAGGAACATAGAAAAGTCCCACATATATAGTAAAAATTATTCCTCAAAGGCCTGTACACCTTAATACAAGATCCACAGCACGCCACTGTTTCCCACCCTGTATAAATATTAACTGTACAAATCACATGCTACTGCAAAATAATTTTTGAGCAATCTTCCAATACATAAATGTTAAATTATGAAATTCTGACGATGGCATTCAATCCTGTCGCACCTGATATGATGCATATGTTTACTTCACCATAGATTTAAACAATTGGATGGTAGTTATAAACAAAAACTCATACAAACTTCTATCGAAACATATTATAAACACTCCTTCAAAAATCAATAAGACAAAAGCGAGACGAAAAAACAATAACGATGATAAATGACGGATAAAAAAATAAATGCCCGCGTCACTGGGTGGGAGTGTTAGCAGTGAAGAGCGCGAGGGGTGGACATAATACGTCGACTGAACACATGTCCTCAGTCATATCATAATGTTCACATTTACGCAAATGATATGCTAATAACAAAACAAGATCGCCCTGATAACAGACCAACACTGGATGACTTATCGAAAACGGAATCATTTATATTTTTATTATATGATACAGCATAGGGAAAATATTTTATTCACAATTTTTTATTTCAATATACAAGGTTTGATAAAAAAATACGAGAACTGCGCGCATAGTAGGTGGTGAGGAAAACTGAATCCTGAAATGATCCTGAAATGTGTTGCGTAAGATAATGCTCGATTGAAGCTTGAAACAAATATATATTTATGGAAGAAAAAAAGATTTGTAAAATTTTAGGGATAATAAATGAAAGTTTTGATACATGGATTAACAATTTTATTATCAACAAATAATCAAATTATCATCTCTTTTTGTTTCTGATATAAATATCAATATCCAGCAGCAGCTCAAACTTATATGGGTCCGCGGTATATTTTTCATACAAAATGATAAGCAGTGACGGAACTTCAAATATCCCGAAGGTCTATTTGAAAATTATTAATAAACAAAAAAGGGAGAAGAGAGTATATTTTACATTTTTAAATGTATTTATATCTTGAATAAGCTCATTTTCATTAACCATCAGGGCCAATAAAATATTATGTTACGGGCCGTATGGAGCTCGCAAGCCGCCCCCCCCCCCCGTTTTATAGATCACATCATAAGTGCCTCCCCTAACCATGAGTCCTGTATACTCTTGTATATACTGCACAACACAGTACATTTCTCAACTGGGACGTCTTTTTATAGTTATCTTGAATCGACTTTATGCTTTATTTGCCTATATGATTCTTTTCTTGATTTCATTAAGAACAGTTGTTCTGGTTGGCAATCGCTCCTAGGCAGTGTTGTAATAGATACATTTAAAAAAATATCTACATACAGATACAGATACCTAAGAAAAATTGTATCTAGATGCAGATACAGTTACAGAATTATAAAAAATATCTAGATACAGATATATGCCAAAAATGTATCTAGATACAGTTAGATACTTTTGAAAAAACACTGAAAAATGAAAATACCATATTTTTTACCAAACAAATACTGTCCGACAGATATTTCGTGGCCGGGCGTGAAAGATGCGGGTGATATTTGAAGTGGGGATTATAACTTTGGCGAATTGCATTATTTCCTACACATGCTACAGTCAAGTGCATAAGTACAAGATTCAAAATATATTAAATATTTAAAATCATGGAGACAAAAAGCAGACTAGGTGGCCGTGCTGTTAATAGTCAAAAATTTTACATTGTTATGTAAGTATATTTAGCGGGAAAACATCTGTATTACATTATTACATAGAATGTAAGCCTGTATTGTTTACAATCTACTTGTAATTGCTGGAGTTTGGAAAAAGACGCGGGACGAGGGTGCTCTGGCCAATAAACAAGTCGACAAAGTGAACGTCAAATGCAGTAATCACTTAAATCAAGCAGCTGCGTTTCTATAGTTTTGTTGTTCGACTGTGATGGGAGGAACTTGTGTTTATAGACACACCTAACTGATGAATATAATGCACACGTGTAAGAATATGAACTTGTTTCTCAGACTGTACTCTATATCTGACACTGTCTTTCATAGTGCCCTCTCTGTGCGCACTAAAAGACACGCCCGGCCACGAAATATTTGTCGGACAGTAGTGCATGTTAATCAGTATTACACAGGCTGTTCAAAAATGACAGTGACATCACAAAAAGCCCACTAAATTCAAGGTAAAACACTATTCTACGGAATAAATTTGTACTAAATAACGTACGTATTATGTTAGCCATATGTGTTAACGTATGAGATGCGTATCTATAAGACTAATGTTAGTTTTATAAATACGCAACTATATTCTCGTTAAGATGATGTTCCATTCAATTTAAGCCCTAATTGAAGTGCAATTCGTGTAATACCACGTCATCATTTTTGATCACTAATAAAAAATTACTGCTAAGAAATACGTGTTTTTTCTTTTTTTTTTTTTTCATACTTATTTAATTTATAAACAAAATTTCAGTTGTCAATCTCACGCTTACAAATTAAATTTATATGAACTTTTAATAATTTATTCAATTTTACGTCGGAAACACACCTACTTATCTTACTGATTTCAATTAAGAAATGAACTTAATATCCACACTAGCATGGTCTTTGGGTGAGGCGGACTAGAGCCAAGCCTCAAGTGAAGAAAAAGGGCTCAAAAAAATCATTAAAGTGTATTTTCAATCACTGGATACTTTTGAAGGGCATTAATTTGCCTTGCTTAAGGCTTCCAAAAACCACGATCCACTCCCAAACCACTTGTGTGGATATAATTTTTTATATGTTTTTAGTAAATTGCTCATCAAAATAGCAACAATAGTTATTCAAAAACTTAGTTTTCATTAATACTGACCCATTTTCCTTAAGTGCTGTACCTACTATTGTGGTACCTAAATTCCTACTATTTTTACGGCCGTTAAAAAGCTACGACAAACAAATGGGAATATATATGTATATATTTTGTTTTTTTTTTTTTTGACATACCATATAAATTTTATTTGTAATCATAAGAATTTCAATTGTTTTGTGAATTTTGTTTAAAGTAAAAATAAAATAATTAAAATGACAATTTATAATTAAATTATTATATCAGCTCGGTATCATGGTATAAAAATAAAATAACGATCAAAGTATCTGAAATACAGATACAAGATACTTAAATTTAAATATCTAGATACAGATACAGATACATATTTCAAAAAGTATCTAGTTACTGTATCTAGATACTTGCAACTAGATACATTACAACACTGCTCCCAGGTAAGTAAACTTGTTTATTACCTCAATGTTGTAGTCCCCAGTATTGCACTGTGCACTGTCACATGTTGCCCTGGAAGTTCCGATTAATATAGTGTTTGCCTCGTTAATTTTAACGTTCACTTTTCTGCTTATTTATAATAGATTCTGTTTAAAAAATTGACTTCGTTCACGTTCCTTTTGTCAACCCTATATAAACTATTGAGAAAATACTGGATTTTATCGTTGCATGTTTTTCGATAGCAAAGTGTCCTAACCGTGCAGACAACCTATTTATCGTTCGAGTAGGTACGAGTGCATGGAGTGTATTATTCATTGCTAACGATCTGAACACCATTATTTGATTTTATTCAAATGAACGTGTGCGGGCGCGCGGCTCTCTAACGCCCAATACGAATAATGGTGATGAGGAAATAAGGAAGCGATGAATGAAGTGCAAATTGAGCAGAATTAGAATTGCATATAAACAGGATGCAGAGAAAATTGGATATAATTGGAAGTTCTTTTCATAATTCTAAATCAGTTTGTTTGCTAGACAATTTGCTATAGACATTACTTGATTTGCTTTCAAAATAAGTTTATACAATAATTTTCCAGATAATATGGATAATTACGTAAGGGCAATCAAAGTTTAAATAAAAAAATATAAAAACTTACCAATTATACAATTTTGTTTTCATATTGAAGATTGTTGATATTTATTAGGCTGCGTAGACGCAAATAACCTTTGATACAGTACGTCAAAAAAATCAACTAAGTATCCATAAAGTTTTGTGGTGGAAATTGCGAATTGGTGCAAATAGAGAATAGTAGAACTCGGTTCTACGGAATATTAAAATTAAAACCGTCATTGGCACTGAACTTTTTAATTATACACCATACTTTGTAACAATTTTAATATTTGAATTAGATTAAGATTAAACAACTTAAAATTTATTTCATACAAGTTTATTTTTCCTATTTTTACTTAAATTACCTAAAATATAGGCTACACCAAACGTTTAAGCGGAACTAACTGAAATTTTCATTTTTGTAAGTTGTCATAAGCTGTTTTTAAGGTTTTAAGAGGACTTCTGCTATAAAACGATCAAAAACCTCACTTAAACGGTAAAAGTTACTAGAATTTAAAATCTAGTTCCGCTAAAACCAATTAAACAGGCTTGGTCGAAGTTAAGAAATCTATTAAGGCTGCGTATAACCCCTAGAGGCTACCAATTTCTTATATAAACTAACAATCTGAAATAAAATTAGTATCAATCTATACATCAAATTTTACACCGAATTTTTATCTATCTAATAGGATATTTTTAATTGTAGAAACATTTATTGTAAAAATATTGTCGGTCAATAACTTAATAATTGACATCAGCAACATTGTTCTGTAATATTTTAAATCTATTTAAGGGTTTCAAATAATTTTTATATTTATATAGTTTTGTGTAGAAATGTTCAAATAATACGTCAACATTTTTTTCGACTTGATTACTTATAGTTTATAACCCTCGTCGAAAAATATTTTACTTGATGATAATGGAATGCCACTTGGTACACGTATTCTTCACAAAAATTAAATCATGTTTACCCGTTGCACCTATTTTGATAACCGCGGCAGATTCAAGATGGCGGCAAATATAGACTAACAAGTACAATAACTATTATTAGTTTTCACAATACAACATAATAGCTAAAACCCTTTTTGTAGAATGAAGCTTTAGCTACAATTTGCCGCATCGTACGCAAATATGCGTCGATTGGTTTACAAGATGGCGTCTATAATGCAATTTGCTTAATTACAATTGCATGACAGTTTTTTCTAAAATTTAAAATATCCTATTAGATAAATAAAAATTCGCTGCAAATTTTGATACATAGATTGTTATTAATTTTATTTCCGATTATTAGTTTTGTATAAGAAACTATACGGAACTATAGGGTTGTGCGCCGCCTTAAGGGGTAATATGAAGTTAAGTCACTGGTGTTTGATATTCCCTTGAAATTTCGCTCTAATATTTTGCATGATTAATGTTACCTGTTTATTGTGTCTTAATTTTTTATCTGAAATTATTTTAATAACAAGTAATTATTGTCCAAAATAACTCTTATTAAAACAATTTGTCTTCTACTGTTTTTTCATCTTGCATTTTATTCTTAATTTTGGATTGGTTGTAGATCGTTTTCTTATTATCAGTATTATTTAAATATAATTTGAAGGATTTATAAAAATGTATAATACAAATTGTACCTAAATAATATATTTATTGTGAAATAAAACCAATTATTATTATTATTATTTATAATAATTTATAACCAACCAAAATCATTATCAATTAATTATACGTAAAAAAATACAGTGCTGTATACATTTACTAAAAACATCCTTCTAGCTTTTGACTCGTCAACGTATCCACCGCTTCTCGAAAACTAATTTTTTTCAGCAATTTCTTTCTCAATTTAAATTAAAGTTAAATTACACAATCTGTCGTGCATGGTAGTGGTACGTAGATAATTTGTTATTACTTTTAATTTAGAGAAACTACGTTCAGCTGCAGCCGCACTCAGGTAATAATAATATTCTTCAGCGTACACAGGTATTCGGAGACAAAGAAGTATAATCGTAATCGTCTATAAAATTTGGACCACAGGGTCACCACCATAGTTAAAGCCCCACGGTGTGGGGGGGGGGGGGGGGTGAGAAGTACTATTATTTTGACCAGTATAATAATAGTATCCATATCTTTCTTGATCTTAAAAAAGCTTTCGATACAATAGATCACAACTTACTACTGAATAAATTAGAAAGATATGGGATAAGGGGTATTGCTCTGAATTTATTTAAGAGTTACCTGGAAAACAGGATACAGTATGTTGATTTTAAAGGCACGAGTAGCGTAAGAAATAAGGTCACCTATGGAGTAATGCAGGGAACTTGTCTAGGACCAATTCTTTTCATTATATATATAAATGACCTACTGCAACTGCAAATTTTTGAAGGAAACCTACTTTCCTATGCAGATGATACAGTACTTGTTGTTGAGGGTAAATCGTGGCTAGATATTGAAAATAGCACTACAAAGAACTTACAGTTAATGAAAAATTGATTTGATACAAATAAGCTCTCAATCAATTTCTCAAAAACGCACTTTTTAACTTTTACTTCTTACAGTATTACTCAGCCGGATCTAAATTACCTTAAGTTTCACGAGATGGCTTGTAAAAGACATGATTGTTTATGTGATAAAACTATAGAGAAAAAAAAATTTAACAAAATATCTTGGTTTGTATATAGATCAACATTTAAGATGGAATGCACATATTGAAAACCTAGCAAACAATCTAAGAAAATTAACTTTTATTTTTCGTAAATTGTCTCAAATACTTCCCGTTAGTAAACTAAAAGTTGTGTATTATGCATTGACAGAATCAATTATTGGCTATGGAATACTAGACTGGGGTGGGGCAGGTAAACAAATAATTAGAAATATCATAATATTACAAAAGAGAATAGTTAAAATAATTCATAAAAAAAATAGAAGATACCCATCAAAAAATTTATTTCATAACTTCTCAATAAGGCACGTATCGCAAATATACGCATCAGCTATATTAAAATATTTGTATAAAGACAACAGTTCATTAAATTTTTCCGAACATACTTATAATACGCGAAGTCAAAATGAAGCACGGCCCAGCAAATTAAATAAAGAACTGGGCAAGGCAAGTTTCCTTTATTATAGCCATAAGGTGTATAATGAATTTAAAACATACACCAATAGCCAAGATATTTTGTTACACAATAATAACTATAAACCAGTGGCGAAGGGAAACCTCCGCTAGACTTGCCCTCCCATAAAAAAAATATTTAAAAAAAAATGTAAATTAAAAAAAAAAATAAATATTTAGATAAATCTTCAAAAATACATCAAATTATGTTCTATACAAATTTTTGTCCAAGGCTTGCTTTACTAGTTACGAATTAATTATCATGACCATGGAAACGTTACATATAAGTATGAAAAAATCGAAATATTTTCGTTTTATCAAAAAACGTCTCAAATAACAATTATTAGTTATTGCATTTATAGTAACTTTTGTTCAATAAATTTTTTCGAAATATTTTTCTGTTGCTAAATATTCGCAAAAATCTTAAAATCGACACGAGTAAACTCCCATTTCTAGTCAACCGATTTTCATAAAAACCAATAGGGTTCTTCCCATTTAATAGGAGAATTTTTTAGTACGAGAACGAACTCTTTAAGTTAAACCGTTTTTGAGTTATTGTGTATACACACAGACACACACACAGACACACAGACACACACACATACGGACGGCACTTCGAAAATAGGTATTTTTTTTCGAATCTTTCTTAATCTAGTAGACAGTAGAAAATTTGGTAGATTACATAATCTGTACATTAATCGATTTTAACAATATTTGTGAATTTGGACTAGTAGGTACTAGCTCTATTACAGTAAACTTTTATTTTAGTCATGCTTTCATTCTGTAATTGGCTACAAAATTAAAAGGAACTAGTGTAGATCAACGGGAAGGTTCCTAGTAGTTCTATCACAAGTGAGGCCGCGAAGCTGGCATAATAATCTTGTGTGTATTTCTGAAATCGAATTGTTCTGATCTTAATAAGTTAGTGTTATTGTGAAATCAGTGGCAACTTATAAATTGACCGAGTAGTTTGTTGACAGTGAGCGTTAAAAAAACAAGTTTGTGAAAACATTTTTTACGTAAAGGCATAATTCAACAACAATGCATAGATTCATTTCGTTCAACTTTTGGTAATGAAGCACCATCAGAAAAGGCTGTTTACAATTGGTTTGCAAAATTTCATCGTGGACGTGCGTCCGTCAGTGATGAATCTCGTGAAGGTCGACCAAAATCGGTTGTGATTCAAAAAACATCTATGCTGTACGGAAAATGATTGAAGAAGATCGGCATGTGGCTTACTGTGAGATAGAGACATCCTTTGGCATATCGCAGACTGCAATACATTCGATTTTGCATGAACATTTAGCTGTGAAAAAAGATCTGTTCCCGGTGGATTCCGCCTAATTTCACCGAAGCTCAAAAAAAGGTTCGTGCTGATTGGTGTAAGGGAATGTTAAAAAATTCAACATAGGAAAGGTTTTGCAGTGGAAAAATTCACTGCAAAATCCGTGTACAACATTATTACAGGTGACGAAACTAGGATTTATTCATATGAACCGGAAACTAAGCAACAATCCACTGTTTGGGTCTTGATGAACCGAAACCCACAAAACTTGTGCGTTCACGAAGCACTTCCAAGAAAATGATCGGTTGTTTCTTCGGCTGTACTGGACATGTCACAACCATTCCTTTTGAGGAACGGGGAACAGTTAATTCTGAATGTTATACAACAATTTGTTTGCCAGAAGTCATCGACAAAATCAGGAAAAATAACCAAAAATGTCGCATCATTCTTCATCATGACAATGCAAGCTTCCACACAGCCCGTCAAAAAATTGATTATTTGAAGGAGAAAAACATCGAATTAATGTCTCATTGCCCGTATTCACCTGATTTATCCCCTAACGACTTTTTTTTTGTTCCCCAATGTCAAACAAAAAATGCGTGGACAGCGATTTTCATCACCTCAAGGAGCTGTTGAAGACTTCGAAAACCATGTTTTTGAGATACCAACTTCAGCGTGAGAAAAATGTTTCGAGAATTGGTTTGAACGCATGCAAAAGTGTATAAATCGTAAAGGGGAATATGTTAAAAAGCAATAAAACAATTTGTAAAAAAAATTTCTTTCTTAGTTTTTCTAAAAACTTAAAGGAGCCCTCGTATCTTGGGCGTGGTCTATAATTCTTTTAACAATAACCCTTTCAACTACTTTTCTAAGATTAGATAACAAACTAATTGGCTGATAATTTTTGGGATTTGATTATCCTTTAGCGGGGTTTGGAAAGGACCTAGCGCAATCAAGGTAACTGACCAGTGTGGCAACTTTGAGGGAGGTGGGGAAGAAAAAAATTGGTAGGGAAATAAAATGAAAACAAGCAAAAATTGAAACTTTTTGAAAACGCGGTAAAAAGGTAGATAATACATGTTTGAATTTAGTATCAAATTTAATTATAATTAATTAATACTAACATTTATTTATAATTAAATATAAAGGGCGGCAAAAATAATTTTTGCCCAGAGCGACGGAATAGCTAGATCGGGCCCTTTTATCTCTTATTATTGTCCACATTCCTTTAAAATTTGTCAACTCTACTGTGTCAAAGTTTATCTGTTCATTTCTTTTCATATAATATCTATTATTTAAATTGAGTTGTTTTGTCTGGCTTTGTTGTTATTTTTCGTAAATTAAGAATATTTTTTTATCTTTTATTTATGAAATATATATATATATATATATATTGTATGTATAGTGAGTATCTTTATTTATTATTATTTGAGATTATAAGATCCTGACAAGCATCCATTAGGCACATATTTCAGTAACCTTTTGAACCACTTCATACTAGCGACGAGTATAGCTAAATACACACGACTACATCCCAAACCTTGGCGATATTATTATTTATTTTATTTATATACATATAATGTTTATTTTAATTTATAATGTGGCTGGTCTACAAACATTTTCCCGGGTTGGTTTATAAAAAATAAAATACTTTCAATGGGTGCGTTTTGTTGGTGGCTGGTTAGAAGTACTAGAATTGATGCGCAAGAAAACGACAATTTTGATCGTGAAGTAAACATGGAATGACATTTACATGGAGGTTAAGTCATATGGTTGTAGAACAAATAACGAACATATTACACCTAAATGGATAATCTAAATAATAAATTCAGAATAAGAAAACTTTATATGTATTTTAAGCAAATATTCTAGAACGTAATGTTTTAGAATGAATAATTGAATTGTAAATACATTTTAAGTTTAGATTTAACAATACTATAATAAAATTATATAGGTATATATTTATTTTAGGACACAAAATGAGAAAATAACTAAAAGTCAAAAAAAATTTGAAGCAGTAATACCAAGATTTAATTCTAAAACATTCAAAAACCAAATGAAAACAACTGCATTCAAATACATATTACTTTTCATCCCCACCACACTTATTCATTCCAGTCGTTCGACCTCGAGTCATCGAATGAGTAGAATGAATAGAACGAGAATATTGTCGCAAGAAAACGCGTATTCTGATTAAACCGAAACCAGAATTGGTACAACAAAACGCACCCAATGTTACACATCATTTAATCAATTAGAAAACTTATGAATGTAGCGAGTCCAAAATGGATTGCATTGAAAATGTCCTAAATTAAAATCCATAGGTATGCTAATTATTTTCTAATTAATAGTTATTTTTTATTTTTTTGAAAAATCTTTCTGAAATTTAAAACAGATATTATATAATGTATTCTATGATAACTTAAAATGTATCTGATAAATTATTCTGTTATAAAAAGTCTGTTCGTAGAGCCATTTCTAACGGTTTAATATCTTCAAACGCAAGAGTACGTAGTAGTTCGTTAAAATAACTCTGCGCTTGTGTTTGATGATAATAAATAGTTAGAAATGGTTTTACAAACAGACTTAATGATAAAGTCTCCTAGCGGTAGGTTGGCAAATTAAATATATATTAGGAAACCTGCTATACTCATAGGGGCTAATTCCCCTTCCATCTCCACAGGGTCTTAGTTTCATAACAAACAGTGCTAAGGTAGAGAGCAGCGATGGAGAATCTTTTTTGACAGACGGATCAAAATTGAATTTGAAATTTTTTAGATTCAAATCGTGAGTCAAATATATAATGCGTAAATTAAAATATGCCGCTTCGGGGTGTAAGTATTTGTATGGAATCTTATGCTAATTAGTGATGTGCCGGATCACAT
Source organism: Liopterus haemorrhoidalis (assembly GCA_963971575.1). Taxonomy (NCBI): domain Eukaryota; kingdom Metazoa; phylum Arthropoda; class Insecta; order Coleoptera; family Dytiscidae; genus Liopterus; species Liopterus haemorrhoidalis. The sequence continues at coordinate 132,038,562 of OZ020611.1, forward strand.
AAAAGCCAGATCCACGGATGCGGATACGGATTATGTGCATTCTGATCCGCTGATACGGATACGGATCTTGTAGTGCAGTAGTAAAACGACCGACCTTGAAGCGATAGTTACATGTGTCGTGCTGGTCCAACAAACCAAAGCATGCAAACTGAGGATACGAACACGTAGAAAGATTATTATCGGTGCCTATGAGCGCTTGCTAACTTGCTCCGACCAGCAAGAATAAATATCACTTTACTTTCAATTATACCTGGGCACGTAAAACGCTTGAAACATACGCCGATGAATAACCGGAATCTTTGAAACATTATTTATCAGTTTACAAGAAGCTGGCAATCACTTTTATTATATTTTGTTGATTTTTTTATAGTTATTAATAAAATTACTTGTTGTTGCGTATTACCGACATTTACAATTACTTATTGGCAGAATAAATGTTATTATTTTGTTTTGAATTTGCTTTCCAACGTATAGTCTACATAAGTGGCATGTTTAAGTAGATACAGGTACGGTCAAAATAATAAATACACCTAATATAGTAACCTTATTATTTGTAGTTCGATCACTAAATAAATTCATATTTTTATTTTAACTGGCATAACCAATAAAGCACTTTATGAGCTATTAAATCCATAATATTTATCAAGAAATATTATTTGGTCATAGAAATATTTTGATTTTTGTGAAAACACTGCCTGACATGGTTGGTCAAAATAATAAATACATTTCCTAAAACTCATAAAAATAATTTGATAACGGAGTTAAGACAGGTTCATACAAGGGCATAATGTATTTATAAGTATATGTTTTACCAAAAAAAAAATATTTAGTTTTGTTCAAACTATTGCAAAGATGGGTAAGAATAAGCATTGTGGTAGTGAAATGAGCAACTTAATTAAAAAATTAAAAATGATGGCAATTCTTTTAGAAGATTTGATAATATAATAGGTTGCTCTTTGGGAATGGTACAAAATGTTATCAGTCACTCATTTAAAGAAGAAACCCGGACAGACCACACAAAACTTTAAAGAACGAAGATAGACGCTTGGTAAAGGAAGTGAAAAAAATAATTTCATGTCAACAACTAATTTACTAACCGAACTACAACCGAATATTTCTACACGAACCATTAGAAGGAGGTTGGTAGAGTATAACTTAAGATCATGTTCGCCTAGAAAAGTACCATTATTAAAACCAAGACACTTACAAGCCTGTAAGGAATATGCTCAAGAACCCATTTACTGGTATGGTGCAGAAGGTATTAAAAAATTGAGAAATATTTCGTTTAGTGACGAAAGTAAATTTATGTTGTTTGGAAATGATGGGAAAAAAATTGTTAAGCGTCCTCCAAACCAGGCGTTTAACTCTAAGTACACGAAAAAACCCGTTTAACATGGAGGAAGTAAGATTTTAGTTTGGAGTTGTTTTTCTTGGTATGGTATAGGTCCTTTATTTCGCATAGATGGGATAATGACGAAAGAAATTTACATCTTAATTTTGGAAACTATTATTCTACCCTATGCGAAATGGAATATGTCACTAATATGGATCTACCAGCAAGATAACGACTCTAAACACACGGCTCGTGCAACAAAAACATAGTTCCAGAAAAACAATTTTCAAGTTTTACCTTGGCCTGCTCGATTACCCGATTTGAATCCAACACAAAATCTTTGGAAACTAGTAAAGGATGGCGTTGAGCAGGAAAAACCAAGGAACAAAAATGCATTATGGACTGCTGTTCAAGAAGCTTGGTACAGCATTCCTGTAGAGAGCTGTCAACGGCTCATCGAGTCGATACCCAAACGATGTCGGGCCGTTTTGGAAAATAAAAGGCATGCTATTGATTACAAAGATTATAAAAATTAGTATTATGTAATTAGTAACAGTAAAATGAATAATAAATTTTATATTTGGCTAAATTTTCTCGATTGTATTTATTATTTTGACCAACCGTTTTAGGTAGTGTTTTCACAAATATCAAAATATTCACCATATAATATTTCTTGATAAATATTATGGTTTTAATAGATCATAAAGTATTTTATTGGTTATGCCAGTTAGAATAAAAATATAAATTTATTTAGTGTTCCAACTACAAATAATAAGGTTGGTGTATTAGGTGTATTTATTATTTTGACCGTAACTGTATATTACTCCCTCAGGTAACTACAGGAACATTTATTATAAGCCAGGCCACTTTTTGATGAAGGAATTTTGGTAAACAGACACTGGTAATAATGTTTCTACGTGTCCACTAAATGGTATCAGCAAGCGCCGACAACAGCATACATAATTAAACGCCTGTTTATCGATACACAATTTAGTTGAGTTCAAAATCTCTCACTCATTGTCTTTGATTAATTTTACCCCAATATTTAATGTATACAAGTATAAGACTGTTCTAAAACCACCGGTAAGTAATGTGATGCTCGACTAAAAAACAATTTAAACATCAGAGTAAAATTTACTCTTCCTTGAGCATTTTTAGACGCAAGCTTATATTATAACTAATTCAAATGTATCTATATAAGATCCGTTTAAGATTCGCCTTGGAAAAACGGATACGGATACGGATTTTTATTTTTTACGGTTCATTCGCGGATACGGATAAGGAGCTCCGGCACATCAATAATGCAAATCTAGTTAACTCTACCTGAGCTAGCGGCGTTGACCTAACTGTAGTTATCTTAAAATCTCTCTTTGGAATCTTCAGAACTGCAAAGATATTTTTTATACGGGTCATTTGAATTCGTCATACGGGACACCGTGTGACCCGCGGGTCATACGTTCGCCATCACTGGCATAGAGCATTCTGGGTCTCTATCAGTGCTACTTAAAGTAATGGTCTACGGATCGGTGAGTGTTAAGCTGCCGGTCCGCGGCGAGTTTCCAGAAAAGAAAGAAACAATAGTATAATACAGAGTTTCCCAATCTTTTTACTCTCGTGGCACATTTTCCAAAGAAGAAAAATTTAGCGGCACATCTACGTAGTCATAGAAGAAGAAATTTATAACGCTAGTTTTTTACCGACCGCCAACGATTATTATATAAGGGAGGTATTGTGATCATACCGATTTTGACATTTCGGGATTTCGATGAATCTCCACAAATTTAGGTCCCTACATAACGTTTTGACTATTTTTAGCATGATGTCTGTCGGTCCGTGTACACGTGCAGAGCTAATTCAGCTAAAAGGTTTTTAAAGAAACTTTATATTTAAGCTTTTGACATCAATGGCACGAGATGATCAACTTTTGGAAGAATCGGTTAACTAGAAATGCGAGTTTACTCGTGTCGGTTTTAAGATTTTTGCGAATATTTCGATAATATTAACAGAATAATATTTCGAAAAAGTTTATTTTACAAAAGTTGCTATAAAAGCAATAATTAACAACTTTTATTTGAGACATTTTTTTGATAAAGCAGCATAAATTAAATAAGTACTTTGTGATGGCGGTCGGTCCTGTGGTGGCTACAGCTGATTTTTTTTTTTTCTTTAAGATTTCGCGGCACACCCTTTGGGAAACACTGGTATAATGTATACCACAAATATGGTATGGGTCCATGACACATTCGAAATAAATCTTACTGGTCCGTCATATTTGATAGTTTAAGAAGCACTGGTCTATATTATATGAAGTCATTGACTACAACTTTATGTGAAAATGCAGTGAATTTCTCAACAATATTATGCACTTGTAAAAGGACTCATTGTTTATTTAAAAATAAATCATTTAAAAAATATTAGATGGAATATAAATTTGGGTGATATTTAGAAAGCCGTACTGGAGTGGTTGAATGTATAAATATGTTCTGTCTGGCTGATAAGCAGACATGCAGCACATGTGCTGTGTTATCACATCACTACAATCAACAAGTGCAAATGTATGAAAGCCTTCATCAACTAATGATTTTTAAAATTCATTCAGAAACCTTTTAATTATTCTGCTCGACATCAAGCGTCTAGAAAAGGAAGAAAATGTACTTTATAAAAACGTGTTATTTTGGCGTTTAACTAAATGGTGGCTAGGTAAAAACGATGCTATAAAAGAATTATATATAGTCGTATTTCATTACTACAAGTCCGGTTCATGACCATTGTTGTAATTCGAATATCGTAGTAAAACGAACAATTGCCCTTTTCACTTGTGCCGGGTATCTCATTTAACCAGAAATGTATAGGCTCTCGAAAACTGTCGTACAACAAATACGATTTCGGTTATATTAGAACAAATTATCACTATAACTAGTGCAGTTAAAGGAAACTTCATCTATCTATAAAATTGGAGGTAATATCTGTTTATTATTATGTTGTCGGCCTGGTATTAGATTTCTACACGTTTCAGGTGACTATAATACGATAACCGCAAGAAAATCAAGTTTTGTCTGTCTGTCTGCCCGAGATTCACGCAAAAACGGCTGGTACGTAATTTGGCACGATGTAATTTTCACGTAATTTGGCACGATGATGAGTACAACTAGGATTAGAATATAGATTATATAGCATCACAAAATTTTCATTCCACGGAAGTTTTTCTGGGTTAAAACTGTTGATAGATTACTTAACACGTTGAGCCCCGCACTGTAAAATCGTATTTCTCACGTACGGACCGGCATTTTTATTTATTGTAAATTACTTATAGCATTTTTTAAATATTTTTTTAGTATACAATATTTTATGCTTGACATTTTAAAAGCTCTAATTAATTATTTTAATTTCTTGATCACGGGTGGTCACCCGGTCCCGACATGTAAATTTACTTCCTGGGACCACATGCCCACCCGTGAATCGTTGTTTTTTTTTTTGCACGTTCGTCAGTTTAAAGCTTTGATACTGGACTAGAAAACGGTGCAGGTTTGCTACAACATATTTCCATTGCTTAGGGAACTGCATATGCTCGCAAGAATGCCAAAAAATCAATACAATTTGTGAAAATTGCAAAATACCAATTTGTATCGACTCTTTTCAAAACAAAAAAAAAAACACGAAAATATTACATAAAACTGTATTTACTGTTATAAAAAAAATAAAAAATATATAATATTGAATAAAATATATCTAGAAGTACCCTGAATGCTTTTTTTTAATGTTACCTAGAAAATCTTAAAAACTTATCAATATATATATATATACATATAAATATCTGAATTAATATATCTTTTATATATACATAACAAATAGAAAACAAATTTGGATTTCTAAATTTGAAAATAAAAAATTTATGTTTGTATTTTCAAAAAATCGTTTTAAAATGACTCCTATGTCAAACCTGCCAAGTCCGCTATATCCAGTATCTCTTCAAGGGACCAACGAATGGACTACTGTACATAAATTGTATTTAAATCATACCCACCACACACGATCCCGAAGTAGAAAATGCCGTGTGCCCACCCGTGAGCCCGCGGGCCGGTAGTGTTGTAAAGGAGTGACCCACCGGTGAGCATGCGGGGGCTCAACGTGTTAAAATATCTCCCTTATTATTGGCTTAACAGAAAAATGTATGAAAAAATTATTTAAAATAAGAAAACAAATCTTATTTGTACTTTATAACTATTTTTTTTAATTGGATGGATATTTGGGTAGTTACAAGAGGACACCCAAAAATTAAACTTTTGAAATATCTCCCTTATTATTGACTTCACACCAAATATAAGTTTTATAATAATAAATCAAATCTTTTTAGTTGTGTGAATTTTTTCCATTGTATGATTATTTCGGGAGTTATTTTATCCACGACCATCAAATAATAAATGTATTGTGTGTCCAACTGTAAATACATAATGCTGTTCATATTGCAATAATTATAAAAAAAGTGACGCACATACGTGCTTCCCGGAAAAATACCTTTTTTTACACTGCAAGTTTTTATTTAGTAAATTGGGTAATTAGTTAAAATGTTTGGCGCTCAGCAATGATGACAATTTGCGCCTCAAACAGTCCATCATTATAACTAGAATATTATTTATAAGAATAAATAAAACAATAATTAATAGTATTTTAAATATTGTTATATAACGGCCAGTAATGGCCTTAGGGGGAGATGGTCGCCAGGCCAGGAAGGGCGGCGGACGGTCAGGTCATCACTTCTATTTTAAAAGTGAGGACCTTTTTTTTGCTCTTCACTCGGATTTGGTAGGTGAGGACCATTTTTTGCTCTTCACTTGGATTTGGTATGTGAGGACCTTTTATTTGCCCTTCACTTGGATTTGGGGTAGGTGATGACCTTTTTTTTGCTCTTCACTTGGATTTGGGAGGTGAGGACCTTTTTTTTGCTCGTCTCTTGGATCTGGGAGATCTGGGAGGTGAACCTTCTTAATTATTTTTGTTTATGAGGGCGGCAAAAAAAAACTCGCCCGGGGCGCCAAACTTGCTAAGGCCGGCTCTGTATAACACAATCAGCTGATGGTTCGGCAACCATCTTGATGACTGAAGTTAAATAATTAACGTACAAAATTTGTGTGAATTAAATTTACTAATTTTTTAATGACCCCCCATTATATGCTTGTTTAAAAAAAACTATTTCTACAGTTACCAATTAGTTGAGAAACTTGTCATATCTTGTGTCGAGTTTATGGATACCTTTGTTGCAAAAATCAGCAGCTTGTGAGTTCAGCCAGTTTGTCATTATTATTTTCACTCGTCATTTTCTAGTTTTACACTACGAAAATCCTTGAGTTGGAGGAATAAATTATAATCACTTGGCGCATGATCAGTACTGTATGATGGATGCGGAAAAATGTCCCAGTGATATTCGTCAAGTTGAATCTGAATCAAGGGAACAACGTGCTGGCAAGCGTAATCGTGCATGCATCATTATCTCACCCAAGATTTACGGGGTTATTCAGAGACAAAATATTAAACACTGTTTAAAGTTTAGACAGTGTTTCATTTATTTGTGTATTCAGAAACATAGTACCTAACTAATTTTTTAAACAATGTCTAAAATAAACACTGTTAATAAAATAATTGAACTTAACTGTCATTTTAAAATTAATAGCCATAGTTTCAGAGCGTAATAGAGTTTTAAATATATCTTGTGATTGTTTTTCCTTGAAATTTCTTAAATAATATAGAATAATATATTATTCTTAAATAATATATAGCAAAATTAAAAGAGAACGTTCAGATAATTGGAAATATATTATTTGTTCTTTTGTTTGTTTTTAGGGTTTAGTAGGTATGACCAAAAAACCCTTATACCGTCATTTTGTCGTCTGTCTGTCTGTCTGTCTGTCTGTCTGTCTGTTCGGTAAACATTGTAGCCAAACGGCTAAACCTAGAGAGTTGAAATTTGGCATGCTTATACAACTCTTTGACCCGCACATAGGAATAATACTAAAACATCTAAAAAACATACCCTCCTAAAAATATAAACAAATATGGGCCCATCGAAAACAAAAATATTTTTTTTAAATTCTGAGTAGGGTATCAAATGAAAGCCCTTAGTACTTGGATTAACGATCAAATTTTTATTTTTGCATAATAAATTATTTTGATGCGATTTTTGCCAATATTGTTCAAAAAAAAATTTGTCCCACACCCTGTAGCCCAGATGGTTTAAACTAAAAATCTAAAAAAATTCTAAGTAATGTATATTGGTGTGAACCGAAATAGTACAACAGGAATTTTTGATCAGATTATGTTTTCGGAAAATAACGTATTTTTTGTGGTTTTTGGTTCACAAAGTACAAAAGTTATACCAATGTAAGACACTCACATGCAAGGCGTACGATAGTGTAATGGGTTAGAGCACTGGTGTCGTAAGCTGGAAAACGAAGGGTTTCGAGTTCGAGTACGGAGCGAATTTTATTTTTTCTGTTTTTTTTTGCATTTTTATTATGTTGAAATTATTTTGTCAAAATTCTAGTTATATTTTGACAAATGTTGTATTTAATTTTTAAGAGTGTAAATTTAATAACCAGTCTTATTATATGATTAACAGACGATAAATTATTTAAAAAATATCGTTCATTTTGCCGTGATTACTACAAAGTAAAATTGGTCTTACACACTCAGCATACCGCCTTCACTTATTATATACCTGCGAAACCCTGAAATGTGTGAATATTCACACTTCACATCAATTTTTTATTATAACGGAAAATTTGATATAAAGCTAAAAAGGCGGATTATTTTCAGAAATTTGGAGAATTTTGTATTTTATTTGCCGGATTATATGGAATTTTGCTTATCTGGACGTCTGCCTTAGTATTCGTCTTACACATTCAAGACGTAAAATAAAAATATTTTTTTATTTATAAATAATGCCAGATTTGATCCCGGTGGTTTCATAATTTTAATATGGGTGCCATTTATTGCTCTAATAATAGATGGACACACTGCTATATTATAAAAATTTCTCATTTCTTTTTCTTAATGCATTACTGAAAATTTTAAAAAAGCCTATTTTTTATAGCCAACGGAACTGAAACTTTACGTATGATACGTGACGTAATAGGTTGACTAAATCCATGAAGATCAGGAGTATCATCCTGAAATGTCCCCTATCGAAATATCTTAATTCAGATAATAATTGTAATTTTGAATCTATATGCCGTCCCATATAGGTCACATGATTAATTTGATTTTCAACAATGTGGTGTATAACTCCTTGTTTATAAAAACGATATTTTTCATGAAAAATTTTATCACTATAATTATCATAGGGATTTTCCCTGTCCATATAAATTCTGACAAAATTTTTTCACCCAAACTCATTTATATTCTTCACTTCTTCAGTATCTTCTAAATATTATTCCACTGATCACTCATTTAGAAATCTCACATAGATAATAATCTTAATACACAAATTTAAACTACCCACATACGTTGTTTAAAAAATGTTGATCAAATTGTAACTTATAACTTACTTAACTACCGTAACTTGAATGAAATGTTATCTCTGAATAGACAAAATCAACTTAACCTCTATAACTAAGAAAAACAGTGTTTAAGAAATTAAACAGTGTTTAAAAAGTGTCTTTGAATAAGAAAAAATTTAAACAGTGAATTTAGACAGTGTTTAATTTAAACACTGTTTATTTTTTGTCTCTGAATTCTGAAGGCCCTGTTAATCATTATATTTGGTTGATAAACAGTCACAATTTGACTATGAATTTCAATTGGTCGAATATTTTGTAAAATAAATAATAAAAACAATAGGTTCCCAACACCTAGATAGGCCTACAGGGGCAGAGATAGTAAGTTCTCCGTTTCTAGACCCCCGGCCAGCTATATGAAAGCCACGTGGTCATTGTTACTTTTCGAATGACCCTATTATCCGTGCATAAACAGGTACTCATTTTAGTTATTTAAAAAATACATGTGCGCTAAGAAAACGAATTTATGAATAAACATCGCATGCAGCGGGATTTTCAGATAAAAAGGGATGTTCCTGATAAAAATAAAAACGCATTAAACGTACCAAGAGCTCTGTAAAACTTGCTGCATCAGCCAAGGCCACATTGATGCCAATTAGTCACGAAATGGCGCCGAGGGTTGTCCTTCACGGGCGCTTTGAGCAAACATTTGGAATACTTTGCGTACAACCCTTGTATTTTAATATAAAATGTAAAAAATCCAACAAAAAACTGATTTTATTCAATAGTCCACCATATTTTTTCAACAAATAACAACTAATTACTAATTATAGATATTAAGTAGCGTCCACTTAACGAAAAGCTTCGTTCGAAAAATAAAATTAACACTTAACCACCCACCTATCAATATTGCAATCAAGCCATACAAACCTAATTGTTTATAGGGCGTATGAACGATATAAACCATTCTAAAACAGCGTCATAGCGACCGTTTGCGACCCCCGCTATCGTCGCCACCGCCTCCAGTAACCGTGGCAACCGCCCACGCTCGACCCGACCGCCCCTTGCAACGGTTCATTCATGCCAGGCAAATTCTCAGAGATCCGCACTCGCAACCACTCAAAATACTGTGAAATTTTGCCTGAATGAAAAAGGAGGTATCGTACAGTGTGTTTGTTTTAGTTTTAAGTGGAGACGTGGTTACTGTTCAGATTTAGGTTTTTTAGTTACAGCTTTTTGTGCGCAGATACAAAATGGTGCTTGTCTCCTAAAATAAATCGTCAATGATATATAAAGCATGGAATATTTTCTTAAAAGCCCTATCTAATACATAAAAATAAAGAGGTTTTAGAGTTGATACATTCACAAGACTTTACATGCCAATTGATCAATAGAGAACCGATAAACAAATATATATCTACGAGGGTTGCCTCTTATATTTCGGGATTGCGCTAAACTAGTGCTGCCATCTGGCAACTGACACTTCTAACGTAAAGTCTGACATTTTTGACGGTACACGTACCCAGAACGTTTTGACGTACGAACACTATTTGTATTGTTTACAGTAACTTGAAAAAAATCATCTCGGGTAAAAATGGAATTAAATCGTGAACATTTTCGAGCGATTATTTTTTACAACTTTCGCCGTGAATTAACCCAACAACAGTGCATCGATGAACTTAATTCGACTTTTGGCGATGAAGCATCATCAAGGACTACTGTTTATCGATGGTTTGCCGACTTCAATCGTGGTTTGCTTAAAGACGAATTTCGTGAAGGTCGTCCAAAATTGAAAAGTTCCGGAAAACATTGATGCTGTACGTGAACTGATACTGCAAGATCGTCATGTGACTTATCGTGAGATTAAGATATCCTTGGGCATTAGTGGAATCAGCATACATTCACTATTGCATGAACAATTGGTCGTCAAAAAGATTTGTTCGCGTTGAATCCCACATAATCCTCGTTGGGTACCTCAATCGGAGCGGAAAAAGTGCTTCGAAAATTGGTTCAAACACATGCTAAAGTATATTGATCTGCATGGAGAATATTTTGAAAAACAATACAGCCACTTTTGTTGATAAATAATTGTTTTCAATCTCAAATTCCGAAATATAAAAGGCAACCCTCGTATTTCACATAGTTTTATGCAAAATTCAGTGACGTCTGTAAGCCTTTCATAGGTAATTTTTATTTTAGTTCGTTATATTTAATATATTCAGATAAGCTCTGATATATTCAGATAAGCAAAACTCTTTATCTTGCCTGCAAACCCAAAAAGTTTCCTAGATGGTTTATCAAGGATACTCGGTTACTATTAAGAAAGAAAAAAACAGAGCACTCTCAATCTTTAAATGAAGCAAGTTGCCTACATATGCAATGACTACATACTCTATAGCAATCTGAGAAAAGCATGTAAGGTAAACATTCGTATCGACCGCAATGATTACGTCTTCAACATTCAAAACAGTTTGTCGAACAACCCAAAATCATTTTGGAGTTTTGTCAATCATGAAAACAATACTGGCACTGGTATTCCCAAGAACATGTCTTACAATGATCTAAAAGCTGAAACAGGTATGGATATTTGCAACCTGTTCGCTTAATATTTCGAGTCAGTGTACACCAACGATAAGGTAGCGATACCTGTATTCAACCATGCATATGGGCCAGTTTTGTCAGTCATGGAAACTAACGAAGACACGTTCTTAATAAACTGAGCTCTCTTGATATAAATAAAGGCTGTGGACCTGCGAGTGTACCTCCTTTATTGTTACGACGTTGCTGTTCTACACTAAGTGAACCTCTGACCAGCCTATTTCGTCAGTTGGTTGAAACTGGGATCTTCCCTTCCATGTGGAAAACTGCGTTTATAATACCAGTATTTAAATCCGGCTGTAAGTCACGGGTGGAGAACTACAGACCCATCTCTATCCTATCATGCATCTCCAAAGTCCTTGAATCAATCATCACAGATATAATTTTTTCTTGCTACAAGAATACTATTATACCAGAACAACACGGCTTCTTCATGGGGCGTTCCACAACAACAAATTTAATATCTTTCAAGGACTACATTATATCTTCGTTGGAGACCGGAAACGAAATACACGCCGTATACACGGATTTCCGAAAGGAATTTGACCGAATTAATCACGACGTCCTTTTAGCCAAACTGAGAGCATATGGAATCCAGCCTCCCCTGTCACTGTAGCTTAAGTCTTATCTACAGGGACGAGCCAAGCACGTTACAATTAACAACTGCACATCCCGAGTCATGAATGTGACTTCAGGTGTTCCACAAGGCTCACACCTAGGACGAGTGCTTTTCATCTTGTTCATCAACGACATCGGTGTAGGAATCTTCAATAGCAGATATCTATTGTTTGCTGATGACTTGAAACTTTATTCCACAGTCAAATCATCCGCAGATTCGGACAGCTTGCAAAATTATCTGGATTTCGTAGCAGCATGGTGTAAAAGTAATTGCATCTCTCTGAATATTGATCAATGCTCTTTGATATGCTTTTCGAAAAAACGTAACCCCTCATCGTTCAGCTATGTGGTTAACGGAGTCCCACTCAAACAAGTGGATGAAGTGCGAGATCTGGGAGTCATCTTCACTAGCAACCTTTCCTTTGAAAAACATATTGATTATATGTGTAAAAAGGCAGCGAGGATATTAAGCTTCGTTAGGAGGACTACCATGGAATTCACGAACTACACTGCTGTCAAAACTCTTTATTTTGCCCTAATCAGAAGCCACCTCGAGTATGCTTGGGTGGTATGGAGCCCATACCAATCCACGTATTGCTATCGCCTACAAAATGTACAGGACAAATTTATTAAAATATTTCTCCACAAAGTGGGAATTAACTACACTTTGTTATCTCGCGACCAGAGAAGACAATTAGTAGGAATCGAAACATTAAAAAAGGGGCGTGGCATCAGTGGGTAATATCTACTCCACAAAATTATAAATAGTGCGATACCATTACCAGACCTCTTAGAAAATATTCTACTACGAGTTCCTGCACGCTCTAATAGAAACCAAGATCTATTCTTCGTGACCCAACACAAGACCAACAACGGGAGGGATGTAACTATTGACAGAATCTGCCAGTGTACAATTCCATTTGTTGCAGCGACTTCAATACTGTTGACATCTTTGATTCAGTTTTAAACCGTTTTAAAACTTCATTGACGGTCGCTTATGAAAATTTTTAATTCTGTATTATATTCATGTATTATTTTCAAATTTTTTACTTGTATTTTTGTTTTCTTTTTTAATGTATCATGTATTATTTGGGACTTACCCGTAAATACGTTTTTTTGGTAAATAAATAAATAAATAAATAAATAAATAAATAAATAAATAAATAAATAAATAAATAAATAAATAAATAAATAAATAAATAAATAAATAAATAAATAAATAAATAAATAAATAAATAAATAAATAAATAAATAAATAAATAAATAAATAAATAAATAAATAAATAAATAAATAAATAAATAAATAAGCATGTATGTGTTTTTTGTATGGAGCGTTTCTATTGCATCTACGAGTACAGCGATTAAAACAAGTTCTTATACAAGACTAGCTGACGTGCCCACACTTCGTAAGGTTTTTATTCAATACATTTTCTCAATATTCATCTTGTTGAACATAAAATAAATGTTTCATCGTTCTAAACAAATTGTCTTATTGGCATTTTTGATGTAAAGTGAATAACAAGTGAAATATTTCAAGATTCTAGTTTTAGGGTGCTAGTAAGTCAACACTAAGGGAACCTTTTCAAAAGATTGTCCTTCCCGTAACTTATAAATATTCATCTAATTGAAAAAAATTATAGAACAAATAAGATGTGTTTTCTTATTATAAACGATGTTTGTTATACAGAGTTCTGTGTTAAGTCAATAATAACGGAGATATTTCAAATTTTTTAGTTAACAGTATTAACCCGAAAACACCCCCTTAAAACGAAAATTTTGTTAGAATCCTGGTTATACTCTATCGTCATACCAGATTTCGTTAAAATATGTAGTTTATGCGCGAATCTCGGATAAATAGAACGACAGACAGATAGAAATTGATTTCTTTGCGGATATCGTCTTATAATCATTAGACACATGTAGACACCTAATATGAGGCCGAAAAAATAGAAACAGATAGCTCAAATTTTAATAATATAGATAGACGAGTTGGGAGGAAAGTGTCAAACTCTGAGAGTGTATACTACACATAAATGTATGAAAAACCCAAAGGTTGTTATCTGATTTTTATTTGATTTCGAATTACAGCGTCTTAGTCGATTGCCAGGATAACAGGATTTGGAATTTTTGCAAAATTATTTACAATGACTATTAGAAGATGTTCCTTTAAACATAAGAAATGCAATGTATTATCAACAAGATGGAGCTTCTCCACATTTTGCTCGTCAGATCACGCAGTATTTAAATGGAACTTTTCTAGGACGATCGATCAGTCGCGATGATCCTATTAGTTTACCGACAAGATCCCCAAATCTCCATTAGATTTTTGTTTGGGGGGTTGGATGAAAAGGCGGGTGTGTAATACAAAAGTGGACAATCGAGATGCACCAATTTGTCGTGGTTTGAATGCTGCGGCTCGCATAAAGGAGCATCAAGATGAACTCGGTAAAGCAATACGTATTCTTCGCAAACAAGCCAAACTGGACCATAGTCGGAACATATGGTCCAGACATCGCACTATCCGACTACCATTTGTTCTGCTTTCTACAAAATTCCCTTAACGGAAAAAGTTTCTCGTCTGTAGACGATATCAAAATTCACCTGGACAGATTTTCCGAGAGCAAAGACGGAACCTTCTGGAGAGATGGTGAATTATGAAATTGCCTGAGCTTGTCCAAAGTGATAGAAAATAATGGACAGTACATTTGATAGTAATTTTTTTTTAGAATGTATATTTTATTGAATAAAAGGTGAAAAAAAAAACGAACGGACTTATGTAACGACCCAATACTAGGCTAGAATAGTACAATATATCATCACTCTTGTGATCGCTGATATAAAAACAGATTGTTGAACTGTTTCCAAAACCTCAGAATTTTCATTTTATTAAGTATTATATCTCTTTGATAATAATATATTGTACTAAATACTCAGTATATATTGTACTTTTCTAGCCTACGCTTATCAGCAATGGTGACCGTTTAAAATAATGGTGTCCGCATACATGTGTATAATGGTCTAGCCATTGCAAAATAATTTCAAAGATATTAAATAATTTTATTATAACATTTGGATTTTTAGCAATCTACTATTATATTGTAACGGGTGTTTTTTTTAGAGGTATAGAACTTTAAATTGCAATAAAACAACGATGGATTATTCGATTGACATGAATTTTTTTTTATTCGAAATATAATCTTGTGGCATTACATTAAATCATACCAACAAGACGGCGCAACATGTCACACAGCTCGTGCCACAATCGATTTATTGAAAGACACATTTGGTGACCGCCTAATTTCACGTTTTGGACCTGTGAATTGGCCTCCAAGATCTTGTGATTTAACACCGCTGGACTACTTTCTGTGGGGCTATGTAAAGTCATTGGTCTATGCGGATAAGCCACAAACGCTTGACCATTTGGAAGACAACATTCGCCGTGTTATTGCCGATATACGGCCACAAATGTTGGAAAAAGTCATCGAAAATTGGACGTCCAGATTGGACTACATCCGAGCCAGCCGTGGCGGTCATATGCCAGAAATCATATTTAAAATGTAATGCCACAAGATTATCTTTCGAATAAAAAAAAATTCATGTCAATCGAATAATCCATCGTTGTTTTATTGCAATTTAAAGTTCTATACCTCTAAAAAAAACACCCATTACAAGTGTTGGTATGAATGTTCTATTCAACTTCTGATGTATCTTCATTTTTCCGGTAACGCGGAGAGAGGAAAATGAACCGCCGTCTTATCCGGGTGATATTTATTTAGTGCTTAGGCTTAATTTTATTTCGATAGGGGGTACTGACTAATTTTTATTGATAAAAATCATGCATTTTTTCCTCGAAACCGTGGCGTTGATCATCACCATTGCTCAGCACGGATAGGTTGTACCAGCCGATGAAAGATGTTTATTCATATTTCTACTATTTAGGAGACGATTTCAGACCAAAACTGAATTGAAAAACTACAGTTGAAGATATTTTATGAATAAAATTGATGAAATTGTGTAAAAAATACATAAGAGTTGATAAAGATAATGCAGTTTTTTAAGGTTTTAACACATTTTCATAAATTTTGAAAATGTTTGCTGACCATAAAATTACCTTCAGTTAAAAATGCTATTAAACGGAAAAGAAAGTAAGAATTAAGAAAGTAAGAATCAGTTTTGAGTTATCAAAATATATTTTAAGGGTCGTTCGAACGTTTTAAATGTTAAACCTATCTGTAGAATACGTTCAAATAAGTGTTCAGGGTGAGGATAGATCTGTTAAGCAGTTTTGTTATTTTAATTCTGGAAACTGTATGTTATTAACTATTTTACTAACTATATTAACGAAAGTATAAAGTACAATGTATTAGGAGGATAGATAAGACAGAATAATATTCGATATTTAGTAATCGCGTAATTTTAATTGTGTTAAATTTGTGAAGTATGTGAAGTATTAAATACCCAGATGTCATTTTAATATATTATTTCTTTATATAAGTGACTAGGGGCCTCAGCCCGGCTACGCCGGTCTTCTCCCCTACGTTGTTAAAACTCGTCGCTTCGCGACTCGTTTTAATATAATTTTGTCGCACTTGTCGATTATAAAACTCGTCGCTCATCTTTTTTTAACACTATTTTATGGAAATTCCCCCTGCAAATGTCTTAAGTTTTATCGTTAATTCACCTTAAATACTTAATTAGTTTTCTTCTATCAAGAAAAACGTTCAAAATGTGAAATCTCGTCCCATTTTAAAATGCAAAAAATTTGACAGCTGTCACCTTCTGAAATCTTGTAAGCATATTTCCAATAATGGCCCAGATTCTTTGAAAAATGTTTTCTGATGCCTCAAATATTATCTCGCACGTCAAATAAGCTATCTTGAACCATTATCACCACTTAACACTTTGATTAACCCTGAAATTTTTAATATCTATAAATCTTTTTTAACACTATTTTATGGAAATTCGCCCTGCAAATGTCTTAAACTTTATCGTTAATTCACCTTAAATCCTTAATTAGTATTCTTCTGTCAAGAAACACGTTCAAAATGTGAAATCTCCTCCCATTTTAAAATGCAAAAAATTTGACAGCTGTCACCTTCTGAAATCTTGTAAGCATATTTCCAATAATGGCCCAGATTCTTTGAAAAATGTTTTCTGATACCTCAAAATATTCCCTCGCATGTCCAAAAAGCTATCCTGAACCATTATTACCATTTAACACTTTGATTCTCGCCGTAAATATTCTGGACCGGCCGTCATGTATTAAGAATATTTTTGAATTATCGTCTGATAAAACCTGTCCGTGCCGATCAATGGTGACTTTGATTCGACACGGTTTCGAGGAAAAAATGCATGATTTTTATCAATAAAAATTAGTCAGTACCCCCTGTCGAAATAAAATTAAACCTAAGCACTAAAAAAATATCACCCGGATAAGACGGCGGTTCATTTTCCTCTCTCCGCGATACCGGAAAAATGAAGATACACCAGAACTTGAATAGAACATACATACCAACACTTGTACAATATAATAGTAGATTACTATAGGATGAAAGTGTTTTTTTATCATCATGAAGGTTTTCCGCTGTTTTTTTTTGCAATAAAAATGATAATTTTAAGGCGTATTTCAATTAAACTTAAAAATTATGATAAAAGTATTCATCAGCGCCTCTCTCGAACAACGGAACAACTACGGTAAAAAATCAAATATAATTAGTGAAAAAAGAAACAAATTATTGCTTAAGTAATTAACTGATTGAGGACCGAGTTTCTAACAGCACATAAAAATAAATCTGCAGACCGGCAAAAAATCTCGCGGACCGGCAAAAAAATCTCGCGGACCGGCGGTTTGGAAACACAGCCACAGGCCATAGGTTGCCGACCCCTCATGTACACTCATTTTACTACCTGCATAAAAAAAATAGCGAAAAGTAAAATATGAGTGTGTATTTTCAGTATTTCATAAATATCTAGTAAGTGTGTATTAAGATGTTAAAATTCAACGATAGCAACTAAAGCATGTAATATTTCCTCAAAATCCATATATAATACAAACAAATACACACGGTTTTTAAATTGATATTACGTTGTAATTGTTTTTATTTATAGTTTAATTATACTTGCAAATAAAGCATTACAACAGCATAGATACGCAATTGCGAAAAATACGAAAGACGTAATATGCTATTTACAAACTAAAAATATGTTGGGATTTATTGTTCTTGCACAGAAAACTTATAATTGAAATGTCATCTATTTTGATGTACTTGATAAATATGTTCATTGGTTTATCTGTATTTTTAATTGATTCATGTATATATAATATCCAATTGGTAGATAATTTATCTAAATTAAAATTGTCAAAATATTGTGTATAATTTATTTAACATGATGATTTATCTACTATTGTTACTATTTTATGAACGAATTGTAAATTTTTCGAATATCTATTTTTATTCATTGATTTTATTAAATTTTTTATTAGAAAGGTTTTATAATATAATTTGTTTAAATCATAAAATCTTCGCCATTTTAGATGATTCACCTACTTTATTTTTTCTGGCATGATATCAGAGAAGTAACGAGTACTTTTAGCGCCTATTGCAAGTAAAGATATCTGCGCCGGAGCAATCTTTGACTAATTTGGAAATTTAAATAAATTTCTATTAAATTTTACCCATTACCCGTTAACTAACGGGGAATTAACGGGTTGTGGGTAATTAACGGGTAGGGGTAATTAATGGGTAGCGGGTAATTAACGGGTAGTGGATAATTAACGGTTAAGAGTAATTAATGGGTAGCGGGTAATTAACGGGTACCAGTTGAGGTTATGAACTTTTTTTGCTCATCACTTGGATTTTGGAAGTGAGGACCTTTTTTTCTCATTACTTGGATTTTAGAGGTGATGACCTTTTTTTGCTCATCACTTAATTGAAGGAGATTGACAAAATTGAAAAATATACTGTATTTCCATATTTTTAGCGGTTAATTAACGGGTAACGAGTTATTAACGGGTAGCGGGTAATTAACGGGAAACGGGTAATTAACGAGTAGTGGGTAATTAACGGGTAGTGGGTATTATCCGGGTAATTCTGGCGGGTACCCGGTTCCAAAAATTTCTAATTCTCGTCATTCCTAATTTGGATCATCGACCCACGAGTTATCCTATCTTAAACTGGTTTCCCGTGTTAATTTGCAATGAACACATTTGGAACGAACACCGAGTATAATATAATCTAATACGGTATAATAGCTTTACTCACGTGCGCAATATTGCTTTTAGTGTTCACGAATGAAATAGTTATTGCTTCTGACCAGATTTTTATTATTTGCACTAACCTCCAGACAAGTACGTAACTTGTTCATAGCAACTCAATCGTGTTTATAGATTACAGCAAAAACTCCAAGCTAGAACATGCGCATTTTTAGTTTCATTGAATTTAATTAATAAACAGAGTTTTCCCACTTAATTTTACTACACCGTGGTTTCAATTCACGGATTTCAATTCAACCTTCATCAACGAGATAATTATCACTCCAGACATCGTAGCTGAAAATCTGAGACAATTTTGCGTTACTACAGCACCTGGTCCCGATGAAATTTACTCTCTTGTTCTTCAAAGATGCCACAATATACTAGCCAAACCACTATCGATAATAATGAATAATTCATTCAATACAGGACTAATTCCCAGACCCTGGCTAATGTCATTGATTATCCCAATATATAAAAATGGCAACAGAAATCTCGCATCTAATTATCGGCCTATTAGCCTTGTTTCGATAACAGCGAAAATTTTGGAGAGGATAATTGTGGATGAATTGATACGTTTATTGACCCAGTACCGTCCAGTTCCCGATACCTAACATGGTTTTTTTCCAGAAAGATCTGTCGTTTCGAATATGCTTCTTTCCACCAACTACTGGACTCAACGTGTAGACCGTTCCGAGCCTGTAGATGTTATCTACTTTGACTTCGCCAAGGCCTTTGATAGAGTCGCTTTTCGCAGGCTATTTGCTAAAATAGATAGTGATCTAGGCATGATCACTATCTCAAGGGGCGCACCATCCGAGTACGTGTAGGTGCATCCTTCTCGCACTCGTACCCAGTTACTAGTGGCATACCACAAGGTAGTGTGATCGGACTGGTTCGGTTTCAACTATTTGTAGCAGATTTAACAATTCGGTGACTAGGCTCCGAGTATCAGACATTTGCCGATGATTTGAAAATCTACAATGAGTCCAAGAACAAAGCTCTTTTACAAGCGGACATAGACACTGCCACTGTTGGTGTGCTACGTGGCTCCTATCTCTAAATGCCTTAAAATGTCGTGTGCTACATCTAGGGACCAATATCCAGAGATACACTTACATCTCGGGAAAACCCATTCACAAACTGAAATTATGATTGACCTAGGCATAATGGTAACAACAACCGTAGATTGGTCTCCGCGTCTAGTCGATTATCAAAAAAGCTAACAAAATACTCTACCTAGTTTAAAAATCCTTCCCCCACCTAACCCCTACCTTATTTCCTACAATTTATTTATCCTACATACGCCCTATCCTCGTATTTGCATTTGTTGTTTGGTCGCCTTACTTGCAGCGGAATATACATATTCTGGAAGGCGTTCAAAGACGAGTAATACGTCTCCCGAATAACCTTCGTCTTCGACGCTACGAAGAGCGCCTCAGAAAATTAAAATTACTATCACTAGCTGAACGCAGAAGCCGCGAAGATCTAATACAAATGTATAGGACAACAACAGGCACATTCTCTACTGACATGTCCTCGCTATTTCAACTCAATTTGGATCAACTTCTTCGTGGCCACTATCTCAAGCTGAAGCACGAGAAATATTCCAGGCAGCAGAGACAACATTTCATCTCTAACAGAGTATTTGACTTATGGAACTCACTCCCAGACGAAGCGGTATCAGCCCCTTCCATAAATGCATTCAAAGCGAGGATTGCAACCGTTTTACCGTTCTGATTGCATTTTCTTTATTTATCTTCCATCGTTTCTTTTTTTATTTTATTCTTGTTCCTTATTTATATATATTCTTTTTGAATTTTTTTGTAATGATTTTGATTAATTTTTATATAATGAATACTAACTGTTTTTGTAATTTATGTCTGTACTATTTACTATTATATTAATTCTATTTCACAATTTAGTTGTATTTTTTTTTTCTATTTGTAAAAATATGTATTTAATGATGTATTCTGAGCACAACATGCAGAGCCGCAGTAAGGGGGGGCGGAGGGGGCGAAGGCCCCTAGCGCACTAAGGAAAAGGGCGACTAAGGGGCGCCACATTGCGAAGGTGAGGACCCCTTTCTTTTAGCTCATCACTTGGATTTTGGGAGGTGAGGACCTTTTTTTTGCTCATCACTTGGATTTTAGGAGGTGAGGACCTTCTTTTTGCTCATCATTTAAATTTTTGGTGAGAATCTTGTTTTTGTTTATCACTTTTGTTTATCAACACCCTAGCGGAAGTTTTCCTTACTGTGGCTCTGACAACAGGCCTTCGGCTTTTGCTCTTCATTCATTAATAATAATAATAATTTTATCAATCAGCCAAATTTAGCATTCGCAGTGACAAGAATATCTAACACGGCTCAAGTCGGGCATGAGCAATATGTTCATGAACTTATTCCTTAATTGTTGGTACCTTATTAGAAACTTCATCCCCGAACGTATATTTTAAATAATAATAGTAAATAGATAAACCGGTAACAGATCCAAATTCTATCAATCATTAATAAATGCTCGTATTTACACCAAAATATCACAAAAAGAAAAATATGAGCATGAATTCTCACACCTTTCAGTGTTTCGTATTTATCTAATAAGTGATGGATGTCCACATAAACCATGTCAGGGATCAACAACTGGCGGCCCGCGAAATAGATGTGGCCCGGGCAGTTATTTCATTTCGTAGAAATATATATATATAGCGTTTTCTTTTCCTATCCAGTGTAGCCAATACATTACCGCTGTGCCACTTTAAGCTTCTTGCAAGTTACGTATTTACGCCGACTTAAAATATACGTAAACTAGCGTAAAGCAGCTCGTCAATAGAACTTAGGATCGAAAAAGAATTGTAAAAGGTCACTATTTCATGTAACTTGAAGAAATAATGATCAAACCCGGAATCCGGATACAAGTCTCCGAGTCAAACCTGAAGATGTTGCAACTTAATTTTCTGAAAAAGTCAGTAGTTGTCAAAAAGGCATTATAATGTGTACTGTTACTCTATATAACTAACTTTATTTATAGAAAGCGAAAGACCTAGTACATTTAACTTTTTTTAATTATATTCAGTGTATTTGCTACATAGTTTCAACACCTGTATTTCGCCCCTGAATATTTATAGGACATGCACAGTGCAAAGCAGCCGTACGTATGGTTCCAGTGATTTACTGTAAAAGTGTCTGCACGAATCCTGTGACCGGAATTGCAATTCCTGCAGCTACCACTATCAAATTCTAACTTGTATTCAGGTTTCAACTGGTTATTAGTTATTAGTTCTTGTTATGTTAATATTAGCAAATATTAGAATTTCACTTAGAATTTTCACGGCAAAACATTATTATCATGTACATAAATTAAATTGTAATAATAAATTTTGAAAAATTAATACAATTATGAATCGCTCTGCGGCGGGAATATGTTCTGAGAAATACGTTGTTCAGCGATAACGTCGTTGTGCAAACATTATAGTATACTTACATAAACCTCGATGGTAGAGCCTATAATAGTGTTTCCCAAAAAAGTTTTCACGGAATTTTAGAGTTCCGCGAAAAAGGTGTCCGTTAATAATAAATATGACAAAGGTTCCGCGATCTTTGGAAAATTGTTTAAGGGTTCCGCAACAAAATCCCAACGCAAATAAAATATATCAGGTAGGTGGAGGAAAAATAGAAGAAGCAAGTGAATTCTGCGACATCTTCACTAAAGATGTCGAAGTTGCAGCAGATGTGTTAAAAAGGATCCATACAACTAACCAAGCCTTTGGAGCACTGTCTAACATATGGAAGTCGGTACAATTGGCCATATCAAAGAAACTTCTTATATTTAACACCAATTTATGGCCCTACAACACAATGTACAGGTGATGTACGGCAATGTACGACTGTGAACACCATTGTTCGTAGCCGTACAGAAGTACGACTTTGAAACTTGGAAGACCACTTCTAAAATAAAGAACAAACTACTAGTATTTGTAAATAAATGTCTCAGTAAAATACTATGTGTATTCTGGCGAAATATAATCTCCAACGTCCAACTTTCATGACAAATAGGAAACCTATATCGACTCAGATTAAAAACCATAAGTGGAAGTGGGTTGGCCATACACTCAAAGGTTCCAACAAAATAAGTAAAGAGGCTCTAGATTGGAATCCTCAGGCAAGCCGACCAAGAGGTAGACCGAGCATTACTTGGAAAGAACCGTACTGAAAGAGGTGGAGAGAACGGAGAACTCTTGGAATGAAGTAAAAGCGCTAGCAAAGAATCGCGTTCATTGGATGCCTTACGCTCCTTATAGGAGTGAAAGGATTAATATACATCCACAATCAAATAAGTTACCGATCTATAACAGAGATATGCTATATGTCAGGGGTTGGCAAATCTTTTGGCTGTCGGACCACATTGCGGAAGAAAATATGACCGCGGGCGAAAAAAAAAATTGTTTTCTATTTTTAAATATTGTTTTTGTTACGAAGAAATTTTAAAAACAATATTATTAAACCAAAATGTGTATTTATTATGCAAATTAAAAGAAAAAATCAGCTGTGGCCACCACAGGACTGACCATTATCACAAAGTTCTTGTTTAATTTATGCTGCTTTATCAAAAAATGTCTCGAATAAAAGTTGTTAGTTATTGCTTTTATAGCAACTTTTGTTAAATAATTTATTTCGAAATATTTCTGTGTTGTGAAATATTCGCAAAAATCTTAAAACCGTCACGAGTAAACTCCCATTTTTAATTAACCGATTTTTACCAAAAGTTGATCAACTCGTGCCATTGATGTCAGAAGCTTAATTTGCTGAATTTGCTCTGCACGTGTATACGGACCGACAGACAGACAGCCAGACAGACCGACAGACATCATGCTAAAAATAGTCAAAATGTTATGTAGAGACCTCAACTCGCGGAGATCTATCGAAATCTCGAAATGTCAAAATCGGTATGACCACAATACCTCCTTTATATATGTTGGCGGTCGGTAAAAATAGAAAAGAAAATTGGAAAGAATAAAAATTTGAAAGAATATTGGACAGATAGATATATTTTTGCAGGACACTACGCGGGCCGGATAGAATTTCAGCGCGGGATGGATCCGGCCCGCGGGCCGCCTTTTGCCCAGGTCTGCTATATGTTGATTTCTAGCACTAGTGCTACCTGATGGTAAAATTTCGAATTTAAGAGTCCTTTGGTTAAATAAATCGCCTTAAGTGTCTAAAAGTCAGATCTAATTCAGTCAAAATAACTCTATATTAACTGGTTGTTAGATTTACAGGTTCTAGGTATTAGTGTCTTTATTATAAGCAACTTCTGGTTATACGATAGCACAGAAATGATCAGATATTGTCAATAAACTAATTATTATTAAAATATCAAGAGTAAATATCAAATTCTATTATCTTTCAACTTTGTACTATCGGATAGAATATGACAGGAAATTTTCTAGAAAATATTCAACGAATTTATAAAATAATTTGTAATTGTACTCGAAATATTTGAAATTAAGTTTAACAAATATCCACTTTCGATATTAATATTCGAAGTAATCCACTTTATAACTTATGTTCTTTGATGACTAGGATGATGAAGACGATTCCAGTAATATGGTGAGGAAGCTAAATGAGGAATACCACAATGGGCTTTGTAAAAAAATATACAGAAGACAAAATATCGTTGTTAGTGAGCAAAAAAGAGACCTCGAAATATATTATGGCATTAAAAACTAATACAAATACCTAGGCGTTACTATGTCAAACAGAGGAAAGAGCAAGGATGACATAAATAGTAAAATAGGGCAAGGATAGAGTATCATTAGACAATTACACCTGGTGTTGTGGAACTACAAAATAATTAAGAATACCAAAACGACTATCTATAAGACGATTATTGAAAGCATCTGCAACTATGGTTCAGAAATATAGAAGCTCACAAATAAAGAAATTTCGATTGAGGGCTCTGAAGATGGACTTCAAGAAGAAGTTTCGTAATATCCACATTAGGGCATGTTCTTATCATACCATATCATAAAAGTCAATATGAACATTGCAAATTTTATCATAGACACAAAAGAAAAGAAATTACTCGTATGGTTTGCGCATCTTCAGCGTCTGTTATATAAACGATAGTCCAAAACGATCTGATAGTGGATATCTGAGTGCAGAAAAAGGCATGTACATAATCTGCCTGTGAATAAGAAAGTCAAAAGTGAAAATTTTTCGCCATACCAGTATGCGGTTGCGGGTATAGGGTTGCGTGACATAAATAATGCAACTAGATCCAACTGACAGTTTCGAAATATTTTATTTCTTCATCAGAGCTACTACAAATAGAAATTAGAAGTTAAAACACAATAGTGGATTAAAAAGTTTATAAAAAACCTACAAAACTATCAATCCACTATTGTGTTTAACTTCTGATTTTTACATGTGTAGCTTGATGAAGATACAAAATATTTCGAAAATGATCAGCTAGCTCAAGGGACTTCAAACTTTGTCGAAAGCGGGCCACATTAAATAAATGGCGAGCCGGACAACTTGAATTCAGCTGGGCTCCTGGCGCTTGATTTTAAAACAAGCTTCATAATGATAATGATATTATTAATAAAAATAATAATTTTAGAATCGGATATTATTTAGGTATAGTTATGATTTATTCTGCGATTTTCTGATTATTTAAAATTTTTGTTTTTATATAAGCAAACCTAAAAAAAATGTCCACGGCCGATGATATCTTCTTGTGGGCCGGATTTGTCTCGCGGGCCGTAGTTTGGACATCCCTGAACTAGATCTATTTGCATTCTTTATGTCCGCAACCCGTACAATCTTTCCACATTAGTTTATTTACGGAGACGACCGACTCTATAGCTATTAATAATGCGCACATGCTTTGGACTATAACTTGTTAGGGATTGCATCCGTGAACGATGCTTATTTACATACGCATCTCTTTGAATCGGTTTCCTCGTATGTGGACTCTAAAATCCAAAGTATTCATTCACGAATTTTCCTAAGCATATTTTCTTCATATCATTAACAAAGTTGATGATTTAAAATCATAATTGCCGTTGTACGAGTAAGATTATAAACCGCTGATTTCGATGTTATAATAAGTTTATTTGAAGCACCCCACATGAAGTTAACCTTTGACCTTAATTAAATATCATACCTTGTTGGATCGCAGGGTGACTTTACCGCCGCAGCGGGCGCAGCAGCGAATGTTGCAGTAGTTGCACATGTGGCCGATACCGTCCGCAAACTTGGTCTTGAGGCAGATGTGACACGTGGCGTCCAGCTCCACGCCCGCCTTCTTCTGCTGCTCCGAACGTTGGCGGATCGTGTCCTCCAAGATCTGCACCTCATCTTGTTTCCGTCTGCAATTAAAACCACAGTTTGATAACTTTATATTTATGTACATAGGACAGTATTCAAGACCACACTTTATATTGGAAATATAATGAGTGTTTGTTTGCAAATATTTGTAAGTGTAATGAAATAATGAACCTTTTGACAATCTCTTGTTAAGTTAGGCATTCTGGACACGAAGTGTATCGTTACAGATGCTTATTAAATGCGACATCTTTAAGTTATATGTTAATTTGCAGAGCACCAAACACATAAATGCTTATCTATACACGAAACTGCATCGTAGCATATTCCGCACAACATGCAAGGTTCATGAGGATAGGCGTCTACGCTTACGAGACGGTAGGTGTTCAAAAAAATTATTACGGGGGACCCCGTAATCATGGGGTCAATGGTAATATTTAATCATTATTAATTATTAATTATTTGTTCTTTTAATACTTCAAATAAAATCATATTATTTTCATAAACAGTATTAAATACTGATTAACTCCAATAATCTAAAGCATTTTTTGCCACTACTCTTGTGTAGTGTAATTTTTAAAACTGTTTCACATATTTGGCATATTTTATACATCTTTTGATGGATAATGCAAATCTCTACATTGTTTAAAATTTATTAAAGTGTATTCATCCATATTTGGTTTACCAAAAAGTGCACTAAAGCACTTAGCTCATTTAAATATTTTTCTAGTTTGTATGGTATAGCTATGCTTTGTACACCCAAATGCACAAGAGTTACTTACAGTTAAATACACAATAAAAACTAAAAACAAATTACCTAGCCTGAAACTATGAAAACTAAATCTTAAATTAGGCACTAAACTATAAAAATACGAGTCCAAATAACATGCACAATATTAACACAAAATATAGTTGTTTGTACGTAACAAATGGTGTTAAATTAAAAGAAAACACTAAAAATTTGTCTCGAATGTACACAATACATACGAAACATAGAAAACACATAATGTTTTGATCAGAATGGCACCCATTGAAAAAGATGAAACACATCCAACACGCTTAGGAGACAAGTCATACTATGATGAATCTATTATCTCTAGGAAGTAACTCAAAGAATCATGGAACGAGCCATGTTCGTTATAATGCTGAGGGACAAAATACCAAAAGCTGATTAGAACGGCTGAAGGATGATAGTGACACTAGTCCAAGAATTTTGTAAGCAAACCTCGTACATGAAACTGTCAACATATGAAAACAAAATTTCATTAAGCACAATAAATGTATCTGGTAATCAGCTTTATAGTTATGTACATAAGTGGTATGACAGCGTTTCTCAACCGGGAATCCGCGAAGACATACAATATTGAAACATGAAAACATAATGGCGGTGCACTTTCTTTTAAATATGTTTGAGAAGGGTCAAATAATATCTTCTAGTTTTTGCGATCTAAGTAAGGCATTTATTTGATTGCGTCTCGCATGATATTTTACTCGCCAAGATTAGTTTACCATTACAACTGTTCCAGTCTTACTTATGTGAGAGATAGAAATTGGTTGAAGTAAACAACATAAGATCCTCGTTGCAATCTATCAAGTTCGGTGTCCCACAAGGTAGTGTTTTGAGTTCAGTCTTATTTTTAATCTTCATTAATGATCTTCCAGCAAATATAGATGCTTCGGCAATTATATTATTTGCCGATGATACCACTTTGTTAAATACATCCATCTCAATTAATGATGCTTTAAAATTAGCAAATGACACACTTGTTCGTGCCGAAACAAGGTTTACAAGTAATATGCTTAAACTGAACCGCGACAAAACGCAACAAATGATATTGCATAATCGTCATTATTATAATACCAACACCGATACGGTTAAGTTTCTCGGGATGATAATCGACAACAAATTGAAATGGAAGCAGCACTGTCAAAACACTGTAAGTATAATTCATAAATCAATATTTGCTATGCGAAAATTGATCGATGTGGTACCGTTTGATGTTGCCCGAATCGCTTACTTCTCTTTAATAAATCTTTCTTATGATATTTTATTATGGGGCGCCTGTCCAAGTGCTATTGGGGTTTTACAAGCACGAAAAAGAGCCTTGCGTGTATATGTAAGGTCCCTTCGCGTACATCTTGTAGGCCCCTCTTTAAAAAGAACATAATTTTAACTGTACCTTGTCTCTACGTATTTCAATGTCTAATTTATGTGAAGCAAAACATTAATAAATTCTGTACTGTCTCAGATGGAAAATACCGAACAACTAGATATGGGACCCATCTTAAAATTCCAAAATTAACACTAGAAGTGGGAAAGAATTCACCTCTTTACTGGGGACCTAAATTTTATAATAAGCTCCCAAAGCAGATGATAAACCTTAATTTCTGTAATTTTAGGATGAGTATCAAATGTTGCTTGAAAATCCTTATTATTGCTTCAATGAATTTTTGGATAGTACATATTTAAATTGCTGATTATTGTAATTTTATGTTATATGAAAATGTTTTTTTTTTTTGTTATCATTTATATGTAATTTTCATTAATCAATTATTGTTACACTTATGGCGGGTTGCTAACGTAAGAGTTTTCTCTAACTCGAGTTAAAATCATTTGTTTTTGTATATTACAACATACAAAAACAAATGATTTTAACTCGAGTTAGGAATAATTTTTACTTTAGCAACTGGCCATTAGACACTTTCCATAAATGTAATTCTCATTTCACGGAAATAAATACATTATTATTATTAATAGAAATGTACTCAATCTAACAAGATATAAATTTTATCTAGATTTATAAATTTATATTCATAAAAATATACCTTTTATAACATACATATAATAAATATTATATTTATTATTTTATCTCATACACTTATTTTGATAACTAATTTAAACTACAGGCTGCTCTAAGCGTTTAAGCTGAACTAAATGGAATTTAAGTTATCACTAGCTAACTTTATAATGAGTAAATTGGGTTTTTTGCTAAACAAAATGATTATAAGTCAATCATTCAATCGATAAAAATTACTAGATTTGAAAATCTAGTTCCGCTTAAACCAAAGAAACAGACTATAAGTAAACTATATCAAGGTCAAATAAAGTGTAGCTATGTATCGGTTGATGCGTTTCTATGACAATGGTTCGCGTTGGAGGTACTTTAAATACTTTCAAGTAGGTACAACTTGAAAGTGCAATATTTTTTATTATATTTTTTTTATTATGCTCTTTATTATGCCAAGCTACAGATAACTCAAGATTAAGTATGCGAAAATGTTTAAATCAAAATGGAAGGCACTTTGAACACTTCTAAAGAAAAATGCTTTACTTTCAAGTCGTTATAGGGATTATAATCGTCATATAAAAATAGCACCATTTTTTGTCATCCGTAAGATATAAATAAAATATACTTCCGGTTTATTCCGGAAAATTTCAATACTACCGTTCAATTTTTTGGATAAATTTTGGTTATTAAATTTTCCGAACCTGCTCACAAGTCACCTTTTCGAGTAAAATCGTATTCCCTCTATCTTGATACACCATATATATGTTAGAGAAAATAAAGTTATGCAACATTCACCCTTATTAACGATCATGGTGTGCTATATCGTTGCTAAGGCATTTTTTTTTATGTAAATAAAATAGTAGAAAATATATCATGTGATGTGCGACACGTATTAGTTGATCAATAAAATCATGTCTTATTATTCATAAAATACTTTTTTTATAATTGAGTTTTAAGACTTGAGACATCAAAATATGAGATTTTGTTTTTGATATTTGTGATTCAATATCCGATTTATGATATTTGAGATTTGATAATTAAGATCTGAGTTTCGAGATTTGAGTTTCGAAATTTGAGTTTTAAAGTTGAACATTTATTGGAAAAGACAAACGACAGATCACTGGGATCGGAATGGCAAAATAAACTGAGAAATATAATAGATAATGAGTTGAGAGTTGAAAGCTTGTTAAGTACCGCAAGACAAGCCGCTGCCAGTGGCATCAGTCCGGTAATAGCTCTGTAACCATGGTGGCAGATGGTGAGCTATGGCGACGGACTGATGATGATGATGATAAAGCACTGTGTGTGCAGAAACGAATAGACGGTCTCTGAGCTTAGCACTGTGTGTGCAGAAACGGATAGACGGTCTCTGAGCTTGTTGTACTGTAGACAATCTGTAATGAAGGATACTAATAGATAGTTACTGAGTATCTGAGCTTGATGATCTAATCACACTGAGTTCGTGATAGAGAAATGAAATGATAACAAAACGTCTCTA
Source organism: Liopterus haemorrhoidalis (assembly GCA_963971575.1). Taxonomy (NCBI): domain Eukaryota; kingdom Metazoa; phylum Arthropoda; class Insecta; order Coleoptera; family Dytiscidae; genus Liopterus; species Liopterus haemorrhoidalis. Next base: position 132,069,467 of record OZ020611.1, read on the forward strand.
AACTTTCAGATCACGATTTATACTTTGCTATTGGAAGGTTTTGTTGTAATCAAATATTTATTTTAACTAATTGATATTGGTGCATGGTTGATTTTGTGAAAGATCAATTCTGCGCTCAAATTGCTCTATTTACAGGTTATTTCAAGATGCAGTAGAAGATAAATGGTGGACCAGCTGAAGAGTGGAGAACCTGGTATGCAGGATGCTGTTACTGGTATGCAAGATGCAGGATGCTGTAGTTGGTATGGAGCAGACCACTGATGAGATGCAGGTTGCTGATGCTGATAACAACAATGCTGTTAATGGTGTGAAGAATACAGTTGCGTCTCGAGAACGTTCCACGTGTCAGTCTGGCCGTGTTAGCGAAAATATAATTATGCAACATTCACCCTTATTAACAATCATGGTGTGCTATATCGTTGCTAAGGCATATTTTTTTTATGTAAATAGAATAGTATAAAATATATCATATGATGTGCGAGATGTATTAGTTGATCAATAAAATCATGTCTTATTATTCATAAAATACCTTTTTATATATATATATACAGGGGGCAGACAAAATTTACATAATTTCAGGGGGTCAAATGCCAAAAAAGGTTAATAAACACTGCTTTATGACACCTGGGACAATTTTAACTCTTGCAAACTACTAAATGCACCATATATAAAACTGTATCATCCATTTCATTGTATTAACCCTCCTCTGTCTCCCTCAATATTTCTCGATCATTTTATAGTGCAAATTTGTTATAATGAATTTTAGCATCAACTACAAATACCATAACTGATATCTTTTACCGTGTTTATCGTAAATTTTAACAATACATTTTCAAATATGTATTCTCAAAACCAGTGACGGCGCTAGCTCTTAAAATCTGAGGGGGGGCAAAAAAATGTGAGTAAAATTTGGGGGGACCAGGAAATATTTTTTTATCGTTTACATATGAAAATACAAGTAATGACCTAAAAAAAAGGTCCTCACTTCTAAAATATATTTTTTTCCAAGCAATTCTAGGGGGGGCAACTGGGGCCAGAGCACCTTTAAGGGGGGGGCGGACCCCCCGCTAGCGCCGCCACTGCTCAAAACTATCCTAGAAAGGAGAAATTTTAGCAAATGTATTGCTAAAGAAAATAACATGAAAAATATTCAAAACTAAAATTAACTGAGGTCAACGTTCGTTCGATCGCAAGGATAAAGTGTTAACGAAACAGACGAATATTCAAAGAGACAAACTGCTTTTTCACCGCAATCTAACTGAAAGCTACAAGACTCGCCACAATCCAATTTTGAAGTATGTAAATCGAAACATGTACAGTTTTTGCACACACTAGGGTCAAAATACATGTAATTTATGCATCTATTTCTATTATTTGACATTGCAAATATTTATGTTAATATAAATATACATTGCTTTATCGGCTAGTTTATCTTCAATATGTTTATTTTTGAAGAAGATAGTGGCCAATCAAATAACAAGAAATATTGCAATTTAATTGCAGTTTCTTTGCGGTAATATTGTTACCTACAAATAAACTGAATTTCGGTTCCGAATTCGCGGGACATCCAGATTTCGTTTCCCTATAGCGGCGTCCCGAAATATCAAATTTTCGATTAATCAAAATGTATAATATATGATATAAGCATAATAATAGACTGTACTAAAATTCTTTAACTAGAATTAAGAGAATTCCAACTTTAAATTTTATTTACTTACTAGCTGAGGAACTAGTACGAGGGTTACCTTTTATGTTTTTACAAACTACCACTAGATGGCAATATTGAAATGTATCATTACTATATTCGTAAAATTTTATATTTGTTATTGTGAAATCAGTGCTTATAAATTGACTGAGTAGTTTGTTGACAGTGCGCGTTTAAAAAAACAAGTTTCTGAAAAAATGGACATTACTCGTGGTTTTCGTTGAATGATTTTAGTTAAGGCCTAACTCAACAACAATGCATAGATTTGCTTCGTTCAACTTTTGGTAATGAAGCACCATCAGAAAAGACTGTTTACAATTGGTTTGCAGAATTTCGTCGTGAGATAAAGGCATTCTTTGACATATCGCAGACTGCAATGCATTCGATTTTGCATGAACATTTAGCCGTGAAAAAGATCTGTTCCCGATGAATTCCGCATGATTTGATCGAAGCTCAAAAAAAGGCTCGTGTTGATTGGTGTAAGGGAATGCTAAAAAAATTCAACCTAGGCACTGCAAAATCCGTATACAACATCATTACAGGTGACGAAACTTGGATTTATTCATATAATCCGGAAACTAATCAACAATCAATTGTTTGGGTCTTCCAAGATAAACTAAAACCCACAAAAGTTGTTCGTTCGCGAAGCACTTTCAAGAAAATGATCACTTGTTTTTTCGGTTGAACTGACCGTGTCGCAACCATTCCTTTAGAGCAGTGTTTCTCAACCAAGCACGCACCGCGGACCAGTAAAATATATAATATTTCTAACGCGGACCACTAATAATAATTGTTTGTTCATTTTTTGCAACAAAACAAATATATTTAATGTGGTACTAGTAATAATAATAATAATAATAATAATTTATTTGCCATTTAGTATACATTACAAATGCATTTATTTTATTTGTAGAAAATCATAGAAAGTTTACAGAAAATAAACAAAATATAAATTATTTACAAAAAATGTGCATAAAAAATAACAAAAAAACAGCAAAAAACACATACAAAAACTTTCGCGGACCACTAAAAGGTTTCTGCGGACCATCGGTGGTCCGCGGACAACCTGTTGAGAAACACTGCTTTAGAGGAGCGGAGGACAGTTAATACTGAATGGTATACAACAATTTGTTTGCCAGAAGTCATCGACAAAATCAGGAGGAGGAACCAAAAACATCGTTGGATTTGCGTTTATTGTGTACTAGTGTGGCACGCTCTATACGTATCTGTTCGTACTGATGTATTTCGTTTGTCATTAGATTGCGCCATGTACTTAGGCAGAAGAATTTTTCTTCCCAAACTGGGCTGAGCAGCTGACATACCTTGATGTTATTTTTTAACTTGTCTATGTAGCGTTGCTTAAGAGCTCCCACACGTCTGTAGCCTTCTTCCACCTCTAAGTACAATAATTTTTAGGTAACCTAGTATTTGACATTCTTATGACGCTTCCAACCCACCGCTAATACTAGGTATGCGTTTGTCTTTGATTGCTTGATGACGTCATTCTCTTTATAAAAAATCCTACCGTATTTTTTTCTTTGTAGTTTTATTTTAAAAAAATCCATTTTCAAAATATGACATAATGATTTTTGTGGTATAGTTCATAGAATCAAATATCTTGAATATTCTTGTAAATTTCTCTAGTCATCACATATGAAAGTCATCAAAGGGCGATCTTTTGTCCTGACTACAAACAAAGAGACAGGGTGGAGCGGCTGCATAACTAGGACAAGGGCGCGGGGTGGCATGGTGTGTTGGCGGCGACAGGGATGATAGCGCGAGATATGTCAGAGGTGAACTCGACCCCAAGGCCCTCCGCAGCCCACACCACGGGATTTACTGTTTTTAATGTGAGAAATGAGGGATAACATGATCTTTTGACATATTTTTTATATTGCTAGAGGACTGCATTCCTCTTTTCCATATTTCACTACAATATATTCTAGTAATCCATATCAGCGTTATAGTAATAGGAAATAGTTATTCACGCAGTTAGTGCATGTTGCAAACAAACAAAATAATAATAAACCGAAAATCTATATTAATAAAATTGGAGGCTATGTCTGATTTTCTATTTCGTTAGCCTCATATTTGGTTTCTACAAGGGCTACCTTTTAAGTTTTTACTTTTGAAGATAAATTTTTGTTCGGCACATTTTTTTCAATTAGATAAATTTGGAGAATTACGGAAGAATTAGGGTGTTCCCCCATAACTAAAATCTACATATATCTTCCATATTATGGACTTAACAGCAAAATCGTACCTGACAAAAATGGTTTATAATGAAGAAACAAAACTTTTATTTTTAAGCATTTTTTCATTTAGATGAATATTTGGCGAGTTATGGGGGGATACCCTAAAGCTAAACTTTTGCAATATCCCTCTTATTATTGACAACAGCTAAAACATATATGACAAGAATTTATTTATTTATATTTATTTCATTTATTTATAACAATTTTGAACACACAACAGGTAAAAACCCAATAATAGTGTGGCACTAGAAAATATTTACAAAATAATTAAAACAGTATCATAATGAAAAAAAATATATATATACATAAAGATTATACTTATCCACTTAAAGAATTAATGACAAATTTTTTAATTGTAGCATAGGTACATGAGTATATGTCGGGAAAATTATTCATCTTAATAAATTTATTTAAATTTAATGATATACGATTAATTGGGGCGTTATATGCAGAATTAGTTCTATTATTAGATAATATTAAAAATTCAGTATTTCTAATATTGTAACAGGTAACATGAATATTAAATTTACTTAAAAGATCAGGGCTATCAATTAAGTTATTGAAAATCTTATAACAAAAACAGATATCTAAAATAATTCTTCTATTTTCTAATGACAGAAGTCTTGAGTTAATATTAGTGTATCTGAAATTGATATATTTTAAAAATCTTTTTTGTACATTTTCAATGCGATTAATGTATACAAGATACTGTGGAGACCAACTGACAGAACAAAATTCCAACTGACTTCTAACTAAAGAAAAATAGAGAGAAATCAGTGTATTATGGGATTTAAAATTTTTAGAAATTCTGGTAACGCACCCTAACATTTTATAAGCTTTTTTAATAATGTTGTCAATATGTATATCAAATATTAATTTCTGATCAAATTTTATTCTCAGATCTTTAACAAAAGTAACATTAGAGATGACATCTGCATTAATATTATAATTAAAACCTATTTTAAAATTAAAATTGTTTATAATAAGAAAACAAATCCTTTTTGTTTTATATACTTTTTTGACTAGATGAATATATGCAGAGTTACGGGGAGACACCCTAAAACTAAAATCTTGAAATATCTCACTTATTATGTAGTTTACATCAAAAATTGATGTAAAGTGTGAATTTTCACACATTTCAGGGTTTCGCAGGTATTTAGTAAGTGAATGATGATTATTTGGGATGCCAAAACAAATTTTATGTTAAAATATTTTTTTGTTAATTTTAATTCAAGTGGCTAATACCATTATTTAGGTTTATAAATATGTGCAGTTTTTTTTTTATATATAGCAAGCTTCATTAAGATTTTGAAAATTGCGCCTATGGCTTCCATTGGTTGTTTTAAGTCATAAGCTCCGCCCCTCTGATTTCTTATACATTGAAAAATAGAATTGAATTATAATTTCAACAATTGCCACCGGTTATTAAATTTACGTTTTTAAAAATTAAATGCAATATTTGCCAAAATATAACTAGAATATTGAAAAAATAATTTAAACAAAATAAAAATGCAAAAAAAAAACAGAAAAAATTAAATTGTTTCCGATTGGAAGCGAGCCCTAGTTTTCAATTTATAAAGCGAGAATGCTAACCATTACACCATGAAAGCGTATTGATTTAGTGTGTTACATAACATAAAATTTTGCATCCTCAACCAAAAAAAAAAAAACATAGAAAATGCGTTATTTTCCGAAAATATAATCTGATCAAAAATTCCTGTTGTTCTATTCCATTTCACACCAATGTACATTCTGCTTTAAATTGAAATATTTAACTTACACATATTTACGTTACATCAAAAATGTACAATTCCAAAACCGTACGAAGTACTGTTTTGAGGTACCCTAGAGTACTGAGGTAGAGTATTCAGTACCCTAGAGTACTGAGGTAGAGTATTCAGTACCCTAGAGTACTGAGGTACTCTAGCTATTATTAATAATAAATTCAAAATAGGTGAGTAAAAATTTATGTATGGCTCCGACACATGGACCTTAACAAGGCGAGATCGACAACACCTCATAGTTTTCGAAAATAAAATATAACGCAGAATCTTTGGTCCCATTCAAATTAATGGGGAATGGGGAGTCCCTAAGAACAAATATATACAAGAACTGTACTCAGGGCCGAGTATCACACAAGAACTGAGAGGTAGACGATTACAGTGCATAGAACACGTTATGAGGATGAGGGAGGACAAAATGGTTAGGAAGATATGGGAAGGAAGATTAAATACCCGTCGACCAGTGGAAAGACCTCGCAAGAGATGGAAAGATCAGCTAACCGAAAATTTAACAAGAATAGGTAAACAGGGTACTTGGCAAGACCTGACAATGAATAGATCAAGATGGAAGACTTATGTGAGTGAGGCCAAAAGTCAACCTGCCTGATAGTGCCCAAAGAAGAAGAAGAAAAATTGATTTCATATTCCACCCTTAGTACCAAAATTTCACACAAGATGACAAACCAACCATCTATAAAGTATGATGTTTTATAATTTTGACAGTTGTTGACCATGGCAACATAAGATGGACAACCAGTAGCTATATTGTTGGTTATAATCGATATTTATAAATGCTGTATTCAGTTTTTTAGATCAGGTTTGATAAGTAAAACAATCTACACAGAAACATTACAAACATATATATGAGCATTTCATGTCGGCAGTCGACCAGCTGTACGTTATGTTGACATAACTTGGAATTTATTTTAATTAAAGGTTTAATGATTATTTAGGTTTAAATCGGTTGAAATGACATTGACAGTCGGTTCGGATGACAACATTTTTAAGCATTAATGTGTAAATACTTTACAGTCTAGTGCTTCAAAGTGCCACTTAAGGCAATCATGCGCGCGTAAAGTGGTTAGTTTACGCCCGATGGTAGAAAAACATGTTTACTCTCGCAAAACAAAAGAAAAACTTGTTTTAATATACAATTCCTGGAAGAGCTGGAAGGTATTTCTGCGCCCGAGGCAAAGTACCAGTCTACCTCTCCCCACCCTTGGTGATGAACAAAAATAACTGTCCCCATTGGCCGATATAGCAGTATTTTAAGGGGGGGGGGGATTTAATATATTGAACAGGAAAATGGAAATAGGTACTTATAGCCCCTCCCCAACCCTCTTTCTTCAATTTTTCCACGTGGGGGGGGGGGTATAAATCCTACCTGATCCGTCCATGCCCTCCCCCGCACTATTGAAACCGGTTGTTCATAAATTGGGATGACACGAAAGGCATTCGAAGCCAAATGTACAGGAAAACGACAGTGAGTAGATTTCCCCAAATTATATTTGAAGAGGGAGGATTATATTTCAAAGAAAGATAAAAAAATATTATTTTTGTAAATGAAAGAATTAAAAAAAAAAATTCAATATCTTTTACGGTTGACAAAAAACTGTGATATATTTTATACGACGATTCTATTAACAACTTAAAATTAAAAATTAAAGTATTATTATTTACAAGCGTTCTTCCATTTTGATTTAAACACATTCACGTCCCTACTCTTGAGTTATCTGTAGCTCGGAGAGTAATAAAAAATAATATAGTTAATGAAAAATATTGCACTTTCCAGTCGTACCTATTTCAAAGTATTTGAAAGTACTTGAAGTACTTCCAACCAGAGTCGCAGTAAGGGGGGGCGGAGGGGGCGACGGCCCCTAGCGCACTAAGAATGACACCCCTTAGTCAAGCTCATCGGCGCCACATTGCGAAAGTGAGTTTTTTTTTGCTCTTCACTTGGATTCTGGGAGGTGAGGACCTTTTTTTTGTTCATCACTTGGAATTTCGGAGGTGAGGACCTTTTTTTTGCTCATCATCTAGATTTTGGGCGGTGAGAATCTTGTTTTTGCTTATCACTTACATTTATTTGCCAAGGGCGCCAAAACGCAGTTTTGCCCCTAGCGCAAGTTTTCCTTACTGTGGCTCTGCCTCCAACGCGAACCATTGTCCTAAAATCGCATTAGCCAACACTTACAATTCATTTGATCTTGATATAGTTATAGTCAGTTTTTTTTTTGTTTGAGCGGAACTAGATTTTCAAATCTAGTAATTTTTGTCGATTCAATGAAGCTTGATTTTGTTTAACAAAAGCCCATTTTACTTATTAAAAAACTAGCTAGTGACAATTTAGAAAATTAAAATTCCATTTAGTTCCGCTTAAATGTTTGAAATTGCCTGTAGTTTAAATTAGTTGTCAAAATAAGTATATTACATATAATAATAGCTAAATAAAATATTCTATTATATTTTTATGTTTCGATGTTGAATGACTACGCGGCCCCTTAACGAAGCCTGCACGGCCCCCTGGGGGGCTGTGGCCTCCCGGTTGAGAAACGCTGATCTATAATACATATAGCAATAATTACAGGTTAAACCTAACATAAATAGTAACAAAAATAATATAAATTATTTTATGTATATAAATAAATTATACAGCGTGATCCAACATTGGTACCAAATGGGAAACTTTTTTATTATCCATTTTTCGAGACAAATTCACTATCCATATAATCTTATAATAGATATTGTGGTTTGATTTTGAATGTTCAAAGAATATAAATATTTTTATTATGTTCAATTAATTATTTTATTATTAAGTTCAACGTTTATTTGACAATGAAAGTTATTTCACTAATATAATTGAAAGTTGTTCAACCTTTTTCGAACGAAAACGAAACCGGTAACAAAAATTTTCGCTACCGGTGAATAACCGGCTGAATCCCACCACTGGATACAGGGTGATTATAAAATGGAGCCGTGACGTCAGCAATTTTACTTTGCCGCCTTGCAATCATTTTAAAAAACGTGCTACGTACTGTAGGACTATTTTAAGATGGCTTGTCGGACACTGTACAAAGCAAAGTGCGACAATATTATGAGTGAGTGAGACATGAGAGTTGTGCCACCCGAGGACAGTCAGAAAAACATTTAATTGAATTTTTAACGCACGAGTGTTTAAAAATTTGCTCTAAAATTTCATTTCATTTGATTGTGACTGTACCGCACGTCTGCTACACGAATACTGACGACGCCCTTTTCTATTTTTTGCACTACTGCACGACAGGCCAGCTTAAGTTAGCCAGACAGTAAAATTTTAGATATAATAAAATTAAAAATTTAATATTTTGGAGTAGTGTAGTGTATCATTCAGTATGGTATAAGAGTGTGGGGTGGAACAGCTAAGGTTCATAGTGAATAGATTATAATACTACAAAAAAGAAGAGCGGGGGGCTGTGTCGAAGCCACGGCCGCAGGTTTTTTTTTAAGTAGAACGCGTGGCGTAACTGTTGGGTTTTACGAGGGTTGCCTCTTATATTATATTTCGGGATTGCGCTTAAGTGCTGCCATCTGGCAACTGACGCTTCCATCGTAAAGTTTGACGTTTTTGACGGTATACGTACTCAGAATGTTTTGACGTACGAGCGCTATTTGTGTTGTTTACAGTAACATGAAAAAATTCATCTCGGCTAAAAATTAAATTAAATGGTGAACATTTTCGGGCGATTATTTTTTACAACTTTCGACATGAATTAACCCAACAACAGTGCATCGATGAACTTGATTCAATGAACTTTTGGCGATGAAGCACCACCAAGGACTACTGTTTATCGATGGTTTGCCGACTTCAGTCATGGCCGTAGTTCGCTTAAGGACGAATTTCATGAAGGTCGTCCAAAAACATTGATGCTGTGCGTGACCTGATACTGTAAGATCGTCATGTGACTTATTGTAAGATTGAGGTATCCTTGGACATTAGTAGGACCAGCATACATTCACTATTGCATGAACATTTGACCGTCAAAAAGATTTGTTCACGTTGGATCTTACACAATTTGACAATCGCAGTGAAAAAAGCTTCAATCGGAGTGGAAAAAGTGCTTCGAAAATTGGTTCAAACGCATATAAAAGTGTATTGATCTTCATGCAGAATATTTTGAAAAACAATAAAGCCACTTTTGTTGATAAATAATTGTTTTTGATCTCAAATCCCAAAATATAAAAGGCAACCCTCGTAGAAATGAGTGAATGCGCAGAATTAATATTTAGAATGTTTTTACTTGCCCGACCTTAATATATAAGGGGCAAGTATTGTAATCGCGAAAATTTTTGATGTCGAGATTTTGACTGATGACCAAGTTTTATGGTCCAGGAAATCCAAAAAACCTATTTTCGAAGTGCCGTCCGTATGTGTGTACGTGCGTGCGTGCGTGCGTGTGTGTGTGTATGTGTGTGTGTGTGTCTGTGTGTGTGTGTGTGTATATACGATGACTCAAAAACGGTTTTACTTAGAGAGTTCGTTCTGATAATAAAAAATTCTCCTATTAATTGGGAAGAACTCTATTGTTTTTTATAAAAATCCGAAACCGGAAACGGAAGTTATTTAACTTTAAAATTTTAAAAAATTCGTAACTAGTAAACTAAACTTTGGACAAAAATTTGTATAGAACATAATTTGGTGTATTTTTGAAGATTTATCTAAAACTTTTTTAAATTTTAATTTTTTTTTTATTTATTTTTTTTTATTATTATATTTATGGTTTTATGTCAAGTTTTCTCACAAATATAGTTACAAATATCGATAGATCTCGCGCAGACGAAACGTATGACACCGTGCGGTACGGCTATCATATCGCGGTCACGAATTATACTAATTTTACCGCACCCGCCGAGCGCCAATTTGACCGCAAATTGGCGAACACACGCGCCACTCATTATTGCGTCATTTCATTTTGAACGGTATACTTTTTGGACCTTCCTATCAGTTATTATATTATTGCTAACTTTTATATTTTGAAATTATTGCAAAAAGTGTACACCACACCTTTTTTGGGGACACATGGATTTTTACTGAGGGCTCCAGTACTAAAACGAAACGATAAACGTATTCTACGTCAAAAGATCTAAAAACTAATGTAAAACAAACCTAGCAGATTTTCATCAAACGTATTAGATTTTTTAGATTTTATAACTTTTTATTTTTGTCCTGGGCTTTGGATTATATTCCATTTTATAATCGTATTCCAATTATTTCCTACACTTAATCACAAATATTATATAACCTAACTTAATTTAATTGAAACCTTATATATTGTTACAATATTTTCTATCTTTGTTTTCCTTCTAACTTACTTCTCGTTAACTCCATAATTAATTAAAACGGAATGGAACTATCTAACTTTATTTTCTTTTATTTATTTTTTTTTAATTTTCCTCATTAATACTTCTATCTGTGCTATATTCCTTGTTTCCTTCTTGTTTAGATCTTCAAAGAATATGTGCCATATAGCCACTTCTTTTTCTTTATATATTCTGTATGTTTTTCTTCATCGCGCTTCCATATTTTATTTTCTAATATTTCATTTACACATCTAAACCTAGAGTACTATGAGTTCAAATATTTGTTTATACTATGAGTTCAAAAAGAAATTACTTAAGGGTTGGCTGTTGAAAAATAAAATAATGTCTATTGCAAGCTTTATATAATAATTGACTAACGTTTAGGCACAGCTTTTGTAACCATTAAAATTGGAAATTATTTTTTATTTTATTTTTTTTAATTATATTGTTTTATTGGCCATTAGTCTATACAACCATATTAGCCAGCTAAATACAAATTTATACATTATATTTTTTTATTTCACAGGTACAGAAAAATAAACATAAAAAACTAAAGAAGCTCTTGTGATCTCAAACGTCTGGTGTTCTAGGTGGAAATTATGGATTTGAACGTAAACTAATTATTCGATCGTCAAAAAATTCACGAAAGTAATTGATGGTCTCTTGAGCGGTGTGGGCAGTCGCGCCATCCTGTTGGAAGTAGCCTTACTGGAGTCATCCTCATAAAACTGATTAATAAATTCACGTACAATATTCCGATATCTCTGAGCAGTAACAGTTTCGTGGAAAAATATGGGTCCGATTATACGTCTTCGAGACACAGCAATCCAAACACCAACTTTTAACGGGTAAAGGGGAATTTCACGAAAAGTATGAGGATTTTGAGCACTCCTTAATCTCATATTTTGTGGCCTCGTCAGACCAGGCCTCGTCAGAAAAAAACGTTAAATTTAACAAATCATCATTATTAATTAAATTTTGTTGCAACCAGTGGCAATGCACAATTCGCTTATTGTGATCTGCTGGCAGCAACTCATATAAAGCAAGAATTTTGTATGGGCTAATTTTATAATTTTGTAATTTTGGTAATTTTGTAACAGCTTTAAATCTTTTTTGACAATAGTATGGCAAGTTCTTAATGATAAACCAAATGCCTCTTGCGACAGTGTACGTAGCGATGAAGTGGGTTGCTCGTTCATACGTTGACGAACATCATCAACTGTATTTTGAGTACGAACTCTTGGCCTTCCAGTTCTATCTCTATGAGTAATGCTCCATGTATCTTGGAATAAATCAACACATCTTCTAAGTGCGCTGTAAAAATCTCCTTCAGGAAAAGCAATATCTGGAAATTGTAGCCGAAATTCCTCTAAACATGACACCGCACTATAAATCCATTCGCCGTTCCTCGAACACCATTTCGAAAATATGATTCAATGAGACATTTTTTGTGTTAAAAACCATTATTATTGTAGCTTAATTGAATTTTCAATAGAAACTTATGACAACAACTGTGATGACAGTTAATTAATTGACAGTTAAAGCTTGCAGTACATATTATTTTATTTTTCCACAGTAAACCCTTATGTAATTTCTTTTTGAAAACATGGTATTTGAGATATATTTGTGAAACCAACCTAGTCTTTTAATTGAATAATTGTTAGTTAATGATGTTTCACCTAGGAATAACTGAAAACCTAGAGATAATAGCTATCGTTTTGCCTTGAAAGTCTGTAGTTCTTGCAGATTTTCGTGACGATGTGTTGGTATATTGAGAAGAAAGAGTCTTTTAACCTACTGTGCTGTGTTTGAATTTGTATCTGTTTGTCTCTAATTTCTGCATTAAATGTCACATTCTTTCCTATTTCCCTCATCACCTCAATATATCCCGTTAAGTATCTGTTTCTTCTATATTAGTTGTGTCACACACACATACGGACGGCACTTCGAATATAGGTTTTTTGGATTCCCTGGACCATAAAACGTGGTCATAAGTCAAATCTCGACATCGAAAATTTTCGCGATTACAATACTTGCCCCTTATATATTAAGGTCGGCAAGTAAAAATGGCTTCTAAGAAAAACATGATTCTGAGCCCAAAAAAAAAAAATGCACAACTTAAGTACTGTATTAACGATTAATTTTCTGTAGGTACTCTACCTACTTGTGAACTTGTATAGGTACTTTAGTTATTGCCACACATATGTTTCACTGTTTGGTGCCTGTCCTTTGAGATATTAACATTTATTTTCAAAATCTTTTACGTTTCCTTGTTCTTTGAATAAATATATTATTATTATCAAACATTATGAAAAATTGTGATTTTAGAAAGATGCTTTTACTTAAAAATATTAGGAAAACAGCGTAAAAAATAACATATTTATTACTTGCACGTTTACTTGCACACATGTGAACGAACATTTTGTACCTTACGTTTCAAATTATTAGGCAAACGTAAAAATTAGTTTCACATATTTTGTTATTTATGCTGTGTAACGTAAAACTTTCTTTATAGTTAGATGAAATTAAGAAAAGGCATTTAAATATTTGATATGTAATTCCTGTACGTTGCGGGATATTCAAAGTTGGCAAATCTTCATTGATCTCATTTATTATTTATTTTCATGAATTTACAATACTACGCCATTCATTCTTGTTTTACTTACATTTTTATTTTCTATTATTTATAGACAAGCTTGAAAAAAATACTGCATTATGCGAGTAATAAGAATTATTATTGATGTACTGAAATATGGTTTACGAGGTTTGAAACAAAAAAATCGCGGATTAACGTCGTAAAACTTTATTAATAAGAAATTATTTTATATTTAAATTATCACCATTTATTATCCAAAATACTGCTCTTATGTGGCTACACAACGTTGTCAACGTCTTTTCCCCTACAGGAAACATATTTAGTAAGTACGTTTTGGAATCGCCTTTAGATCAATTTCTGATTTTCTTCAATCGTTTGAAAGCGACGTCTTTCTAACGAACTCTTCAGTTTTGAGAAGCAAAAAGAGTTACATGGTGAATGAAAAACGAGCAGGGCTGACGCAAGTTCAGGAGAGACATAATTCGGCGCCCTCTAAATATAATTCAATGGAGGCTATAAGAATAACAGTAAATAAGTAGTGATCCCATAATTCACAAACTGAAAAACGGGACATATCTACCAGTTAGTGAAATAATCGGTCTACAGTATTCTCTCGCGCAAATTTTACTTTTTTTTTTTGTATTTAGACCCAATTTAGGAGGTATTTAGACCCAAAAAACGGTAAACCGTAGCTTGTAATGGAGATTATTTTTGAGATCCACGCTTAAAATACATAAGTATACATATTTTGAAGTAAATCAGATAGAAAACTTTTTTCGATTTTTGACCCATTTTTAAAAGTTTTGTTTGTCGATTCGTGTTTATTGTACCAGTTGGGTTATTAAAACTTCATTTTTTTTCTAGACTAAACAATATATGAAGATTTGGAAAATTCTGAAAAACAGTTCTCTATATTTTATTGTTCTTCAGTTAAGATTTTTTTAAATTATAAAAAATTGAATAATTAAAAAATGTCTCATTAAAAACTATCTTGATCTTTTTGATTCTGTTAATAATCCTTTGGTGCCGACATATATATGTAATTTAGTAACATACAAAATAAATTTGATATAATGTTTTATAAAAAATATATGAGAATAACATAATTAAATGTTAATAGCAGATAAAAGAAGTATTACTAGAAACGGAACATTTTCATGTCTCGCAGAATGTTCTGGGGACATCGGGACATTATCTCTGATAACGGGACTGTCCCCGGTCAAAATGGGACGGATGGGATCCCTATAAATAAATATTTTTACATGCTACACATAAAAGTACATAAAAGTCATAATTTCTTGGACTTGGCGACCCTGTCCCGTGGTGCTTCTAGGCAGTCACCTAAGCTCACTTAATGGTAAAGTGAGCTTACGTGACTTGCTTACGTGACGGTGCTTAGGTGACCGGCTCTGGAAAGGAGAGGGACTTTGTTCTTCGCAAGCAACTGCCGAAACATAAGGGAAGTATGAGCTGGTGTGTTGGGATTCAATATCCATCTATTTTTCCTGTTCTCAGCCCGTGTATTTATTATTGAATCACGTAATCATCTTATAACTCCAGCATAAAAATATTTGTTTATTGTTTCATCTATTGGTACACATTCATGGTGAATTTTAGAAATTAAGGCCTACCCGATCTCTCGATTTTTACCATCTTTAAAACGCCCAAATCGCTCAAAACTCGCAGTTCGACTCAGAACATCTTCTCCAAACGCTGATTTAAAAATTTTAAGTCTTTCTGTCGCCGTCTTTTCAAGTTTGGAACAAAATTTCACAGAGACTAGTTTCTTCTATCAAATTCATGTATTAAATCGCCGTGATGCCGACCGGCGTAGCGTAGTGGTAACACATGTGCTCTGCGTTGCGAAGATCTCGGGATCAAATGCCGTTCAGGCATGGAAATTTTCTCAAATAAAAATTGTCCTGGCTAATTGCCACAGCAGCAAAGGCCATTAAATTTAAAAAAAAATCGCCGGGATAAAGAAAATCAAATTACAAATACCGTTATAAAATTCTAACTAAATAACTTAGCGCAACTAATGCAATAGCAGTCAACTCACAAATGAGAGCTGAATTATATCAATTTGCTATAACCGCTCTCCACTTCCTAGATATTGTGCAACGCACACACTCTATTCTTTCTATTGAACCTTGTATTAAAACAGTCAATGCGGTTCTTACCTGACATAGCCGCCCGCGTTTAAACCAGGCCCTAGGCAAACCAGGCAGTGACGCCTTTATACTATAATTTTATTATCGAATTAAATTTCTTCCAGTAATCAGTCAATTAAATTTTGAAAAACGGAAGCGTGTCAAAGGACAGCATAAGGCCCGCCTCTCTGTCTGTCTGTCCGTCCGTCTGTCTGTCCGTCCGTCTGTCTGTGTACACGTCCAGAGCAAATTAGGCTAAAAGAATTGTTATGAAATTTCATATTTTTGGTAAAAATCGGTTGACTAGAAATTGGAGTTTACTCGTGTCGATTTTAAGATTTTTGCGAATATTTAACAACAGAAAAATATTTCGAAAAAATGTATTTAACAAAAGTTGCTATAAAAGCAATAACTAACAACTTTTATTTGAAACATTTTTTGATAAAACAAAAAAAATTGAAAAATTTTTCGAAATGTTTTCTATGTATCTATTTTTTTATACTTATATGTAACGTTTCCATGGTTGTGATAAATAATATCTTTGTTAGAAAATATTAAGCCAAGTTATTTCTACTCTACTGCTAGAATTAATTTTATACAAGTACTTTGTGATGGCGGTCGGTCCTGTGGTGGCCACAGCTGATTTATAAAATTGGAACATCAATTATAAAAGGCAAAAATGTAACCATGGGATTAACTTCATTCTTGTTTTAATTTTTTTTAACACAGTATTATCGTTATTGACTACAACTGCGAAAACCACCTGAGAGCCGCTTTTGGCCACCCCTCTAAAACAACCGCCCACATGCGTGCCACGCATTTTTCCTCCGATAAAATCAGCCCTGACAACAGTCAGCAAGTTTGGGGGCAACTTTAATTTTCAAATTCGGAACATATTGAATAAATTAAATTATAATTAGACATTGTTAAGAACAAAATAGAAAATATTTTGTTCAGAATAAACTTCAAATCGTTCTAGTATTTGTCGCTGTTTTAATACTTGTTAATTAAATTTAACCGTACTCGATGTACAGAGGTAACATGCTTCGCATGCCAAAATTTCCGTATTCGATTCTCGGCCAAGGCATGGATATTTCAATTCGTTTTTATCACGTCATTTTCATTCATTCATTTAATATTTACAATTCTAGAAATATTCTACGCCAACATATATACAACAATAAATAGGTCATATTCAGTTGGTAGCTGAAATTTGGTTTCAACATGACGGTTATCCAGCGCATTATGGTACCAAAATAAAAGAATATTTAAATTTTACATTTCCAAATAAGTGTATTGGAAGAGGAGATGAAATACTTTGGCCTCCAAGGTCACCAGATTTAAATCGTTGTGATTTTTTCTTGTGGCCCTTCATAAAAAATAAAATGTATAATTTCAATAACATCGACTCCATAGACGATTTAAAGCAAAAAATAATATTTGTAATAGTATTCATACGCAGACTATTGCAAATGTAAACAGAAATTTCTACAATAGATTAGGTTTTTGTTTAGCTAATAATAGAAATTAATTTCAAAATTTAATATAGATGTAATATTATTTTATTTTGTAAATTTATGTTTAACCTGAAAATAAACTTTATTTGACGTTTGATTTTCATTTATGCATGGCAACTCTTATTTTCAGATTTCAATACAAAAAATATTGTTTGCCTTTTTTGAAACAATTTGGAATTTTTTTATTTAAAATTGGATACAATGTGTTGGCTAAAATACTGAACAAGTTTTTGTCTAAAACTCATAACAGAGAACATATTGTCCCTATTTGGGAACTGGACGGAAAATCTTTTGAATATACTTCTAATTTTCTACTTTGGGCTATTTTATACATATATTTATATTTAAATCTTTCTCAAACTCTTCAATATTATAGTATGCCTTTTTTATTAGGATATTTTATAATGTTGATTTAAATTTTGCACTGGTTAGGCATTTAATTTTCTCAGGCAACTTGTTAAATAATTTTATTCCAACTATGTTTATTTGATTTCTATAGTTATATTTAGTAAAAGGCACCTTGATATCATGTTTCTTTCTAGTATTGTATCCATGAGTGTCACTATAAGTATGAAAACTTGTGATGATTTCTTTAATGTGTGTCAGTCAGAATCGGATCTAACGGCGGGCGCAAGGGGCGCGCGCCCGGGGCCCCGACCTCTAAAGGGCCCCGCAAAAACCTAACTTTAAAATTTTTTCTAATTGAGGAGCCCAATATTCTTACTGCGCCCGGGGCCTTAACTAAATCCGCCACTGGTGTCAGTATATTTAAAATATAAAGCGATGGGAGTGTCAATATCTGCACGGGGTACTCCACTTAACTTTGCTCAAGATTCAAATAGATCGTTTCTGCAATCGAAACAATCTTAATGAATCTACAGAGTTGCCCCACAGAATAATGCCATATGCTAAGGTGGACTGTACATATGAAAAGTAGATTATTTTACAGGTCAAGTAGCTTGAAACTTCGATCAATTGTAAAAGAGCAAAATTGAATTTATTTATTTTCCCAGCTACTGTCTCAATATGAGCCTTCCAATTAATTTTGGTATCTAGTTGGAACCCCAAAAATCTTGCTTCCGTGCTATAATTAGTTGTTGTTATATTTATTCTCGGATTGAATGAGAAGAGTATGTTAATTGTTTTACTGGCATTCAAATTTAGTTTATTAGCAAGGAACCAATCTTGGGCAATCATTTATAATATAAAAATTTCAATTGTTTGTATGTGCATTTGAATCACGCGACAGGATATCACCAGTTAGCCAATCATGGGAGAGGGTGTCACCTGTCAGCCAAATCAAGAAACAGGGTGTCCCCAGTTAGCCAATCACGAGAACCTTAGGAAAAATTGACGTCACAATGTTACCGACACTACATACAGCCACTTGCTAATTATTATACGACAATTTCTATACCAGTACATACCGGACAAATATTAATTGTTAAGTCAACGTGAAGTTTAATATGAGGTAAAATTAATAAAGGACATTGATCTGCCATCTTGTGTTGAATTTTGGTACTATATACCAAAATGGTGAACGTCATTAATTGTTACCTAATTATTCTGAATTTTTATTATTATCTTCGGTATTATAAAACATGTTGTTTACAAAACGTGTGTAAAGGACTCTTTTCAATCTAGTGCTACCATTTTCCGCACTAGACTAACGACATGCGAAAATTCGCACTCGATTGAAAAGACTTCATTTACACACTAATTGCATAAATAACTATTTCAATGCTCTATATATAGCTGTTAGTTAAGTGAACATAATGGATATACATACATATTATTCTGTTACTAAAACACCTTTATATTTTCTATTTACGCCTACATTATCAACATATTCGCATATTCATAATTTGTTTACTATATGTTGTGGTCAAGTATAAACCTTTCTCGGTCACTGGAAATGACAAAGGACGTAGATGGCTATGGGAGCCCACTGAGATGATAAAAGGTCAATTGCATCGAAGACAGCCGATGCAGATGCACTGCCATCTAATGAGCCATGCAATGGGCGATCCAACCGTTATAACGTAGGGCGAGCGTACCTATTAACCATTTTATTATATCTAAACAACATCAGATAGGAAAGGCCAATTTTGTTTATATTGCTATATAAATATATACCAAATTACGATAAAATTTATGTGAAGTGTATATTTTCCCACATTTCAGGATTTTGTAGCAGTGGCGGTCGGTGAAACATGTTTGGGTATGCAATTAGTATGATCGGACAAGCTCGTACTATATCGCTCAACAGCAGTATAGCAACGATAAAGCACGAGATCCACATGTCCATCCGTGCGTCCATCTAGAGACAACTGTACTTGAGATGTGCTCGCATCAAGAACCAGCTATAACTATCCAGTTCTCCAGTCAGCCAGATGTTGAAAATTGATAATTTTTGAAATAATTAACAGATCAATAATTCCTGTGATCCTATTCCGGTTCACCATAATGTGCATTACTCAAAATTTTTTCAGATTTTTGGTTTAACCCCCTTGGGTTATAAGGTGCGAAACAAAAGTTTTTTAGCACAATTTTAGCACAAAAAGTCTTAAATTTTAAATAACTACTTTTCGGTCCTTAATCTCTGTCTTAGAAGCTTTATTTCGATACCACACGAAAAACGATATTTTTCGACATAATAATTCGACTAAAAATTCCTGTTGTAATATTCAGATCCCCACCAATGCACATTATTTAAAAAAAAAAATCAAACTTTTTGATCAACCCCTCTGGGAGAAAGGTATTTGATACCCCACTTAAAATTTTTTAAAAAATCTCGTTAAATACATACAGGCTATTCCAAACCTTTAGGCGGAACTAAATGGAATTTAAATTTTCTTAAGTTGTCACTAGCTATTTTTTTGTATATTGCACAACTTTTCTTAAACAAAATGATCAAAAGCTTCAATCAATCGGTAAAAGTTACTAGATTTGAAAATCTAGTTCCGCCTAAACCAAAGAAACAAGCTAAGATCTATTCCAAACGATTAGGCGGAACTAGATTTTTCAAACTTCAGTTGAATCCAATAATTAGGTCATTTCTAAATATTCTAAATTATTTCTTATAATATTTTCTACCATCAAAGTCAAAATAAAAATAATGTGATTTCTGGTACATTTTATTCAACACGCTATGATGTTTGCCGTTACAAACTTTCTTTCTTCTTTTTTCGTCATTATCAAATCCATTGTCTATATTATTGATTTTTATATATGTTAGATAACGGTAAACAAATACAGCCACCCTCAGTGGCGTCCGTAATATCCTATTATTTACTATTATTATTACATATTATGACACTACTTACAAACAATTAATAAACTAAACTTATGCTAGACAAGCTTATATCTTATTAGTATATATTTGTTTTATTTATATTTATTAGTGTAATGCAATACTATGCTACACATTTTCTGTTAGATTAATTTTTAGTTTTGCGAATATTCAAGGGCAGAGCCGCAGTAAGGAAAAGTTGCGCTAGGAGCAGAGCCGTGTTTTTGGCACCCCTTGGCAAATAAAAAAAAAGGTACTCACCTCCCAAAACCCAAGTGACGAGAAAAAAAAACAAAAGGTCCTCGCCTTGGCAATGGCGCCCCTTAATCAAGCCCATCAACGCCCTTTTCCTTAGTGCGCCCAGGGCATTCGCCCCCTCCACCCCCCTTACTGCGGCTCTGTTCAAAGGTAGGGATTTATATAATCTAGGACCAATGTACGTCCTACGAGGGTTACCTTTTATGTTTTGGGATCGGAGATCAGAAACAATTATTTATCAACAAAAGTGGTTTTATTCTTTTTCAAAATATTCTCCATAAAGATCAATCAATAACTTTTGCATGCGTTTGAACCAATTTTCGAAGAACTTTTTCCACTCCGATTAAGGATTTTTCCACTGCGATTGTCAAATTATGTGGGATCCTACTCGAACAAATCTTTTTGACGGCCAAATGTTCATGCAATAGTGAATGTATGCTAGTCCCACTAATGCCCAAGGATACCTTAATCTCACTATAAGTCACATGACGATCTTGCAGTATCAGTTCACGCATATAGTCGGATTGCTGATAGGTGACTGTTACATGTATGTATCAAGAAGTGCATTCATATAATAATCTAGTTACCATTTTTCACCGATTTTAAAAATGTTTTTTGTTATTTGTGTTAACTGTCAGTGTCTGGTAATAAATATTAATTCACAAACTTTAATTTTAAATCTGCTGCAATAAACTACAAATTATAATCCAAAATTTACGTATGAGTATAAATTTTTCCTTATTTATAATTATAACCTTAAAATTAATAATTTTGTTTGTTTGCGTACTGCTGTAAATTTATTTTCGCGCTCTAATTAGTAAAGATATCTACGAATCTTGCCATTTCTTTCTAATGTTTTGTTTTTTATTCAAATAATTTGGAAGGTTAGTTGTGAACTTGCGTCACTATACGTTACTATGGGTATGCAAATAATTATAATGATATAGACAGAGAAAGCATATAGTATTGAATATCGATACTTGTAGCAACGAACAGTCACTTATCAGCAATCCGACTATAGCATCAAAGTTTTCCGTAACAACAACCGATTTTGGACGACTTTCACGAAATTCGTCCTTAAGCGAACTACGGCCACGATTGAAGTCAGCAAACCATCGATAAACTGTAGTCCTTGATAGTGCTTCATCAAATTAAGTTCATCGATGATGCACTGTTGTTGGGTTAATCCATGTCGAATGTTGTAAAAAATAATCGCTCGAAAATGTTTACGATTTAATTACATTTTTAGCCGAGATGAATTTCTTCAAGTTACTGTAAACACAAATAGCGCTCATACGTCAACACATTCTGAGTACATATACCGTAAAAATGTCAAACTTTACGATAGAAGTGTCAGTTGCCAGATGGCAACACTAGTTTAGCGCAATCCCGAAATATAAGAGGCAACCCTCGTACATACATCCAACATTTCTCAAATAGGTTCCCAGTGGTTCTCCCTTGGAAAGCACAGGGCTCGCTACCAAGGTAAATTAGCCAACGAGAACGTGTGAAAACTTCAACAAAAACAAATAAAAGTGGTTCAGTAACCACCTTAAAATAGTAGGTCTCATATAGCTGTGCTACATGCAACACGCACTACACAAGTGTACGTTGGGAAGTCGCCACGCTCAGTACTGAGTAGAAGAACTAGAGAGAGATAATTCGATATTGCCGCTTCACCAGCGTCATGGTAAATCAGGCTGTGTTAAGAAGTTGTTGCGAATAATTAACACACCTTTTCTATTTAAGACATTTTTTAGATAAATGAATATTTGGGGAGCCATTAGTCTGGAACCTATGTCAAAACATACTGCACTAGATGATAATGGAACGCCATTTGGCACACGTGTTCTTTATAAAAATTAAATTATTTTGACCCGCAGCACCTATCTGTGAATCGAGGGAGATAACGTTAACTAATTTTTACGATAGAGCAAAATAGTTAAATACATATTTAAATAATGGACATTTAGCTACAATTTGCCGTATGGATCGCGAATATCCGTTGCTTGGTTAACAAGATATCGTCCATAATGCATTCTGTGACCCAAAAAATTGATTTCCGAAATGTCTAACGAATTTCGTATGAAATGGATCATATACTATTAATTTAATGTCGTAGATTACGAATTTGGTTGAAATTGCAATTTTGATAGATTTTTTCCCCAATTTCGAGACATTATGCACTCAATGATTGCAAATCTTCGTATATTAACATTTTGTTTCCGTTCTACCTAAATCTGTTAGACATATCCTTGGCTACAAATCGGGTGCAAATAGTAAATCACAACTCCAAACTGAGCAACTCATGTACTATACAAACAGGAAACCCCAAGGCAGTATCGTTGGCCCTTTGTTCTTCATTATTTTTATAAATGATTTGCCCAAAAATATTTCCTGCAACAGTGTGTTATACGCCGATGACCCAACTCTACTGGTGAACGATAGGAATCAAAGTATCTTAAAAAAACAAGCTTGATACTGCCAATCTGGAGGCTACTAAGTGGTTTCAGCTAAAACATCTAGCCCTAAACCAAAACAAGACGAAAACTATCACGTTTACGTCCAACAAAAGAACCCCCAAACCTGGCGGTGCCGATTTTCTGAGTTTACGTATAGACTCTGCTTTGACATGAAAGTATCATGTAACTCTTACCAGTGGCAAACTCAACGAAGTAATATACGCTATTCGACGTATAAGGAAAACGACCAATCAAGATCTAGCTTTGACTGTATATCACGCACTGTTCCATTCCGTCGTGTCCTATGGTCTATTCGACTGGGGTAGTGCGCCACAAGCAGAGAAGATATTTATTCTTCAAAAGAAAGCTGTAAGAACTATAGTGAACGTACCAAAAACCGCTTCGTGTAAGCCAATATTCAGGGAACTGGATATACTAACATTCCAATAAGTGCTTCGGGTCAAATGATTTAATTTTTAGAAAGAACACGTGTACCAAATGACATTCCATTATCATCAAGTGCCAAATCAACGTACAATATGGTGCGTAAGCACTAGACCAGAAATGTGCAAACTACGGCCCGCGGGCCGGATCCGGCTCGCGATATCTATCCAAAATTCCATTGAATTTGGCCCGCGACTATATATTTGTTTTCAGAGATCAAATGCAGTTAAACGGTTGACGTTGATGTGGAACAAGCACCACTTTCTCTGCAAATGGAACTACTTGAACAACAGGAGAACTCAGATGAAGTCTAAAATGAAGGACATTTCACTATTTGAGTTTTATGAGAAATATTTCCTAGTTGACAAATTTTCGAAACTCATAGCTTTTGCCCAGAAGAGAATTGCGCTCTTTGGAATCACTTACAAATGTGAACAGTTTTTTCTTCGTTAAATAAAACAAAGACGCGAATAACGGATTGACACCTAGAAAACACGTTGTGTGTTGCTACATCCGTTGTTTCCCCGAACATTGACAAACTTGTGAGCAATATGAAGACCCAACCGTCTCATTAAAATTAAATAAACAGTTTGTTCTTATTTAACAATATTTATGCATTATAACTTTGAGTTCTGAAAATTTAAAATGTTTTATTTTTTATAATAAAGACAATTTCAGTGAAGTAATTTTAAAAAATTAGCTGTGGCCACCACCAGACCGACCGCCATCACAAAGTACTTGTTTAATTTATGCTGCTTTATCAAAAAATGTCTCAAATAAAAGTTGTTAGTCAATGCTTTTATAGCAACTTTTGTTAAATAATTTTTTTCGAAATATTTCTCTGTTGTGAAATACTCGCAAAAATCTTAAAACCGACACAAGTAAACTCCCATTTCTAGTTAACCGATTTTTACCAAAAGTTGATAAACTCGTGCCATTGATGACAAAAGCTTAAATATGAAGTTTCATAAAAATCCTTTTGGCCGAATTTGCTCTGGACGTGTACACGGACCAACAGACAGACAGACAGACAGACAGACCGATCGTCAGACATAATGCTAAAAATAGTCAAAACGTTATGTAGGGATCCATCGAAATCTCGAAATGTCAAAATCGGTATGATCACAATACCTCCCTTATATACATATGTTGGCGGTCGGGAAAAAAACTGATGATTCGAAAACCAAATTCTTAAAAAGTTCTGGCCCGCGAATGTATTTTAGATCGCTATCCGGCCATCGGTCTTTTGGTAATTGCACATGCCTGCGCTAGACTATACAGATAATCACCTATGATAATTCCCCTTAATTCAGAACGATGTACAGAAACCTCAGCTAGTAATAGTAATATAATCAACACACTGGAATAGATAACTACTGCATCCTTAGAACTAGTAGCAAATGACGGATGCGGCACAAAAGAAAATGAATCAATATGACATATTACACCGTACTCTCATGCAGTATGAAATAATGAGAGTCAAAGTTTGCTGTCATAATTAATAATCATATCGTTAATTCTTAATGTTTTTATTCTGCCATCTATTCTGCATACTACCCGAGAAAAAAAAAATACAGGGTGGTTGAAATTTTATTATCCAATGCACCACTTTTATAATATTAAAGTAGTGTAAACATTAAATCTGAAATATTCCTAACATGATCTATAATAGCCTAGATCAGTGTTTCCAACTGCCGGTCTGCGAGATTTTTCGCAATTAAATTATTCACTAAAAAATCATTTTACTATTCGCCTAATAAGTTATAACCCACTTAATTTTGAAACGAAAATCTCGGTACTTAATCTGTTAATTGCTTAAGTAATAATTTGTTTCTTTTTTTCACTAATTATATTTGATTTTTTATTTGTTTTTTTTTTTGTGTGTGTAATCAGTTCAATAAAAAATATAAAACTTTTGCGATACACATTACTTTCTAAACTTGCCTGTCCGCGAATTTTTTCTAGGTTGGTTACCGATCCCCCATGAAACCAGTGGCGAAAGGAAACCTCCGCTAGACTTGCCCTCCCATAAAAAAAATATTTTAAAAAAAATGTAAACTAAAAAAAAAAAAAAAATTTTAAATATTTAGATAAATCTTCAAAAATACATCAAATTATGTTCTATACAAATTTTTGTCCAAGGCTTGCTTTACTAGTTACGAATTAATTATCATGACCATGGAAACGTTACATATAAGTATGAAAAAATTGAGATTTGGAAAAATTTTAAATAATTTTACAAAGATTTTTCGAAATTTTTCGTTTTATCAAAAAAGTCTCAAATAAAAGTTATTAGTTATTGCATTTATAGTAACTTTAGTTCAATAAATTTTTTCGAAATATTTTTCTGTTGCTAAATATTCGCAAAAATATTAAAATCGACACGAGTAAACTCCCATTTCTAGTCAACCGATTTTCATAAAAAACAATAGGGTTCATCCCATTTAATAGGAGAATTTTTTAGTACCAGAACGAACTCTTTAAGTTAAACCGTTTTTGAGTTATCGTGTATACACACAGACACACAGACAGATAGACACACACACACACACACACACATACGGACGGCACTTCGAAAATAGTTTTTTTGGATTCCCTGGACCATGAAACGTGGTCATCCGTCAAAATCTCGACATCGAAAATTTTCGCGATTACAATACTTGCCCCTTATATATTAAGGTCGGGCAAGTAAAAAGGTTGGGAAACGCTGGTCTAGATCTGTGTTCCGCGGAACCCTGGCTTCCGTGGAACGTATTCAGGGGTTCCGCAACTTTAATTAAATGGTTTTATTCTTTTTTTTTTCTATGACTCTTGCTCTATGCCGATTTTGGTAAATTTTTAAAATTGAATAACTTTAAATCGGAGGATCTTATTTATTCAAAAACAGGTAATTTTACTTATCGACAAAAAGTTCGATATTGTTGAGTAGTGATTATTTACTTCTTATATCATATACCATTTAAATATGTACTTTGAACTGTATTATTGATTTTTTTGTTTAAAATTACTATATTACTTTGATTTTATGTTTATAATGATTGCTAATAAATGTTTATAATAAATAAACAAATAAAATTCAAAACAGTATATCGCTAATAATTCGATTCAATTTCTATTTACAACTTGCGTTAATAATTATATTAGGTAGTTATTGCATTATTTAAAAAGTAAAATATAGTATATTATACATACATTTAAAAAATATAGTAATATAGTCAGCTATGAAATATCAATTTTGATCAAGACTATAAATTCAATAATAAACATCTTAATTATTATTTTAAAACCTTTGACCTTAAACTTAAAAAAGACAGCGTATTTTGGCTTTTTGCCTTGGGGTTCCAAAGAAATAGCATTTAAACTGTAGGGTTCCGTAGATGTAAGAACACCACTGGTATCGATAATAGATAATAGACTAGGGGTCTCAGCCTGGCTACGCCGGGTTTCTCCCCCTACGTTGACAAAACTCGTCGCTTCGCGACTCGTTTTAATATGATAAGGCATTTTGCCGTACTTGTCGATTATAAAACTCGTCGCTTCGCGACTCGTTTTTTGCCTGTCACGTGGTTATCGAAGTGACGCAACTCGGGCGCGCCTGCGGAACGTCCACGAAACGTCAGCAAAAATTATTATTATTATTATCATTAGCCCGTAACAAACAGGAAGTTCTAAGCAATCCGGCGAAGAAACTAAACCACGACTTCTGTAACAAACAGAAGTCATGGCACCCCGGTTGAGAAACACTGATATAGCCAATAACACTCGGGAAGTTCTAATCTATACATACAATGTTCAAAGGATTATCCAAAGCGGTTAATTAATGAACGTTTGTACCATTTAAACGTAACAATAATATCTTATTTCACCATAAAGAATACATGGATTCTGAATAAAATAGAGAAAAATTAATAAAATAGTTAAATATTATTGCATAGGATTCACTATTAATTATGTCACTTGGAAATTTAGAAAAACTTTTGGGTAACAATTATAGATGTAAAATTTGCAGATTTTCGTTGTAATAATATATTCGTAGTAGTAATATTTTACGTTATTAAATTTAATATTTTGTTTAACTATTTAAAAAGGTATTTATAATTTTCAGTTTTTTTGTAAATACATATATTATAATCGTTTTTAATTTATATAATCACTAAAATTTCACCTATACTTGTTATAATTCAGTAATACGAAGGAATTGCCTCCTAAATTTGAACTGCGGTAGTTGTTTCGTTGTTCGAGGTAGGCGCTGATGAATACTTTTATCATAATTTTTAAGTTTTTTTGAAATACGTCTAAAAATTAGCATTCTTACTGCAAAAAAAAAACAGCGGAAGACCTTCATGATGATAAAAAAAAACACTTTCATCCGATAACAATCACTTATATAAAGAAATAATATATTAAAATGACATCTGGGTATTTAATACTTTTATGGGTATGGGTATTTAAGATTTAACACAATTAAAATTACGCGATTACTTAATATCGAATATTATTCTGTCTTATCTATCCTCCTAATACATTGTACTTTATACTTTCGTTAATATAGTTAGTAAAATAGTTAATAACAGTTTCCAGAATTAAAATAACAAAACTGCTTAACAGATCTATCCTCACCCTGAAAACGTATTCTACAGATAGGTTTAACATTTAAAACGTTCGAACGACCCTTAAAATATATTTTGATAACTCAAAACTGATTCTTACTTTCTTAATTCTTACTTTCTTTTCCGTTTAATAGCATTTTTAACTGAAGACAATTTTATGGTCAGCAAAAATTTTCAAAATTTATGGAAATGTGTTAAAACCTTAAAAAACTGCATTATCTTTATTAAATCTTATGTATTTTTTACACATTTCATCAATTTTATTAATAAAATACCTTCAACTGTAGTTTTTCAATTCAGTTTTGGTCTGAAATCGTCCCCTAAATAGTAGAAATATGAATAAACATCCTTTATCGTCTGGTACAACCTATCCGTGCTGAGCAATGGTGACGATCAACGACACGGTTTCGAGGAAAAAATGCATAATTTTTATCAATAAAAATTAGTCAGTACCCCCTGTCGAAATAAAATTAAGCCTAAGCACAAGAAATATCACCCGGATAAGACGGCGGTTCATTTTCCTCTCTCCGCGTTACCGGAAAAATGAAGATACACCAGAAGTTGAATAGAACATACATACCAACACTTGTACAATATAATAGTAGATATACTATTATGTATGAAAAATGTAAATAGAACACCCTATATATTTTTACATATTTTGAAAAGTACATAAAATATGTATACAACTATGCCACAGTGTAATTTTGATGTAAAATGACAGTTCAAATAATAAATAAATGCATTAAGTAAGCTACGAATTAAAAAAAAAAAAAACGGATAATCTATGATATTCCGAAAGATGGCGTCAAGTCGTTGACGTTAAGTCACGCCGCTTTTTGTGAAATTGCGATTCTGAATGAAAGTTAACGTACACATTAACGATGAAAGTTGGAGAGAATTAACTCTGTTTGAATTGCAGCATTGAGAAATAACTTGTACTGACATTAACGTATTCTAACCTTTAAAACACTAGGTTCGAATTTATAATATAATTAAAATTAAATTAGTCTTTAGTAAATAGCACACCTGACTTTTGACTGCATATTCTACTACAGATTACATTAAACAAGTAATATAGTAAGCATTACAAATCTGTATGCAACGAATTATTTATAACAAACTTTAACACAATTATTTTGGTGACAAATAAAAACACTTGTACAAGAATTCGAAAAAACTTTTGGGTACGGGGGTGGTAAAATTCGGAAAAAAAGGGGGCAAAAATTCTAAAAATCACTTAAAGGGAGAGCAGAAGTACAAAAAAAAATCCTTTGAGAACCGGATAGGTAACAATTCATAAAATAAGCTGGGGGCAGGTGGGGGCCAAATATTCTAAAAATCAGTTGAAGGGAGGGCAGAAGTACAAAAAAATCACTTGAAGAACGGGGGAAGGTAAAATTCAGAAAATATTGAGGCAGGGGGAACAAAAATCTAAAAATCAAGGTACAAAAAAATCACTTGAGGATGGTGGAGGCAAAAATTCAAATTGGATAAAGAAATAAACAAAAATATAAAAATATAGACAAAAATTGATTATAGTACGAACACAAATCTTGATTAAAAAAACTTACTAGAAAATCAGGTGCAGAAATTCAAAAAATCATGGGGGCGGAGGTTAAAAATTCAGAATATCACTTAATAATGGGGACGGGCAGAAATTCAAAATATCACATAAGGACGGGGGAGGCATAAATCTAGAATTTTATGTTGAACACTATAAGACTAATACTATAAACTATAGGTATACTAAAGTAATAAATATAGGTAATTTCTTTGCTTTAAACGGAACTAAATGGGAATTTCGTTCTTTTAGGTTCTCACGAGATGGGACCTTGCTTAGGTTGTTTCATGTTTCATGCTGGTATGTGAAAATTTTAAATTTCAACAGTTAAACCATAGAAAAGAAATTATATTTGTTATAAAATATAATACATTTTTATATATATATATCTTTAAGATAAAAAAATAAATAAATGGGAAACGTTTATTAAGAATGACACAAAAATGCAATGAAAAGGACATTTTATAATGAAAGTCAATATAATCTAGAATTTGCAATTTGAATATGATTTACAAAGCTTAAACAAAATGACCAAAAGTCTGATTTAATAGATAAAATTACTAAATTTCAAAATCTAGTTCCGCCTAAAGGTTTGGAATAGCCTATAGGAATATGACAACATAAAACATAAATTAATACAATTAAAAGTTATACCATGTGTTCAAAAAGAAATTACATAAGGGTTGGCTATGGAAAAATAAAATATTTATTTTTACAGAAGTTTTCCATCGATGTGTTGTAACAAGAGGTTTTGTGTAGGTGACACAAGATTTAGCAACTAACTCGCTAAACAATATATAAGAGATTTGATTCAAAATACGCACACTGAGCAATTTGCGCAATTCCTAGTAAGTGGAAAGGGAGAATAGCAACTTGATATGACGCAGCTGTCAGTTGTGAGTTGACTGCCGTTGAGTCTAGAAATGTTCGATGTTCTTTATCGTGGCGCTTTTTAAGATGGACCTGATCGAAGAGTAGCATGTCTGTGTGAAATGTTGTTTCAAACTTTGAAAGATGGCAACTGAAACTCTTGAACATTTGAAAACAGCTATTAGAGAAGATATCCGTGTCGAATTACGTGTCTTAAATGGTTCAAGAGTTTGAAGATGGTAGAAATTTAATCTAAGATGATGATAGTGCAAATCTTCAATATCCAAAACCGATAAGAAGCTTATTCAGGTTCGCGAATTTATCCGAACCAATCAATGATTAACTGTTACAGAAGTTTTAAAAGAAGTAGGAATATTAAACAAGTCTTGTTAAGATATTTTAACCAATGTTGGTTAATCACGACAACGCACTAGTTCACAGTGTCATTCTTAAACACAGTCTGTACTCTTTTTGATCTTCCACGGCTAATTCACGAAATAGAAGGACTGTTGCGTCATGGGTAGTTCTTCTGTCAATCCATTATTTAACCCATTTTTGTTTAGGCTTATATTCTGTACCGAATACTTCAATAAGACAATCAATTATTTCCTCCACAAGAAATGATGTAATTCAAAATACCACTTCTTTAATGGCATCACGCCGGCGACGATGTATATCCAAATGCATAAACTATTTTTTTCAAAAAGATAATTTCACTACAAAATCACAGTGAAGATGTCAAATGTGTTTTGACACTTACTATCCAGAAAATAAGATATGTATGTCAATTGCGTATGAACACCTACTATCCTGAAAATAAGATAGTAGAGTAAAGCGCGTAGTACTTGCGCTAGTTACTAGCTCTTTTACTCTACCAATGTAAACCCGGCATTAGGAGCAGATGCTGTAAGACGCTGTTAGCATTATGTATTTATTTCTATCATTATTTTTTCTTTTTTCTATATAGGTACGAGTCAAAGAACTGTGTATGCATACCAAATTTCTACCATTTGGCCACAATATCTACCGTACAAACAGGCAGACCACATCCGTATAAGGTTTTCGTGGTTATATTTAAGAAACCCTAATATATAAGAGATATCTGCAGTGATGTATTTCCTTAATTCAAAAAATAAAGTAAAATAAAAATATATTTGAAACTCTACTTGGAATAGAAGTACACCTACCAGATGAGAGCAGACCTACCAGATAGAAATACCTACCAGAAGAAATAACTCTCGGACATTAGCTATTGTTGGTCCAAGACAAAGAATTTTGGAGAAATTAGTAGAAGTTTGGAGATGATGACGGTGATATCTGATACTACTTTTATTTGTGCAAGTCAATGCGAGAATATTGCAACATATACTGTGTTGAAATATGAACAATACGCTCACAAAATCCATAAAATATGTAACAAAATTAATAAAAATTAGCTCTCAAAACATATAATACAGTAACATGTCCTAATTATGAAAATATACACTTATAATAAGTAGAAAACAAAATAAACACTGAAGCATCGTCAGCCCAGTCCACAAAAATGGAAAAATCTTTACTGCAATGAGCAGAAACTATCATTCGTTAGGGTTTGATGTCATATGGTAAAATTATTAATAGAGCCAAAAGAATCATGTAATAATGAGCAAAAATGAGTTTTGAAACTATCAAAATTAATTCAATTAATAACTACGAGGAATATGTAGCTAGGTTTCACGCAACATAAGAATACATTTGTTTCGGCCATAGAATTTAGACCAAATATAGTCTAAACATTTTGTTTTTTTTTTTTTTTTTTGAAGAAATAAATTTAATGATTGTCCCCGGTGTGTCGCTAGGATCGGTATCTGCCGTATATTTGTAGATGTTTTTCATATAAATAGTGTTTCGGTTGTGACACCATAATTGGTACTAAATATTAATTATTTTTACTAGCATTATTTTAAAGATAAAAGTAGAATCTAGTATGTTCTTGGGTTGAAATTTGAAATTTTTATTTATTTACTGAGTGACAGTGATGTGAAGTTAGATACAGTTTAGTTCATTTCAAACTAAAAAAAAAAATCATATTCATCCAACTATTATATCGAATTTAAATTGGCACTAATATTTTTTGGATCATTTCAGCACTAATAAAGTGTGTAATACCAAAAAGAACAATTTCACAATATTGTACAAACTGCATTAAGGTACATTTAATGGCTCCAAGATATATAAATATGTGGGATTTTCCTATATTCCCGCATATAAGTCTCAACCAAAACCAACTAAGAGAGACAGGGCAGACCAGAGGCAATTGAAGACAGTTACTAGGGACTCAGTTGATTATTGTATTGTATTGTTATTGTTGATAGAGTTTGTTGATAGTGTATTCACTTCTGTTAATATATTTGGTACTTTTAACTGGATTTGCAATATAATAGATGTGTTAAAGACGTACTATATATATTCTATAATTCGTAAAACATATTCTATATGTATAACTAGCTGGAGTACCCGTATTGCGTACGGTTTTTAAATATTTGATATTTAAGTTTCAAGTAGAACACAAAATAATCGTTTCTTTATTTTAAACCACTATTTTGTATATATTTTTAATGTTAACTAGTAAGATAATTTGTTTATAGGTAGATCTCTTCATAGCACCCCAAATATATATCTTATTAAAAACTGCATTAAACAGAAAGGAATAGTTTGTTTACTCATATCCATTTTTGCTGTTAAATAAATGATAAATGAGATATTTCAGCCTTACAAGTAACACTCCCCTGCCCCCTAAATAATCTTCTTATTAAAAACTGCGTTGAAGAGAAAAATATATAATTTTTTTTTCTGTTTCCTCATACCTTTTTGATGCAAAATTAATAATAAGTGAGATATTTCAAGGTTTTAATTTTGAGGGTGTATCCCCGTAACTGACCGAAAATTCATTCAATCGATAAGTATATAGAACAAAAAAAAAATGTTTTTTATTAAAAACAATTTATGTTATATATATTTTTGCTGTTTACTCAATAATAAGGGAGATATTTGAAAAATGTAGCTTTAGGGTGTCCTCTCGTAACTCTCCAAATATTCATCTAAATGAAAAAAAGTATAAATATAAAAGATGTATTTTCTTATTATAAACTATTTTTGTCATATATGATTTTGCTGTTAATAAGGAAGATATATGTAGATTTAAGTTTTAGGGTGTCCCCCGTAACTTCCCAAATATTCATCGAATTGGAAAAAAGACATTGAACAAAAAAGATTGAAGACTATAAACAAATTTTGTTCTATGTATTCTGTTAAGTCAATAATAAGGGAGATATTTTAAGATTTTTAATAAACAGTTTTAACCCTGAAACACCCCCTAGAATAAAAACAAATTGATATGCCTTAAAGTCTATGTTTGAATCCTGGTTTTAATCTATCATCACAATAAATTACGTGAAAATATGTCCATACGTCTTTGCGTGAATCTCGGACAGACAGATAGTAAAAAACAGACATCTAATTTTATTAATATAGATTATTTTATTTTAGCACCTAAATTGATAAACGAGCACTATATTGCAGTCACTAAAGAAACACATGTAATTACAAAAAAAAAAGAATCTCTGCACGTAAGTAGCCAGTTACAGGCATATGTTAGACTATTTGGCTATTAAAAAAGTAAGTTGGCGTCAACTTACTTCAATCATGACCATCCTTATCAATATACATAGAATTATCTGTAAACATTTATTTGGGTTGGCAATTCGACTAAAATTCATTCATCCACCTCCTGAATTACGAAATATTCCGATTGGTCAAAAATAAAACAGGTCTTGTCTTTCTTTGTAAATAAACTCTGCTAAATAAAAACTTGATCTTTTCAGTCAATAATTTATTTTCTAGTTCATGATTTTTTAATTTCATTTTGTAATATCTATTTAATAAATGTACCAAACCTAAGATTGCCATTTTATTTTAAACTTATGTTCATCCTTTTCCTTCAGATAGCCTAGCGAAGGTAATATATGTAGATGAATTAATGAATGCACCATTCATTTTGACCTTATTTAATAGTTTTTGATGCAGCTTTAAAATATTTGACATCAAAAAATCTAGATAAAATGTTTAGTTTTTGACATCCATGAAATAAATAGTTTGAGCCCATGACAGTATTTTCTTCGTTGCAAGTTTAAATAAATGCATGTTAAGCTGTGTAAACGAAATGGCAAATTTGATTTTTTTTTTTTTTTTGATACACATTAGAATAACGATTTTTGTGTTCAACTTTTTGTGCCACTTTCAAATATTTAGCAACAAATTTTCTTTCATTAGTGTCCATACAATAATTATTAACCGTCCATTATATTTAGTGCTCCAGTATTTTATTGAGAGGCTAAATATATTTTTTGGTTCTCATTTTAATAATATCCAAATATATATTGTATAGAAGCAATAATAATTTAAACATATTGCTTCATATGGCAGCCCTATCATTCGGCAGCGTTAAGATACGATGCGAAATCTACCCACATTCAACAACACTACCGTTTGGCAGAAATATAAATGATAATCATTGAATGTTTATTGCATCAGTTCAACCCAAATTATATTATTGTTGGGTGTAAGATATGAAGAAATGTTCATAATCACATAAATCAAATAATTTCATTCTAACGAAATAATAAAAAGGTGCTGTCATGTTAAGTTGTGAGGGTATGTGCATCTGTTAGCAAGGTACCATGAATGTACTGTTGGCAAATGTAAGCAGTG
Organism: Liopterus haemorrhoidalis; assembly: GCA_963971575.1. Classification (NCBI taxonomy): domain Eukaryota; kingdom Metazoa; phylum Arthropoda; class Insecta; order Coleoptera; family Dytiscidae; genus Liopterus; species Liopterus haemorrhoidalis. The sequence continues at coordinate 132,105,057 of OZ020611.1, forward strand.
CTGGCAGAAATTGACATATGTGTGGTTATATGGTATGATTGTGATGCGAATGTCGTGTGGCACGAGATGATGGTGTAGGATTGTGCAATGCTGAATAATTCTCACCTCATGATCTCGTTTTCCCTCTCCTCCTCCTGTTTCTGTCTCATCATGACACCCTCGATGATTGCCCGCTCCTCGGGCGTCAGGTGAGACAAGTCCGGTATGTCAGCCATGTCTCACTGTTCCTTCGACCTTCGCCTCAAATGTGCGTACGAATATAACGCCAGAACCTTCCTTCCAGTGCACCGAATTACCATCTTGCAACTTGTAACTTCCGGATTACTTACACGTTAGATACTCGTACGACCAGCACACAACACGTTACAGCATCAACTCGCTCTCGCTCATTCACTACATCTAACGTTGCGTCAACAAACAAAAACAAAACAACTAAACAATACACCTAGTCCGAGATTAATCCATTGCTGTGGCTTTAATTGAGCGCAGCATTGAAGCTCGGGGGCGACTTCATGGCTGGCAGGAGGCAAGCGGCCCTCTCGAGACTGCCGAACTCTGGTCGAGTTCCGACGTTCATCTTTCACTGATAATCATGGCGCACTGGCACTGGCTTCAACTGACACACGATGCGAAAGATAGCGGATGGCTGGGCTCAGGTGCCGCAGGAAGCGTTGCAGCCCGTTCAACGTTCACACCACCGTACAATATACCGACTATATACAGCTGGACTTACTGCTCACTCAGTACTACTGACCGGAGCCTGATCGACGGCGATCCACCGACTTGGACATGTTCAGGCGGAGTCCCTCGCAACGTCGGCCCGGCGAACACGCGGCTGAATGCAGCACAATGGCGTACGGCACTACACCAAACCCAGATTTCACCTCACGGACACACGCCTCACCGAACGCTACAAGATATTATCACTGATGTGTCGCCAAATCTCTGTTTCGACAATTGTTGTTAACTTTTTCACGGTGCTATCGTGACGACACATCAAAGTCTACAATTACCCATTCATGCAGGCTTAATAAATAATAGGATGAGTTAAATCTAAGCCAATGGCGTGTGGAATAGCTCGTGACGTCATAAGGGAACGATTGTATTGATTTGCTGGTGGGGGACGACGTCCTACGAGCTCTGCGACGCCGGACGTCACCGCCGCCACCATCTCGCGGCGCCACCGAATAACTCGCATTAATAACAAGCATTAATTCAACTCGAATTTATTAATCATTAACAAGCTAATTTTAAAGGAAATACATTTAACACTTAGAATTTCGTGTAATGCTATTTTACGATATATAAAACCATTTTTATCAGGACATCTGGTGGTTCAAATACCAAGTTCGTAGATTTTCAAATGTAAGAAGAAATATTCAGAAATAATTTTTTTATTCCAAGAATTCAGATGTGTCACCGCATAAGCCCCCCCCCCCACACACACGGATCTTCACTTTGTAACCAAACTAATATCTAGACTAACGAAATTTTTTTTGTATATGTTATGTTATATGTCAAAAAAATAAAAAGTCAGTCAAATTTGACTCGCAATTTTGTAAAATTAAAACTGTAGTTAAAGAAACCTTTTATGTTTTTTTTTTTTATTAAATAAATCAGTTACAACTTCTATTTCTGATGAGGCCTCACTGAATCCGCCTCTGCAAATAGAACTTACTGATTTTATTTCCTTTTCTTCTTGGGCACTGTCAGTCGAATAGGGTGACCAGACGTACTCTTTTTTAGAGTATTATACTCTGTTTTTGAGTAATATTATTATTCTATACTCTTACTTTTTATACAAAAACCCTGAATATACTCTTTTTTGCTGGTCACTTGTTTTAATCACTTCTAGTTTGGAAGTGAGGACCTTTTTTTTGCTCATTACTTCTGTTTTGGGAGTGAGGACCTTTTTTTAGCTCATCATTTGTATTTTTGGAGTGTGACCTTTTTTTTAGTATACTCTTTTTCTGTAAAAAAAATCTCCTGTCTACCAGCGATCCACCGACTTGGACATGTTCAGGCGGAATTCATGAGTAAAAAAAAATCATAATGACATAAGGCATTATGCCCAGGTGTCAGAGTTTTTCAGGTCGCGTCTAGCACTCTCTGGCATAACCTAACGACTACTTTTTATGATAGCCGTGCATTATCTTTATCGTACTTGGCGTGCTATTCTTGCCACCATCTTGGATTCTCCCTCGCTTCAAAAATAGGTGCTGCGGGTCAAAACGATGTAATTTTTATAAAGAACACGTGTGCTAAATGGCGTTTCATTATCACCAAAAAGTCAAAAGATACTGCACTCTTTTGACGTAGGTTCCAGACTAACAGCTACCCAAATATTTATTTAACTAAAAAATGTCTTAAATAGAATAGGTTTGTTAATTATTCCCAACAACTTCTTAACAGAGCCGGATTTACCATAAAGCTAGTGAAGCGGCAATATCGAATCATCTCTCTTTAGTTCTTCTACTCAGTACTGTGCGTGGCGACTTCCCAACGTACACTTGTGTAGTGCGTGTTGCATGTAGGACAGCTATATGAGACCTACTATTTTAACGTGGATTCTGAACCACTTTTATTTGTTTTTATTGAAATTTTCACAAATTCTCGTGGTCTAATTTACCTTGGTAGCGAGCCCTGTGAGCTTCTGTGAGCTCCCTTTCCAAGGGAGAACCACTTGGAACCTATTTGAGAAATGTTGGATGTACAGAGTGATTATTTAATGGCGAGACGACGTCACCGAATTTTACGTGCCTCCTAGCAGAATACTATGACTATAATAACTTTAAATAAAATTTGATTATGAAGAAAAAAAGATTATGCGAATGCGCGCATAATCGCCTGCTACGATGTGTATGAAACGGCAAATTATTAAAACTTCTAGTGACGTTGTCTCGCCATTAAATAATCACTCCGTATGTACGAGGGTTGCCTCTTATTTTTCCGGATTGAGCTAAACTGTGCTGCCATCTGGCGACGCTTCTATCGTAAAGTTTGACATTTTTGACGGTATACGTACTCAGAACGTTTTGACGTAATAGCGCTATTTGTGTAGTTTACAGTAACTAGAAAAAATTCATCTCGGCTAAAAATGGCATTAAATCATGAACATTTTCGAGCGATTATTTTTTACAACTTTCGACGTGGATTAACCCAACAACAGTGCATCGATGAACTTAATTCGACTTTTGGCAATGAAGCACCATCAAGAACTACTGTTTATCGATGATTTGCCGACTTCAATCGTCGCTGTAGTTCGCTTAACGACGAATTTCGTGAAGGTCGTCCAAAATCGGTTGTTATTCCGGAAAACATTGATGCTGTGCGTGAACTGATACTGCAAGATCGTCATGTGACTTATCGTGAGATTGAGGTATCCTTGGGCATTAGTGGAACCAGCATACATTCACTATTGCATGAACATTTGGTCAAAAAGATTGGATCGCGTTGGATCCCATATAATTTGACAATCGGAGTAGAAAATGCCTCAATCGGAGTGAAAAAAGAGCTTCGAAAATTGGTTCAAACGCATGCAAAAGTGTATTAATCTTCATGGAGAATATTTTGAAAACCAGTAAAACCACTTTTGTTGATAAATAATTGTTTTTAATCTCAAATCCCGAAATATAAAAGGCAACCCCCATATTACCGAATATAAATTCAGAGATATAGTATTTCCAAAATTAAATAGCCACTCTTGTTAAGAAGCTTAACGATGTGGTAATGGGTTTATGGTAATAATCTTAAGACGCGTTGCTGTAAAAAGAATATAAGAGGTATTAAGGTAAATTTTAAATTTAAATAATAATAGATGTAACACTGGTTCAATTCAAGTTTCTTAAAAACCATTAAGGATATTTTCCAAATTTATAATCCTATTGTTTCTAAATTTTAGGGGCTGTTATACTTGTTCGTGAGATAATTTTCAACGTTCATAGCGTGCATACATTAACATAATGGTGCGTGCATACAAAACTCTTTGGTGACCATATGATTTTGCAGAAATTCCTAATTTTTGTAGTGAAAATAGTGAATCTGTGCAAGGTGATTTGGAGTGCGAAAATGTGGACGTTGATGTGGAATGCGAAAATGTGGACGTGGCTACTATTTTAAGGCTACCGCCATATTATTGTGTTTTAAACCCTATAGAACTAATATGGAACCGATACTAATAAGTAGTGATTTGTGGAAAAAAATGTGTAAAACATGTAAAGACAATTGAAACAAACAACGTACAAAGACAAGTTCAAAAAAGAATGATTTTTGTTTGAGCAAATTTAAAGTATTTAATATAGACTATAAAGAACCAAAACGATTTCAAATATAGCCAGTCCTAAGCCTGATAAAAATGTGAAGGAATGTCATGTGATTATATACAGTTCATTCTAAATAGCATATAAGAAAACACGTTTATTTTAAATAATTATTACGGTCCTGGGAACTATTTTTAACAGAACCATAAACTCAGCAGGTATAGTTATACTGTCAGTCATTATTGGAATCAGCAAGTGAGGGTGGCCAATTCATTTTGGAAATACTATACAGGTACTCATTTAAGGGAAGGCTGAGTAGTGGGCATGCGGTTGCAACGTCCAAGAATTTGTTTGAAAAATCTTTTGCCCGTACTGGGTATCGAACTCTCAATTCCACACTTACAAAGCCAGTGAGTTAACCACTACGCTACTGCAACAGTGAGAAGTGAAGGGAGAGCATAGTGGTAATGTAAAGAAAGCCAATATAGTTCGCTATCGTTTGTCGTTATTCGAGATACACCTGTACTTGTTAAATCTTCAATAAGCTGATCCCTTCCTCTTTTGCGAAGTGTACCCACTGGTCGATGATTATTTAATTTTCCTTTCTAGATCTTCTTAATCATTTTGTCATCTTTCATCCTTATACGTATCCTATACACTGCAAGGGTGTACCTCTATTTGTACTGCGGTATTTGGCTTGAGTACAGTATGTTACGCGGACGATACTATTATTACGGCTGAAAACCAGGACGATATTCAGTGAAGTCTTATTTTCAAAATGTAGAAACTGTCTTTTAGGTCTGTCTCGCAATTGCTAACTGTGAAAGAGAAATATCCTTTTTAAAACAAAAAAGGATTCAAATTGAATTAAGAAGTATAATGGGTAAAAAAATATTAACCAATTTTTCTCTAATGAGCATTGAACATGAACTCCTCCGTGGGATCGACATTCCCAGTATCTATATTAATATATAAATTAGTTCGTGTGTGTGGATGTATGTACGCATGTATGTTCCATAAAAACTGAAGAACAGCTGCACTGATGTAAATATATATATACACCAGCGTTTTCATAGCATAGATTATAGCATAGCATAGATTCTCAGGGTCCCTGATTTTTTTTAAATAATTAAAATCCCTATAAGCAAAATGTTTAAAACCATATAGTAATATTTCCTTAAAAACATAATTGCGATGTTTAAAACTCTGTAACTATTCGCGACTGCAAATAACAGTGAGACATCTGGTGGTGACTGGCTAAATTAAACAGAAGCGTATATTTGGATAATATTTGTAGCGTGTTGTGCTGCAGTTTATGTGAATTAAGAAGTATTTTAAAATATAGTGACTACAGTGCTTTTTTGCCGAAATATTGTTTGAACAGATAAATATTAAGAAAAAACTTCTGACATATACGCTTCTCGTCCGCCATCAGCTGTTGTACGCAGCTCCGCCAACGTTAGTTTCAGTCGCGAATTGATCCTACAAGTCTGGTTTGCACCAACATGTTCAGAAAATCTTTCCGCAGACCTAACTCTCTTTTAACTTCATAATTTTATAAGCTAAAAATATTAAAGCGCTCATTGGACTGTGCATGTACGAGATATGGTTCATTTGTAGTGGGGATAACATGCGCCGTTAATTTATCGTTTGTGGTAAAATAGGCATGTTTTTATGATTCTCAAGACCCCTGGTTTTTTTTTTAAACGATTATACTCAAGCATAAATGTTTAAAATTATATGGTATTAATTCCCTAAAAACATAAATGCTTAGAAGTCTCTATCCTACGAAAGTCTAATGTGCACAACGCGCTCAGAAAAATTTTCCGAGGGCTGAAGCATATTTTTTATGCCGTAAAACTCCATAATTTGTATGAACAAACTAAAAAACATTAATGACCTGTGCCTGAGATCCACATGTTTAGTGCATTGCTCATGAAACACAGTATGTGATAGCCACGGGACGTAGAGACACTTTTGTTTTGAAATTTGAAATCATCTGGATTATTTAATTACCAGCAGAGATACCCTGCGTTGCTCGGGAGAAAATTAAAGTTTCTTAAACGATATTTACATTAAAAAAGTTTAAAACTCTTTATGGAATATAATTTAAGAGCGTTTAATTTATCAAAATATTTTATGTAGGATTTTAACAATGGACGTACGCTACGTACAATCATCAACTGCTACGTGTAAAGTTAACACCTCATTCGGCAGAGAAGGTCATATTAGCAAAATCTCACGACATGACACGAAGCATCGTACAATTCCCTCACAGAACACACACAAATGTGCGCACGTACATACTTTGCCCTTTACATATTAGATAAATTATTTTTAAGTACTATTTAACTAAGAAAATAAATACATGGTTTAAAATATTTGTGATTTTTTTAATTTACGGCCACATTATAACACATACAATGGATGCTACCTGCTTTATATGGATGTTAAGTCTTACTTTTTGAACTTCGACATCTGTAAGATGATATAGGTATATAGGGGAAACTTCCTAAGCGCCCTGACATCCGGTGGAGATTTTCGGAAGATATGAGAATGATACTGTTTTGTTTTGTTCAATGGAGAAATACGTGTTTTTTTGTTGTTTGTGTTCTATTTTTGTGAATCATGGCAAAAAACAATTCATTTTGTTGTGTGCCGCAATGTAAATCGTGAATAAAGAAGAATCCCACTTAAACATTCCATAATTTTCATAAATCGGGAACAATATCATTGAAATGACATTTGGAGGTAGAGAGAAAGTGGATTACATATCTTGTAAATCTTGTAAAGCCTGCAAAATAGGAAAATACAACTCGTGTTCATTTTCACTATGTAATAAAATACACAAATGCCAGTTTAATGTCATTCTCGAGTGTTCCAGCTTTTCCCGCATATGGCGATGCGAACTTAAAAAGTTTCCCTTATTGCGTCTTAAAACAGTGATGGCGAACTTAAAACGATTTCAAGCGATAAGTACCAAGTAATACCTTTGTTGTTCTAAATATTCTAAAAAGTAATATTTTTATTAGGTCAAGGATGAAATTTGTAGAAAAAAAGGCAAAGTTGGTTGATAACTTACAAATACACGGAATTATTTTATTCATCAAAGTATGCACCCATATTGTCTATACACTTTTGCCATTTAAGCGGCAGGTTGTTCAGGCCGGTGGCATAAAACCCTGGCGGACGAGAATAAATGAATTCCTGGAAAGCCGGTTTTACAGCATTGTCGGAATTAAACTGTTTTCCTATTAAAAAGTTGTCCAAATTGCGGAAGAAGTGGTAGTTAGTGGGGGCTAGGTCTGGTGAGTATGGAGGATGATGAAGTTCCAACTCCAATTCCTGTAATTTTGCCAAAGTCATTTGTGCAGTGTGTGGTCTACCGTTATCATGCAATAAGAGTCGATCTGTTGACCAGTCTAGGCTGTTTTTCTTTAAGTTTTTGCATCATTTCGTCCAGTTGGTTGCAGTATATTTCTGCTGTAATCGATAAGTCAGTTTTTTTTTTTTTTTTGTTTGGTTTTTAAGAACTCATACTTCAGAATAGTGCAAATTTTCGACCGCTCCATTTTCAACAAAATTATTTTTTTTTAAAAGTTTTTGATATTTTTTAGAGCATACAATGATTTCTTTAAACAGGCGAAATGTGTAACTTTCCAACAAAAAAAAACAGAACGGTAAAATATTAAACCAATATCAAATAATAAGCTGTTAAAGTTGGCAATATTTTAACTACAAATTTCATCTTTGACGAGCTGACATTTACACATTACATTTTTGATCCACTATTTGAAAAAAGTTCGCCCTTGCTGTCTTAAAATAACTATTAAAAAAGATATATACAAAATTAAGGTTAAAAAAAAAATACACATTTTGAATTCATTTACAAATATATTTTTGTATGTTTTTGTTTTTCAGATAATAATGTACAAGATGGCACATAAAGTATAGATATTACAAAGTAAATAAATTACAGTAAAAATATAAAATATTTCTAATATCACTCATTGATACATTTGCATTAATTGTTATTGTGATAAAATTGATACAGTTAGTTTAACATGGAAAATTCATTTCTGTAAACACACAAACAACACATATTTCAGAGGAATGACAAAAAAGATTAAAAACAATAATGTTTTACAATAATTTTAAACCTACCAAACGGTTAGACAAATTTTATATAATTAGATCATTCCTCTTTTCTCAACATTTTAAAATAATTCTTAAATAATATTTCTTGGTATATATTTATAAACAATATTATACCAAGAGAACCAATTATACAAATTGTTTTAATTAAAATTAAAATTAAATCAATAAATTAATAAAAATTGTTTATTAAATAAACAAAACAAATCATTTGTTCATATAAAATAAGATAAAATTCGTACAATATATGTTTACATGTACTCATTTTGTGTGAATTTTATCTTAATATAAATAGTAAGTTAAATAAAAATAATAATTTGATAACTAATATCAAATTGAATAAAAATCATGTGTATAAAAGTTTAAAAAATAAAATCATGAATTTCCGGTGTATACCAACTGCAACATAACTTCTAAAATAAATACTACAAATGGTCACATTCTAAAAAAAATGAACATTTTAAAATCGGTATATTAAGCTTTTTCTTATTTCGATTTTTGTCCGCACGACAAACTAGCTTTATATAAATTTAAAGCATTTCTGTTTGTCGTGCGGTATTCTGGTTTTAAATAATATCGAATCCGCTCTGTACTGAGTATTGAGTAGCGGAGTGTATCCAAATACCTGGAAAGAAACATGAGGTTATAATTTTGTAAAACTACTTAAGATAATTTTTTCCCGTCCCATTTGCAATTGCACAAATACAGGATTATTTTAAAATAATATTATTACATAACGAGAAATCGCTTAAAAAATTGTGTCAGCTTTTAAAAATTGTAGCCTAATTACAGTTATGTATGGAAATGGTGATTTGGTTCAGGGTACTTTGCAGCGGTACATACGATGACTCATACTTTGCTTAAAAAGACTTTAAAATTACCCTGTAGCGTTAAGGCTGTGTATAACCCCTAGAGGTTACCAATTTCTTATACAAAATTAACAAACTGAAATAAAATTAGTATCAATCTATACATCAAATTTTGCACCGAATTTTTATCTATCTAATAGGATATTTTTAATTGTAGAAATATTTATTGTAAAAATATAATCGCTCAATAACTTAATAATTGACATCAGCAACATTGTTCTGTAATTTTTTAAATCTATTTATGGATTTCAAATAACTTTTATATTTATATAGTTTTGTGTAGAAATGTTCAAATAATACGTCAACAGTTTTTTCGACTTGTTTACTTATAGTTTAGAACCCTCGTCGAAAAATATTATACTTGATGATAATGGAATACCACTTGGCATACGTATTCTTCACAAAATTTAAATCATTTTTACCCGTTACAACTATTTTGAGAACTGCGGCAGAATCAAGATGGCGGCAAATATAGATTACCAAGTACAATAACTATAAGTAGTTTTCACAATAGAACAAAATAGCTAAAATCCTTTTTGTAGAATGAAGCTTTAGCTACAATTTGCCGCATCGTACACAAATATGCGTCGATTGGTTTACAAGATGGCGCCTATAATGCAATTTGCTTAATTACAATTACATAACAGTACAGGTGGGCCTCGATTTACGCCGGTGTTACGTACCGGCGCAAAATAAAGCGACGCAAATCAAAGCAAAGAATGTTCATTCCAGAGACGGATTAACATTCTATTCGAATTAATATTTTTGTTTTTTTTAAATTATTTTTGTTTTTTCTTTATTTATTACTTATATATACAGAAAATTATAATATTATTACAGAACATACAATACAATGCAACAATACGATACAAATAAACAAAAATTAAAACAGAAATCAAAATTATAATCAAAAATAAAAGCAAAACCTTTGAAAGAATATTAAAAATTTATTTTTCCTTATTTTTTCTTTCACGCTCAAGTGCTCAAGGTTCCATAGATGTTTTGATATTTTTTATTATAGTTGAACTGCGTTCGCAATCATGATCTGTCTTACAAATGTCTTAATTTTTTAATTTTATCTGCATTTTTCAATATTGTAGTCACCGTTGATGGAGGTAAGTTTAGGCATCTACAAATCTTCGGACGAGTTTCACCATTCTCTATTCTTTTAATAACTTCAATTTTTGTCTCAATCGAAATAGACCTACGTTGTTTTCTATCGTGTTTTGTAGATATATCTTCCATTGGTATTAATGAAAATTATAATTATTACTCAATAATTTTAAATTAAATTTTAAAAGTAAGTTAATAAAAATAATATAGAAAAATTAAAAATTATTAAATTTAGATTATATAAAATATTAGATTTAGATTTATTTAAATTTAAATATGTACATATCATAAAGCAGACACTCTTAAGCGAGTTAAATTTATTTTACAACTGAATACGTCTCAGTAGTGCGATTACTGCGACTGCGTAAACCACGAGACATCCCCGCTTCGACCACTGAACCGTCGACACCCGACTCCGACGTTCAACTGTTTCAAAGCGGCGTTATTTTAAGGTCGCTGCCAACCGGCGTAAAATAAAGCGGCGTAAAATAAGGCCCACCTGTATTTTCTAAAATTCAAAATATCCTATTAGATAGATAAAAATTCGCTGCAAATTTTGATATATAGATTGTTATTAATTTTATTTCCGTTTATTAGTTTTGTATAAGAAACTATAGCGAACTATAGGGTTGTGCGCCGCCTTAAGCTGCGTTCACAGCTCAAATTAGTCGACTATAGAGTATGACTTGTGCACTGTTGATTGTGACTACGAGTTTGTCATATGGTAACGCCAGCAACCGTTCAGAGCTCTAAATTTAATACATTTTACGTTGACGATTATCGATATTATTCCAAACTTTGTAGTTAGTGCGTTGTTTTAATGAGACAGACATATAAACACACATTGGCTGTCTCAGTCTACATCAGCGATATTCATTTTATTATTATTTTATTATTTATTTTACATCGGCCTTTATTTCTGCAACGAGGCTAATCGCCGATGCCAGGGGGCGAGCTCCTACACCTGGATGAAGGGTGAATGATTGTGAAAATGAGAGTAATGTAAACATATTATTCTCGCCCGAATAATATACCAACGAAGCAGGCTCGAACCACCGACCGGACATTCGTACTGAGTTTCCACCAGTACAAACCGCACAACTAAACGCGCTCGGCCACTCCGTTGGCTCAGCGATATTCAAACTGTGTTCCATGGAACCCTGGGGTTCCACACAAGGTCCTCAAGGGTTCCACGAGCTATGAGCTTTTTCTTAAACTTAATACAAATTACTTGGGCGTCGACTTATACTTTTTTACTTTTTTACCCTCGTGTAGTTTAGAGATGAAGACTTTTTTTTGCTCATTACTTGGATTTTGGAGCTGAGGACTTTTTTTTTCTCATCACTTGGATTTCGGAGGTGAAGACCTTTTTCTATTACTTATATTTTGGAGGTGAGCAAAATTTAATAAAACATACTGTATTTCCAATTTTTTTTTCAATATTAGGGTTTACCTCATCTTACATCTGGTCACCCTGCATAGGTATTAACCTTATGTTATTATTATTATTATTTTTTTTTTTTTGGTTCCACGAAATATTGTTAGACTGTGAAGGGTTCCACGACTCGAAAAAGTTTGAAGAGCACTGTTCTACATCGTAGAGAACGTTTACATTGTATGCCTTTACATAATCTAACAAAATGTCATCGAGCCGATTACAACTAATTTCGCCCTAAATTACAAAGACGAACACTAAATATGATCAATTTAGGTAATAAGGTTAGGTTTGGTTAGTAAAAATCATTAGGAAAATATAATAGATAATAAACATTCCATGAAGGGATTTTCGGTCTTTCACTGGCAAAACTGATGTTTATATGAACTCTAGCCAGATGACGCCGTCATAGTTGGTTTAAGGTCACATAGGGCCGGTTTCTGAAAGATTAGCCGAGTTTAATATTTTGGTTAAACTCGGTTACAATATAACAATCCCATAAGTAACCATAGCAACCATTTTCTAACTATTTGGTTAAAGTTAACTAACCTTTCAGAAACCGGCCCATAGATGTCGCACTATTCGTAACGCACTAATTTGCATGGATGTAAACGCTACCTTAAACGTTAAAACTGTCTACTAAACTTCTCCACAACGCACAGTGAATAGTCGACTAATTTAAGAGCTCTGAACGCAGCTTTACCTCTCCTTTTTATTTTATAGGTATAATCAAGAAATCTTTATAACGTCGCTCATTTGTCTGTCTGTTTGTGCAAGTTGTGGAGAAACAACTGGAACTAGAGTTGAAATTGGGTATGCATAAATAGCTCTTTGAGCTAAGAGCTTGCATTTAATACGTAACATGAAAAAATTGATGTAAAATATGAATTTTCACACATTTCAGGATTTCGCAGGTATTTAGTAAGTGATTATTTGGGATGCCAAAACCAATTTAAGTTAAAATATTTTTTTGTTAATTTTAATTCGAATGCCTAATACCATTATTTAGGTTTCTAAATATGTGCAGTATTTTTTTTATATAGCAAGGTTAATTAAGTTTTTGAAAATTGAGCCTATGGCTTCCATTGGTTGTTTAAGCCATAAGCTCCGCCCCTCTGATTTCGTGTACATTCAAACATAGAATTAAATTATAATTTCAAGACTTCCCACTGGTTATTAAATTTACGCTTTTAAAAATTAAATGCAACATTTGCCAAAATATAACTAGAATTTTGACAAAATAATTTAAACAAAATAAAAATGCAAAAACAGAAAAAATATAATTGACAAGGAAGCGAACCGTAGTTTACAACTTAGAATCGAGAACGCTAATCATTAGACTACGGACGTTTACTTGTTTACTGTGTTCCATAGCGAATTAAATATTTTACATATTTTACATAATCTGATCAAAAATTCTTGTTATACTATTTCGGTTCACACCAATGTACATTACTTCGAATTTTTTCCGATTTTTAGTTTAAACCATCTGGGCTACAGGTGTGGGATAATTTTTTTTGCACAATTTTGGGGAAAATTGGGTCAAAATAATTTATTTTGCAAAAATAAAATTTTGATCGTTCACCCAAGTACTAAGGGCTTTCATTTGATACCCTCGTCAGAATTTTAAAAAAATATATAATTTTTTTTTTTTCGGTGAATACATATTTGTTTATATTTTTAGGTGGATATGTTTTTTAGAGGTTTTAGTATTTTTCCTATGTGTGGGTCAAAGAGTTGTATAAGCATGCCTAATTTCAACTCTCTAGGTTTAGCCGTTTGGCTACAATTTTTACCGAACAGACAGACAGACAGACAAACAGACGACAAAATAACGGTATAAGGGTTTTTTGGTCATACCTACAAAACGCTAAAAACGCACGCACGCACTAATTGCAACTCCCTAGGTCAGTGATGGCGACCCGCGGGTCTCACAGTGACCCGTATGACGATTTCAAATAACCCGTACAAAAGAAGATCTTTGTGTTTCTGAAGATTCTATATAGAGATTCTAAGATAACTAAGGTTAGGTCTATGCGACCGTATTCACGAAGCTGGGTAGTAAAATCGACAAATATGATAATAATAGCAAGATGAAATTCAACTATTACTTGTTGTATGCCTGTATTATACACGTCAAACACAAAGCCGCTAGCTCAGGTAGAGTTACCGAGATTAGCAAGTGAATCAACACAAATACTCTTTGGATGTTTTTCATCAACTTATACTACGTATCAAAATAAAATGTTGATACTACTACATAATTCGAATTTTAGTATTATGTAATGTTGTGAGTTGCAGTAAATTACCAGAATAATAATTTACCAATTGGAAATTAGGTCCCAATTATTTAAATTCGTGCTTGACAAGTTTTATTTTGTGCAGCTATCTGTCGTAGTTGATTTTAGGTTTAGACTTTCCAATTAAAGTCAAAACTATCTTACTTAATTACAACGTCATAATTACTTAATATCAAATACCATGATTCACAGCTAGGATTACTAATTTACATTACTATATAAATATAACCGAGAATATTTATAATCAATACCAATAAAGAAAGTATCTACCAGTGAAAAATTATCGATATTAGTAAAACATCAAAACTAAAAGAATGGAGTACTAAAATACTAGTACTAAATATATCAGTAAGATTAATTTTGAGATATACATATGTCCTTGGAGAGATTTATTTTAAATATTCAAGTACACATTATCTAGTGAGATATATGAGATGCGGATATGGCAGTAACAAAAATATTTAAAATGTCTCAACGTTCCCCGTGTCACAGTGTCACCCATATTCTCCTATAAATTACGAATCGTTAATAAAATTAAAAAATCTTTACCTGTGTAAAAAAGTTTATACAGCGATGTCTTTCTTGAAAATGTGTTTCATCTTCGGACAAAGATACTGGGCAACCGGGACATCTGAATGTCCACCTAGATGTGACCTTGACTGGTGGCTTCCTTGTTACATGTGACACAAGGAAATTCATAGCTATGTCTTCACAGTTCATATACTCATCAACTTTGTCTCTGATAGCCTGAGGTAACCAATACCAATACAGGTACATATAGTATTTGTGAATGAAGGCAGCACCTGAAACAAATTTTTAGATGCAAATTCTGCAGACCAGCAACTAAAGTAAAGGTACTAACTATTAGCATTATGCCACTAGCTACCACTTCGAAAATAATACAGGCCTGCGATGGATTTTTTGCGGGGTGTTTTTTATATTTTCTATATTACAGAGTGCACCAGTGAAGTGGGAAATTTTCAAAACACAATTATAAAGTGACTTTATTTTAACATAAATGTGTTTAGACTTTCTTTTTAATGGAATTCCCTGTAGTTTTTTAGTCTATCGTATTGAAAATGTATTTTGCTTTAGTAAATCATTATGGCACTATGGGTCTATTAAAGAAGTTCTTAGAATATGATTATAAAAGTAAAACCCTAGTAAAACAATTAAAAGATTGAAATGAGATTACATGTTAAAAATCAAGTTTCAATAAGCGGACCGGCGTAGCGTAGTGGTAACACACGTGCCCCGCGTTTCTAAGGTCTCGGGTTCGGATCCTGTTCAACTTCATTCAGGCAGGTAATTTTCATCATGAAAAATAGAATTTTCCTGACTAATTGCCTTAATAGCAAAGGCCATAAACGTGAAATTAAAAAAAAGTCTCAATAACTTACAGCTACTCAAGATCAGGGGCCTCCAAACTACGGCCCGTGGGAAAAATAAGGCCCGCAAAAAGATATTATCCGGCCCGTGGACATTTTTTAAGTATACTTACATAAAAATTGCAAATTAAAATAATCAGAAAATCTCAAAATAAAACATACCTATATAATATCCGATTCTTAAAATTATTACTTTTATTAATAATATTACCATTGTGGCGCCCGTTGCGCTGGTTTCGTAGGAGAGACGCAGGCGTCGCGGCGTCACATAGGTCTACGACTAAGATCGTAGGACCCGCCACACGTGGTGACCAATAAACGGTTCTGCTGAGAAATTTGTGATGTGCGGATTTAACCTGCAGCAGAATTGCAGGTAAATCGTTGAAAATGGGGGCGCGTTACTTCAGAGCAGAGTTATACTCACAAACAAACAAAAGGACAGGCAGGGTTCAGACGTATTTCACTCCAAGGGGTTATGCTTGGAGACTTATTACATATGGTTTGGTTTTCCCTGGGAGTAGAGGTATTCGAAGGGGCCCACACAGTGGTTCTGGAGGAGTAATAACACAATTCTGTCCTCTTGAATCCCTACTCAGCCGTTGAAATCGTAGAACTGCTCTGAGTAACACGAAAAATTATTTTGAATAATTTTTATAACAAACAAAATTAAATGGGGAAAATGTAGCGGAAATTTGTATAAATAAAGTTTTACAAATATATGTTTCTCCCCGACACAACCAGATACATTGGGGTGAGAAACTATACACAAATTAATATTCAATTTACAATTTTCAGAATCTAAATTAACAAGTGGCACAAATAACAATGTGCGCACGCACAGGTACTGAACTGTGCGGCGCGTCAAAATACAATGAAAATATTAATTGAAATGTGTACTCACGCGTTCCGTATGAAAATACGGAAAAATACTTAGCGTGGAGTACAGATACAGAAGTTGGCTTCAGTTATCCACAATCGGACTCTACAATATCCTGGTGGAATCGCCGATGTCGGTTGATTACTGGCCCAACTTCTGGAGTGGTCTAATATCAAAATAACTCTTCTTGACGCGATCCAAAACGGGGGTTTTTTCCTTGTAAAAAACGTAGATCCCGAAGGTGGTCAAGCACAAATTCTAGTTTACCAAATAGCTCGCAGCCTCGTCTTGGTAAACTCGAAACACAGTATATTGATATTATGCAAAAAACTCAAAAGACGTCTGTTCTCGATGAAAGACAATCGAGTAGTCGCCGTCTCAGACAGAATTATACAAGATTCTAGCGGTTCATACAATGAACGCTAGAATTGTATATGAAAAATAAGAATTCATAAAAATTACCAAAAGCGGTAATTTTGAATAGTTTTGCGACTCAAGTGGTCGCAACATACCGCCGGCCAAAACGTATGTTTTTAGCTCAGGGCAGCAAAATGGTTAACAACAAGGATCGACACAGGTTCATTGCAACGGTTGAACCGGGTCAATCGGTAAAGGGGCCAGTTTCACGACTGGTCTTACAAGTTCGCCTCGATTGGTTTTTACAGTGGCCACTCGTACCACGTTGTCTTTCCCGGGTGATACCTTTATAATTCGGCCCAACTTCCACTGCAATGGAGGTAGAAAGTTGTCTTTGATCAAGACAAGTTGGCCGACTTCTAAATTCCGGGCTGGTTTGTGCCATTTTGAGCGTAACTGGAGAGTGTTCAGATATTCTTGTGACCAACGACGCCAGAATTCTTGAGATACCCTCTGGACCCGTTTCCATCGAATCAAGTGAGCTTGGGGATCGGTCTCCACGCTGGGTTCGGGTAGTGTTACTCCTGGTTCCATGGTGAGGAAGTGACTTGGTGTAAGAACGCTGCAGTCATCAGGGCTTGAAGACATTGGGGTCAGCGGTCTAGAGTTCAGGATAGCTTCGATCTGGCAGAGCACAGTAATCATCTCTTCATAGGTGAGAACCTGTTCGCCGATGACTCTGGCCAAGTGGAACTTCACTGATTTGATTGCTGCTTCCCACAATCCTCCAAAATGAGGTGCAGAGGGAGGATTAATGTGCCACTGAATACCGTCTTCAGCTAATTGATTTATTAAAAATTCATTAAATCCCGATGACGCGACAAACTTTTGTAATTCGGAGAAGTGTGATTTTGCTCCTATGTAGTTTGTGCCGCCGTCGCTGTAGACGTGAGACACACGGCCTCTTCTTGATATAAACCGCCGAAAAGCTTGTAGAAAAGTCTGTGTGGATAAATCTGACACCAGCTCCAAATGGACGGCCTTGGTAGCAAAGCAAATGAATAGACATAGATAAGCTTTGTGACAGCGGTATCCTCTGCCTGCATATGGCGTTATCATAAATGGACCACCATAGTCCGTACCAGTGACCTCAAATGGTTTTTGCGGTGTGACTCGATGCTGCGGTAAATCTCCCATCATGGGATTCTGAAAAGTGGGTCTATTTCTGAAGCAGGTAACGCATTTTCTGCACAAGCTTCTAATCATGTTCCGCGCCCCTATAATCCAGAAGGTGCGTTCCACAATAGACTGGACTGTTCTGGGGGAAGCGTGCAGGTACTTCTCATGGTAGTGTCTTACCATGAGACTTGTGAATGAATGTTTTGATGGTAACAGACAGGGGTGATTGTGGGTGAACGGACGTTCAGAATGTCTTATCCGTCCACCAACTCTAATAATACGGGACCGGTCCAGGAACGGATCTAACTGCCTCAGAGAGGAGCTGACCGACTTATTATCAGTAAGTTTTGCCAAAAGGTCTGGAAATGTCTCCTGCTGCACCAATTTGATCAGTTGTACTCTGGCGTGTTGCATTTCGTCAACAGTACAGACTCCTGTTTTCCTGTGAGCACCAGGACGACAGTTTGCAGAAAATCTGATGCAAAGAGCTGTCACTCTTATCAGCTTAGGGTATGATGAAAATCTACTAAATACCTCGTCTTCTTCTGGGGTCGCCTGAACTAGGGAAACAACAATCTTTGCTTCGGCGCTCACAGGCTCCTCTAACGTGGAGGTGTCAGTTATAGAATGCAGGGGCCAGTCTGAGGTGGGCATCTGCAGCCAACCGGGCCCTGACCACCACAATGGATGAGACGGGAGTTCGTGAGGCCATAATCCACGAGACGCACAATCAGCAGGGTTGTCTTGCGAACGTATGTGGTACCAATCTGAGCCCTGAGTGTGTTCGTTAATTTCTGACACTCGGTTTGCCACGAATGTTTTCCAGCGATGTGGAGGGGACTGGATCCATGCAAGAGCAACGGTGGAATCCGTCCATAAAAATGTACGGCTAACAGCAAGGTTCAGTGAGTCGTTGACAAAGCTCACAAGTTGAGCAAGCAATAGAGCTGCGCAGAGCTCGAGCCTAGGTAATGACACTTGCTTCACAGGAGCTACTTTAGACTTGGCCATAACCAAGGATATTTTGATTTCGTCACTAGCCTGACTGCGTATATAGACAACGGCAGCATATCCCTTTTCGGATGCATCACAGAAACCTAATAAATCGTTGGTAACTTGCCTGGTTGGGATCCATCGGGGGATTTGGACTTCACTGATACTGGGCAAATGAGATTTGAACTCTATCCATCTGTTTCCAACTGATGGCGGGAGTGGTACATCCCAATCTAGTCCACGCTTCCAGAGTTCTTGAATCAGCATTTTCGGCACAATAGTGATGGGTGATAACCATCCTAAAGGGTCGAAGATTCTGGCAGCTTCAGACAGAAGTTGCCTTTTAGAAATGGTTGACTCCGGCAAGTTGATTTGGTACCTGAATGAATCTGAGGTGGGGTTCCACATCAGCCCTAAAATCTTGATGGTGTGATCCCGATCGAGATTTAATGAGTGACCAGTAAGTTTATGATCATCAGGGACGTCTTGGAGGACTTCACCTGAGTTGCTGGACCATTTGCGCAGTTCCATACCTGCCTTGGCTAACAGACTGACTAGCTGAGCCTTTAGATGGAGCGCACCTTGAATGCTTTGAGCCCCAGTGATAATATCGTCAACGAACGTATCATCTGTTAAGGCGATTGCGGCTAGAGGGAAGGTCTCACCTTCATCTTTAACTAGCTGTCGTAGCGTTCTGATAGCTAGGTAGGGTGCGCTTGTGGTTCCATACGTTACCGTGTTAAGTCGGTAGACTCGAGGTGTCGTCGACAGGTTGAAATCCCATAAAATACGTTGATACTGGCAGTGATTGGGTTGAACAAGCACCTGGCGAAACATCTGACGGATGTCAGCAGTCAGGATGATAGGATGCAGGTGTTGTCGCATTACAACTTGAGCCAAGTCAGATTGTAAAGGAGGGCCTGGTAATAGGGTATCGTTTAGAGATACTCCATTCGATGAAGGCTTGGACGCGTTGAACACTACACGTAGTTTCAACTCAGGTCCAACATACTTTATTACCGGGTGATGAGGTATAAAGTAACCATCTTCTCTCAGGATGGGTTTGTATTTTAATTGGGTCATATGCCCGGATTCAAGATAATCCTGCATGAATGTCATGTACTCTTCACAAAGAGTAGGATTGTTGTTGAGTCTGGTGCGCAGCGACTGATAGCAGGCATTAGCGGATCCAAAGGATCGGCCTAACTCAACGGTCTCGTTCTTGAACAGGAGCGGTACTACATAGCGGCCATCAGGAGTGCGTGAATGCTGTTCATCAAACAACCTCTCCGCTTGGAGTTCCTCCAGTGTCTGAACGGGTTTATACGGAATTTCCTCTAGCTCCCAGAACCGTCGTAGCGTTTGAGACAGTTCGTCGTCCACCGAAATGTGGAGAGAGTTGAGATTCCGGTTGCGGCCCTTCATAGGGCCCGAAATGACATAGCCTAGTGCAGTGTCAACTGCATAGGGCCCCTCTGGTAGTTTAATCGACTTGTGTTTTACCAGAGAAAAGTAGATGTCAGCGCCCAACAATATTTCAATTGGACCTGGCTCGTTGTAGTGTGGATCAGCTAAGTAGACCCCATTTAGTTCCTTGGAAGTAAATGGACGAAACTTCTGACCTGGTAAGTAAGCTGCAATGTTCTTGACTACAAGTGCAGCCACTTTGTAACGTCCTAAACTTTTGCGCGAGCGGAAAGGGCATGTAACGACTCCCGACACCGCCTTAACTTGAACGTTGGACACGCCACTGATGGAGAGGGTTGTTGGCTGCAGATCCAAACCTAATTTGACACTGCAACATTCAGACATCAAACTAGCTTGGCTACCACTGTCCAAAAGGGCTCTGATTGGTCTCCATTTCCCACAAGAGTCTTGTACGTGGATAAGCGCAGTACTCAACAGAACCCGTGAGACATTAGAGCTACGATTGGTTCTGACATTATGCGTTATCAACACTTGCGAATTGGAGGAAACATTATGATTCCGACTGGATCCAGGTTGCGCTGGCTGATGACTGGAATCTTTTCTAGTACCGTCGGGTTCGTCTAGATGGATCAGCGTATGATGGCGCTGATGACAGAGTCTACAACTCCCTTTAGACAGGCAATTCGCTGAGGAATGACTGGAGCCCAAACAATTGTAACAATGGTTGTTACTTTTAATCAGTTGGTGCCGCTGTAAAGGGTTTAGTTTCCGAAACTGAGGACATGAATACAAAGGATGCTGTTCCTTGCATTTTATACACGGAGGTGTATATGTTTGAGTGCTAAAAGCAGCCGCGTACTTTCTTACTGGTTTTGGTATAGAAGGTTTCCGTGTAATTTGTGTTGAATTAATGGATGAGTTCCCTACTGAACGGAGGGTCTGCCATTGCTGAGAATTAACGAACTCTTCCAGAAACGTAAGCAATGTCTCGACGTCGGGTAACTCGTCGTTGTCAAGCCGTTTCTCGAATCGGTTGCGTACATTGGTGTCTAATTTGAATGAGAGTAAAACGGCAAGAATCTTACTCCACTGTTCTACTGGTTCATCAATAGCTCGTAGAGAAGCTAGATGTCCCCTTACCTTAGAAACAAAGGTATTTACACTGTCGTAAGATGTGCTGTCGAGTTTGGGTGTGTTGATAATACCTTCTACATGAAGCATCGCAATGAGACGTCTGCGTTTATACTTTTGAGTTAGAGTGGCTAACGCCGCCGTGTAGTTCGCGTCAGTCAACTTAAAGTCCTTGATGGCAGCAAGGGCTGGGCCAAGTAGGAAAGATTTAAGGTATTGTAACTTTTGCACGCGTGTTAGCGTTTCCATGGAGTCAACTGAACTCATGAAAAGGTCATAAAACGACTGCCAGTTGGCGAGATCTCCATCGAAGGGCTGAATGTTGAATTCAGGGAGTTTAGTCTGATTCATAATCGTTTGATTCAGGACTTGGAATGCAGTATCATGGGTGTCAGAGACGTTCATAGGATGCCTCTCCTCTTTTACAAATGGTGGCTGCTTACTAGTAACTATAAGGCGATCAAATTGGGTCATAACTTCATCGTACTCGCTGAGCAAGGCTTCTTGCATTCTCTCGTTCTCGGGTAAGGCTAGCAATTTCATTTGACATTCTTCAAACGCTTCAATTTTCGATGTTAAATGTTCAAATTGGGCTTGTACAAGAGGAATGTCATCTGGGGCGCTTGAAGCTTGTGATATCGATTTATTTAATCGAGTAATGAACCTCGTACACAGCAATTTCTTCGAGTTTAATTGGTTAATGTTTGCCATGGTGAGCTGTGTTGACAATCTGGATAGGTACGATAGAGTGGTAGGCTCAATCGTAAAGGCGATTTAGTAATATGTACGTTAATAATTGCGGGCCTTGTAGAATACGCCGCCGGCCGTGGCGGACAGTATAAGTGCTCAGAGGAGGTTACAACGTAACTAGACTAACGGTAATCGAAATACAGTATACTAAAATCCTAAACGAGGATTAGCGGACGTCCTGAGGGCACGTAGTAAATTTGAATAGCAATACGTCACTCAGGCGATGACGTAGAACTCAAAAATCAAAATTTAAAAAATCGGTCAAAAATCGGACTTCGAAAAAAATCGGAAAATCCAGAAATTTGACTTTCAAAAAGTCAGTGCAGACCGAGAGCGCACTATATAGTCGAGCCGTTCAAAATCAAAAATTTCAAAAATGCCAACAATCGGACTTCAAGAAAAG
Organism: Liopterus haemorrhoidalis; assembly: GCA_963971575.1. Classification (NCBI taxonomy): domain Eukaryota; kingdom Metazoa; phylum Arthropoda; class Insecta; order Coleoptera; family Dytiscidae; genus Liopterus; species Liopterus haemorrhoidalis. The sequence continues at coordinate 132,127,694 of OZ020611.1, forward strand.
TCGGACAATTGTGATTCGGAATATAAAATTCGTAAAATATAAATATATATTGCGTTAAGCAAATCTGAAAATGAAGCTTAAATGCGATTCTGAAAAACCGCGTTAAGCGAATTCCTAAAATCCGCGTTATGTGAATCCAACAAAAAACTCGTTAATTTGATCAGAAAAAGCTCGAAATTGGATCCGGCTACTTGGTGGATCATAAACTGTGGATTCGGCGCGCTGATTCGGCCAAAAATAAATCCGGCTCGAAGGACCAGAAAATGTGGCGCCCGTTGCGCTGGTTTCGTAGGAGAGACGCAGGCGTCGCGGCGTCACATAGGTCTACGACTAAGATCGTAGGACCCGCCACACGTGGTGACCAATAAACGGTTCTGCTGAGAAATTTGTGATGTGCGGATTTAACCTGCAGCAGAATTGCAGGTAAATCGTTGAAAATGGGGGCGCGTTACTTCAGAGCAGAGTTATACTCACAAACAAACAAAAGGACAGGCAGGGTTCAGACGTATTTCACTCCAAGGGGTTATGCTTGGAGACTTATTACATATGGTTTGGTTTTCCCTGGGAGTAGAGGTATTCGAAGGGGCCCACACAGTGGTTCTGGAGGAGTAATAACACAATTCTGTCCTCTTGAATCCCTACTCAGCCGTTGAAATCGTAGAACTGCTCTGAGTAACACGAAAAATTATTTTGAATAATTTTTATAACAAACAAAATTAAATGGGGAAAATGTAGCGGAAATTTGTATAAATAAAGTTTTACAAATATATGTTTCTCCCCGACACAACCAGATACATTGGGGTGAGAAACTATACACAAATTAATATTCAATTTACAATTTTCAGAATCTAAATTAACAAGTGGCACAAATAACAATGTGCGCACGCACAGGTACTGAACTGTGCGGCGCGTCAAAATACAATGAAAATATTAATTGAAATGTGTACTCACGCGTTCCGTATGAAAATACGGAAAAATACTTAGCGTGGAGTACAGATACAGAAGTTGGCTTCAGTTATCCACAATCGGACTCTACAATATCCTGGTGGAATCGCCGATGTCGGTTGATTACTGGCCCAACTTCTGGAGTGGTCTAATATCAAAATAACTCTTCTTGACGCGATCCAAAACGGGGGTTTTTTCCTTGTAAAAAACGTAGATCCCGAAGGTGGTCAAGCACAAATTCTAGTTTACCAAATAGCTCGCAGCCTCGTCTTGGTAAACTCGAAACACAGTATATTGATATTATGCAAAAAACTCAAAAGACGTCTGTTCTCGATGAAAGACAATCGAGTAGTCGCCGTCTCAGACAGAATTATACAAGATTCTAGCGGTTCATACAATGAACGCTAGAATTGTATATGAAAAATAAGAATTCATAAAAATTACCAAAAGCGGTAATTTTGAATAGTTTTGCGACTCAAGTGGTCGCAACAACCATTATTATTAAGATTGTTTCTAAAATCAAGCGCCGGGAGCCCAGAGTCAAGTAAAGTTATCTGGCCCGCCATTTATTTAATGTGGCCCGCTTTAGAAGTTTGGAGACCCCGGCTATAGATAAATAGAAATGAAAAAATAAAAACTATAAAAAAATAAAATATTACAGTTAAATTTCCTAAAATTCATAAATTTTTAGAAACAAAAATAATTCAGCCAAAAATGGATTAAACGCTATAAATTCGTGGGGGCAGATTCATGCTTCTCCTTGGGCGCTGATTTTCCTTCGCACGGTTCTAATTCGCTTATCTAAAGAACTCAGTCACTGTACCGAAATCCAGTAACTCGGTAACTGCACCGAACTCAATCACTTGCGTAACTCTACTCTGTTGACTACAAGGAACTGACTTACTGACCACCTCGACTGACTCGCTGCTTTAACAAGACTCCCCTGTGGCCGCAGAAAACTCGTCTTATATAGCAAACCTTATTTCTTTCTATACCCTATCCGCATTTTTGGGTCAACTCTCGAATATTAGAATGTCGCTGTTCTGTCCCAAGGCTAGTGTAGTCTTTTGCAAGACCGTATTCGTAACAATAATTATTGGGAGTTATCTATTGATCTCTGATATATGCCCTTCAAGATTTTTTTTTTTTTTTTGGTAGCAATAATAGACTTAAAAGTCTGTCATATATATTTTCGATACATATTTTACAATTTAGCCGTCGTAACAATTTTAATATGTCGTACGCAAGATTTTGCCGACTTATTTCAAAATATTTCTAATTGCTCGAAATCCTGGTGTCATACCGTGGTGATATATATGTAGCTTAAAATCTTCCCAAATAAATATCCAATACATTGGCAAAGAACCACGTCAAAAGCGGTCCAGCCGTTCTTAAATTTTAAGGTAACATATAGACGAACATGTGTAAATGGGGCAAAAGAGCTAAAAATAATTGGAACGTGAATTGGCTTTGAAGAAACCAGTTAACTCCAAGTGGTAAGAATGTCTTGCATGTTCTTAGTAGATCCTCGAAAAGTGTCATTACATAAAAATGGGCTCGATGAAGCAATTTGTTAAAGCTTTGAACAAATACAGTGAACATTTCCAGTACCTGGATAAGAAATGTCCAGCTCTTTTTACTGAAAAACTTAACGGAAAGGAATTTTCATGGGTCTGCAAATAAGATGCCTAATAAAAGATGAAATATTTGAATTAAAAATGAAAGATGTTAAAAAAGAAACTTGGACAGGCCTGAAAAAGTTAATAACATATAAAAAACGCTTGAAAAATGTAAGCAGCTAGGTTGTAACGTAAACTTAAAAGATCATTTTCTCAATTCAAATCTGGACTACTTTCTTGCAAATCTTGGAGCAATTAGTGAAAAACAGAGTGAAAGCTTTCATCAGGATATTAAAGAGATACAAAAGAAGTATCAGAGTGGATGGAACGTAACAATCATAACTGATTACTGTGGATTACAGGATATTACTAAAGGTACGAATAAGTGAAAAAGGTGGACACAGTTTTAGCACGAAAAGACAAAAAATTCATTCGGAAAATAAAAAAAAACAAACCGAAATGTCACACAACACATTTATCACCAGGTTAGGCCACCGTGGGAGTCATAGACTTAAACCTTTACTTCCTTGGAGAAATTTTATGAAATTATTTCATGTTTCTTTTTTTACATATTTTTTTTGTTTACATTTTGCTAAAAATATATATAAATGAAAAATTGTGCTATAATTTACTGAGCTTATTTCTTATATAAACCAGCTAACAGAACAGAAACGAAGTAAAAAAAAATTTTAAATTCAGGTCTGTGGTATTTTTATTATTGTTTAAAGTTAAAATAAAAATAAAACCTGCTTACCTGTGAGAACCATGCTTAGTTCACAACTGTAGTTTGAGTTGTAAAGCCAGGAGTTCTGGTAGTTCAAATCCCAGGCATGAAATCTACCAGGGAATCCAACAATTCTATCACGATGTTCACGCCATACTCTGAATCCAAACATAATCTCATCATGACGCAAATGAGCATCGTCATCCACTGACAGAACAGCTTCCGTCTCTACCACATCGAGAGGCAGGAAACGATTATTTAAACTATTCCTGGCTGCCTTCACTACCTATAAAAAACATGTATTTTTACCTAGTGGTTATAAAAACAATGATCCAGTACCAAATTAAACAAATAACTATTGGTTTAGAGCAGTGGTTGAAAATCAAAGACATGCGAGCTACTACGTCGCACGTCAAAACATTTCGTATGGTACACCTGCTCTTTCTGGTCAGAAATTTCTAGACATCAGAGACAAAACCGCAAAAAATTGTAACGAATCGGTTAACACCGCCAGATATCGGCTCTAAGACATTCGAAAACCTCCCGTTGCACTGAATCGCATTCTGGGAACTGTTGGCATTTTTAGAGATTTTCAAAGGTTCATTACTGTTAAAAGATTTTAGAATTCAGATAACAGAAAAATAGAAGCCATAAATTACAAAACGTAACTTGCAAAATTATTTTATACATTTTATTGTTCAAAATGACTTTTGTTATTACTTAATAAATTTGAACATTGCAATACCCTTGAACAATTTTAGACTTTCATTCCAGGAAATGCTATCAGAACTCTTATATATACACCACTCTCTCTGAAGATGAAGTCAGAAGTATTCAGTTTGATTTGGGAGTAGAACTAAAATTATTGAATTCTTAGAGACTTTGAGTCGATTATCTGGTTTACTTGATTCTGTTTTTATGTAAATTATTATATATGTTCTCCTCAATTTATTTTTGTAAATATTATATTATAATATATCTTAAAGTTAATTTTAAACCATCTTACTTAACTTGTTTAAACAATCACCTTTAACCACTTAAGTGATCAACTACCCAGAATATTACAAGATGCCTGATCTTTAATTGACATATCGTAATGATGAGCCCTGAATAAAACTCACGCCTAGCACCCGAACTCCGTTAGTCAGAAATCTCACTTCAGTTTGAGATCATTCTTTACATTATATCACAGGCTCGCTACCTATTTGATAACAAATTGTACGATATAATGAACGTACCAACGGACCGCTACAAAATTAAGCCGACTACATTGATATAGTAACGTAAACATGGAATGAACTGAATACATTTTCGTCAATGAAAAGATTGTGTATGCCATGTTGTCTGTATTGAGGGCAACACATTATTGCATATTTAAGTCTTCTCAATGAAATCGACGAATTGAGGACAATTCCGAAAACTATACAGTAAATCCTCGATCTAACGGACTACTCGGGGGAAGGGATGTCCGTTAAATGCGATTGTCCGTTAAAGCCGAATATCCGAAAATGGTGTCTATATGTATTAAATTAAAAGTACATAAATTAAATTACAAATCATATATTTTTTTTTTATAGCGAATTTCGCTATATTTTTGTTATACAATGAGTTAGAACAATAACAAAGTAATATTTATTTATGAACAAAGTATAACATAAGAATTTATCTGTACAATATTTACAATACATAACATGAATAATTCAATAAAAAAATTATTCGGAATCTGATAACGGAAGATTTGTTGAAAATAACTGTGAGTTAAGAAAAAAAGAAAATTTTGAGATCTGAAAAATTTGTCCGTTAAATCCGAAGTCCGTTAAATTGGGGTCCGTTAGATCGAGGGTTCACTGTATCCAATCCAAACACAATCCGTCCCAGTGGTAGGATTATCATGAATCCCGTAATAATAGTAAATTTAAATAAATGATTATAATTCAAATAAAAAAGAAACATTAAAACAAATCAACTAGCACCAATCTATGGTAGGCTAAAACCGAAGCTCAAACGACAATTTTACCATCAAATACCTTTAAAAAGTATTTCACTTAGCTCTACTAGGGAACAATAAAATAAAATACTAATTTTGTTGTAATTTTTTCTATTTATTATAACTATGAGCACATTATAAAACTAAGCTCCTTATCTCGACTGTCCGCTCAGTGACTTATTAGTGATTCAATGGCGGCACTAATAGTTCCAGTGTTCTTCTCGGGCCCTCTTTGTTGGACACCCTACCCGAATTTTCCTACCCTTTCATAAGAAGTAAATTTATCGATACACAAAATTGATGTGAATTATAAATTTGAACACATTTCAGGGTTCCGTAAGCAGGGACTGAAACAAAAATACCTTTCGTTTTCGTTTAGAATGAAAACGCAAAATATCATTTCCGTTCCTTACATTATTCCCTATTATATTCCAAACAAAAATTATCATATTCTGACAAATATTAATAACTGAAATAATTTAAACAAATTATAAATTTTTGTTTCCATCGTTTTTTTTATTTAGCGCTCAAAATGTTTTAATAAAACAATTATTCCTAATCTTTTGTAATCTAATCCTATTCTATTATACTGCTAAACTTAGAAAAATATATGCTACCAAATAAGAATATTTTTTAGACAGAATGAAATCTACCATTTGAAAAATCAAACTTTCTCTTTTCCCTGCAGTAGGGGTTGAATGTATCTAATACATGTTTGATTAGTGCAACAGATTAGACCCTTTATCTTCTGATTAAAGTCTAATACGGTCAAAAGTCATAACTTTTAAAATAAGAGAATTATTGGTCATTTATTATTTTATAAACAATTTGTATGTAATCTTTAATACGAATATGCTGACTGTAATTGACTATACAAGCACTCACGTGTACTGGTACTATTTGTGTCTATATTAATAAAATTAGAGGCTATAGCTGTTATTTTATTTTTTCGGCCTCATATTTGGTTTCCACACGTTTCAAGTGATTATAAGACGATAACCTTATTATTTTATTAAACCAGCGGTGAAGGTAGAAACTGTGAAACTGTGATATCCTTGACAAATAATAATATTAAAAATAAAAATTAAAAATTAAAAAAAAAACTAAAAAAAAATAATTAGGTAAATCTTATTTGTTCAAGGCTGTTTGTTAGATATGAATTTTTTTTAAATTTTCAATTTTAAATTTCGTTTCTGGTTTCGGATCTTCATAAAAAACAATAGGGTTCTTCCCAATTAATAGGAGAATTTTTTAGTACCAGAACGAACTCTGTAATTTGAACCGTTCTTGAGTTATTGTGTATACAAACACACACACGCACGCACGCCAGCACGCACGCACGCCGGCACGCACGCAAGCACTCACGCACACACGCACACACGCACACACACACACACACACACACATACGGACGGCACTTTCGGACACATACAGACGGATTCCCTGGTTCATGAAACGTGATCAGTCAAAATCTTGACATCGAAAATTTTCTGATTACAATACTTGCCCCTTATATGTTAAGGTCGGGCAAGTAAAAAAACAATTTCTGTTGGTCTGTTTGTCCGCGACTCACGCAAAAACGGCTAAACATATAACGAAATTTGATATGATGATAGCGTAGAACCATGATTCAAACACAGGTTATATGATATCTCAAAAATGTCATTCTAAAGGGGTGTTTCAGGATAAAAACGGTTAAATAAAAAACCTGATATATCTCCCTTATTATTGACAACAGAAAAATATGTATAACCAAAATATAATAGGAATACAAATCTCATTTGTTCTATGCATTTTGTCAATTAAATTAATATATAGAATAAATGGAGTTACGGGCGAGACACCCTAAAACTGATCTTTTGAAATAGCTCCCTTAGTGTTAACTTAACAGCAAAAACGTATATGACAAAAATTATTCATAATAAGAGTACAAATCTTTTTGGTTGCATTTTCATTTGGATGAATATTTGGAGAGTTACGAAGAGAAACTCCAAAAATAAAATCTTGAAATATTTCACTTTAATGCATATAAGAAAATTTGGTTAGAACGATGAATAATTTCTTTTATGTTCAATAAGATGAATATTTGAGGAAGGTCATTAGAAACGCGACCTATACACTTGAAATATCTCACTTATTATTATTTATTTAATAGCGAAATATATATCGACTCATCCTACGAAGATCATCGTAACTCAATATTTTCAATTTTTAAATTATGTAAGTTAAATATTAGAATATTGTGTAATCTTTCCATGCAAAAATTTGTATTTCACAAAACTATAAGTTTGGTAGCATAACATACAGTTTTGTGAAAAATATATATTTTTTCATACAAAGAATATCGTGTATTCTAATATTTAACTTAATAAGTCAAAAAATTAAAATATTGAGTTATGACCATCTTCGTAGGATGGGTCGATATAAGAAAAGTATTTAGAATGAATAAACGATTTTTCTCTGTTCAATGTAGTTTTTAATAAGATTAATATTTGGGGGGACATGAGGAGCGCTATCTATTTACTATATAATATCTGTTATTATAAGCGTTTATTAACAAAAAGTATTTAACAAAAACCGTATGAAGTACGGGCACGTCAGCTAGTATTAAATATTACTCACATGTACTGGTACTCCAATATCAGGCCATCTCAAGTCTTCGAGCGGAGGTTTAGGTGAATTCCATATCACTACAACCTTGTTCAGATACGGCAATCCATGCAGCCGGCTAAGCGAATTAATAAGAACTTGTTCTCGTTCATATGTTAGTATGACGATTGTGAACTGTTCTCTGGGATTGTTGCCACCGAGAGCTTCACAGAATTCCTTACCAGCGCCACCTGCTCCTTTACCTATTGGCCGAAAACCCACTCCAGAACCTGTAAATAATATTTAAAATTCATTTCAATTATGATGCCAGCATAATACTTATATAGTCATAACTTATATAGTAACAAATGGTCAGTATGCATCGGCATTGATGTGTGACCTAAGCAAAGCTTTTGATTATGTTGATCACTATATCCTCACAAGCAAACTAGAGTCAAAGGATCTCATTACCTCGTATCTTTAGAGCCGTAGTCAGTGTATTTACTACAATAATCCACGTCCTAAAACCCGGTGTTTCACAGGGAAGTGTTTTAGGACCTTTACTTTTACTTATTTATAACAATGATCTGCCAAGTAATATCTCAAATGCTAACTGTGTACTTTTCGCGGACAATACCACTCTGATTTGCCGTAATGCCCATATCAATAACCTTCACACAGAAATTTCCACTGCGCTTACTGCAGCGGAAGAATGGTTTAAGGCTAACCAATTGTTTGAATAAGAATAAAACTTTTAGCCTTTATTATAAGCCTTTTTTCGTCAACAATCCAGTGAAATTGTTGGGAGGGAAATCAGATGCACCTTTAAACTGGAAATTTCAAATTGAATCAACCATAAAAAAAATTAAATTCGGCTTTGCTTTTATTAAGGAAGTTAGCTAATTGTGTCAGTTATAATGTCCTAAGAATAACATATTTTGCCTTTTTTCATTCCATCCTTCAATTTGCTATTGTATTCTGGGGAAACTCTTCCGATGTTTTATCTATATTAAGACTTAAAAATTTTGTTTTCCGTTCGAATTTTTGAGCGTTTGAAATACAGGGACCACTGTAAACCGCTATTTTTTAAGTTTCTAACCTTACCAGCACTGTACACTCTATATAAAATCAAACATCAGGAGATTCTACTCTCACAAAGATCTGCACGATCATTTAACTCGACACAGGAACAATTTTGTTCTCCCTAAGTAGTGTTTACAACGAACCCAATCAAATCATATTTACTTAGGTCTTAAAATGTTTAATTCCGTGAACGAAGAAGTACGTGGCCTACCCACCCTTCGTTTCAAGGGATTAATTAAAAATCATTTGTTGGCTGCACCCCCTTATATCATCGATGAGGCTATATCATATTTGTTTGATATAAAAGTTTCTTAAGACAATAAGATATATTTGTACCGTTTATGTTTCACTACTGTATGTATTTTTATTTTACACATCATTGTACTTTTGCTTGGACTTGGTGTAACAATTTGTATGTTGTAATTACCAATCAATAAATTGTTATTATTATTTGGGGTTTGTCAGGTCTTGGCAAGCGGCCACTATTCGCGAACTTCAGCAACCTTTTTAGCCGCGTCATACTAGATACTAGTGGAGCTAAATACACACCGCTGCATCAGACGCGGAAATTACGCCAGATCCAAGGTCCACACAATGCGGAGTGACCCGATCAGCACTGCTTTCTCCATCCTGCAGATCAAAGAGATGCCAGAAGATCTGCAGGCGGGAATGGACTCGATTTTCCTTCGATAGGCTTTCATATCACCCAAAACAACAACTATCAGGACTACAAGCTTAACTGTATACCCTGGATACAGCTTCCTAAACTCGGACAAGAGATCCATATACTTGGACCTCTTTTCTTCCTCCTTGAGAGAGATATTCTTCTCAGCTGGACTTGAGAATTCGATCACAAACATTTGTTTGGTCACGATATCCAGGAGGGCTATGTCCGGCTTAGTGGCTGTCAGTTACCTCGAGGTGGGGAAGGAGTAATTCGCCACCGATTCTATGTCAGAAGGGACATACGGTATAACCGGTATTTGGTCAATACCATAGGCATATCTAAGATTGTAGTAGAGCACGCGGAGAGCAGCATTATGTCGAGACAATTAGCTCGACCCTGCAAGAGATGGACAAGCAGACAGAATGTGTATTATCGTTTTAGGGTGGTGGTGGCACAATCTACAGAGTGTGGACTCCACCATTTGGAATATGCGGGCCCTGTACGCCAAAGTATTTATAACACCATCCTGGCACGCAAATATAAAATCACAGACAACCTAATATTTTTGGGACTTCCTAGTTTGTAGTAACGTAATATTTATTAAGATTAAGATGGTATTTTTAATTATATATTATAATAACAAAAATATCAGAAAACGGACATAAACTAACTGCGAAAATGTCAAAATTATATAAATTTTTAATTTAATACGTTCTAAACTCTTGCAGAACCCTCTAATATACGTCCAAAAACTGACATAATCTTAAAATTACATTAAAATGATTTATCATTCTTTAATTTAGTTTATGAAAATAACTATCCTTCATTACGAAAATGTGCTCTAAGACAGGGGTGTCAAATTCATTTCAGCCATTTTTCTAACAAGTAAAATTCACGCGGGCCGCACGATACGTATTTATATTATTACTCATTTTGTTTTTCATTTTCCACCATTTTTCTGAATATTTATTTGAAGGAAGTAAAGAAATAACATTTAAATAATAACAATTAAATTTTGCCAAAATTTTTTCTTTATGGGACAACAAAACAAAAACGAGTCGAAATCTGGTACTGTACATAGCAGTTGCACCTATAGCAAAGTGCTATTTGAAACCTCTGCTTACGAGTATATTATTTGGAAACATGGGAAATCACCGATCTGCCAACTATCGCACGGCCCTGACTAACTGCAACAATTACTGCCTGACTATTGGTATTCCGAAGTCTTGACGCCCCGGCCCAAACAGATTCTGTCACGAGTTATTTTCGTTCAAATACATTTTTATACTATATAACACATACAGTATAAAAATTTATTATAGTATAATTAGTTGCCGGCCGCAAAAATGCAAGAATCTAGCCACATGCGGCCCGTGGGCCGCCAAATTAACACCGCTGCTCTAAGACATATTCTTGTGAATATCTTTTTTTCAGATATAAATTATTTAAAATTTAAAATGAACTGACAATATAAACAATTAATAATGTGTGTAATAATACGAATAACTTAAAACTTAATAACTTAAAACTTCCCCATCAAACAAAATTAAACTAAGGATAAACAAACAAATATTTATTTCTGAAAACTGATTTTTTTTGTGGGATTTTCAACAAAATACGTCAAATACTTTTGTCGCCCACCCTATTTCCCAGAAGGGTTGGTCTAAAAATATGAAAAAACCTCTATAATGTACATTGATGGGAACCGGAATAGTTCAGCCAAGCATTTTGATCAAATTAGTTTTTCGAAAAATATCGATCATATTCTGATAACATATATAATAAATATACAAAATATATTTTTCTTTAAATTTTTTATGTGGTATCACAAGAAAACTCCCAAGACGTAGGTTAAGGAATGGAAAGTAGTTTTTTTAAAAGTTTATATTTTGATACGTTCTTTTGAAAATGAACTTAAATAATTACTTTCCCGCATGTTTTTACTCAATGGGGTTAAACTAAAAATCTGAAAAAATTCAAAGTAATGTATATTGATCTGAATCGGAAAGGTACGAAAAGAATTTTTGACCAGACTGCGTTTTTGGAAAATACTGTCGTTTTTGTGTTTTTGACAAAATTAATAATTTGTTTAATTCATGGTTAAATGATGTTATGGTTTTTTCTTAAAATAATAATTCCCGCATTATAGGGTTAAAAAAATATATTACCTAAAAACTTTGCGTCAGAAGGCAGCAGTGTATCAAATGGCAACTGTGGATACAACCTAAATGGATCACCCCAGACATTCCATAATTCATGTTCCTGCGTCAATAACAAACTATAATTTCTCTTAAACGCAGGACTAGCATAAGGAGGTTCCAATGGTCCCAAATTCTCCTCCGGTTCAGTATCAGCTGCCAAAACATCAGTCTGTAATGGTTTGAATGTAGAATTAAATACAGACACAGCCTGAATTTCATCAACTGGTTTAGGAGGTATCCCCAGCCTGGTGCGCAATGTGGCAACTATGGTGTCCACAGTACTTTGTACTGAACTTAAGTAACGTTCCCAAATGAAACGGCCTTGACGACGGAATGCCAGAAGATCTGTATCCGGTATAGAACGTAGTAAGAAATGTAATTCAGTAACACGAGCTCGAGGAAGAAATATACAAACTCTTCGCCAAGCTATTACTTCAGAATAACTCAATTCAATCTGTAACAAAATAATTAAATTAAATAAAAATAATAAATAAAATTGTAATAATTATTTCTTTAGTATTTATTTAATTAACATTCATAAAATATTATAAAAAGAAAAAAAAATAAGCGAAATGAAAATATAAAGCCAAGTGCCGTACATATGGTTGGTTTATATACGGAACAAGAATAAGGAATAGGAAATAAGAATAGTACACAAGAATAAAAAATATTAAACCGTTTATATAGGACATAACATTTCGTCGCTGCGCCTGCGTATTTGCGTTGGCCTGTGTTTAACGTTTGTCACTTGACAGGTTCTTAAAACTGACAAGAAAAATAAATAAAAATAATAAAAACATTTTATTGTTGTTTACAACCCTCTGATCACAACTGAAGAACATCTGTTGAACAAACTTTATTACGGCAGACATTTTGATTGCTGTGCGCAGGCTTATCGTGTCTTATTCTTGAAATAAGAATAAAATGTTGAATGTTACCAACTATTCTTATGTTTAAGTTAAATTTCATTCCTACATAAACCGATATACGGCGCAGCCATGTTTTAACATCTTGTGTACTATTCTTATTTCCTATTCCTTATTCTTGTTCCGTATATAAACCAAACAATAGAGTGAACCAAAATATCTTAACATTCCATGATTTAAAAAATTGATGTGGAGTGTGAATTTTCACACATGGGTTTCGCAGGTATATAATAAGTGAAAGAGGCATGCTGAGTGTGTAGGACAAATTTTTCTTTGTAGTAATCACGGCAAAATGAACGATATTTTTAAAATAATTTATCGTCTGTCAATCCAAGAGCTTTAAAAACAAATTTTATGTTAAAATATTTTTTTGTTAATTTTAATTCGAATACCTAATACCATTATTGGTTTCTAAATATGTGCAGTATTTTTTATAGCAAGGTTCATTAAGATTTTGAAAATTACGCCTATGGCTTCCATTGGTTGTTTTAAGTCATATGCTCCGCCCCATATATAACGCATATAACGCCCCAATATAACGCATACAGTGTGTGGGACGAAAAAAAATTTGCACAGTTTTGGCAAAAATCGCATCAAAATAATTTATTTTGCAAAAATAACATTTTGATAATTCAAGTACTAAGGGCTTTCATTTGATACCCTACTCAGATTTTTTTTTTTTTTTTCGATGAACACATTTGTTTATATTTTTTGGGGGATATGTTTTTTAGATGTTTTAGTATTTTTCCTATGTGCGGGTCAAAGAGTTGTATAAGCATGCCAAATTTCAACTCTAGGTTTAGCCGTTTGGCTATAATTTTTACCGAACAGACAGACAGACAGACAGAAGACAAAAAGACAGTATAAGGGTTTTTTGGTCATACCTACAAAACTCTAAAAAGTGTTTAACTTTATATAAGAAATCTAGAAACATAGAAAACTAAAATAAGGGGCTTGAGTGTCACCACGTTGCCCAAGAAGTATGGAGTAGGTAAACCTACTATCGGTTCCATCTAAAATAATAATAAGAAAATTATAGCAGCATTCAACCAAAGCTTAAAACTAAGTAAAATTCAAAAGTGCAGTATAAGAAAAGCCGAAAATTTTAGAATGGAAAGTGGAAAATCAATATTAATAAAATTGGAGGCTATATCTGTATATTTTTCGGCCACATATTTGGTCTCTACATGTTTCATATAATTATAAAACGATATCCGCGATAAAATTCATTTCTGTTTGTTTATTTGTCCGAGATTGACGCAATAACGGCTGGTCATATTTTAATAAAATTTGGTATGACAGAGTATAAAACCAGGATTTAAAAATAGGCTATGTGGTACCTTTCAATTTTCAGTCTAAAGGGGTGTGTCAGAGTTAAAACTGTTTAGTAAAAATCTTAAAATATCTCTCTTATTATTGATTTAACAGAAAAATCTATAAAACAAAAATTATTTATAATACGAAAACGAATCTTATTATCTATACATTTTTTCAAGTAGATGAATATCTGGGGAGTTACGGGGCTAAACCGCGTCATAATGAAAAAGTTTTAAAATTACTTTTTTTCACTTAATTTATGCTTAAAGAACTTTTATTTGAGATATACCCTACAATAACTTTTTTTAAATAATAAATTTTTTTACAGCTTAAAAAAATCAGTACTTTTTGAATAATCTGATAACAAAAAAAAAAAAAACAACGTAATTTATCTAGAAATAACCAATTCGCTTATATACTTGTTTTTTATAATAATATATTTATAGTATCATAAGAATAATGAAAATAGACGGGAGTCAGTATCTTATTGAAAGTGTGTAGTGCCTTCAACTGTGGACTATAAGTATGCAGGTGTCAGGAGAGTACATTAAACAAAAAACACTAGTATGAGTTTCGTGGTCACTCCTGTATACTTTTCTTGTCGTTAATTCTCTCAATATGAATTCTATTCTATTCTATAAATATCAAGGTGCGTCTAATTATATAGCAAGCGACTGTAGGTAATTTCAGATATTTATTTTAACAGATTGATTGATCACATAAAAATTATTTAGTAGAATTAAATGAATCATTTTATTTACCTGATCGCCTCCTAAAATAACAGGAATAGCCCCTGATCTTAAAGCTTCATAAATCCGTGCTTGCAAAAGTGCAGAAGAAATAAGATTAACATTCCCAGGTGCCAAAATAAGAACAAATGTAGATTCTTTCAAAATAGCTTTCCTGGAACTATCAGTGCCACATAATGCCCAATCCTGTCCTGATGTAATTTTACTATCATCACTGGCAGGCACACACACAAATTGGAAATAAAACTGATCTGATGTTGTTCCTCTCTCCATCTCTCGCAAATGTTGCAAAATAAATAAATCTAACTCTTTGGAATTATCTGGACTTGGTGATGTTCTGTGATGAATAGAATTTTCATCATCTTCAAAATAAGGTGTGTGATTATTTTTACCAAGGGAAGGTCTTGTTTCTCCTTGAAATGAAAGTAAATACTTCCTTCTCGCTGGTAACATATTAGCACATTCTTGCCACACATCACCACCTGGTGGGCCTAATATTGGCGATACAACTAAATCAAAGCCAGGTCGAAAAGTATTGCGTGTAAATGTTGATTGCACTAATATTGCACGTCCTGTATCAATAGTTGAAAAGATATCTCCTTTTTGTGATGATAAATCTCTTCGAGCTAGATTAAGTAATACATGATTACGACCATCACCACCCCAATATGGCAGGCGTTTAAGTGCATTGGAGTCCAACGGAGTGTTTGTAGTGTCTTTCGAATCTATTAATGCTTCTCCAACTAATACGATATATACACATGCTTGTTTTGCATTGTGAGTTAGATGAGGATTATATCCCAATGTTTGTTTTAACGTAGTTTTTATAAATCCATCAACATCCCAACCTGAATTCATTACTGGATAAATGTCAGGATCGTACAGATACACTGGGAATGATGATGTTAATGAACATCTTGAATGGTCGAAACAAGAATACATTTGACAATTTCGAGCTAAATTCTTTAATATTGGCGGTAATATTTTTGGTATGTTATCAGCGACTAACCTTAGTGGTAATGCTAATTCAGGTGTATTTTGTATTAAAGCTTCTCTTTGAGCAACTTGTGCTTGTTCAACTGATATTTTTAAACGATTCAGTTCAGTTTGTTGATGAAGTAAATCTTGCTTAAGTTGTTCAATATGTCTTGCGTAAGACGTTAATTCAACTTGTAACTTCTGTCTTTTAGCTTCCATATCACGTAACTCACTAGACACTGATCCTTTAATTCTTATTAACTCTTCAACTCGACTGCGTAACTCCTGCGCTTTCAACACACTGTAATCTTCAGACAAATCGAGATGTGTATGAATATCATGTAAATTCGCTGACATTCTATTTTCCACAGAGGAAAGATAATAATGTGTGATTAATGGCACGAGAAATAAAATAACAGCAACTAAAATAATTATGCGTGAAACACGCATATGTCCTAGACAGTACCAAAGGCACTCACGGCCTCCTATTTCATTCGTCATTATTAAAATTTACGTTATACTGCCTTTATTAAAATTATTTGCTGTATTATGATACAGCATTTTCATTAACAACAAATATACAGGTTATAATAAACATTATAAAATTACACTACAAATTAATATTTTGTATACTGTTAACGATATTTCTCTTATTGTGTTTTAAATACATTTTAGTATCACACAATCTTGTATTATTTAATTAATTAAAACAGATTATTACATGCCTAAATGTCACTTCTTACAATGCGCTATACAGCGCATGTGTAAAACCCATAGAGATAGTAAAACCACAGAGCATTAAAAAAACCAAGAAAAGCATTATAAAAAAGTCACCTTTATTAATTTAAAATAAAAATCTTAATGCTTACATTAAAAATAAGAAACTGAAATTTTCATTCGTTTCACATAATATAGGTCTGTTCATACAGTCATTTCCATCTTTTGAGCGGAACTAGATTTTGAAATCTAGTAACTTTTAACGAATAAATCGGGCTTTTGACTATTTTGTTTAAGGTATTGGAAATCATCAGTGATGGGCGTTTACACGTAAACTTTAATTGTTTACGTTTACGTGTAAACTTATGTAAACAATTGGTAAACTTGTCAACAATGTAAACTTTGTAAACTGTAAAATAATGAGGTTAGTTTTAGTTATTTAATACGAATAATAGAGAGTTAATGAACAAGTATATTCAGTTCAAAACAATAAGTTTATTAAAAAAATGGTGGGAAGAAACCGAAGGAATAGTTCTGAAGAACTAGGTTTTGTTTTAATTAAAAAAAATTAAAGAAATTTAGGGAGTTATGCAAAGTTTGCAATGAATCTTTTTGTTATTAAAAAATATAGGCTGATTTTCTTAAAGGTGAAATTTAGTGTATTTTATTATTAAAAAAATTAGACTGAATTTTTTAAAGAAAACAGTTTTTTATTTTTCATATTCATATTTACTAATTTGTATGTAACACCTGTATAATGATGCAAATTCGATTTTTATTAATATGTATATTGGCTTGTCCTAATTTTATATACTTTTTCATTTAAAATCATTTCATTAAAATTTTATTATTTATAAAAATGTATTGAAAATGAGGTTCTGTAATTCAAAACAAGTGCGCATGTCTAAATCATTGTATACATTGTTTACAAGAGTTTTTGTGTTTACTTTACATCAATTGTTTACGCGTCAACAATGAGGTAACTTACATCATGTAACTTACGCGCCCATCACTGGAAATCATACATACATTGAATATTCTAGCTTTTATAGTGTATTACGGTCTTTAAATATCAATTAAAAATATTCCTTACACTGTAAAACCGACTTTAGATTTATAGGTTATGATTATTATTAAGAAAGTGACATTTTTTATAATTTTTTAATACCAACATGATAATTTCAAAGGTGCAAATTGTTGAAATCAAAATTTCGTCTTACAGGCTATTCCAAACGATTAGGCGGAACTAAACGGAAATTTCGTTATTTTAGGCTGTCACGAAAAGGGACCTTGCTTGGGTTATTTCATGTTTCAGGTTTGGTATGTGAAAAATTAAAATTCCAACAGTGAAACCATGGAAACGAATGACATATGTTAAATATTTTAATACATTTTTTCATATTTTGAAGACAAAAAAATTAATAAATGGGAAATTTTTATTAAGAATTACAAAAAACTAAAATGTAATGAAAAGGACATTTTATAATGACAATCAATTTAATCTAGAATTTGCAATGTGAGCATGATTTTCAAAGCCTAAACAAAATAACCAAAAGTCTGAATTAATTGATAAAAATTACTAGATTTCAAAAATTAGTTCCGCCTAAACGTTTGGAATAGCCTATAGTTTGTTTCTACAAAAGTGAACAGCATATATTTAAATGTAAAAAATATACAAGAATACCGATATTTTGTGCGAATATCGATATTTTGCGCGATATATCGCATTTCAAATATCGATATAAAAATATCGATATATTTTTCTAAAGTATCGATATTTTCGATATATCGATATATCGTTCCCATCCCTATCCCCCTGATGATAGCTGTAATATCTTCAATTTTACATATAATTAAACTTTATCATAGATAAAGAAAGAAATAGATACGAAACTGACGTCATATTTTTTTAAACCAAATTAGCGCTGTAGTTGTTGGGTTATGGAACTAAAAGTGGTGAGGGAGGAAAGGGGTGGGGTTTCCCGGGAATTTCAAATGCTTCAGTGGATATAGTTGTAAACATAATTAAATGTTACTATTAAATGAAACAATTGTTATGATTTATTTTGTCTATTTTTAATATTACTAACGAAAACAATATTAAAAATAGACAAAATAAATCATAACAATTGTATCATTTAATAATAACATTTAATTATGTTTACAATTAAGAATAAGCAGTTAGGAATTATACAGAAACAGAAAAACAATAACTAGCAGATTTTTTTTTTTAATGAAATTAATGCCTCATATTCATGGTAGTGTCAAAGGCGTGACAGGGGTGAGAGGCGTGGTGTTATATTTACAAGTTCGAATTTCATGGTGGGGTTGGAGGCGTGATAAGGGCGTGTTTTCGGTTTTGACATTTGTATATAACCCAAATTTAACCTAAAAGTTTATACAAGTGTTTGAAGTAAACGGTTATTCAATTTCATTAAATATGTCGTCAAATCGAAGGAGACGTCTAGCTCTTTTTTATGCATATTTAGACTTAATGCGATATGAAGAAAAGCAATGGTGGGTACGCCCCATATATAAAAACAGACGGCAACAGGGTGATTATTTTAACTTGTTGCAAGAAATGAGACACAAAGTACGCAGACAGTTACTTCAGTTACAAGAAGAGAATTTAATACACAATCTTTTTTACTGAAATAAATTTGACATCACAGTTTAGAATGAAGATTCTGTTGGCCCCTACTTGGGGGTCTATTATTAGTATACCCACTGCATGACATATTTGCAGACCAGATATTTGAAACTGAATCCATAATAATAAACTTTATGATTGCCGACAACATTGTAAAAGTCGCTATTTCGCTACATCAATTTACGTTTTTTTAATTTTTTTTTTTTTTTAGGAAATTAATATAAGTTTCTCGCTAAAGATCTCACCATTCCGAAAAAATATATCTGTTTCTATGGTTTCGACGGTGCGGCCGGCTGAAATTTCTGAACTTGCGACACCGCGCTTGTAACACCGCGCCTACGATACCATGGTACGGGTTTTTTCAAAATAAAGCGATCCTATTGGTTGAATTTTTTGTTCCACACTTCCAACACCCGCATGAAAATGAGGCATAACTCTGTTATATCACTTCCATGGACAAACCATCCAATTTTGGATTCCCAATGTTCCTCATCCACGTTTTATATAATTTCGGAGCCTCACGTATTTTCGGGTTTGGAAAGCGATTTCTAGTAGGTTCACTACTATCACACCTCAAAACAAAGCAATTAACATCCATTTTCCGTATTGAACAAGCAAATTACAAAATTACAGAATAACTACGCACAAAATATCACAATTAAAAAAACGCTTAATACTAATGACAGAAGCCGATTTTGACACTAAATACAGATTTTGACGCTAATTACAGAAGCTGTAACAGGCAACATCCGGTCATGCGCGTTGCTATAGCGACTGGCAGCGACTGGAACGCTATTCGTGTTGGGTAATGGAACTTAATATGGTTTTCGTTGTGCCATTAGAGTTTCACCCCCCAGAACTTTATTTACAACAACTATTACAACTGTCAAACAGCGTCTGTTTCCATGATACCGAAAACAAGTTCATACAGACATATTTATCATATTTATATTTATATCTAGTATGTTTCATATACTACAATAGCGATATTGTCACATAGGTAATCCTAGGTCAGGATCACAAATTATAAAACAAGGAAGATAGCGGACTCCAACGTTACGGCTTTGGACAGCGATAGTTGCGACATTCGTGGTTGTAATATGAACTAGGATTAGATAGTATGCAACCCGCAGTGCACACAAATATATTTTTATATTTTAAATTGCTATGAATCGCGCGATCATTAATTTTCTACCAAAATTGAAAAATAAAATGTAATTTTGGTAGAAAATTAAAGATTGCCTTGAACCGAAAATTATGATTAATTTATTTACAACTCTCCTAATTAATTTCCTAAAATTAAAATTAATTACAATTGTTAATACTTCAGTAAGCATTACGTTTTATTATTTTTTTTGCAAGCAAGCATATGAAATAAATAAACAAGTATTTATTTTTTACTGTTATATTTATTGTACATATTAAATTTAGTCTGTGCCATTTATTTTTTATTACACTATTTATATTTCTTTTGCATTTACCATTTAAAATATTATTAATTACACTACACCATTTGAAAATAGAAAATGTGGTTCTAATATTTAAAATTTCTTATAAAATTCATCACTGTCACAATCACAATTTACTGTCACCTATCGTTACAACGTCAAAAACAATTGCCGCAAATTGCCGATAATGAAGTGTTCTCAAAATGTTGGTTAAAAAAAAAAATGCTTTTAGCGCTGTCGGTGGATGGAATATAACTTAAAACCGTTTCAAAGCCGTGTATATGAGACATTGTGACCGTCAGCTGTCTGATTAAAAAACTATTTGTCAGCATCTGACGTATGTGGACTGATTACGAAATGCATACGCCGCATTTTCGTAATGAGGAAATATTTGTCATGACGATTGAATATTGGAACTGGGTTAACCTTCGGTTACAAAAGGATGGATGTCACAGAATATGGAAGCAGTGGAACATAGCCAACTCCGCTGCACGTATTAGTCCCCAAGGTGACGACCAAGACACTGTCGCCAGATTCTTGTACCGAGGGTGAAGCCAAGCAAGTAGTCACCATGTGAGTGGGAGAAGACTTCTCCAGGCTTCTCGACTCCCGGATGGGTAGCTCGCGCCTCGGAGATAGGTCCAAGCCGATCCTTGCCAACACGGGGTGGACCGAAGACTTCCCCAACTCCATGGACCAATTCAACCATTATATTGTAAATTTGATAAATGCTTAGTAAATTTGTTATGTTGAAACCAGGAGTAGTGCCTTTCAATCAAACCACCCACGTGACAATATGCTGAATTTACCATGGATAATTTGAGTTTCGCGCCATAAAAATTTGGAAGGGGTTTATCTTATCTATTATCTGATTTTTTCTTAGATTATCTTATCTTTTCTAAATAATATTTTTTTTAATTATCTTTATCTTTGTTTAGATCACAAAAAGGTGGTATTATCTTATCTTTGACTAGATAACCATTTAAGTTATCTATGCTCAACACTGTAAAGGAGTGGGTTATTTTAAGAAAAAAGTGTGTCAGGGAGTGAGTTATTTTTGACGTTTTGAAAATCAATTTATTTTATAAAATAAAATAACCTCTTGATATTCACTAGGATAAATTGCTTTCTGTATTTCCAACTCTAGTTATCCCGTAGATAGCTATTCTCATTGATAATAATTTCGTATGTTTTTACTTGCCCGACCTTAATATATAAGGGGCAAGTATTGTAATCGCGAAAATTTTCGATGTCGAGATTTTGACTGATGACCACGTTTCATGGTCCAGGGAATCCAAAAAACCCATTTTCGAAGTGCCGTCCGTATGTGTGTGTGTCTGTGTGTGTGTGTGTGTGTGTCTGTGTGTCTGTGTGTGTGTCTGTGTGTATACACGATAACTCAAAAACGATTTAACTTAAAGAGTTCGTTCTGGTACCAAAAAATTCTCCTAATAATTGGGAAGAACCCTATTGTTTTTTATTAAAATCCGAAACCGGAAACGGAAGTTATTGAACATTAAAATTTTAAAAAATTCGTAACTAGTAAACCAAGCCTTGGACAAAAATTTGTATAGGACATAATTTGATGTATTTTTGAAGATTTACCTAAATCTTCTTTTAAACTAAAAAAAAAATTTTTTTTTTTTTTTTTTTATTATTATTTTTTTTATGTGAGGGCAAGTCTAGCGGAGGTCTCCCTTCGCCACTGGTTTTATGTTGATATTAGTAGCGTTATCTTAAACAAAGAGAGACATATACGCGACTCCCACGATTAAAATAGAGATAGATACAACTGTCAAAATAAATGACAACTGTCAAAATTTTGTACAGAAAAATGTGCGATAAACGCCCAAGAAGCGCAAATTACAATATTTCTGAAACAAGGCAACTTGTAAATCTTGTGTTAAAATGTAAAAATGTTATAGAAAATAAAGCTACTGACGCTGTAAATCTAAAAGATAAACAAGGGACCTGGGAAAAAAATTGTATTATGTTTAATGCATCCTGCATACAGAATAGAAATGCAAAAACACTGAAAATTAAATACGACCGTTTATTTATTTTTATTTTTTAATTGGTGTAGTATTTGGTCGAGCAGGATATTAAATGCATTTTTCGCTAAGCGAAATCGATTAATAAACTCTTTCTTAACCCAATGGTTCATATGATTTGGTCTAACACGAAATATGTATGAAATATTATATTCACTATAAATAAACCAGATTACTAAATTATTCTGAATTTATTTTGATATAGGTTATTACACAATAAAATAGTACACATAATGAAAGAAAACAGGTGTATGTAATATGTATATAAAGTGTAGGTATGTCTAATATGTACATAGTACCTGTTATATTACATATTTTACGTATATATGCTTATATTATGTACACATATTTATCAATAAAATGTTTTTTGACACCTATCTGTCATTTTTATCCAATGGATAATGTTTATCAGTACCTACACGTTGTGAATAACTTATCCCATAAAGTCTGTTCCAAACGGTTAGGCGGAACTAGATTTTGCAATCTAGTTACTTTCATCGTTTAAATCGTGCTTTTCGGCCGTTTTGTTTAAGCTTTGTAAATCATACAGTCTGTTCCAAACGGTTAGGCGGAACTAAATGGGAATTTCGTTCTTTTAGGTTGTCACGAGAAGGGACCTTGCTTGGATTATTTCATTTTTCATGTTGTAATGTCAAAATTTAAAATTCCAACAATTGAATCAGGTTTGTTAATCTTTCGTGTGTTGTTTTCGGACTTTTTTATGTCTCTGGGGGTTCGAAATTTTTCAAAATTAACGTTTTCTTTCGGTCGTGTTTCGATTTTTGAGAGGAAACAATTGAAATTTTACCCGTAGAATTAACTGTCAAAAATCCAACATGGCCGTTCATGCACATTTACGAAGAGAATCAAAGTGAAAAAAAGGTAATTTCGGTTCAAAATAGCTTTTTTAATGTGCCGAATACTATTTTCAGGTATCAGAAGACATTTTTCAAAAAATCTGGGTCATTATCTGTGCAATTTGAGGTGTAAATATGTTAAAAAGATTTCAAGAGTTGACAACTGTCAAAATTTCAGCATATTAAATTGTGACGAGTTTTCATATTTTGCCGACCGGCGTAGCGTAGGGGTAACACATCTGCTCTGCGTTGCGAAGGTCTCGGGTTCAAATCCCGTTCAGGCATGGAAATTTTCTCAAATATAAATTGTCCTGGCTAATTGCCAAAGCAGCAAAGGCCATAAAATAAAAAAAAAAAAAAAAAAAAAACAATGAAACCATGGAAACGAATGACATATGTCAAAATTTAATATTTTTTTTTTACTTATTTTATTGACAAAAAAATAAATAAATGGGAAATTTGTATTAAGAATGACATAAAAAATCAAAATATAAAGAAAATTACATTTTAAAATGATATTAACCTTAACCAAAAAATGTTTATTGTAAGTATGATTTACAAAGTGAACAGCTTATATACAAAGTAGCTAAAAATGTCGCCAACACAAATGATGTTCAGTGACTCCAACAATACAAAAATAAGAAACTAGTACTAATAATTTTATTTTAAACATTGTAATGTCGATTTTTTTAATCAAAGATGCACTATAACAAAACTGTGGTACAATTTAATTTTTTTTTTTAAATTTTTATTAAATAAAGTGGATATACAGTCTGTTTCAAACGGTTAAGCGGAACTAAATGGGAATTTCGTTCTTTTAGGTTGTCACGAGAAGGGACCTTGCTTGGGTTATTTCATTTTTCACGTTGGAATGTCAAATTTAAAATTCCAACAATGAAACCATGGAAACGAATGACATATGTCAAAATTAAATTATTCTTTTACATATTTTAATGACAAAAAATAAATAAATGGGAAATTTGTATTAAGAATGACACAAAAAATATAAATATAAAGAAAATGATATTTTAAAATGATATTAACCTTAACCAAAAAATGTTTATTGTAAGTATGATTTACAAAGCTTAAACAAAACGGCCGAAAAGCACGATTTAAACGATGAAAGTAACTAGATTGTAAAATTTAGTTCCGCCTAACCGTTTGGAACAGACTTTAATATATAAATTTAAATTAAACTTAACCTTAAATATTCAAACCGCTGACAAAGGAGGTTATTAAATTAGAGCGAGAAAGAGAGATGTGACAGCGCAGACACAAACTTAAGAACGTAAAAATTGCTGCTTTAGTTTACTTAATAGGGGAACCACTGTTGCCAATCAAACCCTGGGGTCTGTCGGCTTCTTCAAAGGCTTGCACTACTTTGTATAATATAGTGACTTTAATCCAAACAACAGTCTGTGTGTAGTTTCTCGAGTCGTCTGCTCAGAGCGCCTGCACGTTTCATTTTCTGCCCTGGCCGGTATTCTATATCAAAAGAAAATTCATGTAGTTTTAACCTCCATCGTCCTATCCTTGGTATAATATATTTTCGCGTCATGGCAGTCTTCAAACCGCTACAGTCCGTAACCACCTTAAATTTCCAGCCTATTAAATACATACGAAAATAGTCGAGTCACTCAACTACTGCTAGAGTCTCTAACTCGTTGCTGTGGTATCTTCGTTCTGTGTCGCTGGTTTTCCTGATGATGTACGCTACTGGCTTTAATGATTTACCTTCTGACTGCAATAAAACTCCTGCGATGCCCTGGTCGCTGGCATCTGTGTGCACTTCATGATTCAGGTCTATCTGAAAGTGTGTGTCTATCTGATACTCACAGAGTCGTCTCCTCAACTCGTTGAAAGCAGCACGTTGCTCTTGCTCCCACTGGAACATTGCATTGCTTCATTAGCCTCGTCAACGATTCTGCAATTAGTGAGAACTTCGAAATGTACCTCCTAAAAAAAGTTAGCAAGTCCTAAAAAATGTCGAATGTCATGTTCACTTTCAGGTGTTTGAAAATCCTTTACGGCTTTTATCTTCTTTCTTCCTGGTTGTATTCCTTCCTCACGCACTTCAAATCCTAGAAATTCTACTCCCTCACAGAAAAAGCTACATTTAGTTAGTTTTAAAGTAAGATTAGTCTTTCTCAAGCTTTCCATAACCCGTTTTAATTTTTCTAACCCTTCTTCAAAGTTCTTACAAGCCACAAATAAATCGTCCATATACATGACTACGTCAGCGTTCATGGCTTCCGTCAACATGCTAATAAATTCGGCCGGTGCATTTATGACTCCAAATGGTTTTATTGTGCATGTTATTAGTTTTACTGTGCAAGGTAATATTTTTACTGATCAAGATAATATTTTTACGGATGAAAAAATCATTTAAAACTTAACAGTTACTACTGAGCAAAGCACAAAAATTACCAATAAAAAACTGAAATGAATAATCATCAGTTAAATACCATCCTTTATGGAGTATTCGTGAACTAATTCAAACAATTCTGAACGTTGTTGCGGATTGGACTCTGCCGAGGGGTTGGCCTCAGGGAGTACCGCACACTTCCGGCCACGGCTAGCTTGGCGGTGAGTGAAGAACTATGCGTCGCTAGACGCCCTGATGGTAAAACACCTGGATTCCCCCAGGTTATAATAATATTTATTTGCAAGTAACAAGAAATGAATAATGAACGCATAAACAGTTAGGATTAACAGGATTATTTATGTAGAGGGATCGAGGAAAGGGAATACCGTGTCTATAAAGTTAGGCGTCCGTCCCGCGAGAGTGTCGGGTGACATTGATCTTCGGCGGCGTCTCGGCGTGGAATACATGGCGGTTCACCCTAAATAGTGTTTGGTGATGAACCGGGCGTAGCTGGAGCGACTTGGGACGGGCCACTCTTACTGGTGACGGTGTATCCGGCGTACGCGGCGTTGTCCGTAGCGGAGACAACGGCACGAGCGGACGTGATGATGCCTTCAGCGGAGATGGTGTTGGCGGAGGGAAGCAACGGATCCTTGGATCTCCGGCTTCGTAGAGAGCCCTCCTGATAGCCCTGGTTACGTCGAGATAGGCCTTAGGGACCTTGTAAGAACGCAGGTTGCGCTTGTAGCGGCGAGACGCGACTTCTCGCTTCTTTGGGGTAGCGTGCCGGACTCGGTAGGCAGCTTCGGGATGCCAAGCTCGTAACGGGGATACGAGTATTGGATGCGCGCCTGGACAGGCGGAGGCGGTAGCAGCGTTACTGGAACGTAGCAGCAGCAGCCGGCGTGTTTGTCTTGGTGGGCAGCGTTGGAGTTGAGCTCGAAACGGGGATACGAACTGGACGGTGTAGACACGTCGCTTGGGCCACAGCACGTAAAAGGGGTCCACGTGTCGTGACGGGACCGAAGGTTCGGTAAACCGTCAGCGAACGGGACACAGACACGCCGAAGAACGGTCAGCGTGCTGTGCGATCGTAGATGGTGAGAGTGTGTATAGGCCGCTGAAGGAATCAGCGTATCCTATACAACCCTAAGTGTAATAAATTCTTTTTATCAGTAGAAGTTCGGGAAGCCGTAGAAGTTCTAGAAGCCTTGGATACTCTTATGTTTTTGTAGCTGTAGGTGTTGACGTCTCAACATTATCTCTGCTCTTCAAAATCCTCTGTTTTTGTATGATGTTTGGTGACGGTTTCTTGAGGGCTCGGGCCAGTCAGGAGAGGGCTATAAACTGAGCAATTCTAAGCAAGTACCGTTAGGTGCACTTCGCAGTCTGTGACGTCAGCGACAAATCTATTGTTCTGGTCACGTAGTCATAAAGGACCGTAACAAAGTTGAGTTAAACGGGTTTTGGCAACAGGTTTTTTTTTTTAAATAAACCAAAAAAATCTGTCCCCAGGAATGGCCACGTGGAGGCACCCGTAGGACAAAATATTGCAACTTAAGTAAATAAAAAAATGAATGAGGATCCTACTAGTAAAACAGACCCCCCGCTAGCGTTGCCACTGATACTGAAATACGTCAGCATTACCCGAAGTAAGATAACCATATTGTTTGCGAACTGTGGATCCAACCTACGTTGACTAGTTCTATTCCGATTTAAATATGGGCATTACGCAGTTGTCCTGGATAGAAAAAAACAAATTATTGGGGCACTTTATTCAAACCTGAGCACTTCATTCAAATCTTTACTAATAAAATTGCAATAATTTGCCCCCCATCCCCACCTGAAAAAAAAAACAAAACAAAACAAAACAAAACAAATTAATATTTTTGGTTCAGTTACATGCAAATAGAACAAAACAATATAAGCAAACTAAGCGATACAAGCAACAAATATACATATAAAATACAATAATAGAACAAAACAATATAATCAAACATAGCGCTATGTGGGATAAATGTATGCATACATTTGGGACGACGAAGAAAAATTAAATAGAAATACAGACCAGTTATTATATATTTATATACACATATGTGTATATAAATATATAATAACAAATGTGAAAGACGATCCTGTTGTTTTGAAATCATTTTGTTCACATTCGCTTCCATTTTAGTAAGCAGCATCCTTAAATCTTCCTTTCTATTAGACTCTTTCTAGTTGGTTGAAACCATGGAAACCTGAAAACATGGAAACAATTACAATGGGCTATTACACATGTATATTCACTGTATAAATATAATACTATATTAATATTTAATAATAAAGATGTACCTGTAGCTATCAGACTTCATTTTTCCACATTCGGCTCCATTTTAGTAAGAAGCATCTCTAAATCTACCTTTCTATTCGACTATTTCTAGTTGGATGCTCTATTTCTTCAAAAGGTCTGTAATGCCACTAAATCTAAATTAGCACAAATAAAGTACCTAAAAACATGGGAAAAAATACAGTGGACCAGTGTTATACTTGTATATACTGGAGTGGTCCTCATTTACCATTATGACCCTCTTCGGCGGGAAGTCTAACTTTGAGTGCACTAAAGAACGGTGTAGTCGAAACAAAATTGTACGGTCTGAAATAAACAGTTTTGCTGGTTGAGAATTTTTCCGTTGCCCATGTATCCAAATAATTATGATTAGCTGCCTGTCCAAATGATCTGCTGCTGAGCGGTGACGACAAAATCCGCACTGTGTGTTGTCAAACAAATCATTCAATTCTAAGATCTAAAGTAAACGTTTGCTTACCGAATTCGCTCCAAGAATTTGCAGATCAGCGATATGGGCCCGAAAGGTCGATATGTTCATGTTTTTGGACCAATATGAACTTCCCATGCGTGATTCTGGGTTAGCGGGTCAACAGGAACTGACCAACAGATTATGACCATTAAGAACTTCGCCTGCGGAGAAACATGAAGAAATAATCATGTGCATGATAAGGTGTTGCGATCATCATGAACTTCCCATGCGTGATTCAGTGTACGCGGAATCATCAGGAACTGACCAACAGGTTATGACCATTAGGAAGTCCCTTGCGGAGAAACTCGAAAAATAGTCATGAGCATGATCAGGTGTTGCAATCAACATGAACATCCCATGCGTGATTCAGGGTACGCGGAATCATCAAGTCCGAAAGTTCGAAAAATTGTCTGGTATTATGACCATTAGGAACTTCGCCTGCAGAGAAACTCGAAGAAATAATCATGTGCATGATCAGGTGATGCGATCATCATGAATATTCCATGCGTGATTCAGGGTACGCGAAATCATCAAGTCTGAATGTTCGACAAATTGTCTGGTGTTATGACCATAAGGAACTTCGCCTGCCGAGAAACTCGAAGAAATAATCATGTGCAAGATCAGGTGTTGCGATCATCATGAACATCCCATGCGTGATTCAGTGTACGCGGAATCATCAGCTCCGAAATTTCGACAAATTGTCTGGTTTATGACCATAAGGAACTTCGCCTGCGGAGAAACTCGAAGAAATAATTATGTGCAAGATCAGGTGTTGCGATCATCATAAATATCCCTTGCGTGATTCAGGGTACTCAGAATCATCAGGTCCGAAAGTTCGAAAAATTGTCTGGTATTATGACCATTAGGAACTTCGCCTGCAGAGAAACTCGAAGAAATAATCATATGCATGATCAGGTGTTGCGATCATCATGAATATCCCTTGCGTGATTCAGGGTACGAGGAATCATCAGGTCAGAAAGTTTGACAAATTGTCTGGTATTATGACCATTAGGAACTTCGCCTGCGGAGAAACTCGAAGAAATAATCATGTGCAAGATCAGGTGTTGCGATCATCATGAATATCCCTTGCGTGATTCAGGGTACTCAGAATCATCAGGTCCGAAAGTTCAAAAAATTGTCTGGTATTATGACCATTAGGAACTTCGCCTGCAGAGAAACTCGAAGAAATAATCATGTGCATGATCAGGTGTTGCGATCATCATGAATATTCCTTGCGTGATTCAGGGTACGAGGAATCATCAGGTCAGAAAGTTTGACAAATTGTCTGGTATTATGACCATTAGGAACTTCGCCTGCGGAGAAACTCGAAGAAATAATCATGTGCAAGATCAGGTGTTGCGATCATCATGAATATCCCTTGCGTGATTCAGGGTACTCAGAATCATCAGGTCCGAAAGTTCAAAAAATTGTCTGGTATTATGACCATTAGGAACTTCGCCTGCAGAGAAACTCGAAGAAATAATCATGTGCATGATCAGGTGTTGCGATCATCATGAATATTCCTTGCGTGATTCAGGGTACGCGGAATCATTAAGTCCGAAAGTATGACAAATTGTCTGGTATTATGACCATTAGGAACTTCGCCTGCGGAGAAACTCGAAGAAATAATCATGTGCATGATCATGTGTTGCGATCATCATGAATATCCCTTGCGTGATTCAGTGTACGCGGAATCATCAGGAACTGACCAACAGGTTATGACCATTAGGAAGTCCCTTGCGGAGAAACTCGAAAAATAGTCATGAGCATGATCAGGTGTTGCAATCAACATGAACATCCCATGCGTGATTCAGGGTACGCGGAATCATCAGGTCCGAAAGTTTGACAAATTGTCTGGTATTATGACCATTAGGAACTTCGCCTGCGGAGAAACTCGAAGAAATAATCATGTGCAAGATCATGTGTTGCGATCATCATGAATATCCCATGCGTGATTCAGGGTACGCGGAATCATCAGGTCCGAATGTTCGACAAATTGTCTGGTAATGTGACCATTAGGAACTTCGCCTGCGGAGAAACTCGAATAAATAATCATGTGCATGATCAGGTGTTGCGATCATCATGAATATTCCATGCGTGATTCAGGGTACGTGAAATCATCAAGTCTGAATGTTCGACAAATTGTCTGGTGTTATGACCATAAGGAACTTCGCCTGCCGAGAAACTCGAAGAAATAATCATGTGCAAGATCAGGTGTTGCGATCATCGTGAACATCCCATGCGTGATTCAGGGTACGCGGAATCATCAGCTCCGAAATTTCGACAAATTGTCTGGTTTATGACCATAAGGAACTTCGCCTGCGGAGAAACTCGAAGAAATAATCATGTGCAAGATCAGGTGTTGCGATCATCATGAATATCCCATGCGTGATTCAGGGTACTCAGAATCATCAGGTCCGAAAGTTTGACAAGTTGTCTGGTATTATGATCATTAAGAACTTCGCCTGCGGAGAAACTCGAAGAAATAATCATGTGCAAGATCAGGTATCATGAATATCCCATGCGTGATTCAGGGTACGCGGAATCATCAGGTCTAAAATTTCGACAAATTGTCTGGTTTATGACCATAAGGAACTTCGCCTGCGGAGAAACTTGAAGAAATAATCATGTGCAAGATCAGGTGTTGCGATCATCATGAACATCCCATGCGTGATTCAGGGTACGCGGAATCATCAGGTCCGAATGTTCGACAAATTGTCTGGTATTGTGACCATTAGGAACTTCGCTTGCGGAGAAACTCGAAGAAATAATCATGTGCAAGATCAGGTGTTGCGATCATCATGAATATCCCTTGCGTGATTCAGGGTACTCAGAATCATCAGGTCCGAAAGTTCGAAAAATTATCTGGTATTATGACCATTAGGAACTTCGCCTGCAGAGAAACTCGAAGAAATAATCATGTGCATGATCAGGTGTTGCGATCATCATGAATATCCCTTGCGTGATTCAGGGTACGCGGAATCATCAGGTCCGAAAGTTTGACAAATTGTCTGGTATTATGACCATTAGGAACTTCGCCTGCGGAGAAACTCGAAGAAATAATCATGTGCATGATCAGGTGTTGCGATCATCATGAATATCCCATCCGTGATTCAAGGTACGCGAAATCATCAGGTCCGAAAGTTCGACAAATTGCTTGGTATTATGACAGTTAGGAACTTCGTCTGCGGAGAAACTCGAGGAAATTATAATGTGCATGATCAGGTGCTAAGATCATTGTGAACATCCCATGCGTGATTCAGGGTATGCGGGACCATCAGGTCCACAAATTCGACATATTGTCTGGTATTATGACCATTAGGAACT
The DNA here is from genome assembly GCA_963971575.1 of Liopterus haemorrhoidalis. Classification (NCBI taxonomy): domain Eukaryota; kingdom Metazoa; phylum Arthropoda; class Insecta; order Coleoptera; family Dytiscidae; genus Liopterus; species Liopterus haemorrhoidalis. The sequence goes on from OZ020611.1 coordinate 132,159,695, forward strand.
TCACCTGCGGAGAAACTCGAAGAAATTATTATGAGCATGATCAGGTACTGCGATCATCATGAACATCCCATGCGTGATTCACGGTACGCGGGATTAACAAGTCCGAGAGATCGACAAATTGCCTGTTATTATGACCAATAGGAACTTCGCCATTGGAGAAACTCGAAGAAATAATCATATGCATGATCAGGTGTTGCAATTATCATGAACATCCCATGCGAGATTCCGGGTACGCGGGATCTAGTCCGAAAGCTCGAAATTGACCGGTGTTACTTACATTATAAACTTTCGGTGCGTGATACATGGTACTGTTGGGAAATCGCTCTAAAAGACTGCGTTGGAACCAACAAGAAAAAAGAATAGGTTAGCAACTAAGGTTCGATAAAGAGTAACTCTCAATTAAAATCTAAAAAATCAGCTGTGGCCCCCATAGGACCGACCGCCATCACAAAGCCCTTGTTTAATTTATGATGCTTTATCGAAAAATGTCTCAAATAAAAGTTGTTAGTTTGCGAATTTGCTCCGCACGTGTACACGGACCGACGGACCGACGGACCGACACACAGACAGACAGACCGACAGACAGACAGACAGACAGACAGACAGACAGACAGACAGACCGACAGATATCCTACTAAAAATAGTCAAAACGTTATGTAGGGACCTCAATTCGTGGAGATCCATCGAAATGTGGAAATGTAAAAATCGGTATGATCACAATACCTCCCTTATATATGTTGGCGGTCGGTAAAAATATCTCTGGAATTATTATTTACAATAAACATTAAAATTGTATGTATAAATCCTGGTCCTGCAGGGAAATAAATAAGCAAGGAAGGCAAGTGAAGTTAAGGGCAGCAGTTTTGGATGCAGAAGAATGTACTAGAAACTCTTTTCGGCAGTATTTTACTCATTGTTGGGAGCCTTTGCAAAGTCAGTTACATGTAAAAAGTGACAGCTGGTATAGGAACTGGGTTACGCAAGTAATACTTGATTGTATTTCAGAGTATATGGTCTTAATTGATGTCTGGAGCTTAGATAATATTATTTATGTATTTATGAATAGAATTTAGAAATACATCAGTAAGTTTGTTTGTAAGTTTTTTTTTTTAAATTTTGTCGGGTTGTCTTTATTTTTTAAAGCATACTATTACTGGAATATTTATCGTATTGCCGAATATTGTAAAAAGTTTTTTACACTGGAGTATTTTGTGAAATATATAGAGAATTTATATTGCATATAATTCTGGTTTGTAGAATTTAGTGCAATTCCATTTCTTAAAATTGACAAATTCTTATACCCGGTTGCAAGAATCAGGATCAAATGGCTTGATATCCGAACAACGTTGATTTGAATCAAATCGTCTATCAAACTATTGCAAGAATACAAATTACCTCTTGATCGCGGAACAAATCGTGCACTAAATTGATACCGGAAAATTCACCGATCAATTCGAGATCAAGCCAAATTCGTACCGCCATTTTATGTTAAATATTTTGACGTATGACATAGATCTCGTTTTGAAACATTGTTATTATCGTTTAACCTTTTTTTAAAATCATGTTTATACTGTAATATAAGCACAGCAAATATGAAAACACTTGGACGCTGAGTAAACCACAAAATTTTACATAAAATAGAAGTACAGAGAAGAAAAAAGTGCATTCAATAAGTCGCTTTTCTCTCGTTCGGTACAATTTTCCCACCGTTTAAATGAAACTTGCATTGCCCTTTCTCTAAAAATACTGTCTAAAAAAGTATCTAAAAAGGTCTATAAAAATATGTATAAGAAAATGTATAAAAAGTAAAATAATCTGTAAGAAAATGTATAAAAAGTAAAATAATGTGTAAGAAAATGTATAAAAAATAAAATAATACAAAGACAAGAAAATCTATTTAAGTATAAAATAATGGAAAAAATGAATTTAATTTTAATTAAGCAACTAACAGGCAATACTAATCTAATACAAAATATGAAGAAATATATCTATATTAACTCAAATGTAATATTAATAATTAAAAGGAAAGAAACAAACTAAATTATTGTAGTATAACAAAACTAATGGTAGTAAATAAATAAACTAATATTTAAACTAATAAACTTATTTTTAAACTAATAAACTAATATTTAAACTAATAACAAATATTTAAACTAATATTCAAACTAATAACAAACTAATTATGTGTAATAAGACAAGTTTACGTGACTAACAATTTGACAGGTGGAATAACATATTAGGTTAGAATATTTCATTCACAGTTACTTGCCCCAGTAAAAATTATGAAATGAACGATCAACTGATCTTGCATTCAAACAATGGTGTTAAAATTTAATCTGGTATCAACGGTGTCGTTTTTTGCAACCGGGCGTTGGAGAAACATGTGTTCCGAGTTTAACATTTTTACTATAAGACAATATGTGACTGATCTGTTTCAACTACGAATAAAAAAAAATTAAATGGTGCAAAATTTAGTACAAGAGGTTATTACAGTTAATAATAGAAGCATGGTAAGAAGGTCCAAAAAAAAGGTCCAACGTTTAGAGCAAGCTCAAATAGAGGCTCAGATAAAATTGCGTAAGGCCAAAGTCAAAATTTATCTGCATCTAAATGTAACACTAATTTAATTACTGAAGGTCAAACTAGTTTTCAGGCGCGCAACCTGGAGGGGGGGGGGGATCATGGGCTTGATCTTACGTAAAAATAAAAGTAACAACTTTTTGTTAGGTCATTCCTGGTATTATTGAACTGAGAACCTTTTTTTTAGGTCATCATTTGTATTTTAGAAGTGAAGACCGTTTTTTAGATTAACAAGGGCATTTTAAAAAATAAAATATATTTAACCAACACTCCAAGAGCTCCAAAAATATCTGGTTTTACATGTTTGTCAAAATACAAGTAATGCCATTTTTTAGGTCATTGCTGGCATTTTAGATTTGAGGACCTTTTTATTTAAGCCATCACTTGTATTTTAGAAGTGCAAACTTTTTTTTTGATCAACCCTGGCATTTTAAAAAATAAAGTGTAGTTGACCAGCCCACCAAAAGCTCCAAAAACACGTGGTTTTTACGTGTATTTGTCAAAATACAAGTTTTTTAAGGTCATTACTTGTATTTTAGAACTGGGAAAGTTTTTTTTTTGTCATCACTTGTATTTTAGAAGCGAAGACTTTTTTTTTAGATCAACACTTGAACAACTTTTTGTGAAAAATAAAGTATATTTGACCAGCACTCCCAAGAGTTCCAAAAGCATGTAGATTTTACGTGTTTATGGCAAAATATAAGTAACAAGGTCCTTGGTAATGACTATTTATAGGTCATTATTGGTATTTAAGAACTGAGGACATTTTTATTTAGGCCAATACTTGTATTTTAGTGTTTTTTTTTTTATCAACACTGGCATTTTGAAAAATAAAGTGCATTTGACCAGCACCTCCAGGGCCCCAAAAACACGTGGTTGGATAAACCTTTTTTTTTTTGGTCATCACTTGTATTTTAGAAGCGAAGACCTTTTTTTAGATAACAAGTTTCATATTGAAAAATAAAGTGTATTTGACCAGCACCCCAAGAGCTCCAAAAATATGTGGTTTTTTACGTGATTATGTCAAAAAACAAATAACGACTTTTTTTAGGTCTAAATAATGTGTATTTGATCAGCACTTATTTCCGAATAATTTCCTAATTCCTATCATTTATAACAATTTTGCCTTCCAAATGTAAAATTTTTATGAATCTATAAACATGAAAAATATGTGGCAATGTACATTCTCTATCACGATATTTTGTATAATACGATATTCTAAAATGATAAATATTTAAGTAATTCTATGTTAGTTTAAATTGTGATTAACTGTCAAGTAAAATGTAGAAATTTGTTCTTAAAAGACCATAAACTCGAAGGGCAAACTTGTATTGCTTAACGACCTGAATAAAGAAGAAGTCTCTGGTGTCAGAGTCACCAGGAATCTAACCACACACGCTGTCTCAACCCGGGGCAATTGTTGGAAAATCGCTCTAAAAGACAGCGTTGTAACTAACTGGAAAAAATGAGTTAGCAACCAAGACTCGATAGATAGTAACTGACAGTTAAAATGTAAAAAATATATCTGTAATTATTATTTACAATATACATTAAATGTTTATATATACAAAACCTGATCCTGCTGGGAGATAAATAAGCAGGGAAGGCAAGTGTGTATACTCGTTCAGCGAGTTAGGAGCATTTGCAAAGTCAGTTACCTGGAAAGAGTGACGGCTGGTGCAAGAACTGGGTTTCGCAAGTAATACTTGATTGTATTTCAGAGTTTATGGTCTTAATTGATGTCTGGAGAATTTAGAAATACATCCGTTGTACGTCAAAGTTTTAATGTTTTTTTTTTGTTTTGTTACAATTTTGACGGGTTGTCTTTATTTTTTAAAGCATAGAATTACAGGAATATTTATCTTATTGCCGAATGTCGTAAAAAGTTGTTTACTTGGGAGTATTTTGTGAAAAATATAGAGAATTTATATTGCATATAATTCTGGTTCATAGAATTTAGTGTAATTTCTTTTCTTTAAATTAACAAATTCTTAGAGAAACATGTGTTCTAAGTTAAACATTTTTACTGTGAGACAATATGTGACTGATCTGTTTCCACTACGAATAAGAAAAATGAAATGGTGCAAAATATATTAGAATTAGATCAACAAGAATCTTGAAAAATCTTGTATTTGACCAGCACCCCAAGAGCTCCAAAAACATGTGGTTTTTACGTGTTTATGTCAAAATACAAGTGACGAACCCCCCAAAAGTTCCAAACCATGTGCCTTTTACGTGTTTATGTCCAAACACAAATAAGGAGCTACCCAAGGGCTTCAAAAACATATGGTTTTTACGTGTTTATGTCAAAATACAAGTGATTAGATCCCCCAAGAGCACCTAAAACATATGGTTTTACGTGTTTATGTTAAAATGCAAGTGACGAGCCCTCCAAGAGCTCCAAAAACATGTGGTTTTTACCTATTAATGTCAAAATACAAGTGACGAGGTTCCCCAAGCGCTCTAAAAACAAATGGGTTTTACGTCTTTTGGTCAAAATACAATTAACGAGTTCCCCAAGCGCTCCAAAAAAATATGATTTTTACGTGTTTTGAAAATACAAGTGACGAGTTCCCCAAGCGCTCTGAAAAGATGTGGTTTTTACGAATTAATGTCAAAATACAAATGAAGAAGTCCCCCAAGCGCTCCAAAAACATATGGATTTTACGTGTTTTTGTGAAAATACAAGTGACGAGTTCCCCCAAGCGCTCTTAACACATGTGCTTTTTATGTGTCAATGTCAAAATGCAAGTGACGAGGTGCCCCAAGCGCTCCAAAAACATGGTTTTTACAATAACTGCAATAGCACAGACCACTCGTAGATGGAATTAACGTCAGCTTGTAAAGATATGTGTGATATTTTCTAATTTCTTAGCATTACCAGGCATTCAGCTTGCAGCTACAATGCCTTGTAAATCAGAGCTGAAAATTATGAACAATAAGAGATCGAACACTGATCCCTGCGACACCCCACTTAGAACCGATTTTGATGCTAACAGATATTTTCCAACACGTACTTGAAACATTTGGTTTGTTACGAATGCCTCAATCCAGTGTATTGACTACAATACGAGTTCCCCAGAGTGCTCCAAAAACATATGGTTTTTACGTGTTTTTGTCAAAATACAAGTGACGAGTTTCCCCTAGTGCTCTTAACCCATGTGGTTTTTACGTGTTAATGTCAAAGTGCAAGTGACGAGGTCCTCCAAGCACTCCAGAAACATGGTTTTTACGTGTTTATGTTAAAATACAAGTGATGAGCCCCCAAGCGCTCCAAAAACATATGGTTTTTACGTGTTAATGTCAAAATACAAGTGACGAGGTTCCCCCAAGTGCTCCAAGAACATATGGTTTTTACGTGTTATGTCAAAATACAAGTGACGACGTCCCACAAGCGCTCCAAAAACATATGGTTTTTACGTGTTAATGTCAAAATACAAGTGACGAGGTTCCCCCAAGTGCTCCAAGAACATATGGTTTTTACGTGTTAATGTCAAAATACAAGTGACGACGTCCCACAAGCGCTCCAAAAACATATGGTTTTTACGTGTTAATGTAAAAATACAAGAGATGAGCCCCCAAGCGCTTCAAAAACATGTGGTTTTTACGTGTTACTGTCAAAATACAAGTGACGAAGTCCCCTAAGCGCTCCAAAAACATGTGGTTTTTACGTGTTAGTGTCAAAATACACGTAACGAGGTCCCCCAAGTGCTCCAAAAACTAATGGTTTTTACGTGTTAATGTCAAAATACAAGTGACGCGGTCCCACAAGCGTTCCAAAAACATATGGTTTTTACGTGTTAGTGTCAAAATACAAGTGACGAAGTTCCCCAAGCGCTCCAAAAACATATGGTTTTTACGTGTTAATGTCAAAATACAAGTGACGAGGTCCCACAAGCGTTCCAAAAACATATGGTTTTTACGTGTTAGTGTCAAAATACAAGTGACGAGGTTCCCCAAGCGCTCCAAAAACATATGGTTCTTACGAGTTTTTGTCAAAATACAAGTGACGAGTTCCCCCAAGTACTCCAAAAACATATGGTTTTTACATGTTCATGTCAAAATACAAGAGATGAACCCTCAAGCGCTCCAAAAACATATGGTTTTTACGTGTTAATGTCAAAATACAAGTAACGAAGTCCCCTAAGCGCTCCAAAATCATATAGTTTTTACGTGTTAATGTCAAAATACAAGTGACGAAGTCCCCTAAGCGCTCCAAAAACATATGGTTTTTACGTGTTAATGTCAAAATACAAGTAACGAAGTCCCCTAAGCGCTCCAAAATCATATAGTTTTTACGTGTTAATGTCAAAATACAAGTGACGAAGTCCCCTAAGCGCTCCAAAAACATATGGTTTTTACGTGTTTATGATAAAATGCAAGTGACGAGCCCTCAAAGCACTCCAAAAACATATGGTTTTTACGTGTTAGTGTCAAAATACAAGTGACGAGGTTCCCCAAGCACTCCGAAAACATATGGTTTTTACGTGTTAGTGTCAAAATACAAGTGACGAGGATCCCGAAGCGCTCCGAAAACATATGGTTTTTACGAGTTTTTGTCAAAATACAAGTGACGAGTTCCCCCAAGTGCTCCAAAAACATATGGTTTTTACGTGTTACTGTCAAAATACAAGAGATGAGCCCCCAAGCGCTCCAAAAACATATGGTTTTTACGTGTTAATGTCAAAATACAATTGACGAAGTCCTCTAAGCGCTCCAAAAACATATGGTTTTTACGTGTTAATGTCAAAATACAAGTGACGAAGTCCCCTAAGCGCTCCAAAAACATATAGTTTTTACGTGTTAGTGTCAAAATACAAGTGACGAGGTCCCACAAGCGCTGCAAAAACATATAGTTTTTACGTGTTAGTGTCAAATGACATGTGACGAGGTTCCCCCCAAGCGCTCCAAAAACATATGGTTTTTACGTGTTAATGTCAAAATACAAGAGATGAGCCCCCAAGCGCTCCAAAAACATATGGTTTTTACGTGTTAATGTCAAAATACAAGTGACGAAGTCCCCTAAGCGCTCCAAAAACATATAGTTTTTACGTGTTAGTGTCAAAATACAAGTGACGAGGTCCCACAAGCGCTGCAAAAACATATAGTTTTTACGTGTTAGTGTCAAATGACATGTGACGAGGTTCCCCAAGCGCTCCAAAAACATATGGTTTTTACGTGTTAATGTCAAAATACAAGAGATGAGCCCCCAAGCGCTCCAAAAACATATGGTTTTTACGTGGTAATGTCTAAATACAAGTGACGAGTTCCCCCAAGCGCTCTGAAAACATGTGCTTTTTACGTATTTATGTCAAAATACAAGTGACGAGGTGCCCCAAGCACTCCAAAAACATATGGTTTTTACGTGTTAGTGTCAAAATACAAGTGACGAGGTCCCCCAAGCACTCCAAAAACATTCGGTTTTTACGTGTTTATGTTAAAATGCAAGTGACGAGCCCTCCAAGCACTTCAAAAACATATGGTTTTTATGTGTTATTGTCAAAATACAAGTGACGAGGTCCCCCAAGCGCTCCAAAAACATATGGTTTTTACGTGTTAATGTCAAAATACAAGTGATGAGGTCCCCCAAGCGCTCTAAAAACATATGGTTTTATATGTGGTTTTTACGTGTTTGTGTCAAAATACAAGTGAGAGCTCAAAATACATATAGTTAATACAAGAAACTACTTTTTTTTTGTTGCCCATGTATTTTAGTAATGAGTATGAGAGTCGTCTTTTGTATTTTGAAAAATAAAGTGTATTTGATCAGCACCTAAGAGCTCAAAAAAAAGTGGGTGCGCGCCTGTCACTTCCAGTGGCAAATGTGAGCTTAGTACACAATTAGGGAAAGTGGAAACTCAGGCAGCAGCTTCAAATCATTTGCCGAAAGCATATACGTACTTACTATCAAACAGAACGTGGATGTTTCTAGATAAGAAACAGGGCATAAAAACTCGGAACAAATTCAGAATATTATAAAGACAGGGAAGAGTATTTAAAAAAATTTTACATTTGAATAAACTATTCGAGATACGGAATCTCATATATAGGACCATGAAAGGACTACTCCAAACATAACGGAATAGGCTTATGGAGCAAATGAACTTACTAAAACCATATATGTATCTAAACCGGTTCATAATAGAAACCGATCACTGCCCATTGACGTGGTTGAAGCAGATGAGAGGTAAATATGTTAGTTAGATAAGGTGGTATTTGACCTTCGAAATATTAAATTGTTTATTTATCTATAAACCTGAAAAATGTGGCAATTTAGATTCTCTATCACGATATTTTGTATAGTTCGATATTCTAAAATAATAAATATTTAAGTAATTCTATGTTAGTTTAAATTGTATCATTAATTGTAATAAGTAAAATGTAAAAATTTGTTCTTGAAAGACCATAAACTCCAAGAGCAAACTTGTATTGCTTAACGAACTGAATAAAGAAGAAGTCTCTGGTGTCAGAACCACCAGGAATCTAACCCCAAACGACTGTCTCAACCCGGAGCAATTATTGGGAAATCGCTTTAAAAGACAGCGTTGGAACTAACAGGAAAAAGTGAGATAGCAACCAAAACTCAATAGATAGTAACTGACAGTTAAAATATAGAAAATATATCTGTAATTATTATTTATAATATACATTAAATTTATATATACACATATATAAAACCTGGTCCTGCTGGGAGTTAACTAAGCAGGGAAGGCAAGTGTGTATACTCGTTCAGCGAGTTGGCAGCCTTTGGAAAGTCAGTTATTTGGAAAGAGTGACGGATGGTGCAAGAACTGGGTTTCGCAAGTATACTTGATTGTATTTCAGAGTTTATGGTCTTAATTGATGTCTGGAGCTTAAAAATACATCAGTTGTACGTCAAAGTTTTAAATGCTTTTTTTTTGTTAAAATTTTGACGGGTTGTCTTTATTTTTTGAAGCATAGTATTACTGGAATATTTATCGTATTGCAGAATATTGTAAAAGGTTGTTTACACGGGAGTTATTTGTGAAAAATATAGAGAATTTGTATGGCATATAATTCTGGTTTATAGAATTTAGTCTAATTTCTTTTCTTAAAATTAACAAATTTCTCAGAGAAACATGTATTCTGAGTTAAACTTTTTTACTGTGAGACAATATGCGACTGATCGGTTTCAACTACGAATAAGAAAATGAAATGGTGCAAAATTTAGTACAAGAGGTTATTACATTTAACAGAGACAGACGCATGGTAAGAAAATCCAAAAAAGGGATCAATAAAAAATTTAAGCGTTTAGAGTTAACTCGAATCGAAAAGGATAGAGAAGAACGTTTAGAGTTATCTCTAATCGAGGCTCAGATAAAAATTGCGCAAGGCCAAAGTCAAAATTTATCTGCATCTAAATATAACACTCATTTAACTACGAAGGTAATACTAGTTTTTAGGCGCGCAACCAGGAAGGGCGGGGTGACCAGCACCCCAAGAGCTCAAAAAACATGATGTTTTTACGTGCCTATGTCAAAATACAACTAACGACTTTTTTTTTAATCATTACTGGTATTTTAAATTTGAGGGCCTTTTTGTTAGGTCATCACTTGTATTTTAGAGGTGAAGACTTTTTTCAGATCAACACTGGCATTTTTAAAAATATAGTGTATTTGACCAGCACCCTAAGACGGTGTTTCCCAAAGTGTGTGCCGAAATCTTTAAAAAATATTCAGCTGTGGCCACCACCGACCGCCATCACAAAGTACTTCTTTAATTTATGCTACTTTATCAAAAAATGTCTCGAATAAAAGTTGTTAGTTATTGCTTTTATAGCAACTTTTGTTAAAAAAGTATTTCGAAATATTACTGTTGTGAAATATTTGCAAAATCTTAAAACCGACACGAGTAAACTCCCATTTCTGTTAACCGATTTTTACCAAAAGTTGATCAACTCGTGCCATTTATGTCAAAAGCTTAAATATGAAGTTTCATAAGAATTCTTTTAGTCGAATTTGCTCTGCACGTGTACACAGACCGACGGACAGACAGGCAGACAGACAGACGGACAGACAGACAGGCAGACAGACAGACAGACAGACAGACAGACATAGACAGACACAGACAGACAGACAAACACAGACAGACACAGACAGACAGACAGACACAGACAGACACAGACAGACACAGACAGACAGACAGACACAGACAGACACAGACAGACAGACACAGACAGACAGACCCAGACAGACAGACACAGACAGATAGACACACAGACAGACAGTCAGACTGACAGATCAACCGACCGACAGACATCATGCTAAAAATAGTCAAATAATTATGTAGCGACCTCAATTCGTGGAGATCCATCGAAATCTCGAAATGTCAAAATCGGTATGATCACAATACCTCCCTTGTATATGTTGGCAGTCGGTAAAAAAATCTAGCGTTATAAATATCTTACTTCTATGACTACGTAGGTGTGCCGCATTTTTCTTCTTTGGTAATTGTGTCACGAGAGTAAAAAGATTGGGAAACACGGCCCTAAGAGGTCAAAAACATGACGTTTTTAAATGTTTTTGTCAAAATACAAGTAACGACTTGTTTTAGATCATTACTGGTATTTTAGAATTGAGGGTCTTTTTGTTAGATCATCACTTGTATTTTAGAGGTGAAGACTTTTTTTTTAGATCAACAATAGCATTTTTAAAAATAAAGTGTATTTGACCAGAACCCTAAGAGGTTAAAAAACATTATGATTTTACGTGTTTGTCAAAAAACAAGTAACGACTTTTTTGAGATCATTACTGGTATTTTAGAATTGAGGTTCTTTTTGTTAGATCATCACTTGTATTTTAGAGGTGAAGATTTTTTTTAGATCAACAATAGCATTTTTTAAAATAAAGTGTATTTGACCAGCACCCTAAGAGGTTAAAAAACATTATGATTTTACGTGTTTGTCAAAATACAAGTAACGACTTTTTTTTAGATCATTACTGGTATTTTAGAATTGAGGATCTTTTTGTTGATCATCACTTGTATTTTAGAGGTGAAGACTTTTTTTTAGATCAACAATAGCATTTTTTAAAATAAATTGTATTTTACCAGCGCCCTAAGAGGTTAAAAAACATTATAATTTTACGTGTTTGTCAAAATACAAGTAACGACTTTTTTTTAGATCATTACTGGTATTTTAGAATTGAGGATCTTTTTGTTGATCATCACTTGTATTTTAGAGGTGAAGACTTTTTTTTAGATCAACAATAGCATTGTTAAAAATAAATTGTATTTGACCAGCACCCTAAGAGGTTGGTAAAACATGGTGATTTTACGTGTCTATGTCAAAATTCAAGTAAGGATTTGTTTTTAGATCATTACTGGTATTTTAGAATTGAGGGTCTTTTTGTTAGGTCATCACTTGTATTTTAGGGGTGGAGACTTTTTTTTTAGATCAACAATAGCATTTTTGAAAATAAAGTGTATTTGACCAGCACCCTACGAGGTTAAAAAACATGATGATTTTACGTGTTTATGTCAAAATACAAGTAAGGACTTTTTTTTTTAGATCATTACTGGTATTTTAGAATTGAGGGTCTTTTTGTTAGATCATCACTTGTATTTTAGAGGTGAAGTTTTTTTTTTTTTAGATCAACAATAGCATTTTTTAAAATAAAGTGTATTTGCCAGCACCCTAAGAGGTTAAAAACATGATGTTTTTACGTGTTTATGTCAAAATACAAGTAACGACTTTTTTTAGATCATTACTGGTATTTTAGAATTGAGGTTCTTTTTGTTAGATCATCACTTGTATTTAAGAGGTGAAGACTTTTTTTTTTTAGATCAACAATAGCATTTTTAAAAATAAAGTGTATTTGACCAGCACCCTAAGAGGTTGAAAAACATGATGATTTTACGTGTCTATGTCAAAATTCAAGTAAGGACTTGTTTTTAGATCATTACTGGTATTTTAGAATTGAGGGACTTTTTGTTAGGTATTTTAGGGGGTGGAGACTTTTTTTTTAGATCAACAATAGCATTTTTTAAAATAAAGTGTATTTGACCAGCACCCTACCAGGTTAAAAAACATGATGATTTTACGTGTTTATGTCAAAATACAAGTAACGACTTTTTTTTTAGATCATTATTGGTATTTTAGAATTGAGGGCCTTTTGGTTAGATCATCGCTTGTACTTTAGGGGCGCAGACTTTTTTTTTTAGATCAACAATAGCATTTTTTAAAATAAAGTGTATTTGACCAGCACCCTAGAGGTCAAAAAACATGATGATTTTACGTGTTTATGTCAAAATACAAGTAACGTCTTTTTTTTAGATCATTAGTGGTATTTGAGAATTGAGTGCCGTTTTGTTAGATCATCACTTTTATTTTAGAGGTGAAGACTTTTTTTTTTAGATCAACAATAGCATTTTTAAAAATAAAGTGTATTTGACGAGCACCTCAAGAGCTCCAAAATAATGTGGTTTCTACTTGTTTATGTCTAAATACAAGTAACGAATTTAGGCCTTCGCTTGTATTTTAGAATTGACGATTTTTTTTAAATCAACACCTGCATTTTGAAAATTAAAGTGTATTTCACCAGCATCCCAAGAGCACCAAAAATATGTGGTTTCATCAAAATATAAGTGACGAGCCCTCCCAAGAGCTCTAAAGACACGTGGTTGTTACGTGTTTTTTCCAAAATACAATTAACGACTTTTGTTTCCTTTTTTAGGTCATCACTTGTATTTGAAGTAAGTGAAGACTTTTTTTAACACTTACATTTTGAAAAATAAAGTTTATTTGACAAGTACTTATTTCCGAATAATTCCAGTTCCTATCCTTTAAAATAATTTTGTACTCTGATCCCTCCCCACTTAAGAAAAATTCCAGGTTTTGCGCCTGGCTGACAAAAGGGAGCCTTTTTGATGTTACAGTTGTGGGCCATTAGGACGTGTAAAGAATTGACCACAATGTCCTAAGACAAAAGAAGTTTTGGCTACTTTGTCAAAAAAAGATGGAAAAACAGAACTACTAGATCCATATACCTTCGTAGGTAAGATAAATGGAATTTAAAGAAAAATTATAAGAGATAGCGCCTATATGGTACATAGTATCTTAAGTAAACATATGGACTAAATTGGAAAATGTATAAACGTTCGTGGTATTTTAAGCGAAGAAAGTATAGCACTTCCAGTGGCAAATGCGACCTTAGTCTGTGCATAATTAGGGAATGTGGAAGCAAAAACAGCAGTTTCAAATCATTTGCCGGAAGTTTATTCGTACTTTCTATCAAACAGAACGTGGATATTGTTACTATTTCAAGAAACGGAATCTCATATATATGACCATAAAAGAACCATTCTAGATAAAACGGAACAGGCTTATTCCTATATACACCTTATTTGTATCTAAACTGTTTCATAATAGAAACCTTTCATTGCCCATTGACGTGGTTGAAGCAGCTGTGTAGTAAAAATGTTGTTTAATAAGGTGGTATTTGACCTTCCAAATATAAATTTTTTTATTGATCTACAAACCTGAAAAAATGTGGCAATGTAGATTCTCTATCACGATATTTTGTAGAATGCAATATTCTTAAACGACAAATGTTTCAGTAATTCTATATTAGTTTAAATTGTGTGTTTAATTTTCATAAATAAAATGTAGAAATTTGTTCTTGAAAGACCATAATCTCGAAGGGTCAACTTGTATTGCTTAACGACCTGTATAAATTAGAAGTCTCTGGTGAAAGAATCACCAGGAATCTAACCATAATCGACTGCTTCAACCCGGGGCAATTGTTGGGAAATCGCTCTAAAAGACAGCATTGGAATTAACAGGAAAAGGAAAAATGGGTTAGCAACAAGGATTCGATAGATAATACAATCGAGTAAAATATATCTGTTATTATTTACAATATGCATTATATTTATTTATAAAAAACATCCTGAGACTTTATTATTTCACACTGTCTCACTCTACTATTAGGCGAAATTGCAACAGTACGCGGGATCATCAGGCCCGAAAGCTCGATATGGTAATGTTTTGTGATCATTATGAAATTCCCTTCCGTGATTCATGATACATGGGATATTCAGACTCGAATTCTCGATATGGTCAGGTGTTGTGACCATTATGAACTTCCTATGCGTGATTTCATCAGGCCCGAATGCTCCATATAGTAATGTTTTGCGATCATTATGAAATTCCTTTTCGTGATTCATGGTACATGGGATATTCAGACTCGAATGCTCGATATGGTAATGTTTCGCGATCATTATGAAATACCCTTTCGTGATTTTATGGTACATGGGATATTCAGACTCGAATGATCGATATGGTCAAGCGTTGCGGCCATTATGAACGTCCTATGCGTGATTTCATCAGGCCCGAATGCTCGATATAGTAATGTTTTGCGATCATTATGAAATTCCTTTTCGTGATTCATGGTACATGGGATATTCAGACTCGAATGATCGATATGGTCAAGCGTTGCGGCCATTATGAACGTCCTATGCGTGATTTCATCAGGCCCGAATGCTCGATATAGTAATGTTTTGCGATCATTATGAAATTCCATTTCGTGATTTCAATATTTGATATTCAAACTCGAATGCTTGATATGGTAATGTTTCGCGATCATTATGAAATACCCTTTCGTGATTTCATGGTACATGGGATATTCAGACTCGAATGCTTGATATGGTTAAGTGTTGCGGCCATTATGAACGTCCTATGCGTGATTTAATCAGGCCCGAATGCTCGATATAGTAATGTTTTGCGATCATTATGAAATTCCTTTTCGTGATTCATGGTACATGGGATATTCAAACTCGAATGCTTGATATGGTAATGTTTCGCGATCATTATGAAATACCCTTTCGTGATTTCATGGTACATGGGATATTCAGACTCGAATGCTTGATATGGTCAAGTGTTGCGGCCATTATGAACGTCCTATGCGTGATTTTATCAGGCCCGAATGCTCGATATAGTAATGTTTTGCGATCATTATGAAATTCCCTTGCGTGATACAAGGTACATGGGATCTTCAGGCTCGATATGGTCAGGTATTGCGACCATTATGAACTTCCTATGTCCGATTCCACCAGGCCCGAAAGCTCTATATGATCAGGTGTTGCGACCATTAATAAATTCCCATGTTATTAAGGTTAAATGGCATCATCAGGCCCTGGAAGTTCTATATGTACTTCCTTTGCCTGATTCAGTGTACGCTGGATCATCAGGTCCGAAAGCTCTAGATAGTCAGGTGTTGCGACCATTAAGAACTTCCCCAGGGTGATGCAGGGTACACGAAATCATCAGATCTGAAAACCCGATATGATAAGTTGTTGCGACCATTATGAACTTCTCTTGCGTGATTCAGGGTATGCGGGATCATCAGGTCCATAAGCTTGATATGGTCAATGGTTACGACAATTATGAACATCCCTTGCATGATTCCGGGTACCCGGAAATCATCAGGTCCGACATTTAGATATGGTCATTCGTCAAAACATTCACAGCAGCCATTGGTCTTAGATGATGTCCCGGTGGGGCTCTTCTGCTTCCAATCCACTGTCTTTCGAACTCTGCAAATAATAATAGTTTATTAGAAAACAATAAAAAATAAATTTAAATTAAATTAATACGCTACATCAGTGTTCCCAGACTTTTTCGATTGACGGCGCCCTTAATGTCACAGAATTTTTCCGCGGCACCCCAAGTCAAAACATTGGTCTAACTAACGTAGTTGGAAGAATATTGAAACGTTTTTGCGGCGCCCCTGTAGACCAGAATGGGGCCCCAGGGCGCCGCGGCGCACTGTTTGGGAATTTATGCGCTACATGAAATTTAAAATTGACAGATACCCACTCAAGGCTTTGGAACCTCGATGAAGAAATCAGAACTGCAGGCTTGGGAACCTGCACCAAGAGACCTACCTGTAGCTGGTATTGCACCGCTATCGGGCGATAAGGTTGCTGGTTCAAAATTTTTGAACTGGTAGTGGCAATACCTTCATGGATCAACGTAATCAAGTATTTTCCTCATAAAATTGCAAAAGAATAGTCATATAACAAGTAAAACATGAAGAACTGACCATATTTGGCTGTTAATGTATCTCTACCACAGGAACTTCTATGACCTTTGACCCTTATTTGCAGGTACTGTCTACTCGTGTTGAAAAACGCGACCATCTATTAAAGGGGGTCTGAAATATTCTCTTTTTATCAGACTTGGTTTGAACATGTTTCTGGATGAATCTTTTTTGTATACCTATATTTAGATAAAAATATATAATAGAATCCTAACACCTAGATAGGCGTATAAGGGGCAGAGAATGTAAGATTTCCGTTTCTAGACCGCCGGCCATAAATATGAAAGCCACGTGGTGAGTGTAACGTGTCGACCGATTCTATTATCCCTGTATAAATAGGTACTCATTTTAAGTATTAAATACTAGGCTTAGTTGGCCTCAGAACTGCTGCACAATTTCGGGAGATAAAAATCCGAATGAAGTGGGGGGAGTTGTCCGTAGACAAGCGTCTTACCGCGAAGCCACGGCAACTCTATGACAATAGTTAGGACATAATTAGTATTTTTACGAAACATGCTGAAACCATTCACATCAAGCGGCCAGTGACGGACTAAGGAAAATCGGGGCCCTAGATAAGGTTCTTATTACGGGCCTTACTAGTTAAAAATATCAAAAAATAATTTTAAAAAAAATATAATAAAAGAGTGTTGCGAGCCCCAAAAAAATACGGGCCCTAGGCAGTTGCCTAGTTTGCCTACACCAAAGTCCGCCCCTGCAAGCGGCAGATATGTTCTACTATGTTTAATTAAATATTTTATGCCCTCTGCTTCCTTAAAATTGTAATGCATATTATGAAGCAGTCGTCCAAAATATATTATGTTTTACACTATTTTAACAAATCAGAAACGAAATCTTCACTAACTGGGTGGACCTATGTGAATATAAAATTCTATTAAGATAGATTACTTCGATTCATGCCATTAAATGTGCTCATTACTGGCGTTATTAATTTTTATTCAGGTTCATATTAAATTTTCCAGACTGTAAAATAAATCAAAATTATATTTTTAAAAACTATGCCTATGAAAACGTATTAAGTCCGTCCCCTAGTAAGAATAATTGTGAATAATAATAATTGTAAGAATAAAAGTGCAAAAAGTGCATTTTCTTAAATAAAATTTAATTTACCATATTAAAATTTCAAAACAAAATAAAAAGGTTGGAGATCGACGCGCGTGGGTTTTATGCCTTTCAAAAATCAAACATCCAGTCTGAATCATATCGCAATCACAAAAGCAATGATGCGCACGCCTGTCTTCGACCAGCTTGTAATGGCGGGAACGATAATATTTTCAAAATATGCAAAAAAATGCCTTTTCCTAAATTAAATAAAAAATTCTTACCTTAAAATTTAAATATCCTGTTGACTTGTTCGAGATATCTTTTTGACACTAAAATTTATTTATTTTTTCTCAAAATAATATCTAAAATTATTTAGAAATTATTAAGGCACTATCGAATATTCGAAAAGAAATTTACCACCACAAACAGAAAAATAAAACATCATGATGTCACTTCCTGCTGACAATAAATTTTATTTTATTTATGGCTGGTTGCTAAAGGACGAGAGTTAGATGTTTTAATTCAAATTATGCCTACTCGAGTCAAAACATACAAGAACATATTATTTTAACTCGTATAAGCTGTTCACTTTTGTAAGAACAAACGAATTTTGTTTTCAATAGTTTGCGCCTTTGAAGCTATAAGCTGTTCACTTTTGTAAGAACACACTATGGTCTACTTCAAAGTAGAAAAATGTGTATAAGAAGATAGGAGCTGTTTGTCCTTGCTTCGGATTGGTTTAGATCGTCATCCCTATTACACTGTAAAAATATTATTTTTAGTCCAAGTTGACAGATGTTCAGTGTCGTACATTGGAAATATATATATATTATTTATATTATTTAATTTTTCTCATATATTTTGTTATTATTTACATATTTAGACTTTTATTTATATGCTTGGCGTAGATTTTATGGAGAAAATTCTCCATGTAATTAGTTTTTACGTAGTTATATATATTTTAGGTTATCTGACATATAAATATTTTTTGACACTTGACATTTAACAGATCAAGAGAGAGGACTAATGTGAGGCCAAAAGACAGCCCAGCTGATTGTGCCCAAAGAAGAAGTTATTGATATAATTTTTAGACCTTCATATATAGATAATTTTTAATTTTTATTTACAATAATTATTTAAATAAGAAACTTTAGCTCTGAAGATATATTGTTTGTTTTATTGCTTTGTTTAAACTCTTTTAGTCAAATCTCTCTTTTTATATATAGTACATAATTTTAAAAATTAATATTTTTTTAACTTTTTCTAATTTCATATTAAACTGAATTTATGTCGTATAAATAAAGTAAGTGTATTATCTGTCATGTTTATTTCAATATCTTATTAACCTTTTTATATTAAAAAAAATTTATGTGAAGTGTGAATTTTCACACATTTCAGGGTTTTGCAGGTATTTAGTAAGTGAATGATGATTATTTTGGATACGAAAACAAATTTTATATTAAAATATTTTTTTTGTTAATTTTAATTCTAACGCCTATTACCATTACTTAAGTTTCTCAATATGTGCAGTATTTTTTTATATAGCAAGGTTCATTAAGAATTTTAAAAATTGCGCCTATGGCTTCCATTGGTTGTTATAAGTTCCGTCCCTCTGATTTCGTGTAAAAATTAAATGCAACATTTGCCAAAATATAACTAGAATTTTGAAAAAATAATTTAAACAATATAAGAATTTCAAAAAAAACAAAAAATAATATAGTCTCTTCTCACAGGGTTCGATCCCTTTCGGATCGGGTTACTTGGTTGAAAAATCAACGACTAATACCACTACACCAGCATACACGTTCCAGTGTGGCGTGTTACAAAGCTATAACTTGTGTACATTATTAGCTAAAAATCACAAAAAATGCGTTTTTCTCCAAAAACATAATCTGATCAAAAATTCCTGTTGTACTATTCCGGTTCACACCAATGTACATTACTTAGAATTTTTTCATATTTTTAGTTTAAACCATCTGGGCTACAGGGTGTGGGACAAAAAAATTTTTGCACAATTTTGGCAAAAATCGCTTCAAAATAATTTATTTTGCAAAAATAAAAATTTGATCGTTAATCCACGTACCAAGGGCTTTCATTTGATACCCTACTCAGAATTATAAAAAAATATTTTTTTTTTCGATGAGCACATATTTGTTTATATTTTTAGGGGGATATGTTGGGGGGATGGGTATTAAAAAATGTCACTTTTTTAAAATGTCGATCCATTTGACATATGTCATAATGAAAAATGATATCTTAATAGACCATATTAGTAACTACGTCACAAAATGGGATTCAGTGCTGCCGTCTCGCGGTTGGATTCCTTTTTTTTTTATTCCATTTTCCTTTTATTTGAATTTAGCATGTTGTTTTTTTGTTAAATTGTATTTTGGAAATATAAATTAAGTTTTCAAAGTAAGAGAGTGCTTCACATCAAAACTACAAGTCAATATTTATTTATTAAAATTCTTATTTTATACATTATAATCTAATATGTCATTATTTTTGCAAAACAATATTATTTTGCAGGTTAATTTTGAAAAATTTACGTTAATAATCGTTATTATGGCAAGTAACATAGCAATTAGTGTGTGTGCCATATCTAAATGGTTTAAAGGAATAATATGTTGTTTTTAATTTTCCATTATTGTTTTTCATTTTCATCTGTCAAAAAACGAAAAAATTTGCAATTAATAATGTAGATTTAATTGTTACAATTTTGAGCAAAACAATACACCAATATGCATTCTAAAACAAAATATTAATGATTACTTAGTGTTAATTAAATAAATACTAAAGATATTCCGATTTTCATATTATTTAAAAACGTAACCTATAAATATATCTTCGAATCCTTATTTATATATTTATAAAATCATTATTCTATAATATAAAGTATCTGGACTGTATATATTAGTATATATTTATCAAAAATACATATTTTATGCTCCAAAATTGAAAATATTTATAAAATTAAGGTAACAAAAGTAATGTCCCATGTATTTTAAACTTCAAAAGGACTCAGCTCTCAGATGGCAGCACATGTATGTGACGACACACTAATATGGTCTATTATAATGATCATAACCTTATCAACCTAAAGTCGGTTTTACAGCGTAAGGAATATTTTTAATTGACATTTAAAGTCAGTAACACACCATAAAAGTAACCAAAATAACCAGATCTAGTGTGTTCTTACAAAAGTGAACAGCTTATATATAATCTGTCTCATTTTGTAATATGAAACTAGATCTGGTTACTTTGGTGACTCTGTTGTGGTGTAAATATGTGAACTTGTAAATCTGTATGTCACGTTGGTATTAAAAATGTCACTTTTTTAAAATGTCGATCCATTTGACATATGTCATAATGAATAATTATATCTTAATTATAATGATCATAACCTTATCAACCTAAAGTCGGTTTTACAGCGTAAGGAATATTTTTAATTGACATTTAAAGTCAGTAACACACCATAAAAGTAACCAAAATAACCAAATCTAGTGTGTTCTTACAAAAGTGAACAGCTTATATATAATCTGTCTCATTTTGTAATATGAAACTAGATCTGGTTACTTTGGTGACTGTTGTGGTGTAAATATGTGAACTTGTAAATCTGGCTTTTAAATGTTTGGTTAAGTTTTATTATATCGAGGTTTTATTCACTCAAAAACTATATATGTCAGATAACAAATTGACATATCAAAATTACGATAGACATGTCAAAATTGTGATTGACATGTCAAATATTTTGAAAGGTGCCACTTCAAAATTACCACCCTAAGATGATATTTTAAATATACAACATAAAAAATGAAGTTGCCCTCTTATTTTCGTATTACAAAATGAGACAGATAATACAATAAATGTGTTTAATTGTACATTTATTTTTTGTGATCCGCAGTAGAAAATGAAATATTTTACTGATCCGTGGCACATTTTCGGTTGAGAAACACTGGCATAGACAACACTCCCCAACATACTCAACAACTGGTTGACAGTTAGTCAGAGAGTGGTTAGTGATTTATATTCTTGGAATTGATCTTATGGAGAATTTAAGTAATTAGTTTTTATGCATTATATATTTTTTAGGTTATATGATAAATTACTACTTTTTTGTGAGTAAATTTATATAAGTTGGCAGAAAAAGGACTCGAAGTTGGCCCTGCTGGTACTAAGAATAATACTCAAGGGAAATAAGCAAGAGTGAGCAGCGATGTATTACCTAATAATGCATTTTTATGATGAAGTCAAGAAGGGATAAGCAAAACTCAAGCTATTAAATTAACACCAAAAGAGGTTGGTCTATCAGATAAGTTGTAATGGCAAATAGTTACAGAAATGAAGAATAACTGATCCGTCGGTTCTCCACCGAAGAAAAGAACATGTCAAGTTACATTTCACATATTGGAGGGACAGCATAAAAATGATCTACGCAAAAAAAGTCTTTTATAAATATTTATATAAGAATTTAGCTTTGAAGATATGTTATTTGTGTTATTGTTTTATTTGCACCCTTTTAACCAAATTTCTCATTTTATTTATAATATGTAATTTTAAAATAATAATATTTTTTTAACGTAAGTGTATTATTTATCTTGTTTTATTTCAATAATTTACTAACGAATTCCTTTATTATATTTGTTTTTTAAATCACTATCCAACCCAGTTACTACGCCCATGCTCTAGTTGCAACGTTTTTAAATTTACCGTTATAATGTATTTGTCCTGTGTAAATCGTACTCTATCCGTAGCGCTATCTACTCAATAATTATTTGAAACAGACTATAGATAGAAATATTGGGGTAGAGAAGGAAATTCTCAGTTTCTATACCGCCGGCCAGATATGTGAAAGCCACGTGGTCAGTGTGGCATTTCGACCAGTCCTATTATCCCTGTGTAAACAGGTATTAATTTTAAGTGTTAAATACTTGTGGAACAGCATAAGCAATGCTACCCTGACCTCTGCTGAAAAAACTCTAGGTCTCAAAACCGGTTCACGGAAAGAATGGATCTCCGATGAGACATGGAGTATGATACAGGAGAGAAAAGCCATTAAAAGCAAATAACTTACAGCAAAACTAACGGCCGAAAAAGGAATTCTATCACTGTCATACAAAAACAAGCATAGACAAGTTCAGCGGTCCGCTAGGAGAGATAAAAGAAGGTGGGTAGATTCAATGGCTGAATTGGCGGAGGATGCAGCCCGTAGCAAAAACATGAAGCAACTGTACACATTAACAAAGAGACTTACCAACAGAACACTAAGCAGTGTACAACCTGTGAAATATACGCAAGGTAAAATGCTTTCTACAGATGAAGAGCAACTGAAACGTTGGGAGCAGCATTTTGGAGCTATTTTAGGCAACAGTATACCCTCTGTTACTCTACCAGGATCGCCAATTAGAACCTTGCGTATGAACACAGAAACTCCCAGACAAGCAGAAATACAAGAAGCAATTGATCAGCTTAAGAACAATAAATCTCCTGGCGCTGATAACATCCCAGCCGAACTATTTAAAGCCGATAGCTCACTGTTTGCTTCTAAAATACATCCCATGATAGCACTGGTATGGAATAACGAATACATGCCAAAGAACTGGAAAGAGGGGTTAATTATTAAACTACCTAAAAAGGGCAACTTACAAGAGTGCAGTAACTGGAGAGGTATAACACTTCTTAATGTTATAACCAAAGTTCTATCTAAAATCTTACTCAACAGAATTGCAGATAAACTAGAGAAACGTATGCGTCGTGAGCAAGCTGGTTTTCGCCCTGGCCGATCCTGTATTGACTAGAGATGGGAATTTCGGCTCAGTTTACGGAACCGGATCAGTGCAGGTCGTTGAGTTTGCTGAGCCGGCTCTTTGATCCGGCTCAGTGATCCGGTTAAGTAAACTTGTCCCTGAGAAACAGGTCGGTCAGTCGTCACTTCTCCCACCGTTCAATACGATTGTAAGTTTGGAATATGTAGGTAGAACGTCGGTCAGATGGCTCTTGTATTATATGAACAGACAGCGGAAAGCGGAGTGTAATAAATGCGATAAAAACGTCTGAATATTTGCCGCTTTATTGCCTTTATTCTTGTTAATATTCTTAGTATGAATTCAATACTGAAGACGTAAATTATGACTTATTCACAAATTCTTCTCTCTCTCTCTCTCTCTCTCTCTCTCTCTCTCTCTCTCTCTCTCTCTCTCTCTCTCTCTCTCTCTCTCTGTGTGTCTTCCTCATTATCTTGTTACAAAGAAATAATGAAGTTAAATAAATAAAAATCTATAGAAGTGAATTATCTTTTTTGCATTTTACATTTAACAATTGTAAAATGAAATTAACATTTTTGCCGGTTTAATAGTAAACAAACAATTCACCAGATGTGTTAAGTTTATGGCGATGTTTATTGCCCTTATAAATCGGATATCGGGGATTTGGGCAATATTTTTCATATTTTTATATAGTGTAGTTGTAAGAAAGTACAGACTACGCCTATTAGTTTCAAATAGACTGTCCTACTAGAGATGGGAATTTCGGCTCAGTTTGCGGAACCGGATCAGTGGAGGTCGTTCAGTTTGTTGAGCCGGTTCATTGATCCGGCTCAGTGATCCGGTTAAGTAAACATGTCTCCGAAACACAGGACGGTCGTTAGTTCGTAGGTAGAAAGTCGCTTAGAGCCGGTTCTTGCAATATATAAACTTTAAATATGATCCCGAGACACAGGTCGGTCGGTTGTTCGGTCGTAGGTAGAACGTCGTTTACACCCGGCTCTTGCTTAGAGCCGATTCTTGCAATATATGAACTGTAAACATGATCCCGAGACGCAGGTCGGTCGGTCATTCGGTCGTAGGTAGAATGTCGCTTAGAACCGACTCTTGCTCAGAGCCGGTTCTTGTAAACATTATCCCGAGACACAGGTCGGTCGGTCGTTCGGTAGAACGTCGCTTAGAGCTTAGAGGTAGAACGTCGCTTAGAGCCGACTCTTGCTTAGCGCCGGTTCTTTTAAACATGATCCCGAGACACAGGTCAGTCAGTTGCCGGTCGTCCGGTCGTAGGTAGAACGTCGCTTATGCCCTTTTCACACTAGATCTTTAAGACGATTGAATTTAAACTTCATCGATGTTTATTATCGGTTTGCTTTCACACTTGATGTTTAATTTGAAGAAGAAATCTCCATGTAAAGCTAGTATGTATTGCCAACATAATTTCATATCGTTTTAATTTATTCTGTCATTATTTTGTATATCGAGGTTAGGAGAAGTTTATTTTTTATATTTATTTAAATAATAACGCAAATAATCTTCTCATAACCTCGATATATAAAATGATAACAGCTGAACATAGATAAAAGAAGAGAAGCACAAATTCAAGGAGTATTTTTTTATAATGGGAATTAAGTTGGCAATGCGGGCGAAGTTTAAGACGCAGATCTCTGTCTTAAACATCGGTCGTGTTTAGACGAGGCCGTACGGTTTCACATTAGCGTTTAAAGATCCATTCCCTTAAACATACGATCTTAAAGATCTAGTGTGAAAAGGGTATTGGCCCCGACTCTTATCTAACATTTTTGAAACAAGCAATTCACTTTATGTAGCTACTGTATTTTAAACCAGATGTGTTAAGTTTATGGCGATGTTTATTGCCAATTATTATAAATCGCACATCTGGGATTTGGGCAATATTTTTAATATTTTTATATAGTATGGTTGTAAGAAAATACAGACTAACCCTATTAGTTTCAAATAAAGTGCCCTACAAATTGATGACAAAATACACTTTATGATAATACATTACAAGCCAAGTTCTCGCGAAGTTCAACATGACATCGATCCAGATCCGGATCACTCCGGTCACTGTTCACAATCGCCCGACCAATCGTATCCTTGAAACTTGAAACTATACAGTGAGCCGTGAGCCGGCTCATTTCAATTTGGTGAACCGTGTCACTTCGGTCAGTGTACTGAGCCGGCTCAGTGAGCCGGTTCGTTCATGAACGACCCATCTCTAATCCATACCATTAATTATGCTCATTACTGGCATTATTAATTTTTATTCAGGTTTATTTTAAAATTTTCAGACTGTAAAATATGTCAAAATAATATTTTTAAAAACTGCGCTTATGAAAACGTATTAATTCAAGCTCAAGGGCTAATTACGTCCATTCTCTGGTATTAATAATTAAAGAATACAAAAAAGGCATTTTCTTAAATAAAATTTAATTTACCATATTAAAATTGCAAATCAAAATAAAAAGGTTGGAGAACGACGCGCGTGGGCTTTATGCCTTCCGAACATCAAACATCCAGTCATAATCATATCGCAATCACAAAAGCAATAAGGCGTACGCCTGTCTGACCAATTTGTAATGGCGGGAACGATATATTTTTAAAATATTTACAAAAATACCCTTTCTTAAATAAAATAAAAAATTCTTACCTTAAAATTTAAATATCTTTTTAACAAGAAATTTTATTTTGTTCTCAAAACATTATATAAAATTATTTTGAAATTATTAAGGCACTATCGAATATTCGAAAAGAAATTTACCACCACAAACAGAAAAATAAAACATCATGATGTCACTTCCTGCTGACAATAAATTTTATATTATTTATGGCTGGTTGCTAAAGGACGAGAGTTAGATGTTTTAATTCAAATTATGCCTACTCGAGTCAAAACATACAAGAACATATTATTTTAACTCGTATAAAATATTAAAAACAAATATGAAATAATTATAGTTAGGACATAATTAGTATTTTTAAAACATGTTGAAACCATTCATGTCAAGCGGCAAATATATTTTACTGTATTTAATTAAATATTTTATGCAACCTGCTTCCTTAAAATTGTGATGCATATTGTGGGGCAGTCGTCCAAAATATTGTGTTTACAATATTTTTACAAATCAGAATGTAAATAAATAATAAAAATAAGTTCCCAACGCCTATAGTTTGTTAACAAAGAATACTGTGTGTAAAAAGATAGGGGCTGTTTTTCCTTGCTTCTGATTGGTTTAGAAAATCACCGATTTTGCAATGGAATGAAAAATGTTCTTAGTCTACGTTGATAGCATAGACAACGCTCCCCAACATAATCAACAACTGGTTGAGAATTAGTCAGAGAGTGGTTAGAGACGTGCATTTGAATACATTAATGTCATTGTCATCGTGAATTTTGTAGCTCGAAATATATATTATTTATAGGGTATATTTTATAATTATTTATATATTTAGACGTTCATTTATATTCTTGTACCTAACTGATATTATGGATAATTTAAGTAATTTGTTTTTATGTATTATATATTTTTTAGGTTATCTGACAGATAAATATTTTGATAAATTACGTTACTTTTTTGTGAGTAAATTTATATAAGTTGGCAGAAAAAGGACTTGAAGCTGGCCCTGCTGGCACTAAGAAGAATACTTAAGGGAAGTAAGCAAGAGTGGGCAGCGATGTGTTTACCTAACAATGCATTTTTATGATGAAATCAAGAAGAGATAAGCAAAACTCAAGCTACCTATTGAGAAGTGACATTACCGTTGGCGGCGCTGTACTCCAAGGCAATAAGGCTATCGTGTCTAGTATTCAGCTGTCAATATGCTAACAGCGAATAGGTTAATTTAAGCACAGTACATTTTTATTTTACGAAAATGCGATTAAATATTTGCGAAATTTTTTCAATTTACGCGCTACACATTTTTTGAGGTGTATAACAGAAGGTAGGCATCAAATTACAATATTTAAAGTTTAATTTCAGTAGATTTATTGAAGTGTAATTTGTAGTTGCGCAGGTGTTAAATGCCGGGCATTTAATTTTATGTGGTACATCTGAGTGTCAGTCATCTGAATTTACAATATATGGATTATGTTTGTAAACAAGTGCATTATGTTCATTGCCTCGTGAAATAAAATTAGTTTTAGTTGGAGAGAAGCAGCTAATATTATGAACTATTATTATTAATATATTA
Source organism: Liopterus haemorrhoidalis (assembly GCA_963971575.1). Taxonomy (NCBI): domain Eukaryota; kingdom Metazoa; phylum Arthropoda; class Insecta; order Coleoptera; family Dytiscidae; genus Liopterus; species Liopterus haemorrhoidalis. The sequence continues at coordinate 132,187,365 of OZ020611.1, forward strand.
GTGCAGTTTAGTTTTTCTGCGACAAATGTAATGAACAAACTCGCATAGTATCAATATATATTCCCCTGCCTTCCTCCTATCCATAACCAAATCTTTTCCAATCTGGACTTAATATTAACTTTCCCTCCATTTTTCTTAAGAAAAGGAAAAAACTAAGATGCCTATCTTTGTCCTGTCTTGAATGACAGCCAAAAACACTACAATTTGTTCTACTTTTACAGTTTTTTACAACTTCTATCGACATTCTAACAAAATATCAACACTAGAACATATGTAATAAGTTCAAACAGTACTACAGGCGCCTAGTACAATATTTGACCACCAGACTGCGTAGCTGAGCGTGTCAGTTCTCAATTAAATTAACATCGAAACAGGTTGGTCTATCAGATACATTGTAATGGCAAATAGTTAATGAAATGAAGAATAAGGGATCCGTCTCTTCTCCACCCAAGAAAAGAACATCTCAAGTTACATTTGACATATTTGAGGGACAGCATAAGAATGCTCTACGCAAAAAAAATCTATAATATAAGAAACTTTAGCTCTGAAGATATATATTATTTGTGTTATTGTTTTATTTAAACCCTTTTAACCAAATTTCTCTTTTTATTTATATAATCCGTCTCAATTTGTAATACGAAACTATATCTGTTTACTTTGGTGACTGTTGTGGTGTAAACAGACTTGGGCGTATCCGTGTGAACCAATAATATGATAATATTATAATAGTATTGTCAATAAACAACATAAAAAATGAACTTTCCTTGTTAGTTCCTTATTACAAAATGAGACAGATAATATACACCGACAAATATCACAAAGAAAATAATTTATTACTGTCTATAAAAAAAATTTGGTTACTGCGAGGTTTCAACTATCGGAATTATATTTATATAATATTTAAGCTTTAATAAACAAACCTGTTATGTTTTTCTATGATATATACTTTAAAAACTATAGACAATTAAATGAAAAAAATTTACAAGAAATTAATAATAAATTAATAGAAATTAACTGGCCATTAGAATCAACAAATGTTAGCTATATTTTAGAAAATTTAACCTCTAATGTGAAAAATGTCCTTAATACTGTTGCACCGATTAAAACAATTGAAATATATCAGAATGATTTGCCATGGATTGATGTAGAAATAAAAAGAATCATGCAACAAAGAAATGATGCCTATCTTGATTTTATACATGCAAATAATACTAGTAAAACAGATAAATGGGTAGAATATAAAAAAATTAGAAATAAGGTGGTTAATTTGTTAAAAAGTAAAAAAGAAAAATATTATGAAAATGAAATTGATAAAATGAAACATAATTCTGTAAAGATGTGGCGTACACTAAAGCAAATTTTAGGTAACAACAAAATCAAAACAATTGTAAATAAAGATATTTTGTTTCCTACTGCAAGCAGCAATTTTTTTGCAACTAGTTCGAATAATCAAGATAAGGCAGACAACTTCAACAAATACTTTGTTTCAAGCATTTGTGAAATAGTAAATAGCATTCCGAATATCACAACTATAAAAGCAACTGATTATCTTAAAAATATTCATGTGACTTCCGCATTAAATTCATTTGAAAAATTAAATATGAATGAACTGAAAGAAATAGTAGGTAAACTTGATAATAAATATAAAGAATTTGATATATTAAATGGTAAAATTATAAAAAATATATTTCAAGTAATTGGTCATGTTATATTGCATTTTATAAACACATCCCTAGAAAAAGGTAAATTTCCCAACGAGCTCAAAACTAGTACGGTAACACCAATTCCAAAAATTAAAGACACTAATAAAGCATCAGAGTTTAGACCAATAAATACTTTGCCATGCATTGAAAAAATATTGGAAACAGCCGCCTACAATCAGCTAAATAAATATTTCAATGAAAATAAACTCATTTATAGTAATCAGTCGGGATTTAGATCTGGTTACTCCTGTGAGACAGCGTTACAGTTAACTATCACGGAATGGAAAAAGTCTGTAGATGAGAAGGGGTTCGTAATTGTTGTTTTTTTGGATCTGAAACGCGCCTTCGAAACTGTTGATAGGGATATATTAAGAGATAAACTTAAAGCATACGGTATTGGTGGAACAGTTTTTGACTGGTTCGACGATTACTTATCGAATAGATCCCAAAAGACTGCAATTAACGAATATATTTCTTCCATCCTGTCTAATGATTTTGGCTGTCCACAAGGAAGTGTACTTGCTCCCTGGTTATTTTTAATTTATATTAATGATATTCAGTATGCCATGGAATGCGACTTACTAAACTTATTTGCAGATGATGCATGCTTAGCAGTTAATAGTAACAATGTACATGAAGCATTAGCTCGTATGCAAATACAGCTTAATAAAGCAGAACAATATTTCAAATGTAATAAATTAAAACTTAATGCAAAATAAACCAAAGCAATGATAATTACGACTAAACATAAGCTAACTCAAATTGATATCTCTTCATTCAAATTAAAAATGGATGGAGAAAATATTGAATTTGTTACAGAAATTAAATATCTTGGTTTAATGCTGGACTCTTGCTTAACATTTAAAAGTCATTTTGATTATATACATAAAAAAATATCAAAGAAATTATATTTTTTCTCTCGAGTATCGAAGCGCTTAACATGTTGGGCAAGATCCATAATCTTCAAATCAATAATTCAACCACATTTTGATTACTGCGCTACTGTATTGTATTTACTTAATAACACTAGTATTGAGGCCCTGCAAAAGCTTCAGAACAGAGGCATGAGAATTGTTCTTGGGTGTGGAAGGCTAACACCCATTCGCATAATGCTCAACACATTAAATTTAGTTAATGTGACAAATAAAATTAAAATTCTCACTTTCGTATTTATTTATAAAATTATTCAGGGGGAATCAAATTACTTAAGTGACTTTATAACATACAACTATGAAGTACATAATTATAACACTCGCGCTAAGAATAATATCTACGCATATAAAAAAACTAACTTAAATATAACTACGAACTCATTATTTATTAAAGGGTGTCGAGAATATAATTCTTTACCAGAATATATAAAAATGTCGGTAAATATAAAAAAATTTAAATACAATATATACAATTACTTCAAAAATTGCACTTAACTCTTTTGGTCGGAAATATTGAATTGAAGATTAACTACTTAATTACATTTATATGTGAACTTATCTTAGTTATGTAAATTTATAGGTACAAACTTTTTTGTTGTGTTTTTTGTTTTTTGTTTCGTTTTTTCAATTATAATGTAAATGTAAACACTGTTATATATATGTATATCATTTAATGACTTAATAGTCTATGTATTATCTTATTGATAGTTCTCAATAAATAAATATAATAAAATATAAACTGTATTCTGAATTACTAAATTATATTAATGTTATAAGATGTTTGTTTATTTAAGAATGATAGCTGTGACCGTACGGGTACGGCCATACTCCGATTTGCAATAATATTGCCGACCGTACGAGTATGGCCATACTACTATAGAGGTTAATACAAATTTCTCTTTTCATAAATTTTTTGTCTTCCCAAAATGTAAAGGTATTATATATTTAATTTTTTATACTTAGGAAAACGAAACTCCCGTTTAATGCCTCTCAAACAAATGAAATAGACACTGCCTGACGTACGTCTTATTTAATATAAATAACAAAAGAAATTACAAATAACAAATTTCAGTTTTGATTTTTTTTTATCGATTTAGGTAAATGTCAAATATGTATTAAGTACACAATATTTCTTGAACTTGTTAAAAATATATGGGTATAGTCTATTTCACGATAAGTTGAAGTGACTATCTACTTATGGTCCTAAACACAGTGGGTGGTAATTACAAATAACTCTAATCCCTTGTTTGTACCCATAAACTAGCCAGAGATGTATCAGGTATAAATTACATTACACCATGTAATGACACAATTGTAACAAGAAATAAACATAAGATATCATCAAAATAAACTTTATTTTTATTATAAATACAATTAATTTATAGAACTTATAATTAAATTTAAAACATTACAATTAGTATTTAAAACATTACAATAAAATAAATTTTAAATTAAATAATGTTTAAGATAAAAAAAAATCTTACAAGTCCAAATCATTCTCTAAATCAGTCTCTAAATTAATGATTATAGTACGTTCTATTTGAATATAACTGTCCTCAGTTTTAGTAACATGATTTACACAATTTTTCCAATTATCTACAGGGATATTTTCCACTTCTTTTTTTATAAGTTCTATCAAAGTGCCGTTTATAGTGGGAGAAACATAATTCCGTTTTATTCTCGCCTTTAACTGACTCCACATTTGTTCAATAGGATTGAATATACAATAATACGGAGGTAGTCGTAAAACTGTCCTTTGCATTGAGCAATATTATCGCAAACATATTCTTTAGAAAAACTATAACTTTTTAATAATTTAATTAAACAATTTTTTTTATAACTTTCTTCAAAGTAAATATCATTTTTATATAAAAAGTCTTGGATTTCCTTCTTACTGTTTGCACTATTCGGTATTTTATTTAGTTGCCGACTATGGTAACTTGCATTGTCCATAACAATAACACTGTTAGCCGGTATATTCGGGAGTAATTTATTTTCGAACCAGTTTTCGAACATTTCCGCCGTGGTATCGTCATGGTACTCGAGTCTAGAATCTTTGATATTTTTCGCAGAAAGCAAGAGTGCATTCGGTATCCATCCAGTTTCAGAACCTGCATGAAGTATCGTAATTAGAGATGGGAATTTCGGCTCAGTTTACGGAACCGGATCAGTGCAGGTCGTTGAGTTTGCTGAGCCGGCTCTTTGATCCGGCTCAGTGATCCGGTTAAGTAAACTTGTCCCTGAGAAACAGGTCGGTCAGTCGTCACTTCTCCCACCGTTCAATACGATTGTAAGTTTGGAATATGTAGGTAGAACGTCGGTCAGATGGCTCTTGTATTATATGAACAGACAGCGGAAAGCGGAGTGTAATAAATGCGATAAAAACGTCTGAATATTTGCCGCTTTATTGCCTTTATTCTTGTTAATATTCTTAGTATGAATTCAATACTGAAGACGTAAATTATGACTTATTCACAAATTCTTCTCTCTCTCTCTCTCTCTCTCTCTCTCTCTCTCTCTCTCTCTCTCTCTCTCTCTCTCTCTCTCTCTCTGTGTGTCTTCCTCATTATCTTGTTACAAAGAAATAATGAAGTTAAATAAATAAAAATCTATAGAAGTGAATTATCTTTTTTGCATTTTACATTTAACAATTGTAAAATGAAATTAACATTTTTGCCGGTTTAATAGTAAACAAACAATTCACCAGATGTGTTAAGTTTATGGCGATGTTTATTGCCCTTATAAATCGGATATCGGGGATTTGGGCAATATTTTTCATATTTTTATATAGTGTAGTTGTAAGAAAGTACAGACTACGCCTATTAGTTTCAAATAGACTGTCCTACACAAAAGACTTTGCTAGATTTTACCGAAAACATTTAATTTTTAATTACAATGGCTTCCCGAATAGAGATGGGAATTTCGGTTCAGTTTGCGAACCGGATCAGTGGAGGTTGTTCAGTTTCCGAGACACAGGTCGGTCGTTCGTTCGTTCGTAGGTAGTACGTCGCTTAGAGCCGGGTCTTGCATTATATGAAGAGCCGGGTAAACACTTTCCCGAGATACAGGTCGGTCATTCGTTTCTAGGTAGAACGTCGTTAAGAGCCGGTTCTTGCAATATATGAACTGAACACGGGTCAGTCAGTTGTTGAACGGGCGGTCGTTCGGTCGTAGGTAGAATGTCGCTTAGCGCCGGATCTTATCTAACATTTTTGAAACAAACAATTCACTTTATGTAGCTACTGTATTTTAAACCAGATGTGTTAAGTTTATGGCGATGTTTATTGCCCTTATAAATCGGACATCTGGGATTTGGGTAATATTTTTTATATTTTTATATAGTACGGTTGTAAGAATACAGACTAAGCCTATTAGTTTCAAATAAACTGCCCTACAAATTGATGACAAAATACACTTTATGATAATACATTACAAGCCGGGTTCTCGCGAAGTTCAACATGACATCGATCCAGATCCGGATCACTCCGGTCACAGCTCACAATCGCCTGACCAATCGTATCCTTGAAACTTGAAACTATACAGTGAGCCGTGAGCCGGCTCATTTCAATTTGGTGAACCGTGTCACTTCGGTCAGTGTACTGAGCCGGCTCAGGGAGCCGGTTCGTTCATGAACGACCCATCTCTAATCGTAATACGTTTGCCTTTATTAAACGGTGCTCTTGTTTGACATTTATTTGACGTATCCACCCAACCTTTTGAGTTTGTGTCATGTGTGTCGTACCAAATTTCATCTAAATAAATTATTGACCTTTTATCTTCTCTGTATTTTTTAATGTTTTTTAAATAATTTTGTCTCAAAAGTTTTAATCGCTCTGACTCCATAAGGAACTGCTTTTTATTTAAAGTTTTAAATTGAAACCCTATACTTTTAAGGGCACGCCATAAGGTCACCTTTGAACAATTAATTTCACACTGGTCTTGGATTAATCTTTTGAGCAATATGTGCAATGTTGGCACATTTTGTTCGGTGTACATTTGGTAAATTTTTTATCGTATTACATCTTTCTGGAAACCAACCAAACATTTTGATATGCCTGAATCCTTTCGTTTTCTTCTCCTATCAATGGATTTATTTACAATATTCCATACTGTTGCCATCGCTACTTTCGTTACCTTGCTTGTCTCTTCTAATGCCGCTTGTTTGTTTTTGCGGTTCCTTAAATATAAATACACATTGGCCACAATTTCTTTAGCTTCTACAGGTAAATATATACAAGTTTTTTCCCGATTTTTTTTTATTGTATCTTGCACTATATCATCATCTTCTATCATGGTCACATCTGCTTCATTTGCTTGCACAGAAGTTAATTGTTCGTTCCAAGGACGCCACATTTTTCTAACACGTACTGAACTATTTAACACAAATCACAAGTTATCTGATAGAAAATTTAAAGCGAAGTGAAAAGATATTTAAAACATGTGCAATTTATACCTGATACATCACTGACTAGTTTATGGGTGCAAACAAGGGATTAGTGTTATTCGTAATTACCACCCACTGTGTTTAGGACCATAAGTAGATAGTCACTTCAACTTATCGTGAAATAGACTATACCGGTTAATAATAAAAGGTTCGGGTTCAGGTGTTTGTTCATTGACCTTGAACTATAAAGGTTCAGTTCAGGTTCAGGTTCACGAAAAATTCAGGTTTTTTCGGCTAGGAATGACGACGGGTACCTGGGTACCCGCTACCCGACCCGTTAATGTTGTACCCGGTTCCGAATTTGAATACCCGTTACCCATTAACTATCGTGTAATTAACGGATATCGGGTATTTAGCGGGTACCTGGTAATTAACGGGTAGCGGATAATTAATGGGTAATTTTGTGAGGTATTTTGAATATATTTTTCTGTGACTATTTTGTTCTCGGTTACAATAGTAGGAATTAAATACGAGTATTCCATAATGCACATTTTCTTATTTTTAGGTTTTGTAGGTATGACCACCAAAAAACTCCTATAAAGTCACTCAGTCTGTCTGTCTGTACGATAGAATTTGTAGCCAAACGGCTTAAGATAAGTTGAAATTTGGTATGCTTATATAACTCTTTGACCCACATATAGGAAAAATACTAAGAGTTCAAAAACCACATCACGAAATAAATATAAACCAATATGTATTTAATGAAAAAATAAATATTTTTTTATGAGATTTTCGCTAAATATATACCAAAAAACTTTTGTCCTCTACCCTATCTCCCAGAGGGGTTGATATTGTTGGGGTTTGTGACATTGAAAAAATTACAATTTTTTTAAAATTTATTGTGGGTTCAAAAGGAAGCTCTTAAGACGTAGATCAAGGGTGTCCAACCTTTTAGCTTCCCTGGGCCACATTATAAGAAGACGAGTTGTTTTGGGCCACACATAAAATACACTAATACGCCCGTGGGCTGCAGGTTGGACAAGCCTGACGTAGATTAAGGAACAAAAAGTTGTTTTTTAAAATTTGTTTCGTTTAACACGATTTTGGACAAAAATCTGAAAAAAATATAGGTAATGTACATTGATCTGGGCCGGAAACGTACGAGAGAAATTAATATATTTTTTTAATTAATGGCTAAATTATGGCTTGTTATTTAAATTTAGTCTAAAAAAATTAAATGGAAGCTCTTAGTACTCAAATAACGGATAAAAATGTTCAAAAAAAGTCAAAATATCAAAAAATTATTTTTAGCCATCCAGAATTAACAGAATGCTGAAGCCAACAAGGCTTCTTACACTTATTAAATACCTATAAAATCCTGAAATGTGTGAAAATTCACACTTCACGTCAATTTATATTAACGAGTAGCGGGTAATTAACGGGTAACGGGTAATTATCGGATAGCGGGTAATTAACGGGTAATTAAAGGGGTAGTTGATAATTAACGGGTTGTGGGTAATATTCGGGTGATTGTTGCGGGTACCCGGTTCCATAAATTTCTAGTTCTCGTCATTCCTACTTAAAACTAACTTTTTAAAAATAAGTAAAATTCAAATACTTTTTATCAGTGATGACTAGAATACCTAAACATATTTTTTTGACCTATATAAATATTTTTTGAACTAAATTTCATATACTTTTCTTTGATAAATTTTTTCAAATAAATAAAAACAATCAACAATTTTTTTAATTAGCTCTATATAAGTCGTGAATTTTGGCTTTAATTAGTTAGTTAGTGTTCGCTAAGTTCAGCTGAAGAAATTACATCATGTCTTATTACAGGGCGACTGGACAAATATTACAGCAGCAAAACTGCTCACATTGCGAAGAGGTAGTGCCGTGTGTTCCAATATACATGAGGCCACACACAATTCCCTGTCAGAATATGATTTTGGATTACCCTGTACTTATGGGCATGGAGACTTTAAAGCTACACAACTTCTCAGAAAACAAAGTGCAGAACTCTTCACAATCTGGTCGCAGGTATTTATTTTTGTATCTGCAAGAGGTGCGTTCGGCATAAGCTAATAATCTACACATTCTGCATATTTTCAACAAGAAGCGTTCGGCATAAAGTTTCTGTGTGCTCTGTGCTGCACGTAAATCGTTCGGCAATTATTGTGCAGTGCAGTTTGTACAAGTTCAGTTTGCACAGTCGTATAAGATCAAATCGTGCGGCAAACTGTGTAATTGTGTTTTTCCCGGTAAAAATATGTTATTATTTCTACAAAACAATATGGAATGAAAACAATCAAGATATCATTGTTTATGCCTGCAGCATTTGCAAAATAAAAAGTACAGATGATGAAACATGTAAATACACTCAAAAAGACTCAAAATTTTCTGGATACAAGCGGAAATGTACTTTAAATTAATTTGTAGTCATGTTTGGAACCATGGTCCCCACAAAGGGGGGCTGGCAGTAAACTTGTAATTTATTCTGATAGTGTGTTTTTTGTATTTTAATATAATTGTATAAGGTAAGTAAAACATCCATTATAAAATGAATAAATAAACAAAATTTCAAATGACACCTTGTAAATTGTTCTTTTAATTCAATTGTTTGTAGATTTTGTTATATTATTTTTGTGTTGTTCTTATTTTTTTCAATATAAATTAAATTCCCGGCAAATTTGATCTGTCAGAAAACTTGCTAGATGAAATTTTTCATTTAAATAGTATTTATAAAACAGTTTTTAACAAGGATAAAAGTCCCATTAAGCTACTGAATACAATATATAAGAAAAAATTACAAGCTGTATTTGCAAATATCTGCCTTGCCATTAAATTGTTTTGTACAATTCCACTTACAGTTTCTTCGGCACCGTTTAGTAAGCTGGCAAATTCTTTGAAAACGTGACAAAGAAGTACAAGTCAGGAACGACTTAATCATTTAGCAATTTTGTGCATTGAAAATGATTTAGCAAAATTAGTTGATTATACAGATATAATTCACGACTTTGCGTCAATAAAAGCTAGAAAATATAATTTATAAGAATTTTAATATTTTATATTCTGTATTTTTATAATGTAAAATAAAAATGTATTGTAATTTAAAGTGATTTTTACTATGCTGTCCTTAGATTACATCTACATGCCATATTTAATTTTGCATAATAAAAAGTTTAAAGTAGAAGAGACAAATTTCTTTCAAACCTTTTTTAAAATTTATTTACTTTTAGTCAAAATTAAGTATAACCTATACAATTTCTATTTTAACAGAAAAGGGAGTGTATAAGGGCCCGCCAAAATGACTGGCCTGGGGGCCCGCCCAGGGATGCGGGGGCCATGTTTGGAACAGTACTCTTTGCATATTCAAACACTTTTTCCAAAATATTTTCTGGGTTGGAAAATTCTTCTGGATTGTCTTCCTCATCAAATAAAATTTCTTTTATATTACTTAAAAGCATCCCAAAAGATTCATGCGTCATTTTCATATAATCGTACAAAACAAGTAGCAGGAGACAGACTTCATGTAATCAAACACACATAATTTATTTGTTTACAAAAAAAAAGTTAGAATAACAAGAATAACTGCACAATCGGAACAATGAGTTCGTCTTTGACTTTCTTGCACAGTGTGTACAGTGGTCACGTGACAAAAAACTTGCACGACACAGAGTTAACACTGCACAGTTATAGGCGAGGCAATGAAGCACAAAAATCAGCCCAACTTCCGATTTTTGGCGCAGTAAGATGGATTTACATGCGGTTTGGTGCATTCGACTCGTTGGAGCCTCAGGAAATTTTGTGAACCAACGCGATCAATGCAAAATGAAAAACTGCATTTGTGCATAAGAAAAATCCATTGGAAAAGTGCATTTTCCAGAGTTGCAAAATCAAAAATTTATAACTCGGTATAAATTCACTAAAATAAGTCAAATATTGATACTCGGGGGTTTCTGGGGTCGCTGAACACGAATATCGGGACGAGAGAAGTGTCCGAGGTACCTGGTGCCCAGGGTGGACACTACGTACATCGTTTCCTAGAGTTTTATGCAAATTTGATACAAAAGCAGTTGAATCACCTTACTGGGGGGTTTTTGGGGTCGCTGAGCTCGAATATCGCAATAGCGAATTTAGTGGCCTTTGCTGCTGTGGCAATTAGCCAGGACAATTTTTTATTTGAGAAAATTTCCATGCCTGAACGGGATTCGAACCCGAGACCATCGCAACGCAGAGCACATGTGTTACCACTACGCTACGCCGGTCGGCAAAATGCGTTTATTTTAAAATAGAACAGAAATTGTCAACTTTGTCGACTTGCGTAGCGTAGTGATAACACACGTGCCCTGTGTTGCTAAGGTCTCGGGTTCAAATCCCGTTCAGGCATGGAATTTTCATTAAGAAAAATTAGAATTGTCCTGGCTAATTGCCTCTGCAACAAAGAACATAAAAGTGAAATAAAAAAAAAAATGTCAACTTGTCTCTAGTTAACTATGCTTAGTATAAGTTTTAAATAAATTTGCTTAAAAGTAAAAAGTTTTGAAATGTATAGCACTCGGGAATGAGTACAATTAGTGAAGTGGTACAATAGAAATGTACATGTACATTAAGGTACATTTACTGTGGTACCGTAGTTTAAGACAAGTTGTCGATTTATTTACCAAAACATTTCATGATCATTCTTCTCCTAGTGCTTCAACAGTCTTCATTCATGTATCCAATGGCCAGAAAAGGTGAACGTTTGGGCAGGTTTGGTAGAAAGGCATGTCATTGGTCCTTTTTTTATAGACTGAAACCTTACTGCCCAAAAATATCTGGAGTTGTTAGAAAATAGAGCAATACCTGCATTAAATGCACTAAATATTCCAGGTGAAGTGTGATTTCAATATTTCGGTGCCCCAGCACATAATGCCAGAACAATTAAAACATTTTTAAATCATACATTTTCTCGATGTTGGATTGGACATGACGGCGAAATTGACTTTTGCACAGAACGATTTTTTTGTTGGGGATGTACGAAATGCAAAATTTTTAATAGCCAAAATTTAACTATTGAAGATCTTAAGGCCCGCCATTTTTTCATTTTTCCAACCGTGAAAAAAAAAATTTTATAACAAAAAACTCATAGATGTACATAAATACTCAAAATACCACACAATTACCCATTAATTATTCGCTACCCGTTAATAATTAACTAGTAATGGGTAGATAACGGGTAACGGGTTAGCACACGGTATACTTTGAAACGTACGAGAAATAAATAATAATAATGGAAATAAACAAACAACATCACACAATACGCGTAAAAAACAAATCAAAATAAGTGACGCCACTGAAATTTGTTAAACTAAGGCCCAGTTGCACAGTTACCACTTAAGTATGAGTTTAGCTAAACCTTAAGCTTCAGCTTAAACCAAATACTTAAGCGCCAGATGTTGCACAGTCAAAAATATAAAAATACTTAGCTAAGCCAACTGATGTGATAAATTCACAAATATGGAAAATGAATATTTGGCGGGGAAATTTTGAAATTCAATATAAACATAACTGTCAATGTTATGTATCAATGTCACTTGTCAAGTAGTTTATTATACAAATAATGCAAATTTTACCAGCAATGGAAAATACGGTAAACGAAACGTAAAAATAAATGTACGACGAACTTATTAGATGAGTTGGTCTTCTATAAAATTTATTTAAAAAATATAAATACAATATATTATTGTGTGTAAAAAAATAAATTAAATGTTGTGGAAGAAAAAAAATCTCCTTGGACGAACATACATGATGTATTCAATGTAATCGGTCTTACAGAGAAGCAGAATATTAAAATATATATATGAAAGAAAGCTAAAACATGTACAAGAAGAAAAAAAAAAAGCCGACAATAAGTATTCACTGAAAATGACTGGCGGTGGTTCAATGGCAGAATGCTCAGAAAAAGAGTTAGAATTAATAAATTTTAAATTACCGGCAGGTCATAGACAAGATATTTACATTTATAAAGAATTTTATTATTTATACATTATAAATTAGAAAAATAAACATTTATTATTGTTCCTAACTCGAATGTTATTATTATATTTTCTGTTTTGAATTATTACTGTATTAGGTATATTGTTTATAAAATTAACATCTGTTTCTAGATCTGGAAGAATGCTCAATCAATTGAAACCGTGCGATATAGCAAAATCTTGGCGTACATTACACTGTTCCATTTGAATATTAGGCATTTTAATATATTGATGACGCAAGGTACAAATTGAGATATTTCTCGATATTTTTCCTATATCTTTTGAAGCTGTAGATTTATGGCAACCAGTAAACTCCCTTACCATTAACATACTTCCAATAATATAATATCGTAGGATTTGTATTGAAGTGAATGCGTGGTTCCTGTAAATATTATTTCATAAAATATTAGGTATTTGTGTACCAAGGCACTAACTTACCTATTAGTAGGATGGTTAATTAAATGTTTAATATGACATAATATTGAATTACAACTTTATTTACTTAATATTACTATTTACTTGAAATCTATTGTAAAATTTTTCATCATCTCATTCATTAATATAATCATACCGATGCCTATAGACGGGTATGCGGCGAAATATGTTAATATATAACATTTTCATTCAATCAAATTAATCTGATCAATTTTAATATGACACATAACCTGTCCTATTTGACAGTTTATTTTGGATTAAACCAAACAAATCTACCGCTTAAGTATTTTTCTGTTTAAGCTTAAGTTTAAACCAAAAACTGAAACTGTGCAACAACTAAACCATAAACTAAAACTTAAACCTAAATAAAAACTTAAGCGGTTACTGTGCAACTGGGCCTAACTGTTGTTAACGTAATGGACGAAATTTGGTTTCTGCACATGGGAGCCGCTAACATCCGCCTGTGTTTTTCTTATGTTGAACGAAGTCTAACGGCACGTTTTACAGCACGTTTTTAGAGTAGAAACATTCTGCTGACTGACGAACTGCTACCCCAGTGAATGATGCCGCAAATTAAGCTACGGTGACCATACGTCCCGATTGTCCGGACAGTCCCGAATTTCTGCCTTCCGTCCCGAATATTCGAGACAATATTTGTCCCGAATTCGGGTTTTTTGTACCGAATTGTCCCGAATTTTAGAAAAGGTACTTATTTTCCATATTTATTTTTAATATATTTCAACTAAAATTATTTTTACAAAACTTGAACTAAAAAAAAATCTACCGAAATGGTATTTTCCTTGATGAACAGCTTTGGACAAGTGACAAGACTCAACTTGATGTAGACACATTAAAAGCAATATTACTGATTAAAGTAAATTATGAAGAAAACTGTGCAGATTTTTATAAAATGCATAAAAGCAAAAAAGGCCTAATTGAAAAGATCCATAGTTCGGAAAAATATTAAAAAAAATTTACTGAGTAATTTTAATGAATAAATTTTGAATTCATTTAGAAAAAAATACTGTGATTTTAATAATGTTTCTTTTAATAATATAAGTTAATTATCTGTGATTGGAAATTTTTATTTATTACAAATTATAAATATTTATTGTATATAATTTGTATTTAAAAAAATGAATTAAACAATTATATTTGAATTGTCCTCCCGTCTGAGCTTCCGTCCCGAATTTTGAACTAAAAAATATGGTCACCTTAATTAGGCGCGACTAAAAAGCTGCATAATAAAACCTAGGCAGTATATCAAAAGATACAGATGTTTTCAGCCTAATGAACGCGTAGGTAATCGTTTTAAGAATGTTGGACAAATAGTTGATGTGATCATACCAGCTAAGTTGACTGTCAATGTGACTCCCAAGAAATATAATTAGCCCCCCAAGCTGAATGTTTATATTAATATTACAATTGTGCGAAAAAGAAATGTTGGGTTTTGTTATTATTTAGCAAAAGCCTTTCTTCAACTTTCACTATTTCACATTTTGTATTTTGAGCATATAGTTAACAGATATATGTCTTGACAGGACGATAGCGCCATCGGCTTAAAATATAACTTTGACATTATCGTAAGTAAGCATGTCTGGCAGGTCCTTGATATAACATTTTTAAAAAAGGTGAATGTTCCACTCTGGCAAACTCCAAAATTAACCTTCCTACAAGTTGAATCTACGTCATTCATCGATCAGATCTAATGAGATAATTGCCACATACGTCATACTTTTCAAACCTGTCCAATAGCAAAAAATTGATGTGAAGTGTGAATTTTCACACATTGCAGGGTTTTGCAGGTATTTAATAACTGAATGATGATTATTTGGGATGCCAAAACAAATTTTATGTCAAAATATTTTTTTATGAATTTTAATTCGAATGCCTAATACCATTATTTAAGTTTCTAAATATGTGCAGTATTTTTTTTACATAGCAAGGTTCATTAAGATTTTGAAAATTGCGCCTATGGCTTCTATTGGTTGCTTAAATCATTAGCCACGCCCTCTGATTTCGTATACATCAAACAGAATTAAATTATAATTTCAACACTTCCCACTGGTTATTAAATTTACGCTTTTAAAAATTATATGCAACATTTGCCAAAATATAGCTAGAAATTTTACTGTTAAATTTTTTAATTTTTAATATTAAATAATTTAAACAAAAGAAAACTGCAAAAAAAAAAAAATTAAAATTGACAGGATTCGAACTCTAGTTTGCAAGTTAACTGTGTTTAGCAAATTAGAAAACCAATGACTAAACACACATACAGTGACTGTATAAAGACAGTGTGGCCATATGAACTGTAGCCGCCATGTTTATTCCAGATTTGTATTGGGTTATCACGGATTCTTTAATATCTCTTCGGGTCGATGGGATATCGACTTAGTTTTTGCTTACGAAGATTACCCATACAAATGCCGAAAAACTTATTTCAGGATTTTTCCCTAATCAACCCCTAAAGGGGTGAATCTACAATCGGGGTGAATTTTACATCCCGTCGTATTTCCTGTGTTTGTTGAGTTCTAAGGTTTCTTTTTGGCACATAGGTGTCTTTTTATAATATCTCGAAATGGTTTTGACAGTTTTTTAAAATTTCACCCCTAAAGGGTGAAAAGGGGTAATATGTGATTTCAAGGATTCTTTAATATCTCTTAGGACCAATAAGATATCCACTTGCTTTTTGCTTACAAAAAATACCCATACAAAACCGAAAAACTAATTCCAGCATTTTGTCCTTATCAACCCCTAAAGGGGTGAATCTACAATTGGGGCGAATTATACATCCCGCCGTATTTCCTGTGATTGTTGAGATGTGACATTACTGTTTGGCACATAGGTGTATTTTTAAAATATTTCGAAATGGTTTTGACAGTTTTTTTAAATTTCACCCCTAAAGGGTGAAAAGGGATAATATGTGATTTCAAGGATTCTTTAATATCTCTTAGGACCAATAAGATATCGACTTGCTTTTTGCTTACAAAAATTACCCATACAAATACCGAAAAACTAATTTCAGGATTTTGTTCTTATCAACCCCTAAAGGGGTGAATCTACAATTGGGGTGAATTATACATCCCGTCGTATTTCCTGTGATTGTTGAGATGTAACATTACTTTTTGGCACATAGGTGTATTTTTAAAATATTTCGAAATGACAGTTTTATAAATTTCAGCCCCAAAGGGGGAAAAAGGGTGACATGTGATTTCAAGGATTCCTTAATATCTCTTAGGACCAATAAGATACCGACTTGGTTTTTGCTTACAAAGATTACTCATACAAATGCCGAAAAACTTATTTCAGGATTTTGCCTAATCAACCCCTGAAGGTGTGAATCTACAAACGGGGTGAATTATACATCCCGTCGTATTTCCTGTGTTTGTTGTGTTATACAATTTCTTTTTTGCACAAATGTGTCTTTTTAAAATATCTCGAAATAGTATTGAAAAACGCATGTTTATATAAAAAAAAAAAATAGGATATTTTCATATTAAAAAAGAATAAGCAGAACATGTTATATACCCTGACTTCAAAAAGAAATTACATAAGAGTTGGCTATGGAAAAATAAAATAATGTATACTACAAGCTTTATGTAACAATAAATAACTTATGACAACAAGAGTGATTTAATTAATTCAGACAGTAAATTAATTCTAAAGCTTTCTGTTGACATTACTTTTATTTTCCATAGCCAACCCTTATGCAATTTCTTTTTGAACTCATGGTATAAATGATATATTAATAAAGAAAACTGATGTATATATTATCAATTATGCATTTATTCAACTAAAATTATGGTCAGGTGAAAAATAAAATGAAATCAGTATGGAATAACATTAAAATTAATGAAAGTAAATACTTCTTATAATTGTGAAACCATCCATTTATCCATGATTTACTGGCATAATGTTTTTTTATGTTCATTTAGCCTTTTTTCCCAGCAATTTTTAACCTAAACATAACAAAACGTTTCCTTATTTTTAATTTTAATTTGTAACAATTTAAAATATGTGCACAGTTTACATTATCTACATTACTCATCACAAACACAACAATATTCACTATTAAACGTCTAAATATACGTATAATATTTGAAAATATCACCTAAATCTGTTGAAACACAAGCTAAACACATGTAAACCATATATAATCTGTAACAAAGTTGGTAGAAACATGGCGGACTTCAGCTCGACCAATAGAAAATGAGACCATCGTATGGCCACACTGTCTTTATACAGTCACTGTAAACACACATCGCTATCAGCGCTGACGTCTGAACTTGGTTACATAGCGAATTAAATATTTAACATATTTTGGTTAAAAACACAAAAAATGCATTATTTTCCGAAAACATAATCTGATCAAAAATTCCTGTTGTACTATTCCGGTTCACACCAATATACATTACTTAGAATTTTTTCACATTTTTAGTTTAATCCATCTGGGCTACAGGGTGTGGGACAAAAATTTTTTTGCACAATTTTGGCAAAAATCTCGTCAAAATAATTTATTTTGCAAAAATAAAATTTTGATCGTTAATCCACGTACTAAGGGCTTTCATTTGATACCCTACTCAGAATTTAAAAAAAATATTTTTTTTTTCGATGAGCACATATTTGTTTATATTTTTAGGGGGATATGTTTTTTAGATGTTTTAGTATTTTTCCTATGTGCGGGTCAAAAAGTTGTACAATCATGCCAAATTTCAACTCTCTAGGTTTAGCCGTTTGACTACAATTTTTACCGAACAGACAGACAGACAGACAGACAGACAGACAGACAGACGACAAAATGACGGTATAAGGGTTTTTTGGTCATACCTACAAAACCCTAAAAATGAGTAACACAATCGAATGTTTTTGAAACATCACAGAAAGTGGCTTGAGGAATTATAAGACTTTCAAAATAATCGGTTACATAGTGACGAGCTCAATAATGGCAGTAATGATAGTGCTCATCTTAAGTTGTAAATCAAATTGATTTTTGTTAAGAAAGTTCATTAGTCTTAAAGATGATCTCACAGACATATAAGACACATAATTAGAGACATCATTAATATCGCTATCGCAAAAGTATACAATAGCTAGCAGTGGCGGACTGGCCCGCCGGAACACCGGGCAATTTCCCGGTGGGCCGGTCCCAATAGGTCAGATTCTTGGATCAATGGGACCGGTTCTTGATCCAATGAGGCCGGCTCTTGACCCTATGGGTCGATTTATTCCAATTTTCCAGGACCGGAAAATTTTGCCAGTCCGCTACTGATAGCTAGCTTCTCAAAACACACGATTATTATATGGTTATTAGTGTTCAAGACAAATTATAAGTTAAATTAAATATAATTAAACACGATGCCGAACTCATTTTGTACAAACACTTTGTGGTTCCCACACCGTTCTCCGTTGAGCTGCAGTCATTATTGACATACCATTTTCTTGAGCAGAATCTATCGCATCAGTACCGCAACAAGGGTGATGTGAGCGGTGCCGCCGCACCAGGCACCGCCTTCATAGGGGCGCCAAATGGCCAAAATTCCTTTTTTTCATTATTATTTTTTATATTAATAAACTATAATCAACACAAAATTGATTCCATAATCGAAAGTTTCAAATGGCAGGCAAAATCATTAATTGATGACTGTACAACTGCCGCTTCAATGTAATTATTAGAAGTGATCCACACTTACGATTTAGAAGATGTGTACCCTAATATTGGCATTGCGCTGCGCATATTTTTAACGTTCCCTGTAACTGTTGCTTCGAACGAACACAGTTTTAGATAATAAAAAGTTATTTGCGTTTTACATTGGGCCAAGATAGATTGTAAAATTTAGCTTTAATATCAATAGAAAATACTATAGCGCAGTCATTAAATTATGGAGACTTAATTAAGTGAGAGGTTTTTTTTTAATTTTTCCTCTATTTTATAAAATATGTAATTAAAATGCAAAAAATAGCATATCTAAAAACTATTAAAAACATGTAATTTTAGAGGTTATACGTATAAGTGGTACTCTAGTAACTTAATTAACGAATTCTCACAGTTAAAAGCCAGAAAAGTTCAATTTATTTAATTTTCCAGTCCATTAAAGTAATTATATAACATACTAGCTGAAAACCCGTGCTTCGCTACGGTATATTGATGGTCTCATTGGCATAAAATCCGCAGTTTGTTTTTAAACTTGTGTATGGGTAACCTTTGTAACAAAAAATCTAGTCGATATCTCATCTGTCCTAAGAGATATTGAATAATCCGGGAAAAAACATTTTACTCCTTTTCATCAGATAGGGGTCGAACTTGAAAAAATCCTTTCTTAGTGGGTTCTTACGTTATACTGAAAAATGTACTCTCCGAATTTTTTATTTATAACAAAAAAATACTAATTTACCCTTTAGGAGTGAGAGAAAACTGTCAAAACTCATATATGCCAAAATGGAATGTTATAACTCAACAACCGCTGGAAATACAAAGGGTTCTATAATTCACCCCGAATGTAGATTCACCCGTTTAGGGGTTGATTAAGATAAAATCCTGAAATTCATTTTTGGCATTTGTATGGGCAATCTTTATAAGCAAAAACCAAGTCTATATCTTATTGATCCTAGAAGATATTAAGGCGTCCTTGAAATCACAATTCCCTCTTTTCACCCTTTAGGGGTGATATTTGTTAAAGGTAAAAAACTGTTAAAACCATTTCGAGACATTTTAAAACGACACCTATGTGCCAAAAAGAAACGTTATAACTCAACAAACACAGGAAATACGACGCGATGTATAATCTACCCCGTTTGTAGAATCACCCCTTTAGGGGTTGATTAGGACGAAATCCTGAAATAAGTTTTTCGGCATTTGTATGGATAATTTTTGTAAGCAAACACCAATTCGATATCTTATTGGTCCTAAAAGAATGAAGGAATTACTGAAATCACATTTCACCCCTTTTCACCCTTAAGGGGTGAAATTAAAAAAAAATGTCAAAATCATTTCGAGATATTAAAAAAAAAACACTTTATGTGCCAAAAAGTAAAGTTGCAACTAAACGAACACAGGAAATACGACGGGATGTATAATTCATCCCGATTGTTGATCCACCCCTTAAGGGGTTGATTAGGACAAAATCCAAAAATTGATTTTTCGGTATTTGCATGGGTAGTTTTTGTAAGCAAAAACCAAGTCGATATCTTATTGGTCCTAAAAAATGTTAAACAATCCTTGAAATCACATTTTACCCCTTTTTACCCTTTAGGGGTTAAATTTAAAAAAATTGTCAAAACCATTTCGAGATATTTTAAAAATACGCCTATGTGCCAAAAAGAAACCTTATAACCCAACAAACACAGGGAATACGACGGGATGTATAATTCACCCCAATTGTAGATCCACCGTTTAGGGGTTGATTAGGACAAAATCCTGAAATATATTTTTCCGTATTTGTATGGGTAATCTTTGTAAGTAAAAAGCAAGTCGATATCTTATTGGTCCTAAGAGATATTAAGGAATCCTTCAAATCACAATTCACCCCTTTTCACCCTTTAGGAGTGAAATTTAAAAAAACTGTCAATACCATTTCGAGATATTTTAAAAAGACACCCACGTGCCAAAAATTAATGTTGCAACTAAACGAACATAGGAAATACGACGGGATGTATAGTTCACCTTGATTGTAGATCCATCCCTTTAGGGGTTGATTAGGACCAAATCCTGAAATAAGTTTTTCGGTATTTGTATGGGTAATCTTCGTAAGCAAAAAGCAAATCGATATCTTATTGTTCCTAAGAGATATTAAGGAATCCTTGAAATCACAATTCATCCCTTTTCACCCTTTAGGGGGTAATTTTAAAAAAATGTCAAAACTATTTCGAGATATTTTAAAAAGATACCTATGTGCCAGTAATCTTGCAACTAAACGAACACAGGAAATATGGCGGGATGTATAATTCACCCCGATTGTAGATCCACTCCTTAACGCTACGTACAACCCCCAGAGATTATTAGTTTCTTATACAAAATTAACAATCTGAAATAAAATTAGTAACAATCTATACATCAAATTTTGCACAGAATTTTTATCTATCTAATAGGATATTTTTGATTGTAGAAAAAATTATTGTAAAAATGTTATTGCTAAATAACTTAATAATAGGTATTACACAACAATGTTCTGTAATTTTTTAAATATATTTGTGGGTTTCAAATATTTTTTATATTTGTATAGCTTTGTGTAGAAATGTTCAAATAATACGTTAACATTTTTTTCGACATGATTGTTTATAGTTTAGAGCCTTCGTCGAAAAATATTTTACTTGATGACAATGAAATGCCACTTGGTACAAGTATTCTTTACATAAAATGAATCATTTTTATCCGCCGCAGCTATATTGAGAACCGCGGCAGATTCGAGGTGGCGGCAAAAGTAGATTACCAAGTACAATAACTATAAGTAATTATCATAATAGAACAAATTATCTCCAAACATATTTGTAGAATGGAGCTTTAGCTACAATTTGCCGCATGGTACACAAATATGCGTTGAATGGTTTACAAGATGGCGTCTATAACGCAAGTTGTTTATTTACAATTACATGACAGTTCTTTTGACAATTAAAAATATTCTATTAGGTAGATAAAAATTCGCTGAAAATTTTGATGTATAGATTGTTACTAATTTTATTTCAGGTTGTTAGTCTTGTATAGGAAACTGTACGGTTGTGCGCACCCTTAAGGGGTTGATTAGGACAAAATCCAAAAATTGGTTTTTTGGCATTTGCAAGGGTAGTTTTTGTAAGCAAAAATCAAGTCGATATCTTATTGGTGATAAAAAATATTAAACAATCCTTGAAATCACATTTCACCCCTTTTCACCCTTTAGGGGTTAAATTGAAAAAAGTTGTCAAAACCATTTCGAGATATTTTAAAAAGACGCCTATGTGCCAAAAAGAAACCTTATATCTCAATAAACACAGGGAATACGACGGGATGTATAATTCACCCCGATTGTAGATCCATCCTTTAGGGGTTGATTAGGACAAAATCCTGAAATATAGTTTTCGGTATTTGTATGGGTAATCTTTGTCAGCAAAAAGCAAGGCAATATCTTATTGGCCCTAAGAGATTTAAGGAATCCTTGAAATCACAATTCACCCCTTTTCACCCTTTAGGGGTGAAATTTTAAAAAACTATCAAAATCTTTACGAGATATTTTAAAAAGACACCTATGTGCTAAAAAGTAATGTTGCAACTAAACATACACAGGAAATACGACGAAATGTATAACTCACCCCGATTGTAGATCCACCCCTTTAGGGGTTGATTAGGACAAATTCCTGAAATACGTTTTTCAGTAATTGTATGGATAATCTTTGCAAGCAAACAGTAAGTCCATATCTTATTGGTCCTAAGAGATATTAAGGAATCCTTGAAATCACAATTCACCCCTTTTCAACCCTTAGGGGTGAAATTTTAAAAAACTGTCAAACCCATTTCGAGTTATTTTAAAAAGACACCTATGTGCCAAAAAGTAATGTTGCAACTAAACGAACACAGGAATTACGACGAGCGTATAATTTACCCCGATTGTAGATCCACCCCTTTAGGAGTTGATTAGGACAAAATCCTGAAATTGGTGATTTGGTATTTGTATGGGTAATCTTTGTAAGCAAAAAGCAAGTCGATATCTTATTGGTCCTAAGAGATATTAAAGAATCCTTAAAATCACAATTCACCCCTTTTCACCCTTTAGGGGTGAAATTTACAAAAACTGTCAATACCATTTCGAGATATTTTAAAAAGACACCTATGTGCCAAAAAGTAATCTTGCAACTAAACGAACACAAGAAATACAACGGGATGTATAATCCACCCCGATTGTAAGTTCACCCCTTTAGGGGTTGATTAGGGCAAAATCCCGAAATTAGTTTTTCGGCATTTGTATGGGTAATACTTATAAGCAAAAACTAAGTCGATATCCCATCGGCCCTAAGAGATATTAAGGAATTCGTGAAATCACATTTCACCCCTTCTCATCCCTTAGGAGTGGAATTTCGAAAAATCCCTTCTTAGTGGGTGCTTACGTCATGAAGGGAATATACTCTCCGAATTTCAAGTTTCTAGGCCCAGGGGTTCGGGCTGGGCGGTGATGAGTGAGTGAGTCAGTCAGTCAGTCAGTCAGTCAAGACACTGCCTTTTATATATATAGAAGACTAGATGAAAACCCGTGCTTCGCTACGGTATATTGATGGTCTCATTGGCATAAAATCCGCAGTAAAAAACATTTTACTCCTTTTCACCAGATAGGGGTCGAACTTGAAAAAATCCTTTCTTAGTGGGTTCTTACGTCATACTGAAAAATTTTCTCTCCAAATTTTTTATTTCTAACAAAAAAATACTAATTTACCCTTTAGGAGTGAAAGAAAACTGTCAAAACATATATATGCCAAAATGGAATGTTATAACTCAACAACCGCTGGAAATATAAAGGGTTCTATAATTCACCCCGAATGTAGATTCACCCCTTTAGGGGATGATTAAGATAAAATCCTGAAATTCATTTTTCGGCATTTGTATGGGTAATCTTTATAAGCAAAAACCAAGTCTATATCTTATTGATCTTAGAAGATATTAAGGCGTCCTTGAAATCACAATTCCCTCTTTTCACCCTTTAGGGGTGATATTTGTTAAAGGTAAAAAACTGTTAGAACCATTTCGAGACATTTTAAAAAGACACCTATTTGTCAAAACGAAACGTTATAACTCAACAAACACAGGAAATACGACGCGATGTTTAATCTACCCCGTTTGTAGAATCACCCCTTTAGGGGTTGATTAGGACGAAATCCTGAAATAAGTTTTTCGGCATTTGTATGGATAATTTTTGTAAGCAAACACCAAGTCGATATCTTATTGGTCCTAAAAGAATTAAGGAATTACTGAAATCACATTTCACCCCTTTTCACCCTTAAGGGATGAAATTTTAAAAAAATGTCAAAATCATTTCGAGATATTAAAAAAAAAAACACCTATGTGCCAAAAAGTAATGTTGCAACTAAACGAACACAGGAAATACGACGGGATGTATAATTCATCCCGATTGTTGATCCACCCCTTAAGGAGTTGATTAGGACAAAATCCAAAAATTTTTTTTTCGGTATTTGCATGGGTAATTTGCATTTGCATTTGTAAGCAAAAACCAAGTCGATATCTTATTGGTCCTAAAAAATGTTAAACAATCCTTGAAATCACATTTTACCCCTTTTTACCCTTTAGGGGTTAAATTTAAAAAAATTGTCAAAACCATTTCTAGATATTTTAAAAATACGGCTATGTGCCAAAAAGAAACCTTATAACCTAACAAACACAGGGAATACGACGGGATGTATAATTCACCCCAATTGTAGATCCACCGTTTAGGGGTTGATTAGGACAAAATCCTGAAATATATTTTTCCGTATTTGTATGGGTAATCTTTGTAAGTAAAAAGCAAGTCGATATCTTATTGGTCCTAAGAGATATTAAGGAATCCTTGAAATCACAATTCACCCCTTTTCACCCTTTAGGGGTGAAATTTAAAAAAACTGTCAATACAATTTCGATATATTTTAAAAAGACACCTATGTGCCAAAAATTAATGTTGCAACTAAATGAACAGAGGAAATACGACGGCATGTATAATTCACCTTGATTGTAGATCCATCCCTTTATGGGTTGATTAGGACCAAATCCTGAAATAAGTTTTTCGGTATTTGTATGGGTAATCTTCGTAAGCAAAAAGCAAGTCGATATCTTATTGGTCCTAAGAGATATTAAGGAATCCTTGAAATCACAATTCATCCATTTTCACCCTTTAGGGGGTAATTTAAAAAAAATGTCAAATCTATTTCGAGATATTTTAAAAAGATACCTATGTGCAAAAAAGTAATGTTGCAACTAAACGAACACAGGAAATATGGCGGGATGTATAATTCACCCCGATTGTAGATCCACCCCTTAAGGGGTTGATAAAGACAAAATCCAAAAATTGGTTTTTCGGCATTTGCAAGGGTAGTTTTTGTAAGCAAAAACCAAGTCGATATCTTATTGGTGTTAAAAAATATTAAACAATCCTTGAAATCACATTTCACCCCTTTTCACCCTTTAGGGGTTAAATTTAAAAAAGTTGTCAAAACCATTTCGAGATATTTTAAAAAGACGCATATGTGCCAAAAAGAAACTTTATATCTCAATAAACACAGGGAATACGACGGGATGTATAATTCACCCCGATTGTAGATCCATCCTTTAGGGGTTGATTAGGACAAAATCCTGAAATATATTTTTCGGTATTTGTATGGGTAATCTTTGTCAGCAAAAAGCAAGGCAATATCTTATTGGCCCTAAGAGATTTAAGGAATCCTTAAAATCACAATTCACCCCTTTTCACCCTTTAGGGGTGAAATTTTAAAAAACTATCAAAATCTTTTCGAGATATTTTAAAAAGACACCTATGTGCTAAAAAGTAATGTTGCAACTAAACGTACACAGGAAATACGACGAAATGTATAACTCACCCCGATTGTAGATCCACCCCTTTAGGGGTTGATTAGGACAAATTCCTGAAATACGTTTTTCAGTAATTGTATGGATAATCTTTGCAAGCAAACAGTAAGTCCATATCTTATTGGTCCTAAGAGATATTAAGGAATCCTTGAAATCACAATTCACCCCTTTTCAACCCTTAGGGGTGAAATTTTAAAAAACTGTCAAACCCATTTCGAGGTATTTTAAAAAGACACCTATGTGCCAAAAAGTAATGTTGCAACTAAACGAACACAGGAATTACGACGGGATGTATAATTTACCCCGATTGTAGATCCACCCCTTTAGGGGTTGATTAGGACAAAATCCTGAAATTGGTGTTTCGGTATTTTTATGGCTAATCTTTGTAAGCAAAAAGCAAGTCTATATGTTATTGGTCCTAAGAGATATTAAGGAATCCTTGAAATATCAATTCACCCCTTTTCACCCTTTAGGGATGAAATTTCAAAAAACTGTCAATACCATTTCGAGATATTTTAAAAGGACACCTATGTGCCAAAAAGTAATCTTGCAACTAAACGAACACAGGAAATACAACGGGATGTATAATCCACCCCGATTGTAGGTTCACCCCTTTAGGGGTTGATTAGGGCAAAATCCCGAAATTGGTTTTTCGGCATTTGTATGAGTAATACCTGTAAGCAAAAACTAAGTCGATATCCCATCGGCCCTAAGAGATATTAAGTAATTCGTGAAATCACATTTCACCCCTTTTCATCCCTGAGGAGTGCAATTTCGAAAAATCCCTTCTTAGTGGGTGCTTACGTCATGAAGGGAATATACTCTCCGAATTTCAAGTTTCTAGGCCCATGGGTTCGGGCTGGGCGGTGATGAGTGAGTCAGTCAGTCAGTCAGTCAGTCAGTCAGGACACTGCCTTTTATATATATAGAATAAAAATACCAAAATATTTATTATTTGTTGTTCAAATATCCCATTTTTTTTTTTTTTTTTGTCATTTTACATATATTTTTTTATTTATTCTGTTATTCAATTATGTAATATAATATTTCTTAAGTCTTTTTGTGTTTCATTTTAGTGGTTTTTCATTTTGTGTTTCATTGACCTAGAGTTTATATTTTGTCCGTTTTTATATTAGTTGATTATCATGATTTTTGAGTTTATTAAAAGATTTGTAACATAATTTGTTAATATAATCGTTAATATTGCAATTTAAACCAAAGCAAAGAAAAAGGTTAAAACTAAACCAAAAAATAATACCAACGAATGTTTTTTTTTAAATTTTTTATAAATTTATTGTTAAAAAATGACTTTATAATATATATGTTTGTATGTTCCTTTACTGGTAATAAGATAGATTCCATTATTAGGAGTAAGTGTTCCTTTACTGGTGATTTTGTGATTTTTATGAATAAAGTTATGTTTTTTATTTTTCTTTTATTTCCACTTGAATCAA
Organism: Liopterus haemorrhoidalis; assembly: GCA_963971575.1. NCBI lineage: Eukaryota > Metazoa > Arthropoda > Insecta > Coleoptera > Dytiscidae > Liopterus > Liopterus haemorrhoidalis. The sequence continues at coordinate 132,214,831 of OZ020611.1, forward strand.
AATAAAATAATAAGATTTTAAGGATTCTCGATAAAATATGGTAAGTAAATATCTTAAGTAACATTTTGGTGAAGAAAACAACGTAAGTAAATATCTTAAACGTTCCCTTACTGATCACCCTACCATAAAATTTAAAAAATTATGTATGTAATTAGAGAGGGTGGGAGGGGGGGGCAAATAATTTTACGCACCAGGCGCCAATTTATGTTGTTGCGGCACTGTATCGCATCCATAGTCGATTCAGGTCGATCAGTAACAGAAGTAGTCAGTTGCACGGCGCCTGCGCGCCGCATTCTATACCTCATTTGCCTCTCAGCATTAGTGAGTGGCACCTTTTTCTATTCACCGTGAGATCTTCTCTGTTGATCATGCCATTTGAGCGTTCGCTATATTTTCTGGTCCTATCATCATTCATAGTGAACTTTTCCTCGGTTTGTTGATCCGCTCTATCGGTTTGAGCACGTTTCTTCAAATTCGGTTTGGGTAAATCGATTATTTTTACCGGATGTTAGGCTAATTTTCCACTAAAATTTGTTTACATAGTCACAATTCCCACACCGAAACTTCTGATTATGTACCACTATTCATCCGAGAATATAGGTTTATTTGACTGATAGGTTTATTGCATCTTAATCGGATACCTAAATAAACGAAATCAACCAGTAACTTCCTACCGTCAAAAGGCTTCAAACTCCTACCGAATTTCGTTACGCCAACTTTTGTAGCCTGCATCCCTACCAGCAGACCGAATTACAAAACGTTATCACATCAAAACCTAATCAATTGTATTTAACTACTACGATGTTGTTTCAGATGTGCTGAATGCAATAATAAAATCAAGGAGGGGGAAGGAGAAAGATGCATATGGTGTGTTATCTTGAAAAAGTTAAACGAGGAACCCAGCACTACTGGAGTAGAGTGTGAGAATAAAGGACGAGGTTGTCCATATCGATTGACAGGCAATAAATCAATAGCTGTACATCAGCGCAATTTCTGCAAGTATCGAGATTATGCCTGTTACTATTGTGAACAGAAAATACCATTAGGAACTTCACGTGCTGACCATTTAGTGAAAAAGCATGGTACAGATTTGACTGCTGTCATAAATGATGATTTGGCTACCGTAGAATTTTCTATACAGCCACATTATGGTTGGTATGTTTATTATATATATGTGCGTAATCTGGTGTTTTACTTGGGGGTTGAATACGAGTCAGATAAATTAAGTTTGTACCCAGTTATAGCTTCAGATAACCGTGGTGGGGATTATATAACTATTTACGCTACTATCACTAATCCTAACACAACGCAATCACTTACAACACAACATTTTCCTACTGTTAATAATCATGACGACTGGGCGCTTGAAAAACTTGATCTGAGCAGTTTAAATTTGTTAAAAAGATCTAAATTAGATGTAAAACTAACTATAAATGTAAAGAAATAACCAGATTAAACTGTCACACAATATAAGATACATACAATTTATCTAAATTAACATTTCCGAAATTTCTTCAGAACCATGGTGAAGCAAAAATAAAATGTATTTACAATTATAAAAGTTTGTATTGAACTTATTAATAATAAATATAAGAGTTGAACCGGAAGTTCTTGTTCCAATTTTTTAATTATTTACACCTATAAAGTGGGACATATGCAGGGCCGCAACCCGAGAGTGCAATCGGTGTACCGCACCCGTGCGACGTATTTTATTATTATTATTATTATCACAAAAAGTAGAGCAGAAGCCATAGGCTTGTTATGCTCAAAGAAGAAAAACAATAACATGATAATACGAGGGTCATCTCAAAAGTAAGTTACACTATTTGTTTAAAAAATAAATAAAAGTAAAGGGTTTTTTTAAAAAAGTATATTTCGAAAAGTACATATTAAACTTATTTTTCTACATATTCGCCTTGTTTTTCAATACATTTTTGGTACAGTGGTAAAAGTTTTTTCAATCCAGTGTCATACCATTCTACCGCCATGCTGGTTAGCCATCTTTCAACTTCTTGTTTCAAATTATCCTCGTTTGTGAAGCTTCTTCCCCCAAGATGTTGCTTCAAGAGGTGGAAGTTACATGGTGCAACGTCAAAGGAGTAAGGCAGATACCCGAAAACATCCTATCGAAACTCCTCAAGCAGGTCTTGACTCTGACGAGTAATAAATTTCATGAATTTCAGTAGCATTTTGAATTTCATTAGAAAATTGGTGATGAATTTTTGTAGCATTTTTATTTTTTGCCGTCAAAAAAAGAATAGCACCACGAACTTCGCAATCAGCGGTAGGAGCAAGTGGAGTCTCCATAGTGGCTGGAGCCTGACTGCCGAATCGATCGACGCACGCGCATAGTAATTTTACAGTGCTGCCACTAAACCCAGACGCAAATTCCCTGAGACTCCCAGACTTTTCCCGCCAACCACGCGGATTAAAAAAAATAGTGTAACTTACTTTTGAGACGACCCTTGTATTACAAACTAGAAAATAATATATAATACAATTTATTACAAAATTATGAGTGACATATAGCATTATACCATAAATAATATTTAAAATAATCGAAAGAACAAAATAATCAAAAGAACAAAATAACCGAAAGAATAAAATAATCAAAAGAACAAAATAATCAAAAGAACAAAATTGCTATTTAATTAATTCCATTACATTGGGAAAGATTGCTAATCCTATTTTCGAAGGCGTTTATCGACGGGGCAGATACGATATTGTCCTGGAGAGAGTTCCACAGTTCAAATACACGGTTGGTGAAAAAGTGTTGCCTCGGTTGCTTGCTGCATTTCTCGTGCTTTCATTTTAAATAGTGTCCACGAAGTCGATGGTCCAGGTTAAGTTCGTACAGTGAAGACATGTCAGTGGAAAACTTACCTGTTGTTAGCCTTTACATTTGAATGAGGTCTCCGCGCTCTCTGCGATCAGCTACTGATGGTAAGTTTAGTTTTGCAAGTCGTTGTTCGTATGAGAGACGACGAAGACTACATGGTAGTTGAGTAACACATCTTTGGAGCCCCACCAGGAGCAGTATGTCTCGATGTAGGTAGGGCGACCAAATAAAAACTGCAAACTCTAGGAAAGGGCGAATGTAATATAGGTAAATTAAACGAATTAAGGAGGGGGTTAGATGTGGAAAATATTTGTATGTAATGTACAGGATTTTGTTTGCTTTGCTTTTCACTATATTAGCTATGTGAGGTGACCAATCAAGGGTTGTTGTAATGGTTATGCCAAGATCCACTACACTTTCGACCTGCTGCATAGCGCTTCCTACGATATAATAAATGTGCCTGGGATTATTGTTTCCAAGATGTAATATGCGACATTTTAGTATGTTCAGCGGTAAAAGCCATGCAATACACCAATCTGCGATTAAATTTATATCGTTTTGAATTATTGCTGAATTTTGTGCCTCTTTATATAGCTTCAGGTTATCAACAAACATCTGATGTTCACATGACAGATTTACGACTAAGTCAGTTACAAATATCAGGAATAGAATAGGACCAATATCACTTCCTTGATGTACTCCACTCGTAACTGGTTAGAACTGAGAGAAATATGATCCAACACAACACGAACTCGGAATATGCGCCCAGTAAGAAATGAAACTATCCATGATAATAATTTTCCACGAATGCCGTAGTGATTTAGTTTAGCAAATAGTCTATGATGAGCAACTTTATCAAATGCCTTGGCAAAATCAAAGTAAATAACATCTACAGGTTCAGAAAAGTCCAGTCGTTTTGACCAATAATTAGTTGCAAATAGCATATTAGATGCCACAGATCTACCTGAGAAGAAACCGTGTTGAGTGTTCGTAATTATACCGTGCTGAAGTAAAAAAAATCATCATTTCTTCAACAATTATTCTCTCCATAATTTTGGCTGTTATGGACACAAGACTAATGGGCCGGTAATTGGATGCTTGACGTATGTTACCATTTTTAGGGTTTTGTAGGTATGACCAAAAAACCCTTATACCGTCATTTTGCCGTCTGTCTGTCTGTCTGTCTGTCTGTTCGGTAAAAATTGTAGCCAAACGGCTAAACCTAGAGAGTTGAAATTTGGCATGCTTATACAACTCTTTGACCCGCACATAGGAAAAATACTAAAACATCTAAAAAACATATCCCCCTAAAAATATAAACAAATATGTGCTCATCGAAAACAAAAATATTTTTTTTAAATTCTGAGTAGGGTATCAAATGAAATCCCTTAGTACGTGGATTAACGATCAAATTTTTATTTTTGCAAAATAAATTATTTTGAAGAGATTTTTGCCAAAATTGTGCAAAAAAAATTTTGTCCCACACCCTGTAGCCCAGATGGTTTAAACTAAAAATCTAAAAAAATTCTAAGTAATGTATATTGGTGTGAACAGAAATAGTACAACAGGAATTTTTGATCAGATTATGTTTTCGGAAAATAACGCATTTTTTGTGGTTTTTGGTTCACAAAGTACAAAAGTTATACCAATGTAAGACACTCACATGCAAGGCGTGCGATACCGTAATGGGTTAGAGCACTGGTGTCGTAAGCTAAAATGCGCTGGAAACGAAGGGTTTCGAGTTCGAGTATGGAGTGAATTTTATTTTTTCTGTTGTTTTTTGCATTTTTATTATGTTGAAATTATTTTGTCAAAATTCTAGTTATATTTTGACAAATGTTGTATTTAATTTTTAAGAGCGTGAATTTATTAACCAATCTTATTATATGATTAACAGACGATAAATTATTTTAAAAATATCGTACATTTTGTCGTGATTACTACAAAGTAAAATTTGCCCTACACACTCAGCATACCGTCTTCACTTATTATATACCTTCGAAACCCTGAAATGTGTGAATATTCACACTTCACATCAATTTTTAAATATAGGAACTATTACCGACTCTAACCATGGTTTTGGTATTTTTCCTGAGTTGAGAGAGTTGTTCATAATTATTGATATTGGGGTTGCTAGTGCTATTTTAGGGGCGGCACATTTTTTAGTAAACATGCATTAATTGTTATCACAAAAAGATCAATGTTTTTGATATGTTCGGTAGTAGCCCAGTAAATGTGCAGAGTATTTTCGTGATTTTAATTTTCAAAAGATGGAGGTGGGCCATGTGCGGCACTTTGGCTCGCTTCCATCATTCAAAATTATAAAATTAGTTCATTGTTGCGAGTTTTAAACTCATGTCCATGTTTTAAAGATGGCAATATATTGGTCGCACCAGGGTGGCATTACTCTCGCGGTACCCCTTAACGTATATAAGAAGTTTCAGCCCCGTAGTGGCCAAATTTCATATTTTACCCCCTCCCCTGAAGAATTTCCTTTAGGCCTCCCTAGTAGGTTTGTCAACTTTGTCGAGAGACCAAGCCACAAAAAAAAAAAAAACGTTATTTGGAAGTTTGATGTGTTTCTAAATGGCGTGGGCCCCAGTTGCGGGCGTAGTGGGCCCATAGTTATGCCACTTTAGCCCCATCAAAGAGAGAATTTACTTATTTTTGCACCAAAATTTTTTGACAGGCAGAATTAATAAATTTGAATGTATGAAAAATAGAGAAGCTGCTAGAACAACTAAGCATTTTCCCGAAGCTGAGCATTACACAGAAAATTGATAGTTATATCTTTCACTCATTGCAGGACTTCGTAGGTATTTAGTAAGTTAAATCATCTATTATCACTTATTTTGGTCAGTAGAACACTTTTTATGAAAAAAGACCATTATTGGCCGGTTGCTAAAGTAAGAATTATCCCTAACTCAAGTTAAAATTATTTGTTTTTGTATGTTGACAAAAACAAATGATTTTAACTTGAGTTAGAAAAAACTCTTACGTTAGCAACCCGCCATTAGAGATATGAACCATTTTAAAATGACCCTTGAACAAGTTTTTTCTTTAAAAAATCAGGTATTTTATAAATCGGTAATATTTTCTCTTCCTGATAGATGGCAGAGTGTTATAGATGGAAACTATTTTACTCAATAAAGTACATTTTTTATTCCGATTTGTTTTTATTTTAATAACACCAAATAAACACAAAAACTTTCCGGTACCCCTGATAAATTATATTTTTATTTTCACTAACAATAAACTGCACTTTTTTGTAAACAATTACTTTCCTTGTGTAACAAATCGCTACTTTATTAAATTCATTGTTAAATGGAACTATGATGGTAAAATGAAAATAATATAAACGTAGTACACGTTTCTTTATTTACTGATTAATAAATAAATATAATTAATGTACAAAACAGTTTATTAGAGATACAATTAACAATGTCCGATTGCAAAGACGAAGAATAACTTGATTCACTGAATAAATTTCATTTCAACCAATCAGATTATCCGATATTGCGCTGTAACTCCACCTTTCTTTCCCACTACATAGTGTACTATGTAGACATGATGTCAAAATTTCGACGAAAACCGGCGTGACTTAACGTTAACCCTTATACTATACTAGTAGGTGTGTTCGATTTGCACATTTACAGTTACTGTTTACTGCCGCGTTAAAAAAATCTGTTCGTTTGGTCGCAGTAACTGCAAATCTGTTCGATTTGTCGTAATTTACTGCCAGTTTATGACGCTACTGCGAAAAAGTTACAGCTGTTTCTCTTGCGGATTATTTGTTACGGCTGTTACGCTTTAACGCGGCAGTAAACAGTAACTGCAAATGTGCAAATCGAACACACCTATTATGTATCTTTTGTGGTTCAAAAATTTGGTTAAAAAGTAACATTTTAACTAAGCGTTAAAATTTTAACCTTGTTTCTTATGCTGTATCTCAAGTTATAACCCAAGCGTTAAGTTCTAACTTTTTAACCTTATGGTTAAAAGTATGTTGTGTTGTAATTATGTTGAGACGTATTATGCTAGTGTAAGTGTGGATTTAATGTAAACAAGTGTTATGGTTGAATCGTGAATGAACAACGTTTAAATATAATCGTACATATATAATTAGCTAACGTGTGTAATGGTGAGTTTAGTCAACACTTAGCGATAGCTGCTGCGTTAATTTGAATCTTACTCTTAGTTTTAGTCTTGGCTTTCATCGTCTTGAATGAGTACGGGTTTATACAATGTTTTAACGAGTTTTAACTTTTAACAAGTAACCAATGAGACGTCGAGTTTAACGCACGCGCATAGTATCATTTTTCTAAATGTCAAAAAATTAAAATTTTTGGTTATTGACAAATATAACATTGTGTGTAAACATGTACCGAAATAAGTCTAGAAGTGTTGCTGCTATTTATGGCCTTATGTTGGCCACGATGGGTGCTTTTAGAATTTAAATCGGGGTGCGCGCACGCGCATGGTGCGTTTTAACGTGATTTACTCCCAGCCGTAGGAAAGTTAGAATTTAGTTATCTTTCAAGGCCAGAACCATAGGACTAAAATTAAAGAAATGTGTTGTATGAACTTGCTCGTAGCGATACGATAGTTTATCTTTTAAGGATAAAATTAAAATATAGGAGTAAGACTAAAGCTATCACTAAGTGTTGACTAAACTCACCATTAGTGATCTGGGTAACACTGTGACGTCATTTTTCCTAAGGTTCTCGTGATTGGCTAACTGGGGACTCTTCGTCTCTTGATTGACAGGTATTTTGCAGATTTGTTCTCTAAGAATCTACGAATATAATTACATATAGAAATGTGTAGGATTTCGTAGGCATAGACAGGAAACTCTAGATACTTCTATATCCTTTGACTGATATCAACAATATTTTGCAGGTTTATTCTCTAAGAAACTGCGAATAAAAAAATTTATGTGAAGTGTGAATTTTCACACATTTCAGGGTTTTGCAGGTATTTAGTAAGTGAATGATGATTATTTTGGATACGAAAACAAATTTTATATTAAAATATTTTTTTTGTTAATTTTAATTCGAACGCCTAATACCATTACTTAAGTTTCTAAATATGTGCAGTATTTTTTTTTATATAGCAAGGTTCATTAAGAATTTTAAAAATTGCGCCTATGGCTTCCATTGGTTGTTATAAGTTCCGTCCCTCTGATTTCGTGTACATTGAAACAGAATTAAATTATAATTTAAACAATTTCCACTGGTTATTAAATTTACGCTTTTAAAAATTAAATGCAACATTTGCCAAAATATAACTAGAATTTTGAAAAAATAATTTAAACAATATAAGAATTTAACAAAAAAAAACAAAAAATAATATAGTCTCTTCTCGTAGGGTTCGATCCCTTTCGGATCGGGTTACTTGGTTGAAAAATCAACGACTAATACCACTACACCAGCATACACGTTCCAGTGTGGCGTGTTACAAAGCTATAACTTGTGTACATTATTAGCAAAAAATCACAAAAAATGCGTTTTTCTCCAAAAACATAATGTGATCAAAAATTCCTGTTGTACTATTCCGGTTCACACTAATGTACATTACTTAGAATTTTTTCAGATTTTTAGTTTAAACCATCTGGGCTACAGGGTGTGGGACAAAAAATTTTTTGCACAATTTTGGCAAAAATCGCTTCAAAATAATTTATTTTGCAAAAATAAAAATTTGATCGTTAATCCACGTACCAAGGGCTTTCATTTGATACCCTAGTCAGAATTATAAAAAAATATATTTTTTTTTTCGATGAGCACATATTTGTTTATATTTTTAGGAGGATATGTTTTTTAGATGTTTTAGTATTTTTCCTATGTGCGGGTCAAAGAGTTGTATAAGCATGCCAAATTTCAACTCTCTAGGTTTAGCCGTTTGGCTACAATTTTTACCGAACAGACAGACAGACAGACAGAGAGACAGACAGACAGACGACAAAATGACGGTATAAGGGTTTTTTGGTCATACCTACAAAACCCTAAAAACATATAGAAATGTCTAAGGTTTCGTAGGCATAAACAAGAAACTCTAAACACTCCTATATCCTACGATCGCTATGAAAAATATTTTGCAGATTTATTCTTTAAGAAACTGCGGATAAAATTACATATAGAAATGTTTAGCGTTTCGTAGGCATAAACGAGAAACTTTAGACAGGTCTGTATCTTTTAACCGATATGAACAATATTTTGCAGATTTATTTTCTAAAAATTTACGAATATAATTATATATAGAAATATCTAGGGTTTCGTAGCCATAAAAAAGAACTTTAGACACTGTTATATCCTTTGACCGATATGAACAATATTTTGCAGATTTATTCTCTAAGAATCTACCAATATAATTACATACAGAAATGTCTAGGGTTTCGTAGGCATAAATAAACGTCTCAAATTATTTTTAGTTTTAACAAGATAAATGTAATGTACTGAGTAAAAATGAATCGTTTTAATCATATAAAGTTTATGAACAACTATATTAGCAAGTGTCTGTAACATGACTTCAATTTTTCTCATGATTGGCTAACTGGGGATACCCTGTCTCTTGATTGGCCGACAGGTGATACCCTCTCCCGTGATTGGCTAATTGGTGATATCCTGTCCCGTGATTAGCTGACCGGCGACGAAATTAACATACTTTAAAAATTAAAACCAAATATATATACAAACAATTGAAATTTTTATATTATAAATCCGCCATTGTTGACGGGTAATAACCTAGTAAATCTATATTGCGGATATGTAAAATATTTATATTATATATAAATAATTACTTATGGGTGCAGAAAGTTAAAAACATAATATTACCATAACATGCAAATGTATCAATATTTTTTCTGTCTTTTCTTTCTCCTATATTAAGATTATTTTATTTTCAGGTTATATTTACCTTATTTTTATTTTTAAACAAACGGAGAAATCAAAATTATGTGTAACATAATTTTAATGTTTTAAATATTTACTTGCAATTTATAGGGAAATATATTGGTTTTAATCAGTGATGGGCGTATACACGTAAACTTTAATTGTTTACGTTTACGTGTAAACTTATGTAAACAATTGGTAAACTTGTCAACAATGTAAACAATGTAAACTGTCTAATAATGAGGTTAGTTTTAGTTACTTAAATACGAATAATAGAGAATAATGAACAAGTATATTCAGTTCAAAACAATAAATTTATTAAAAAAATGGTAAGAAGAAACCGAAGGAATAGTTCTGAAGAACTAGGTTTTGTTTTAATTAAAGAAAATGAAAGAAAATATAGGGCGTTATGCAAAATTTGCTATGAATCTTTTCGTTATTAAAAAATATAAGCTGATTTTCTTAAAGGTTAAATTTAATGTATTTTGTTATTAAAAAAATTAGACTGAATTTTTTAAAGACATTTTTTTTTTTATTTTTCATATTCATATTTACTAATTTGTATGTAACACCTGTATAATGATGCAAATTCGATTTTTATTAATATGTATATTGGCTTGTCCTAATTTTATATACTTACTTAGTCATTTAAAATCGTTTCATTAAAATTTTATTATTTATAAAAATGTATTGAAAATGAGGTTCTGTAAAACAAGTGCGCATGTCTACATCATTGTTTACGAGAGTTTTGTGTTTACTTTACATCAATTGTTTACGCGTCAACAATGAGGTAACTTACATCATGTAACTTACGCGCCCATCACTGGTTTTAATTAAAAAAAAAAAACTTCATTTGTAAAACGAGATATTTTGTTTTAGGTTAGGTTAGTTAGAAGTTTTAGACAAATGAAAATATTTTAATATGTTTCTTCAGGTAAACTAAAAGGATCACTCATATCACGCAGTTGCTTTTGTTTAATTCAAACTGATCCTATGGAAATTTTCTGCTTATTAACTTCTTTATGTTCAATTTGTTCTAGTAATAACTGGTTTAAAATAAACAGACTTGCCATGATTAATTCTAAAAATGGACTTTTTCTAGCTATTTGACGTTTAGAGGTTAGAATTACAGCTGGTTAAAATGTTAACGCCATGTATTTGGCTGGAGTTAAAATTCCAAATATAACCTACTGAATTAACCACTCCGAGGTTAAAATTTTAACGTCATAGAGTTACAGAATAACAAAATAATGCAAAGGGTGGTTAAAAATTTTTAACTTCGACCTTGCAGTTAATTTTAAACCTTTTAAGATACAGAACAGACCCGTAGTGACTTAACGCCATCTTTCGGAAGCGCATAGAATATTATATATATCACATTATGATAATGATATTCGATGTGTCAAAAAGGAAGGTTACTTGGGGGTGGTGGTGATAAATAAAACAATATTAAATATATAAACGATTATTTTCTTTATTGAATTAATTATCTTGAATTTAATTGGTATGAATTGTGTTCTAAAATAAAAAAAAATAATTATAATATACAGTATTACACAGTAAATTCAACAGAAGCTACAAAATCACTTTAGGATCTATTATAACAGGAAAATTGTAAATATATCTTAATGTAAGGATGTTTCAGGATCATGGTGTAGGATTATTGGGCCTAGGAGCAGATCTTGGGGCGAAATATCATTCTTCTACTTTTCCATCCCTATAATTTATAAAATAAATTATATTTCATGAAATTGCATATCAATATAAAGTACAAATAGAAAAAAGTAAATGATAAATATTTCACCGATTGTAGCCTCCGTCAACCCCCCCCTACCTTTTGTTGTAATATTTTACCATATCCACCACGGCCGCCATCGTAGTCGGTGCGATATTCATCACGAACCTGAAAAAATGTTTCTATTAACCTCGCGGTATTTATTTAAGGCTGGTATTTAATTGATCAGATTTTATTCAGTTTATTGAAAATTTTCTGATATTGATCAGTAGTAAAGCCTGTTTCTTTGGTTTAAGCGGAACTAGATTTTCAAATCTAGTAACTTATACCAATTGATTGAAGCTTTTGATCATTTTGTTCAGGAAAAGCCAACTTCAATAAATAAAAAATTAGCTAATGACAACTTAAGGAAATTTCAAATCCATTTAGTTCCGCCTAAAGATTTGGTATTGAGAACTGACACGCTCGAATACGCAGTCTGTTGGTCAAATGTTGTACTAGGCGCTCTAGTACTGTTTGAACTTATTACATATTAGAAGTTGTGAAAAACTATAAAAGTATAACAAATTGTAGTGTTTTTGGCTGTCATTGAAGACAGGACAAAGATGGGCATCTTAGTTTTTTTCTTTTCTTGAGAAAAATGGAGGGAAAGTTAATAATAAGTCCAAATTGGGAAAAGATTTGGTTATGAACAGGAAGAAGTCATGGGAATATATTTTGAGTTAAAAAGTAACTGATACTATGCGAGTTTGTCAGAAAAACAAAACTGCACTAATATGCTTGCACCTGCAAGTTGCATATTTAACTTTTAGATGCTCCTGTTCGAGTCAAGATTAAATTAACATGTTTGCTATCAGCATATTGACAGCTGAGTACTAGACACAACAGCGATATTACCTTGGAACACAGCGCCGCTACCGGTAATGTCACTTCTCAATAGCTTATATGCGATCAATTTTAAATTACTTTTTAACCAGAAGAAAATATTGATTTGATCAGTAAATAATAATGATTTGTAGGAAAAAAAAACAAGGTCTTGATCAGGATAAAATAATAACTTGATCAGAAAAAACTAATGACTTGACTAAAACAAAATATTTACTTCAACAGAAGAAATATTGACTTGATCAAAAAAATGTTGAAAAAATATTGTTTCTAAAAATATTTTAGAAAATAAAAGTAAAGAAATATTTCATTGTGAAGCAAGATATTGCATTGATTTATGACCCATTCAATATAATTTCATATTACTAATTTCCACCGGGTTTAGAATGTTTCTTTAGTATTTTTACAATTTAGTTATTTTACAAGTTTTATATTTTACAAATGGTCAAGTTTCGTACTTTCCTTTCCTATCCTACTATCTAACCCAAAAGAGTCATAAAACATCTGGCCGCTACGGTTACTCAGCCCCTGGCTTCGTAACATAAGACAGTTATCGGTACATCTTCGAGCAGTCAACATCTCTTATCAATCTCAAATACAAATTATTAAAAACTCTAACATTGGCATATTTTATATAAAATCCTGCAGTCATGATAATCCCACATCATTATAAATATTTCTTTCTTTTTAGGGTTTTTTGGTATGGCCAAGAAAACACTAAACCAATGGGGTCTAACATACGACTCGCAAACCGTAACCGGCTAAAGTTTTTAGGTACGCAGTAGTTTTAGGGGCTGTAACGTCAAGATTAAGACAGAGTTTAGTTCAAAAGACTTTCTAAGCTAAATTTGAACCACTCAGATTCTTCTGTACTAACTTTTTTACTATCATAACCGAACCTGATCCAGTTTTTAGGTACACACTACGAGGGTGGATCAATAAGTACCCGTGTTTAAAGACAGGTGGCGTTGCTGAAGGGAGTTGGCATTACCGTCGTGTTCTGCCATCTGTCAAACGAAACCATACTAAATTTCAGACTGATTCATAAGTTAGTTTTTATTTGGCAGCTAGTTGTATCACACGTGTTTCGTGTTTCTCGATAAAATGGAAAAGGAGCAATATCCATCCGTAATTCGCTTTTTATTTTTGGATGGCAAAACATGCGAAGAAATAAAAGCAAAGTTGAATGCTGTCTATGGGCACTCTTCACCATCTATGACAACCATGATATATTGGTTCAACGAATTTAAACGTGGTCCTACAACTGTTTTTGCAGAGAAGCGGCCAGGCCGACCGGCAGACGTGGTTACTCAGAAAATCGTTAGAAAGGACCAGGACACGATTCTTGCTGATCGCCGAACTAAAGTGCGCGAAGTAGCAGAGGCCGTAGGTGTGTCGTGCGGAACGACAATCAATATTTTACATGATAAGTTAAGTATGAAAAAAATGTCGGCCCGATGGATGCCGCGATTGTTCACGGTGGACAACAAGCGGATACGGCTGTCAATGTCGAACCAGTGTTTGGACCTCTTAAACCGAAATTCGCAGGAGTTTTTGCGTCGAGTCGTCACCATTGATGAAACCTAGATACATTGTTATACGTCAGAGACCAAAATAGTCAAAACAATAGATTTTTCCGGCTCAATCTGCTCCGAAGAAGGCAAAGACGGTCCCATCAGCCGGAAAGGTCATGGCCACGATTTTTTTGGGATTCGAAGGGAATAATCCTCATGGATTTTTTGCAGAAAGGAAGAACGATCACGGGACAGTACTACAGTGAATTGTTGGACCGATTCGATAAGAAATTCAAGGAGACACCATTTGGTTAAAAAAAAAAGATGCTGTTCCACCATGATAACGCACCAGCACATTCATCCGGAATTATCGCGACCATATTGCATGAACTGCGCTACGAATTGCTGCCGCTTAGCAAGTTAATTTAAGTACAATACGTTTTTATTTTATTAAAATGGGAGTATATTTTCTACATTTTTAAGCATTACACTTGTATCGAGGTGTATAACAGAATCATCACGCGAAAATTTGAACTTAATATTAACTTTCCCTCTATTTTTCTTAGGAAAAGTAAAGAAACTAGAATGCTCATCTTTGTCCATTCTTCAATAATATCCAAAAACACTACAATTTGTTCTGATTTTATAGTTTTTGACAACTTCTGTCCACATTGTAACAAAAATTCAACACTAAAATATACGTAATAAGTTCAAACTGTACTGCAATATTTAGTACAATAATTTTGCCAGCAGTTAGCGTATCGAGCATGTTATTTCCCAATACGTGTCTGTTCGTACTACTGTATTCCGTCTCACTAGATCACGCCAGCAGCTGATGAAACTTAAGGTTATTTTTTAGCTTTATTTGTAGTGTTGCTTAGGCGCCCCTGCAGCTCTGCAGCCTCCTTACAAACAATACTAGTGGAACACACGGAATTTTTAATGTAATATGTTTTTCAGAAAATATTAAATTTTCAAATAAGATTCAAAAGAAAGACTTTGTTTAGTACTAACCTGCCCTCCAGTTTTTCCTCTTCCATATTGTCTGCCTTCAATAAATCCTGCATCCCAATCAGTTCTGACAATTCGATCATCTAACCGAGTACCATTTATATATCTACACAAAAATATTACATTTTAAAACACTACAAATAAGCAACATAATATGTACCTTAAACAATTTTCTGCATCTGCTCGATTATAATATTCAATGAAACAGAATCCGCAAGGAGTTTTCTTATATTTGTCAAGTCCCATGATAACTCTCCGAATATCACCACATCGTGAAAACAATTCATAAATTTGCTCTTCAGTTGTGTAAAATGATAAATTTCCTACATAAAGTGTAGTAGATAGTCTTAATAGTCGGTCTTGTTCAGCTCTTGTACCCTTAAAGATAGGTTAAGTTGAAGTCAAAAAAATAACATAGAATCAAAAAAATATACCTTAAAATGCTGATCACGATAGGAACTTAAGTCTACTGATGGGGTAGTTACTGCAGCCATTATTTTAGAATTCTTTTGTTTAAATATTATACGAACAAGTTTAAACACAAGTTCGTAAACAATCGAATTTGAAACTCTTGTGAGTGACTGTTGTGAACTGTTCATAAATTCAAAACGTCAAAAATGTAAGCAGTTGTGAACCAACAATAACTTTGAACCTGTATTTGATAGGTTATTGAATGGTGACGTCGAACAGGTTAAATTTGTGTACCCATTTACATTTAACAAAGTTATAAAACTGCTCTGTCATTATATTTGTAGTTAGTGTAGAAATAGATAGAAATGGCGCAGAAGAAAGACTTAAAAAAACCAACCGGTAAAAAGGAGCAATCAAGCATAATCAAGTTATATCTTTTCTTATACAACTTCCTTCAAGTCCTAGGGTAAATAAAACAAATTTTTGAATGAAAATGTAGCTAACAAGATTATTATTTCAGGTGGAGTTATCTATTGTATCAAATAGCAACTCATTATGCAGTACCTGATTCCCAATCATTGTATGATAAAGTAAAATTGACAGTAAACATCTTCCAAAATGCTGCCGTTTTAGAAATATTGCATGCATTTACTAAATTAGTGCCATCAAATCCGATTATTACAACATTCCAAGTATTTTCGAGAGTTATGGTAGTTTGCGGCGTTCTTATGCCTACAGTAGAAAGTAGAGAAGGCCTAGGTTTGCCATTAGCACTTTTAGCTTGGTCTGTTACAGAAATCATAAGATACTCTTATTATGCTGTAAATATACTATCAAAGGTGCCTTATTTCATTATTTACTTAAGGTAAGATTGTTTTATTAAATAACAACAACCAACTAATATTGTTGTTTTTTAGGTATACAACTTTTATTGCTCTGTATCCAATTGGAGTAACAGGAGAATTGTTATGTTTCTGGGGTGCTCAAAATGAAGTTTCCAAAACGAATCTCTGGACATTAGATATGCCAAATATAATAAATTTTTCATTTAACTATCGCTATTTCTTAATACTGATTATGCTGCTTTACATTCCATGTAAGTTTCTAACAGGTTTATAATTTAATAATATAAAAATTAATGTATATATTTGTTCCAGTATTCCCACAAATGTATCTCCATATGTTTGCCCAAAGAAAGAAGATTCTTGGTGCCCCACAAAAACAGAAATCTAAATAGATATTAATTATATACATGTTTTGCAATTGTTATTACTTAGTTTTATATGATTCAATTTTTTGGGTACAATGGTTGTTTTATTTTTGATATATAATAAAAACTTTTAAGGAAATAGTTGTTATTAAATCGTCCATAACTATACTACATAAAAACTTGTTTACAAATAAGATAATGTAAATAAGATATTTTTAGGGTGCCTTAAGAATAACTAAGAAACCCTCATGTGTCTGGCTGTATTCTAGGAATTTTGACCAATCTATTGGACCTTGAAAGTTGGAACTTGGCAGGCATATACAGTTCTTTAACTCGTATATTGGAAATACTCGACTTCGAAAAATATACATATACAACATCTCCTTTATTTGTAAAGATACAAAAAATCTTCAGAACAAAAGTTAAACTAGACAAAAAGGCCCATCTAAAGGTTACTATAAGAATTCTGAGGCACTTCCGGTTTCACCGGAAATGATGTCAACTTTTGATCTAGCATAGGGAATCGATAATTTTATATTTTTTTCCTAAAAGTACATTAAATTAGCTTTACAAAGACACCAAAAAATCATATTTTTATGTTTCAAAACTGCGACCATTTATTTACAAAATAATAATCAACATAAGTTTTACAAAGTTGAACTTAGCAAGTTTTGAAAACAATAAAAAAAGAAACAAAATATCTCTAAAATAAACTATTAGACTATTTAGAAAAAAAAACTATTACTTTTTACAATTATTTTGCAAAAAAAAAATACAAATGTTCGATCAAACCACCATTATTGTCCACACATTTTCTCATTCTTAATAAAAACTCTTCCGTCGCCCTTATTGAGAAGTGACATTACCGTTGGCGGCGCTGTAATTCATGGCAAAATGGCTGAATTGTCTAGTATTCAGCTGTCAATATGCTAACAGGGAACAGGTTAATTTAAGCACAGTATCTATGGACGTTCTAACAAAAAATCAACACCAGAACATATGTAATAATTTCAAACAATACTAGTTACGTAGTACAATATTTCACCACCAGACTGCATATCCGAGCGTGTCAGTTCTCAATAAGAGTACACTCTTGGATATCCCGGATTGCACTTCTAACCCTTTCTTCTAAATCTTCTATCGTCGTTGGTGTTGTCCGATACACTCTATCTTTTAAATACCCCCAAACGAAAAAATCCAATGGCGTGAGATCCGGCGATCGTGCAGGCCAGGGATTAAGTGAATGTTAACGAAAAACCAACCAAAATGTATTATTTCTCACAAATCCACACAAACACGTGTAAATCAGTGAAAGTAACTGGCAAAACGACTAACATTGACAATAACTTATTGCAGAATTATATGTTATGTGATCTGCATAGAAACAACCGTCAAAATTGTCACAACAGTGTTGCCATTTTTAAAAAATAAAGAAATGTTTAATCTTCACAATGTGCATGTTCCTCAGGAGCCACTGCAAAAATAAAAAACTCCATAAGAATTTTTACTGGCGTCACTTGCTGTTTGGCAAATATTTCGTGAAATATGTCTGAAGTACACTTTATGGTTTATGTTTTGTTATTTAAGTTATTTCATATAATTGGGCTCAACAGCGCTATGAAGTGACGCCAAGCGGACTATAACTGAACTAAGCGAAACGAGTAATAGTTTATTGTTTACATCTGGTTTACATGTGTTTTCTCGTGTAGTTTGTATTGCTTTTAAAAGTTAGTGTTGCAGTTTGTTTGTTATATTAACTTTTGATAGCAATTATTATTCTTTTTTATATTACTTTATGTTATAATGAGTTATTATAACACAAATTGGTGTGTGTTTGGCTGTCACTCTAGAAAAGGAAGTAACAAAAATATTTACTTCCACTATTTTCCAAATGAGAAACCATTTGTGAACTGTTAATAAATTTGGTGCTGTGGAAGTGATAATAACAAACTAGTATTTATTAAACAAATTAAATAAAAAACAAACACTAAATTATAAAAATCCTTCTCGAACATAATTAAATATCTACCCGGGTAATTTTAATGCAGAATTAGGGCAAGCGGTCTCAAATTCTGTACGCAGCTTTTCTAATACATTTTCACTGAATTTTCAGTGCCTGCTTTTGTTTTTAATCAATTTATTTAGGCAAGGAGTTTCTAACAGAGGTTTCGGTTCATACTGTTGTAAGACAGGTTTCTTAAAAGTAGACCACAGGCATTTTGAATCTGTGCTGGTTAATATTTCCATACTCAATATATTGTTTCTGGAACAAAAAGTAAAACCAACAGAAACCACACAAAAAAAAGATAAATCAAATATTTCACAATCAATCAATGCCCTGATCTTGGCTTCTTTCATTTTGGTTTGTTAACCACCTGGCACAAAATAATAGGATAGCTGAAATGTGTTTGCATGTAGTTCCTGCTTTACATGTGCAGGACATATTTAAAACTTCAACATCATTACTAAATTTTAATTTCCCAGTGACTTCGTGAGGTGGTGTTCTCAAACTGCTTGTTTGTAAACATAACCCACATATGTCGACATGCTCATCATTTTTGTCCAAAATTCCGCACAACATAAGATTTCCGGCGTTTAACAACTCTTCTCCTTCAACTACACACCTAGAAGAAGGTGTTGCACTTAAAAAAATTAAATAATTTAATAAGGATAGCTGTTTATTATCCATTGCAAATCGATGATTTAACATGTAAACAAATATGGACAACTTTCACATTACTCGTTTCAATCAGCTGTTCACAGCGCTCGTAGCGCCGCCATCGGGCATTGTTGTATCCAATAACTAGTTATTGAGAAGTGACATTACCGTTGGCGGAGCTGTAATTCATGGCAAAATGGCTGAATTGTCTAGTATTCAGCTGTCAATATGCTAATAGGGAACAGGTTAATTTAAGCACAGTACATTTTTATTTTATGAAAATGTATCTATCGACGTTCTAACCAAAAATCAACACCAGACCATATGTAATAATTTCAAACAGTACTACAGTCGCGTAGTACAATATTTGACCACCAGACTGCATATCCGAGCGTGTCAGTTCTCAATAGCAGTTTATTTTAGAAATATTTTGTTTCTTTTTTTCTTGTTTTCAAAGCTTGCTACGTTCAACTTTGTAAAACTTATGTTGATTATTATTTTGTAAATAAATGGTCGCCATTTTGAAATGGTTAAAATAAAAATATGATTTTTTGGTGTCATCGTAAAGCTAAGTTAATGTACTTTTAGGAAAAAAATATAAAATTATCGATTCCCTATGCTAGATCAAAAGTTGTCATCATTTCCGGTGAAACCGGAATTGCCTCAGAATTCTTAAAGTAACTTTTAGATGGGCCTTTTTGTCTGAAGACTTTTGTTCTGAAGATTTTTTGTATTTTTACAAATAAAGGAGATTTTCGGGGTGCCCCGTTTTAAACAAACATCCTGTACATCCCGCGAAAAATAGAAATAAATATGTATTTTTCGATTTTTTTTTTTTTTTATTTATTTATTTATTTTTATTTCAGTTGAATATTAAATGGACGCTCTCGATACGTGGATTAAAGAACAAAACTTTATTTTTGAATATACAGATTTTCACTAGAAATGTGGCAAACAGCTTTAGGGTACAAAAGCTGTTTCCTAGGAGGACTAAAAATCAAAAATATTTAGAGTATTAGGTATATTGACACTGCTGGACTGATATGGTGGAATACCAAGAGTATCCCAGTGGCCCGTGACTTAAAAAACATATTCCAGTAACCCAGATGAGATTTTAAAAAAAATGCTATTAAAATTGGCTTGACACGACCTCATCTCATCCAGATTTCCATGTACTAAATATGCTTCCAGTACAGTCTTGGAAAAGGTAGTTGAAATATTTTTTATTAAATAGCACATTTGGCTACATGTTGCATATTATTATTATAGTACATTTGGAATTTTATTAGATTACTAGCAGAATACCCATTCTTTGCACGAGATAAGTTTAATCAAGTTGATTATAAAAGAAATATAAATTATTAAATGTTCATATTTTCACATAAAAAGTACTAGTTGAATATATGTATACGAATATTCCTGAAACAAATGAGGGGTCAGTAACATTAAATAAATATTCGAGTATTTAGTTAATAGCGCATTATATAAGGCAGTGTCCTGACTGACTCACTCATCACCGCTCAGCCCGAACCCCTGGGCCTAAAAACTTGAAATTCGGAGAATATATTCCCTCCATGACGTAAGCACCCACTAAGAAGGGATTTTTCGAAATTCAACTCCTAAGGGGTAGACGTGATTTCACGAATTCCTTAATATCTCTTAGGGCCGATGGGATATCGACTTAGTTTTTGCTTACGTATGTAAGTATTACCCATACAAATGCCGAAAATCTTATGTCGGGATTTTGCCCTTATCAACTCCTAAAGGGGTGAACCTACAATCAGGGTGGATTATACATCCCGTTGTATTTTCTGTGTTCGTTTAGTTGCAACATTAATTTTTGGCACATAGGTGTCTTTTTAAAATATCTCGAAATGGTATTGACAGTTTTTTGAAATTACACTCCTAAAGGGTGAAAAGGGGTGAATTGTGATTTCAAGGATTCCTTAATATTTCTTAGGACCAATAAGATATCGACTTGCTTTATGCTCACAAAGATTACCCATAAAAATACCGAAAAAATTATTTCAGAATTTTGTCCTAATCAACCCCTAAAGGGGTGAATCTACATTCCGTCTTATTTCCTGTGTTTGTTTAGTTACAACATTCCTTATTGGCACATATATGTCTTTTTAAAATATCTCGAAATGGTATTGACAGTTTATTTTAAATTTCACCCTTAAAGGGTGAAAATTGATTTCAAGAATTCCTTAATATCTCTTAGGACCAATAAGATATTGACATAGTTTTTGCTTATAAAGATTACCAATAAAAATGCCAAAAAACTTATTTCAGGATTTTATCCTAATTAACCCACAGGAAACATGCCTTTTTCCTGTGTTTATTGAGTTATAACAGTCCTTCTTGGCAGATGTGTGTCTTTTTAAAATATGTATCTCGAAATGATTTTAATAGTTTTTTAAATTCACCCTTAAGGGGGTAAATGGATATTTTTTATTCGATAGAACGTTCCTTTGACATAGATACATGATATTCGCAAAGTATATTCCTTCCAAGACGCAAGCACCTACTAAGAAGAGATTTTTCGAAAGTCGACCTCTTAAGGGCTAAATAGGGGGTCAAATATGATTTCAGGGATTCCTTAATATCTCTTAGGAGCGATCAGATATCGACTCGGGTTTTGCTTACAAATGTTTAAAACGGAAAATCACGATTTTGCCAAAATGGGTGAATCTACATTCGGGGTGAATTATAGAAAACTTTGTCCCTGGACAAAGAGACATAAAATTCGGGAAAAACCCGTATCTTCTGTGCTTCTTAAGTTATAACATTAGTTTCTGAAATATAGGTGACTTTTTAATAGCTTATGATAGTGCTTTGACAGTTTTCTTAAATTTCACTCCTAAAGGGTAAAGTAATATTTTTTGTTAGAAATAAGAAATTCGGAGAGTACATTCTATGTATGACGTAAGAACCCACTAAGAAAGGATTTTTTCAAGTTCGACCCCTATGTGGCGAAAAGGAGTAAAATATTTTTTGACGGATTCCTCAATATCTCTTAGGTCAGATGAAATATCGACTAGGTTTTTGCTTACAAAGGTTACCCATATACAAGTTTAGAATCAAACTGAGGATTTTACGCTAATGAGACCATATATACCATAGCGAAGCACGAGTTTTCAGCTAGTTCTAAACATAATTGCGAGTGGAATTCACTCCCACCGTCTTTCTACATTCCAAGACTTTGTAGGCTCTGGGGTTTAAATGTTAATTTTATAGAATAACGCACAAATCATGTAAACATTGTCGTTATTTCAGTTCAGGACATCTGATTTACATAATTTTTGTTTTGTTTTATTCAATGATAGATGCTTTCCTTTTACCACAATACTTCAGTAATCTTACCTTACCTAAGTTAATCTAAGTTTTAAGAACTTTCTATTTATAAGACTACAAAAGATTTTTCCTCCTCCCTTACCTTTGCCAAGGCATTAGACTAATTTGTAAGCTAAGCATTTTTACTTGTAAAAGGAAAGCACCTAATGTTCCAAGAAGACGTTTATGTAATTTTCATAATTCAAGAACTTTTCTTACATTGACAAAATTCCGATAATTTTTTCTTAAAAACTGATATAGAGGTAGGTATTATGTATGCATAGCTTGTGTTCAGTTTTTAAGCTAACTAAAAAACTGAAAGTAATAATGATGAATAATTTTAACCTTACCTATATCAAATAAAACTGTTTTTTTTTTCGTTCTCACCAGTGGCGGCTGAGACAGGGAGGCGCTGGGACAGTGACCTCCTAAAAATTTTTAGTAAAAAAGCTAAATTTAATACTTTATTTATACTTCTTTAAAATTGCATTAAAGTAGTTAGATATATCTGCATATTTTTATTTTTATTATTTCTTATTCAAAGATTTTTCATATAAATGTTAGATTTAAAAAATTTAAATCAAGACAACTCTTCCGAGCGTTGTTGGACACTCCACGGAGTGTCCAAAGATACAGCGTTGCCACATGCAATATCTAATGTTCTTATCTACATATGTAGCAAAAATTTCCTAGTAATGGCAACAGCGGCGAAGGTTAGTGTTGCATGTATTAGTGAATTACGGCCGGTGTCCCGTAGCTTAGTTCGGTCGTTGTGATTTGTGACAAGTACTTAAACGTGAAAATGAATCGAATGAAGCACGTTAGTTTTATTAAAATATACTGTATATTTTAATACAACTAACGTGCTTAACTATGAAACAAAATTATTAATAAAAAATCAGCTGTGGCCACCACAGGACCGACCGCCATTATGAAGTACTTGTATAAAATATATTCTAGCAGCAGAGTAAAAATAACTTGGCCTAATATTTTCTAACAGAGATATTATTTATCATGACCATGGAAACGTTACATATAAGTATGAAAATTTGAGACAAAAAATTTCACAAAAATTTACGACAAATTTTTCGAAAAAAACATCTCAAATAAAAGTTATTAGTTATTGCATTTATAGCAACTTTTGTTAAATACATTTTTTCGAAATATTTTTCTGTTGCTAAATATTCGCAAAAATCTTAAAATCGACACGAGTAAACTCCCATTTTTAGTCAACCGATTTTTACCAAAAGTTGATAAACTCGTGCCATTGATGGCAGAAGTTTAAATATGAAGTATCATAAAAATCCTTTTAGCCGAATTTGCTCTACACGTGTACACAGACAGACAAGCGGACGGACGGACAGATGGACAGACGGACGGACAGACAGACCGACAGACATCGTGCTAAAAATAGTCAAAACGTTATGTAGGGACTTCAATTCGTGGAGATCCATCGAAATCTCGAAATCGGTATGATCAAAATACCTCCCTTATATATGTTGGCGGTCGGTAAAAATATGGGTCCTCATCGGCCAAAATTGAATATTTCCCAACAGGATAAAAATGGAAATAGAACATTTAATAGAAAGTTTAGTGAAAAACAATATTTAAATACAAGTTGGTTGTGTGGATGTGATAAATAAAATGTTTTTTTTTTGTTTCCTGTGTTTGATTTGTTCATCAGACGCATATGAAATAAAGACAGTAAATAGTGTTAAAGATATTAAACATTGCAAAGATAAAGTTCTTAAACATAATGTGTCTCATATCATATGCATTATTTGGTCAAATTTGCCATGCTGGGATCGGTAAATATACGATTTCAACTTGATACTGCGTATAAACTTTCAATTAAAGAACATAACTAAAAGGTTAAATCTAATATTTAAATACATGTGAATATGTGTAGGTATCTGCTTAATTAATAACCAAATATGTTATGTTTCTGACTACAAAGCATTGTCTTAATAATATTGCAATTTTAATAATAATAATAATAATAATAATAATAACGCGGCTCAAAAGGTTGCTGAAGTTTGAGATTAGTGGACGCTTGTCAAGATCTGACAAACCCCATAATAGAAGTAATAACTACAAAAATGATAATAATAATATTGACCATAAATCTTAATAAAAGTGCCAGATTCGTCAGTTTTTCTAGTTGCAGAACATATTTTCAGGTATTTTTTATTTATGTACTTTTTTCTCGTATAACTATATTTTAATAGATATATATGGGAAAAAAGTGTCCCCCCAAATATTTTACTCACCAGCCGCTACTGGTTCTCACCCCCCCAAAATTGTTTACATTAAAATTCTGACATTAAATATACCCTGCCATGTAGTATCCGTTTGAATTCACCTTAACATATGTTGAAAATCGGTCTAGTCATTTTGGCGTGATGCGTGTACAGACAGACTTTCACATTTCTATATACATATACACGGTGCCGGCTTGTGGCGTGTGCAAAGTGTGCAGGGCACACAGGCGCCTGTAAAAAAAGGCGCTTCAAAATTGACTATCTTTTTATTTTTTAGGAACATTTTCGCATCACGCAATTTTAGGCGCCCTTTTTTAAAATTCTTTTTGATTCTTACATTGCATTATATGTATATTAATTACGTTCTTTTTAAAAAGATAATTGTATCAATGGAAGGACGTTTTGATTTTTTTAAATCTGTTTTAAATCTGTTTGCATTCTTATATAATCTAGCACATGATGAAATAGAAAATAAAGAATTACAACAAAATTGTACGCTACTTGAAAAATGCTGTCGGATAAAGAAAATAAAGATATTGAAGGCGAATATCTTACAATAGAACTGAGATTGTTGTCTCAAAGAACAAAACGCAATTTTAAAATGGATTTATTTACACAGTTTAGAAGAGTTATTTCCGAATGCTATCACAGCTTTACAAATTTTACTAATCTTACCTGTTTCAGTGGTAAAAGGTGAGCGCACGTTTTCAAAACTCAGACCTATAAAAAACTATTTACGTTCCAGTTTAAGCCAGGAAAATTTAAATGGATTGGCCATCATATCAATAGAACATAAAATAGCCGGAAGTATTGATACTGAAGAAATAAGAAAAGAATTCCCTACCTTAAAAGCCAGACGGGTCCCATTGAGTTGAATGTCAAAGACTTAATTGAAGTTTAATGTAGTTAATTTTGTTGTTTTGTTATAAGCATTGATTATTTTGTTAAATTTTTCATTTTGTTAAGTAGAGAATAATAATAAGAATAATAAATAAAAAGAAAAATAAACAATTGTATATTTTTTTTTAGGCGCTGAATTTTTCCTGCTCACACAAGAAAAATTTGACGAGCCGGCCCTGCATATACAGATAGTATTGGACGAATTATTATGATTGGAACCTTTCCCAGCAAACATTTTTATCCGGACCAGTACTGGTAAAGCACATACTCGCCGGCATTGAAAGTAATGGGCCAGTGCTGGCATTTCGTACTGGGCCAGTACCCCGGTGTCCCGTGGCCCTTAGCTGGTCCATTGATGTATCAGTTGCTGGCCCAGCAACGGTAAAGTGCATTGAAAGTAATGGGCCAGTGCTGGCATTTCGCACTGGGCCAGTGCTGGCATTTCGCACTGGGCCAGTGCTGGCATTTCGCATTGGTCCAGTGCTGGCATTTTGCACTGGGCCAGTACCCCGGTGTCCCCGTGGCCGTTAGCTGGCCCATTGATGTATCAAAATAATCGCATTAGTTGCAAGATTTATTTCTGACAGACTAGTGCTTATATTATACCCACTCTCTAGTGTTTCAAATGTAATATATGTGTACTTACCCAGTATTAAAATAAATTAATGGTTAGGTGCAAAATAAATACTCATTTGGCCATTTTCACCATCGTTGAATAAATTTATTTAACAAGTAAAGTTGACAATATCGCATCGGTTTTAAACTATTAATGAAGAAATTAACATTGCTGTCAATAGAATGATGCGATATTGTTAACTTAAGTTGTTAAATAAATTTATTCAACGATGGTAAAACTAGCCGATTGTAAATTGAATTAACAGTTATAATTTATTGATTTATTTATAAATATTAAATAAATATAATTTCAGGAATAACAGGAATTAGTTTATTTAATTTATTAATTTAATGAAGAATTTTAAGAAAATGGTTTTCTGCCATTTCGGTCAAACCAATTTCATCCTAAAGATAAGGGGTGACTAATAATTTTCGCCAATATTCGTCTTGTATTATCTACCACATCTTTTTCCCCTGACTTGAAGAGTGCCAACCTAAAGAAATCATCATGTTAAAATAAATTCAATAAACAAATTTTATAAGCATTAATGCTATAAGCTGTTCACTTTTGTAAGAACAAACTAGATCTGGTTATTTTGGTGATTTTTATAGTGTATTACTGACTTTTAGAAACTTGGTTATATTGTAAAAAAAGCTTTACAGTTTTGGATTAAGTTTGTATTATTTTAGGTTAGTATTATATTTACAAAATATTTAAGATGTCACTATTCAAAATGAAATATGACAAATTATATTTTTTAAATGACATATTTATAATCTTGTATCAGATTTATTAATAATTGAAAATTTTGTTACATGAAAAAAACTATGATTGAACTAAACTAAAAATTAAACAATTTAATATGAAATAGTTTGTGTAAACTACGTCCTTAAATCTAACAAAACACACACAAATCACAATAAAAAACTGTATAATGCTCACAATCAATAACTATTCAAATACACATCTTTAAAAACTGTTCACCAACACGTCCCAACTCGTACTCACAGAATATCACTTGTACCGACCCTCGAAGGCCACGCCATTAGGGTGTTTTATGACTAAGAACGGTCAGACTTTTCAAATTATTACATTCAAAAAAAGTTATAAACATAAGCACTGGCCCGCTAGAAATAATCTTGGATTAATACAAATAAGGAATGCTTATAAAATGCTGGTAAAGTACTTCGTATAGGCGGAGTGCGAAATACAAATGTGAAGTACATTATTAATACTGGCGTTGCACTTACTTTTGGTGCCAGCAATGTACCAGCGTAAAAGCAGTTTGCCGGCGTTCGGCCGTTAGTTCAATGTTTGCTGGGTTATTTATAAAATAAATATAAATAAATTAAAATTCTCTGTCTATAAAATATTCCAATTTACCTCTTTAGAGATCAGTTTAAAAAAAAAAAATACAGCTGTGGCCACCACAGGACCGACCGCCATTACAAAGTACTTATTTAATTTATGCTGCTTTATCAAAAAATGTCTCAAATAAAAGTTGTTAGTTATTGCTTTTATAGCAACTTTTGTTAAACAATTTTTTTCAAAATATTTCTCTGTTATGAAATATTCGCAAAAATCTTAAAACCGACACGAGTAAACTGCCATTTCTAGTAAACCGATTTTTACCAAAAGTTGATAAACTCGTGCCATTGATATCAAAAACTTAAATATGAAGTTTCATAAAATTCCTTTTAGCCGAATTTGCTCTGCACGTGTACACGGATCAACAGACAGACACACATCATGCTAAAAATAATCAAAACGTTATTTAGGGACCTTAATTCGTAGAGATCCATCGAAATCTCGAAATGTCAAAATCGGTATGATCACAACACCTTCCTTATATATATTGGCGGTCGGTAAAAATGGTCAAAATACTTTCTAAATATTTTAAAAAGACACCTATATGTCAAAAGGAATGTTATAACTAACAAAGGTAGAAGATATGAGGGGTTCTATAATTCTCCCCGAATTTATATTCGCCCCTTTTGAGGTTGATTAGGGCAAAATCTTGAACTATGTTTTGGTACTTTGTGTATGGGTAACCTTTGTAAGCAAAAACCAAGTCGATATCTCATTAGGCCCAATAAGGTGGAATGATATCGAGGAATTCGTGAAAAAATATTTGAGTCATTTAGTGATCGAATTTCAAAAATTGCCTTCTTAATGGGTGCTTATGCCATGGGAAGAATATACTTCCGGAATTGTTTCTAAGCCGAGGAGATGTTCTATTGAATATGAAATACCAATTCACCCCTTTAGGGGTATAATTAAAAAAAATAATTTCTAAAGATTTTAAAAATAAACCTATATGCCAAAAAGGAATGTTATAACTCAACAAACACAGGAGATACAAAGAGTTGTAGAATTCACCGCTTTAGAACCTGATCAGGGCAAAATACTGAATTGTTTTTAAACATCTGTATGGGTAATTTTATAAGCAAAAACGATGTCGATATCTTATCGGTCTATAGATATATTGAGAATCTATGAAATCATGTTGCACTCCTTAAGGGTCGAATGTACTAAAAAGGGATAGTATAAATCAATAAACAAAGGAAATATGAAGGGTTCTATAATTCACTCCGAATCCAGATACGCCCTTTTAGGGGTTGATTAGGGCCAAATTCTGAATTAAATTTTTGTACATGTACATGGGGAACAATTGTAAGAGGTCTAAGAAATACTTATTAAGGAATCCGTGAAAAATAAATTTTACCCCTTTTCAAACACTTGGGGGGCGACTTTCGAAATATACCTTCTGATTGCGACCTTACGTCATGAATGGAAAATATTCCCCGAATTTTATGTTTCTAGCTACAGGTAACGTTTTATCGAACAAAAAATACCAATTTATCCCTTTATGGGTGAAATATAAAAAAAATGGTCAAATCATTTTCTAAAGATTAAAAAAAAAAACTCCTATATATCAAAAACGAATGTTATAACGGAACAAACACAGGAGATATAAAGAATTCTATAATTTACCCACAATATAGATACACCTCTTTACGGGTTGATTAGGACAAACTCCTGAAATGTGTTTTTAAACATTTATATGGGTATCATTTGTAAACCAAAACCAAGTTGATGTGAAAACACACTTTACCCCTTTTCACCACCTGAGGGATTGAATGTTGAAAACACGCTTCTTATTGGGTGCTCATGTCGTGAAATGAATATACTCTCTGAATTTTATGTTTCTAGGTCTAGAGCAGCGGTTCTTAATCTTTTTATACTCGGAACCCCCCAACTAACCTAAAATATTTTCTGGACCCCCCCAAGAAAATTTTTGAAATAGTATTTTAAATGTTCTTAATAAGTTATTGTTTAATAATTAAGTTTATTGTAATGTTAAAAGCAAAAACTGGTAAAAATTAAATGTTTTCTTTTAATTTCCGGACCACTAAGGTCTTTTCGGGACCCCCCAATTAAGAACCGCTGGTCTAGAGGACGTTCTGTTCTTAAAGGTGCCTGTGATATTCTGTGCTGTCCACTTGAGAGTAAATAGTGGCGAGAAGCTCTCGATAGCAGTTACTCTCCAATGGACATGCATCTGAGAGTAACTCGCAGAAAGTGGCGAGCTACTCTCCAAGAGCTAACTACTCTCAACGTACTCGCAAGTGGACACGTGCTCCCTACACTCTCCGAGAGTAGCTGGCCAAATACGAACTGTGTTCGAATTCCTGAGAGTGCTATCGAGAGCTGTCTGCTTACAAGATGTTCAAAAATTCGTCACCGGAGGAAATAAATAAATTGATCGGCTTGTACGAACTCCGGGAAATTTTGTGGAACGTGAAATGTATCGATTACCGATTTATTAGAAATAATTAATTAGTTTAAATTTAAATCAATTTAAAAATAAAAATATATATGTTTTTTTACTAAAATAAAGTTTAAAACATTATGTGCCTGATTAAAAGAATTATTTTGATAGAATAAAAAATGTAAATTTTTACCTTTGTTAATAACTAATCACCCCAAATAATTAAGTAGAGTCTAAAATAAATTTATTAATTTATTTTAGTAATTACATTTAATTGAATTAAACTATTTTTTAAAGTATCAAAAAACTTTGTACATCATCTACTAAAATGTAATTAATAACAAAATATGCTAATTAAACTTTTAGGAACATACCCCAAATATAAAGGTAATAACCCTTTTTTTCAATTTTTTTTTTTTTTTTATCAACTTTATTTACAGGAACAATAATCTCTATTTCTTCAATTTCATGAATAGGGGCATGAATAGGATTAGAAATTAATTTACTTTCCTTTCTTTTACTTTACATTCCTTTATTAAAAAAGAAAGAAAAATCATATTCCTTTAAATCTTATCTGTTAAATATTTTTTAGTACAAGCTATAGCTTCAACTATTTTTATTTTGCAATTTTATTAATAATATTTAAAATAAATTTTATAAGAGAATTATTAAAAGTAAATAAATTTTTAATAATATTAATCAATTCAACTTTATTATTAAAAATAAATGCAGCACCATTTCATTTTTGATTTTCAGAAATTATTGAAGGCACCTAAAACATTTCTTCTATCAATCCATGACTTAATCCAGCAAATTTTTTTTTATTCAACTTTTTTCTTTTTTTATAAATAAGTAGTTAGAATTATTACAGCTGCTGTGATCTTTCTATAGTACGACGCCATCTTGACTAAAGTGGACACAGGCTTGAGAGTTCTCTCGAGAGTACTCTCGGCGAGCAACTCGCAGGGTACTCTCGAGAGTACACCCGGTCGAAATCAGCTCTCTAGTGGACAAGCCCGTAAGAGTTGCTATCGAGAGTTACTCTCGAGAGTACTCTCAAGTGGAGAGGCATCTTAATGGGCGCTTACGATATGAAGAGAATGTACTCCTCGAATTTCATTATTTTAGGTCCAGGGGTTTGGGCATGGCTTTGATTATATCCAAGTGAGTCAGCAGAGTCGCAGTAAGGAAAACTTGCGCTAGGAGCAAAACTGTGTTTTGGCGCCCTTGGCAAATAAATGTAAGTGATAAGCAAAAACTGCCCAAAATTTAGATAATGAGCAAAAAAAAGGTCCTGACCTCGCAAATTCCAAGTGAAGAGCAAAAAAAAGGTCCTCACTTTCGCAATGTGGCGCCCCTTAGTCAAGCTCATCGGTGCCCTTTTCCTTAGTGCGCTTGGGGCCGTCGCCCCCTCCGCCCCACCCTTACTGCGGCTCTGTGAGTCAGTTACGATTTTATATACGTAGATTTTGTAGCAAGATATGAATATTTTGAAATAATATATATTTTTTTTACAATCACAGAAGTGTTTTAGAATTTTAAATTAACAGACCGTCATAGAGATCTGTCGTATTTTTGCCGAGATTTTTTACAAGTTTTAAAGTTATAAACGTATTAATAATTTTAATTATTGCAATATAGTTCACAGATAGACATTTATTTATTGATTTTATATAATTTTAATCGTGAAAAGTGAAGTGAAAAAGTGATAGTGAAGGGAGATGGATGTTAAGAATCCGGGACCTCCCCCAGGGGATCCACCTGATCCCAATAAAAAAGAAAAACAATATAAACAGTTAAATCTGTATAGTGTGCAGGATATCGCCCCATTTGAGGTGTATGTACAATCACTCCCTAGCCAAGATTCTTCACCTGTCAGCAAATTACACCCCATGATTTTTGGAAAAATTTTATACAATGAAAATATAACTGGAATAAAAAGCATCTTCAAAAAAGGCAGAGATAGACTGGGTGTTACTTTTAATTCTTATTTACAAGCAAACAGCTTCGCTTCCAACAGTAATTTAAAAGAAAAGTTGGATATTTTTATCCCTCACCATCTAACAACCAGACAAGGTGTTATTCGTTCTGTTGATTTGTCTGTAACACTGGAAGATATTGTGAACAACATTATAAGCCCATACAAAATACTAAATGCAAGACGTCTTACACGCCGCTCTAGTCCTCCAGGAGTATCGCCACCCACGCACCTACGCAAACTGTTGTTCTAACGTTTGCAGGTGGAAAACTGCCTATAAATGTGTCGCTGTTTTATGTTTCCCGCGAAGTAGAAGTTTATGTGTTACCAGTGTTAAGATGTTATAACTGTCTCAGATTTGGACACACAGCGAAGCTGTGTAAAAGTGACTCCAGATGTGCCATTTGTTCTGGTCCGCATGTGAAATCAACCTGTATAGTTACCACCCCGATTTGTGTTCATTGCAAAGAAACCCATTCTTCACTTGACCCAAACTGTCCTGAATAGGCAAGACAAAAGCTTACCAAGAAATACATGGCTATGGAACGCAAAACATACTGTGAATCCATTGCAAGTAAACCATTCAGCAATCCATTTACAAATCCACAACAATTTCCTCCTATTGTCACATCCACGTTGAAAATATCAACTTCGTTTCTTCCTCAGTCCGATCAGCCCCCTTTTGCTAAAATTGTAAGCTCTGCAAAAAAACGCAAACAAAGCTCATCTCCTACCCCCGGCTACGACAGAAATTCACATAATGAACTTATTTGCTCCGAATGGGCAACATGGTAACAGCTACACTACCCCAATATTTAATTCCGCTCATTCCTTTCCTGCTTCTGGCATCTCTGTGGTTAAGGAGCAGGAATTAGTGAAACTCTGCTCAGAAGTTAGCAGTCACCCACAGGGTAGTTATTTTATTTCTCGAATCTATAGTTTCCTTACTCAAATAAATAACACTATGCAACACTAAAAAATTCACCAATATTTCGAATAGTAATTCGTATTAGGTATACTTAGTAAGCAAAAAAAAACAAATTTATATTTAGATATCACGTCTCAAAACATAGATAAGTAAAATCTTAATTTGTTTATTCTTGATAAAACTTGTTTGAGCCTATTCATAAAAATATATATTTGCTGTGTACAAAAGTCATCAAAATATTTAGATGTTATAAATCTACAAAATGCCGCGCGTTTGTGTTAATTCTCCTAACTTATTTTGTTATGTTTGTGGTCAATTTACTCCTAAAAGTGAAAAAAGCCAATTTCTCCATTGCCCCAAGTGTGTTGTTTAAAATGTTATAAATATTTGACGGGTGGGTAAAATGGTACTATAAAAGTGATGCCTTTTGATGTACCAATGCAGTGGCGTGAACCCAAGAACCACATAGACGACTGTTATTTCTGTTTGACAAATGTGAAGGGTTTTTCTAAAAAATAAAAACATTCAGTGAAATATGCCAATGTACCATCAGTATCAATGCCGCTACCCCATTCTCCAAACATTCCAGTACCAAAACGATTTTCAAGTTCATCAAGTTCATCGAGTTCTATGGAAGAAGAGTTTGAGAAGCGTTATCAAGTTAGATGGGAACCAGCCATGCTTGCAGACTACTGTTGGTGCTTTCAGAGGGATACCGCGATAACTGACTACGAAAGGAAAGCTATTCGCAGAAAAAAAATATAAGTTTTTTAATATAAAATAACGTTTTGTGTCGCTAATTTATATAATTTTAAAAAAATCAATAAATGCTTTTCTCTATGGAACCTGACGTGATGTGACAATTTTATTTATAAACCTCAATTGATTTTAAGGTGGGGAATCATAATTACATACTGTAAACCCAGTGAAAAAAAAAAAAAATTATTTAATTTGTTGCATAGTGTAATCAATTTTCTTTGCTTTCATCAACCAATAATGTTAGTTCTCCACTGGAATATTAGAAGCATTAAAAGCAACAAAACTGATCTACTGCGTCTTCTTCATGATCAACAAATAGAAGTGGTTTTCCTTTTGGAAACATGGCTTAAGCCAAACTATACTTATAGTATTAGCGGATACAATTTAGTCAGACATGATCGTGCTGATGGTTATGGTGGTTCAGCCATTCTTATCCGAAACAACTTAAATTATACTGTCACGTCTAGGTTGGTTTTGGGGGGTTTGTATGAATAAAAGAATATAAATTCTATATACTAATTTATTAATAGGAATAAAAGAATACAATTTATAATTACTACAATACTGGCCACGCCAGATTAGGGGTGTACTAATTAAATAACACCTTAATACAATACAAGTCGATACACAAATCAATAAATCGTTGTCGTTCAACAATGAAATTAAAGTATCGAGACTGAATTTATCCCTCTGTATACCGACAAATTATAATGAACAATTCATAGCATAATGATAATTAGTCCCTATCATTGGACAAACAATAATAACTTAAAATAAGGGCTCTAGGTAGGGCTTAGGTACAACCTAGTGACACAATAATTGAATTAACTAATTAATTCCGGATCGTAAGAGTTTTACTTAAATGGAATAAATTCCATTAAAGTTGTGAGACACATCTGGAGCAAATACAAAAATATAATTTTAAACTGTACTTACATAACCACGGCTTTGTAGGCCCATCGTTGGTCAATGCACAATCGATAATAGTCGCAAGAGTACTGATTACTAATTATTACTTCTTACTTAATTTTTCTTTAAGAACTTTTAGTTCCTTATATATGAAATATATAAAAACAATCCGTGGAAGAATTTCATGACAAGAGTTACGTGTTAAAACACGGGTCAATTTAGTGCAAAGTAAGTTATTCTTAAGATGTGGATGCCCTGTATCCGTGACAATCTGATAATTTATAAATTAACTAAATTTGTAAATTAACAGAGTTGTATTTAGTTTAATTTGTATTTAAATTCATTTATAACAATATTTAAATTATTTCATATATTTGACAATACTCCTATTTCTCTTCAACTCACCAACCTGTTTCAGGCTACAGCAATCAAAATTAATAACATATGTATAGTTTCAATATATATTTCGCCTGGAAGTTTTGTTACTTTAAATCAACTCAAATCTATCACAGATCAAGTCTCTATGCTTATTCTTATTATGTGGAGATTTTAACGGTCATAATGTTAGGTGGGGAAGTCACACAAATAATAATATTGGTGTAGTTCTAGAAGAGATCATTGATGATCTTGACTTGTGTATTTTGAATGACGGTAAACCTACCCTGCTCACTCCACCGGGATTATTGCCCAGTTGTATCGACTTGGCCATTAGCACCCCCGACATTGTTCCCCATATAGACTGTGCCACAATGGATGATACTTATGGCAGCAACCATTTCCCTCTCCTTCTAAGTCTGAATATTTTTTCATGTAGCGCATCTTCAAATTCCACTCCTTCCCCTACTATTTTCAACTTTAAAGAGTCAAATTGGCCCCTTTATTATAATTCCTGTGTCACACTCTCTGAGAACTTAGAAGATAATCTTAGTATAAGAGACAAACATAAAAGTCTCTGTGATATCATTCAAGAAGCCACTAAGCTTGCAATACCGACTATTAACAGAAGAAGTAAGTACTGTCCAACTCCATGGTGGGATAAAGAATGTGGAGAAATGAAGAAGGAACGGAAGAAGGCCTTATATAAATACAAGAAGTTTCTTACATTAGACAATTTTATTCAAGCTAAACAAGTCATAGCTAAAACAAAAAAGCTTTCAAGTTAAAAAAGAAACACTGTTTTTATGATTTTTGCCAATCCTTAAACCCAACACCCCAATCTCTAAAGTATGGACCAAAAATAATCTTTAAAAAAACATCTACATCATCATACAATAAGCCTATGCCCTGCATAGATGACTTTCTAAAATCCCTTACTCCATATAATCCACATATATTTACCATAAACAAATCTAATTCTACAGATCCCCTACTTTTCCCCTTATTCACAATTCAACAATACAACGCAGTTTTAAAAAAGGTGAAATCCACAAGCCCCAGTCCAGATAAAATTATTTACTTTCAAATTAAAAACCTGCCAACAAAAATTAAACAAATACATCTAGATATCATCAATGCTATTCTACTCGGCGAAGAAATTCCTCCAGAATGGCGTAGTACTTATTTAGTTCCTATACTGAAACCTAGTAAAGACCCCTGTCTTCTCTCTTCCTACCGGCCAATTGCATTATCTTCCTTAAAACTGCGGAACATTTAGTCAAACTCCGAATTGACTACTGGTTGGAAAATCATCAAATTCCTTACTTGCACTGCTAAATTAACTACTGATATCCATACGGTTTTCATAAAAAAAGAATACCTTGTTGCTGTCTTCCTAGACATAAAAGGAGCTTTTGACTGTGTCAATATTCTCACTCTACTTCGAATTCTGGAGACCACAAATATTCCCACCAATTTTATTCACATTATTTGTAAACTAATCGGTTTAAGAACGTTACATGTAAAGCATCAAAACAAGCTACATGGCCCGAAAACATCCTTCAATGGCTTACCACAAGGTTCCGTTCTTAGCCCAATTCTTTTTAACATATACACTAACTCTGTTCATGCTTTACTTTACTAATAAGAACTTGAGCCTCATGTCCGTATCTTACAATATGCTGGCGATTTTGTTATTTATCTATCCTATTCTGTTCTGCAGTTCCTAATTCACCACATAAATTTGGCGATTCAGCTTCTGAGTGAATGGCTAAACGATCATAACTTCTCACTTTCCCTTAACAAATGTAAAGTAGTAATTTTCACCAAACGTCATATTCCGAATCCCCTTCAGCAAATCATTGTAGATAATCATCTCATTGGCATTGTCCCCTCCTACTGCCATCTTGGAATTCATGTGCCAGCAGATCCTAAACATCTTGAGATCTCTGACAAAAACATGGGGGGGCGGTCACCCACAAACCATGCTACTTCTAAGATCTCGCATAGACTATTCAAGCGCAATAATGCACTAAGACCAGAATGCTTAAACTTGGCCGTATCCAGTTTCAAGCATTCGTATCTGTCTGGGTGCTATGAAATCTACCCCAACCAACGCTTTACTTGTAGAAGTAGCGGAACTTCCTCTGTACCTCAGGGCACAAAGACTTTTTTCGAAACACATTCTTCAACAGGCCTCCTTTTCCAATAACATTTTAATTCAAAATTTGTATGTCCTTTCCCATTTGTCTAACAAGCTATCTCGCCGTAGAATGATTCCCCTACCTAACATTCTAATACAGTTCAACAAGTTACAACCGTGTTTCATCGCTTGGCATCTTATCCTATTTTACCTTGCTATTCAACGCCCTATTTGGCACAGATAGATCCGATTCCCATACATCTCAACATAGTCCTATAAATAAGTCCTACAATAATAATATCCCTGACAATAATTCTGTCTTAAATAGCATCCTTCCCACTAAATTTCAAAACTTTTCCCATATATATACAGATGGTAGCAAATTATCTTCTGCAGATGCTACTGGATATGGTATATATGTCCCATCTAAAAACTTAAGAATAGCCTATAAAAGCACATCTTATCTTCAAATCATGTCAGTTGAACTTCTTGCAATTAGATACTCTCTCTTTAATTCCACAATGGAATATCAAGAAAGCACTTATTCTTACTGACTCTCTAAGCGCACTTCAAACCATCAATCAAGTCGGCATTTGTAACATAGATAAAATCCTTGATTCACACACTAAAATTACAGTGACTGTATAAAGACAGTGTGGCCATATGAACTGTAGCCGCCATGTTTATTCCAGATTTGTATTGAGTTATATGGAATAAATGTTAATATATCCTAATATATTATAATATTTCTTAAATTTTTAATAGTTTTACGTATTTATATATGTTTATATAGATATGTGAATATCAATTTATTGTTAAGAAAAAACATGTATATGATTGAACATTTATTAAGATAAATATTAAAAGTGCCTATCGATGTAGGTATTTTTTTGAAATGTTTGCAACTTAAAAAATAGGATATTTTCATATTAAAAAAGAATAAGCAGAACATGTTATATACCCTGAGTTCAAAAAGAAATTACATAAGAGTTGGCTATGGAAAAATAAAATAATGTATACTGCAAGCTTTATGTAACAATAAATAACTTATGACAACAAGAGTGATTTAATTAATTCAGACAGTAAATTAATTCTAAAGCTTTGTGTTGACATTACTTTTATTTTTCATAGCAACCCTTATGCAATTTATTTTTGAACTCATGGTATAAATGATATATTAATAAAGAAAACTGATGTATATATTATCAATTATGCATTTATTCAACTAAAATTATGGTCAGGTGAAAAATAAAATGAAATCAGCATGGAATAACATTAAAATTAATGAAAGTAAATACTTCTTATAATTGTGAAGTCATCCACTGATTTACTGGCATAATGTTTTTTATGTTCATTTGGCCTTTTTTTCCCAGCAATTTTGAACCTAAACATAAGAAAACGTTTCATTATTTTTAATTTTAATTTGTGACAATTTAAAATATGTGCACAGTTTACATTATCGACATTACTCATTACTCATCACAAACACAACAATATTCACTATTAAACGTCTAAATATACGTATATTATTTGAAAATATCACTTAAATCTGTTGAAACACAAGCTAAACACATGTAAACCATATATAATCTGTAACAAAGTTGGAAGAAATATGGCGGACTTCAGCTCGACCAATAGAAAATGAGACCATCGTATGGCCACACTGTCTTTATACAGTCACTGTAACTAAAATTGTCTAGCATTGACATCTAGCGTGCATACCGAGTCATACTGGTATTAAGGGAAATGCAATTGCTGATCAATTTGCAAGAAGCGGTGCAAGCCAGCCAGAAGAGCTGCATGTTAATTATGTGCCATATAAAGATATCTTGCCGCTTATACAAAAATCTTTACTATCAATATGGCAACAATACCACTTCCCAACATAAAGGCTCTTTCATCACTCTATTCAACCTTCCATTTCTATTAAACCCTGGTTTCATAATCTTCACCTTAATTGAGAAGTGACATTACCGTTGGCGGCGCTGTAATTCATGGCAAAATGGCTGAATTGTCTAGTATTCAGCTGTCAATATGCTAACAGGGAACAGGTTAATTTAAGCACA
Organism: Liopterus haemorrhoidalis; assembly: GCA_963971575.1. Classification (NCBI taxonomy): domain Eukaryota; kingdom Metazoa; phylum Arthropoda; class Insecta; order Coleoptera; family Dytiscidae; genus Liopterus; species Liopterus haemorrhoidalis. The sequence goes on from OZ020611.1 coordinate 132,254,025, forward strand.
GTGCATTTTTATTTTATGAAAATGTATCTATCGACGTTCTAACAAGAAATCAACACCAGAACATATGTAATAATTTCAAACAGTACTACAGTCGCGTAGTACAATATTTGACCACCAGACTGCGTATCCGAGCGTGTCAGTTCTCAATAAAAGAACTATCTCCACAATTTGCCGGATGCGTTTTAATCATTGTCTTTCCTTTGTACACCTCCACAGAATACATGTACTAGATACAGCTCTGTGCGACTGCGGAGAACTTGGTTCCGTAGACCATATGATTTTTAATTGCCCTATCCACTATAACAAGTCTTCTTTATTTTACCTGCATTTATCAAACTTCTTCCCACTCCTATTTCTATTAAAACTAGGGCTCTCAGACGTCCCGGAAAACCGGGATTGTCCCGGTTTTGAGGTCTATGTGCCGGTGTCCCGAGACAGTCTCTCGGGACGACTATTTATCCCGGTTTTGTGTATTTTAATAATTTGTTAAGTCAGTCAGGAGTAGGCTGCACATCATTGGAACGAATTTAAATTTGTCCGACGGTAAAGAAAGTAAAGCGCCAAAAACTCTATTAAAGTTTTTTAATGACCCATTAAGTGAGGCATACTTCTGGTTCGTTCATAGCCAGACCAAATCGGACAATTTGAAAATATCGGTCAATTTGGAAGTTTTCGGTGTATTAAAGGATACAGCAGCTATGTTTGAAGAAAGATACAGATAGTGTTTTTTACCAAAACGTGTAGAGACAATTGTGAAAGAACGTTTTACTAAAAATGAAATTAATAATTTTAAAAAGTTACTAATTTCTATGAAACGTTTATTGAATATTTAAATAAGTGGATAGAACCTCTTGAACATTTTTCAATATTTTCATGGATGGTTTTAAAAGAATAACCAGAATGGAAAAATATACAACAAACATTAAATTACTTCAACAATAAGAAAATTGAAATAAATGAGATTTATTTATTCAACCAAATATCAACAGTGTGAAAAATTGTTGAACTAAAAATTGCAGAAAATAAAGACTAGAAGTCTAAAACCGCTTCAGGATAGTGGATAATAATTTTATCCAAGATGGATAAGAATTTATAGAACAGTATTGAGATATTCTAAAAATTTGTGAATACGTTTTTTCTATGCCAGGCATATATATATATAAACAGTTTATATATATATGATGCCAGGCCACAATGCAAACGTCGAACGTATTTTCTCGCTGATGGAAATTCTGCGGACCGACGAGCGTAATTCGCTATCATGTGATACTGTAGTGGCTATTCTACAGTGCGTGGTAAATTTTGATTTCAGTTGTAATGAAATGAATGACTACTTTTTTAAAGAAGACGAATTGTTAAAAAGAGCTAAATTCAGCCAAAAGTATTTATAAAATGCTTTTGTATGGATTTTATTTGGAAATAATTTATTGCAGTGCTTTTTAGTCATAGAACGCGCCGGAACGACATAGAAACACCTATTTTCGACTGAAATTATTTCATCAACTATTGAACAAGAATTTGTTATGAACTTGTAACCTAAATACTTTAAATTTCATATAAGTTAAGATCTGGATATCATTTTTTTAAATAAAAAGCCCTGAAAATTCTTTATTGTAATTGTATAGGAATTTATTTTTATTTCTGTTAATTATATGTAATTTTAATTTTTGTGTTATTAATATAACAATAATAATTGTAATATAAAATCTAATTAATTCCTCCCGATTAAAATTAAGTTAAAATTTTTGGCGTACAGCATCAAGCCCCCCTCACCCCGTCACTCCGTCATCGTTTGCTCGGTCGACAATCTGAGAGCTCTAATTAAAACTATCCTAACCAACCCCTCCCCAGAAGTTTGCAAGAAAATTATTGGTTTCCTCAAGGAAACCAATTTAAATTTATAAATGAATAAAAAGCTATGCACTGGCGGAATGGTGACCTCACCAAAGCCAACAAATCAGAAGAAGAAGAAGAAATTAACAGACAAAAATAATTTTCTGATGTGGCCTGTTTCACACCTAAATACCCACGAAATTCTGAAATTTGTGAACACACACTTCATATTATGATTTTATAGATCTTGTTGAATACGTATATACCGCAGTGATGGGCGCGTAGAATACATGATGTAGACTAATGTAGATTTTACCCGTAAACATGTCAAGTAGAATATGCCTTTGTTTACGTGTCGAATGTAGAATGTAAACTGTACATGCGCAGTACGTTTAAATGTAATATTTGAAATAATATAATGGTAATAGTTTAAATAGTTTACTTTAATGTTTATGTTTATTTCAATTTTATGTAGTTCTAATTACACATATTGTTTCCAAAAATGTTATCTCACAAATCGTATGTTGTTATAGACAATATAAATTACTTGGTTTCTGTCTGTATGAACTACCAAAGTAAAATTAAAATTAAAAGTTAGTAGTTGTTTTAATCAGGAAGCTGTCGAAAATATTAAATTTGAGTTCTTTACTGCCTGTTATTCTTAAAACTGGCGGCATTTTATTTTTTTAAAGGTTACATAACCTCATTTTTCATTATTCTACGCTAGATTCTACGTGTCTACACAGTCTACACTTCTCTACGCTGTCTACGGTAAATTTACAGGTAGACGTAAAAAATTCAAGTTTACGCGTAGACGCCCATCTCTGATATACCGCTATATGTTAAATAAATAATAATTTTATAAATACAATTTTTTTTTTCATTCCAGTTCAAAATTTTAATTTAGTTATTTAATTTTTCTGTAGATGGCATTAAATGTCAAACATGGGGTAAACTAAATATAAGAAGAAGAAGTCTCTTCCATTCCCGTTTGCTTGTGGTAGGTGTACGTGTGAAACCAAAATTTTAAATCCAGTTTAATTATTAATTATAAAGATAATCGGCTGAATTTATAAACTATAATAAGTCTGTTTAGTGTTGTTTATTTTATATCTGGATTTATTTTTGGGAATAACTTCAACTTTGTGTAAAGATGTGATAAAATAAAGCATGAGTGCGGTGAACGTATGTCATATTGTTGTTTTTATTTCAGAGTCTGAAAGATGGGACGCGTTATCCGTGCACAACGTAAAGGTGCGGGATCTGTTTTCAAATCCCACACCAAAAGGAGAAAGGGAGCACCTAAATTACGTTCCCTTGATTATGCCGAACGACATGGTTATATTAAGGGTGTCGTAAAGCACATCATCCACGACCCAGGTAGAGGTGCTCCCCTGGCCATGGTACACTTCAGAGATCCCTACAAGTTCCAGACAAGAAAGGAACTTTTCATTGCCCCAGAAGGCATGTACACTGGACAGTTCTTGTACTGTGGAAAAAAAGCCAACCTCCAAATTGGTAAGTTCGTGTTGTGACACTACAGAAATAAGTAATTACATTAGTTTACATGATGATTCTAGATCTCTGAAAGGTTTTGAAGATTTATTTAACTAGAGGCTCTTTCTGAAGTTTTTTGTGCATTACATTAGCATTGTTTTTGTAAGTTCGGAAACTAATTTTGTCTTTGTTTTAGGTAATGTAATGCCTGTTGGAACTATGCCTGAAGGTACAATTGTCTGCAATCTTGAGGAGAAGACTGGTGATCGTGGTCGTTTAGCTCGTGCCTCTGGTAACTACGCCACTGTCATTGCTCACAATCCCGATACTAAGAAAACTCGTGTTAAGTTGCCATCAGGCGCTAAGAAAGTTATTCCCTCAAATAACAGAGCTATGGTTGGTAAGTAAATGAATATTTTAAAGTATTAATTATTTATGAAAAAGTTTTGTGTTCTCAGTTTTTAATTTGTGTTCAAAGGGAAAATCAAATTTAAGACTGTCCTTGAAGACAATTTAAGGATAATATATTGGCACTACACGCCAACAAAGTCTTTAGCATAAGTGATAATAGTTCTCCATATTTGCATGTCTTTCACTTCTTCCACTATACTTTTGGGCTTCTTCATTTTCTTCTGTTTGGTTCTCTTCTTTTGAAAATCTTTTGTGCTGTCAGTTACCTCTGGAATATGATCTGCCCACTTGTCTCTTCAGATTGTTACTACTTTGCCTTTGTACATATTTGAAGAAAAAAGATTCTGTTATGAATTATTATCAGTAGCATTATGGGTTATAGACTACTTTCTGTTCATAATTCACCAGAACCATATTTTGAAAAGGAATTAATGTAGTCGTTAATTTTCCTTATCATTTATGAGTCAGAAACGTAGAGTGTGACAAAAACAAACGTTTTTATTGGCATCACTTTGGTTCTCTTATAGCCTGTTTCTAAAAAACGGGTTAAAAGTTTTAACTCCAGTTATCCCGAACTCTCAAATTAAGATATGTTATTGTATGTTGATTTAACTCGAGTTTGGTATAACTTGGGCCAATCTCTCTAATGGGTTCTCTCAATGACTGTCCTTTCCTGCCTTGGCTACATTTCCGGCTCTTTAACGCCCTGATCTGTGAAGTCATGGTATTCTACAAATGGTTATTTATATTTGTACAGTATTACCTAATTTTTTTAAGTTATACATGTCTCCGATACTTTTTCCATTTAGTTTCACTGAATTAACAAGAAAAGAACATAAAATTGGACACTTACTACATCTGGCAACAACGCTCCCATTTGCCATAAGAGCAATACTGCATTCTAACATTTCAAAATGATGTGAAATTCCGGTTTTTACTTCTTCGTAGTTCTTAAGTGGTTTCCCCCAAGGTCTTTCTTCATATTTAGTCTTCATGGATTTACAGTTGAAAGCTACATTTGTGCCTTGTAGGCCACATTTCTGCCAGCTGTCGCAACAATGATCTTGTTGACAGGTGCATTGTCGTGAAAGAGGAACACGCGTTGACTCCATGTTCCTCGTCTCTTCTATATAGTTAATATTAATTAATAATTTTAGAAGTCTATCGTAATATTTCCGGTTATTGTAACATACTTATCCTTAAATTCTATAAACAGCATGCCCTGTGTATCCTAAAAAACAGTCGCCATGATCTTACCTAACTAATTGTGGCACCTTAAACTTTTTAGTGGGTGGTGTGCCTTTGTTCCATTGCATCGACTTCTACTTAGATTCAGGTTCATGATGATGAACCCAAGTTCATCTCCAGTAACAGTTCATAACCCAAAAATGATGTACTGTAATTTTTTCGTGCGAATAATTCAGTTACTCTATTTACAAAGAACTAATCAACTAAACTTATCCTAGACAATCTTCTAATTGTTATAATACTGTGATTTAAAATGCTAAATTGTAGTAAAATTATTAATTTTTGTGTATAATTTGTTATGATGATTCTAGATCTCTGAAAAGTTTTGACGAATTTAAACTAGAGGCTCTTTCTGATGTATTACTTATGTACTTTTATTCTCTTTAATTTAAATATGTGTTAATCTATTCTTTTTTTTTTTATTCTAGGTATTGTTGCTGGAGGTGGTCGTATTGACAAGCCTATTCTCAAGGCTGGTCGTGCATACCACAAATACAAGGCTAAGCGTAACTGCTGGCCTAAGGTACGTGGTGTTGCTATGAACCCCGTTGAGCATCCTCATGGTGGTGGTAACCATCAACATATTGGTAAAGCCTCTACCGTCAAGAGAGGAACCTCCGCTGGTCGTAAGGTCGGTCTTATTGCTGCCCGTAGGACAGGTCGTATTCGTGGTGGCAAGACGGACAGCAAGAAAGAAGATTAGATGTTTAATTTCGAAGGCAGTTTATATTGTATTTGCTGTGAAATGTTTTTACTACTATACTTTGTATGTGATGTTGACAATTTGTTATGTCATTTTATTGCAAATATAATGTTTACTGTGTGATTTGTAATAAAGTTTATTTATAAGGCTGTATGAGGGTATACTTTTTTAGGTATAGATATATTGAACAGTGTCAGTGAAAATAAATACAGTGACCAGGGTAAATAAGTAGGTAACTATTTCTTTAAGAGGTTATAATTTCAATTGTTATTCTATTGTGATATGTTTCATTTTAATTCACAACATAAATAATCATAATCGTCATTTTCATCGTGAAATATCCAGAAAAATTTAAAAAATTAAATTTCAGTCAAATGTTTCAATTTTAAATCAATTTTGGACACAAGATTCATGTGAACCATGCTCAAATTTGTTTCAATTTTGTTTTGACATTTACCATATATATTATCAGTCAAACTAAAATTATATTAAATTATTTTGAATAACCGTGTCAAAACTGAGTTATTTGCATTAAAATTTATTAAATTCGCAGTATTAAATAAAAGAAAACGCAGAGACTGGTGGCGAAATACATAAACTAAAATACGGGCATCCATATTGAATTTGATCGCATTATTCTTCTTCCAGAGCTGTCAGTCAATGCCCTTTGTACTTTTGCACGGGACGCTTAAAAATTTTATTGAGGAACTTTTTGAGTAAAAAGTTCTAATATCAGATATTGCTGTGTAGTAATATGAGTAATGTACCCAACCACAATGGATCAGGTCTAGAGCAGCAGGTGAGATAATCTTTACTCTTTCATTCAATCCTCAAAAATCGAACCGAGCACCACGAATCTTCAATGGAAGGCACCGTGGCGTTTCAGTATCGATCGATGTTTATGATTCCCGGGGATAGTGTTTAAATGTTGAAAAACCAAATGATATAAGTTGGAATCACTCGAAAATATCGCCAGGAAGAGTTGGGAAGCAATGTTAACATAGTTTTTAAAAATAACCGTGTCTGTCGTAACAATGGCGGCACATGTCACATCGAATTTCACTTATTTGCTGTAGGTTATTGGGTGAAGGTTTTTGTGTGTTGAATAAATATGTGTTTTTAGTTTGCTGGTCTGGACTTGCAGGGGCGTAACGCTAGCGCGCGTTACGTGCCACCGCATTTGCGTAATAAACAGCCACCATTAACTCAGCCCGAGTATCCCAGCTCAAACGATCGAGACCGTGATCGTGGTGAATCTAGAGGAGGCAGGGGTGGAAGCTATCGAGGTCGTGAGAGTCGCAACGAACGTCAGGCAGATTATAGCAGTTTCAATACTAGAAGCAAGCGTGACTTTTTGAATGGTGCGGAGGAGAGGCCCGAAGAAAGAAATGATCGTGACTGGGGGGGCCGAAGCAGTTCGAGGTTCTCAGATCGCGAAAGAGATCGTGACCGTGAGTTGCCGAGGAATGACCGTTGGCAAGAGCCGGAGAAGACATTCAGTGGCGGTAACAGTCGCTGGAATGAATCTAGAGGCAGTTCCAGAGGGGGAGACAATGATTGGGTCACACCACTTCCACGCGATGAACGCACTGAGCTGGATCTGTTCGGTACCGGTAACACCGGTATCAACTTTAGCAAATACGAGGACATTCCTGTCGAGGCAACGGGTGACCAAGTTCCACCTCATATCACCTCATTTGACGAAGTACAGCTGACAGAAATAATTCGTAGTAATATAACTCTAGCTCGTTATGACAAGCCAACTCCAGTGCAGAAATATGCCATTCCGATTATCATTGCAAGAAGAGATGTGATGGCATGTGCACAGACAGGGTCAGGCAAGACTGCAGCTTTCCTCGTGCCCATCATGAACCAGATGTACGAGAGGGGACCAGTTAACACAAACAATGGACGTTCTTATCGCCGGAAGCAGTATCCAATGGGATTAGTGCTCGCTCCTACTAGGGAACTTGCTACACAAATTTATGATGAGACCAAAAAGTTTGCATACAGGTCTAAACTGAGACCCTGTGTTGTGTAAGTGATTAATTAACTAGAGTGCTTATATGTTTATTATAATATTATCTGTATTGCAGATATGGGGGAGCAAATTTGGGTGATCAGATACGTGATTTAGACAGAGGATGCCATTTATTGGTGGCCACCCCGGGCCGTCTGCTGGATATGATGGACCGTGGTAAAATAGGATTGGACTATTGCAAGTTCCTTGTGTTAGATGAGGCTGACAGAATGTTGGACATGGGTTTTGAACCACAAATCAGACGTATCGTTGAGAAAGAGATGCCTAGGACTGGAGAAAGGCAAACACTTATGTTTAGTGCTACTTTCCCTTCTCCTATTCAGGTAAAAGTCATTCATTATTTTACTAGTTCAGTATTTCACAGTTAGTTTAAGAAACTCTGGGTCTGTTTTGTAAGCTTTTCGACAATTCTTTTTACAGTATCCTGTCGAAAGTTCATACAGTACAGTATGGATAATAATGACCTTGACAGAGTGACTGTCTGCATGTTACTGAATAGTTCCCTTGATTTCATTACTCCTGGGCACTGTCAGTTTGGTTGACTTTTGGCCTTACTCACTTAAGATCTTTGCATTTATCTCTTATACCAAGGATAGCAAATTAAAAAAAAAATCATTACCCTAGTTTTAAGTGCAGCAGTCCATAAAGGACCATGTGCCGTCTGTGATACTGTCGATTTTGTTTGCATCTCATTTAGTTATCTGTGTAGTCAATATTTGTCTGGGGTACGGTTCAGTAATAATTGTTTTTAATATTCCTCTGACATTAAATGCCTTCTAATATACATTTACTACTTGCATATTGATATTTTCTAATGTAGATTAATAAAATAAAACGAAAATTTCAGTCTATAAGAATTATTAAAAATAATAAGAGACAAAATCATCGTTTGAGCGCGGCTACTAAAAGTTGTATGCACTGTTATTGTAATAAGACAATATACATACAATTCAGAATAAAACGTAAGCTTAACCTCATTCGTACACCTGTGTAACAAATACGACGGGAAATGTTGTTTAAGAAGATGTGGAACCGTACGAAAGAGTTATTAATCTATGGAATTACGTTCTAATATTGGCAGTGAAATTAACCAAATGTGACGTCATCTCATAGTTATCTTGAACAGACTATATGAACAGCAACGTTTTGTTCTGTGTAAAACCAGCTGCTTGCCAGCAAATCACAGGTATAGATTTTTGTACGAAAAATATTAAATGTTCTTTTATGACTATTGAGAATAAACATTATCTATAGAGACGCTGTTGTCGCTTACAAAATGGCGATTGGAATAGGATATTTTTGACATTTGCCATTTGATACACAACAATTCACATTGCAGTTAATTTTCTGTTGCGATTTTAAAGACATTTTATTAAAGTTTTCTTCACTTTAACACATACAAACAATGCAATTAAATGAGCCACATCCAACAAAATCCTATTTCGTTAAGTTCCAAAATTTCCACTAGGCTTCACTTCAGTTATTGTCAGTTCTCAATAGAAACAGGTAGTTAAAAATAAGGTATAGTGCCACGAAGTAAACAAGAACCCTGGAAAATGTGTGAACTAATTTGAAAATTTTAGGCGGGTTTCCGTCTGGCCAATTAGGAATCACCTTAAGGAATGTGTATAGTCTGACACAGAACTGATAAGTACTGATTTTACGCTTCATTTGTATAATTTGTGCTTTAGTATTTGTGTTTGATATAATTCAAGTTGATTTGAATTTATAACTCAAAATTGATTTGTATTTAAAACTATTATTAATATTTATATATAATAGTTCACACATATATAGAATTTCGCGCGAGTGTAATATGCCGTTGAGTGTACTTGAAATGTATAAGACACGCCTACCCAGGGACTTTCTTTGCTTCGACGGACTATATTTTAATTAACCTACAGCGCTCCTTTTTAAAATTATTTTTTCTTTTTTAGGGTTTTGTAGGTATAACCAAAAAACCCTTATACCGTCATTTTGTCTGTCTGTCTGTATCTCTGTTCGGTAAAAATTGTAGCCAAACGGCTAAACCTAGAGAGTTGAAATTTGGCATGCTTAAACAACTCTTTGATCCGCACATAGGAAAAATACTAAAACATCTAAAAAACACCCCTAAAAATATAAACAAATATGTGCATATCGAAAAAACCAATATTTTTAAAAAATTCTGAGTACGGTATCAAATGAAAGCCCTTAGTACGTGGATTAACGATCAAAATTTTATTTTTGCAAAATAAATTATTTTGAGGCGATTTAGCCAAAATTGTACAAAAAAAAACTTTGTCCCACACCCTGTAGCCCAGATGGTTTAAACTAAAAATCTGAACAATTTTTAAGTAATGTACATTGGTGTGAACCGGAATAGTACAACAGGAATTTTTGATCAGATAATGTTTCCGGAATTAACGCATTTTTGTGTTTTTTTTTGTTGACGATGTACAAAAGTTATAGTTATGTAACACACTATACTAGAAGGCGTATCCTGGTCTAATGGTTAGCTTGCTCCATTGCTACGCAGCAAACTAGGGTTCGCTCCCGGGCAGAGGACACAATTTTATTTTTTGTTTTTTTTTTTTTCAATTTTTATTTTGTTTAAATTATTTCGTCAAAATTCTAGTATATTTTGGCAAATTTTGCATTTAATTTTTAAGAGCGTAAATTTAATAACCATTTGGAATTGTTGGAATTATATTTTCTTTCTATGTATCATGTATACGAAACCAGAGAGGCAGAGCATATTACTTAGAAAACCTCCAATCCTAAAACAACTAATGGAAGCCATAGGCGCAATTTTCAAAATCTTAATGAAAACCTTGCTATATATATATATATATATATATATAAAAAAACTGCACATATTTAGAAACCTAAATAATGGTATTAGGTATTAGAATTAAAGAGATTAGATTATTTTAAAAATATCGTTCATTTTGCCGTGATTACTACAAAATAAAATTTGTCCTACACACTCTGCATGTCGCCTTTACTTATTATATACCTGCGAAACCCTGCTATGTATGAAAATTCATACTTCACATCAATTTTGGTTCCTTCACGATCAAAATTGTGTTTTTTGCGTTTCAATTCTATTACTTCTAATTGACCACCAACAAAATGCATCTATAAATATATTGTATTTTGACATTTCATTAAGGTCATACTAGTTAAAACATGTTTATTTCCTAAAAATAATTTAAATGTTAATAAACTAGATATAAAACTTAAAACGATATAAAAGAGATTTTTTTTGCTGTATTTTTTGTTTACACAGAACAACTTGGGTAATCCCATTTCGGAACTAACTGGAATTTTTTAAGTTGTCAGGAGCTCTTTTTATTCTTATAACGTTTGATCATGCTTTTCATAAACAAAAGTTCTAAAGCCTCACTTAATCGGTAAAAGTTAGAACTAGAATTGAAAAGTTCCGCTTAAACCAAAGAAACGAGCCATATATGCTGTTCACTTTTGTAAAAACAAACTAAGGAAATTTTGATTTCAATAGTTTGCACCTTTGAAATTGTATGTCATGTTTGTATTAAAAAATGTCACTTGCTGAATATTCCATTTGATGTCATAATGAAAAATGATACCTTAATTATAATGATCATTACCAACAAATCTGAAGTCTAGTTTATAGCATAATATTTTCTTTAAAATGACTTTTGAAGTCTTAATATTCAAAATAACCGTACCTGGTTTGTCCTAACAAAAGTGAACGCAATATATAAAAATATGACAAAAATGTGAAACAATTTTAAAAATTGCTCCACACACTTTTAATACTTTAGATTATTTGAGTACATCAGTACTTAATATTGTTTATGAAAATAATATGATTTTATGTGAAGTATTAAAAGAACATAAATTAATAATGATTAATTATTTATCAAGGGGTCTCGTAATCTTGAATTTTGTTAGTAAAATATGTTATTAATTTTTACTTAAAAATTAGATTACATTATGTAAATAAATTGAATAAAGGTAAAGATTAGTCGTGTAGACTATTTTATAATACTCGTAAAATAAACTTTTTAAATGTTGTTAAATTTTTGTTTGTAGAATATGGTGTTTTAATTTTAAGTTGGTTTTACACAGTTCAATTAATTGATAAATTTATTGAACTGTTTTTGAAGTTTATTGAAGTTTTTTTTGGTCAATTTTTTGAAAAATTTATTGGTAACCTTGGAAACAAAAGCATCACTTTACACACATCATTTTATTTATTAATTGTTTTGAAAACTTTTACATTACCAACTGTAAAACATGTTCACATATTTATCAGAATCAAAAGATTGAAAAAATCTTCAAAGATACGATCTGTGAAGAAAAACAAAAGAAATAACCTAGATGATGGTAAATTATAACGTTCGAGGTTATGTCACATTTGAAAACCAAACACAAATTATATATTTGGAGGTTATGCTACAACTAAACAGTTGGCAATATCTTAACAGATAAAAATATACCTAGAATTCCCTAAAAAAATTATGAAAAATTGAACTTGTTCTATTTTCGAAATAAATTGATTTATTTTTTTGTCAATTAATTGATCAATTAATTGACGAAATTTTTACTCCTTACACACATCAATTAATTGAATGTCAACTTTTTCAATTAATTGATCAATAAATTGAATCGTGTAAAACCCACTTTAGTTTATGCACCATATTATTTTAATACTATTTTTCGACACCTATTTAATTATACTGCAGTTATTAGCAAACTCAGTTTGTAAGAAACTCATGAAAATGGCATCATAACCGAAATACGTATCGATTATTAAAGAATTTGTGAAACTTAACCGAGTGTTTTTATTTTTATATTTAATTATAATCAAATTATTATTTATTTTTCAGATGTTGGCAAGAGACTTCTTGGACAATTACATTTTCCTTGCAGTTGGTCGTGTAGGCTCAACTTCAGAAAATATTACCCAGAAAGTGGTATGGGTGGAAGAACATGACAAACGTTCATTCCTTCTTGATTTATTAAATGCTGCTCGATCTCCAGAACAAACAGCTGAGAGTTTAACTCTGGTGTTTGTTGAGACAAAGAAAGGAGCAGACTCATTAGAAGAGTTCCTTCATTGTGAAGGTTATCCAGTGACATCTATCCATGGTGATAGAACACAACGCGAAAGAGAAGATGCGCTCAGACAGTTTAGATCTGGAAATACACCTATTCTAGTTGCTACAGCTGTTGCTGCTAGAGGGTTGGATATTCCTCATGTAAAACATGTTATTAACTTTGATTTACCTTCTGATGTTGAAGAATATGTCCATCGTATTGGACGTACTGGACGTATGGGTAACTTAGGTAAGTTACAACTTTTAATAAGAAATCTTAAGATACATTTATCCCTGTATTATAAAAAGTAATAAAACTAAATACTCGGTTGGATTCTAGTATTAGCACAAGTACAATAAAAAACAAAAAAATTAAATAAATAAAGAAATAGCAACAACTAAATGCAACAATTTATTTTATTTTTTATTATAATTTTAGCTTACATAAAATAGAAAATAACAGTGTTTCAAATTAACACAAATTTAGTTAAGTTTATTTTTAATATAAATAAAAATAAGTTAGTTAGTTGGTTAAAATTTTTGGCGCACAGCAACAAAGGCTATTTGCGTCTAAATAAAAATATCATAAAATTTTAATTGTGCAAACCAGATAAAGCCGGAAAAAATATCGTAGCCGTATTACGCAAACCGTATAATTACGCGTTTGAGGATTGAGGCGTATTTATATGCTGGAATCATACGTATCGGCGTATTGATATGTTATTCAAAAGGCACAATCTATCATATGTACCAATATTTAAGTGGGATGACCCATAGCCATTAGCTACGAGGGTGGTTTTTCAATATTGTATATTGTTCTCTGCATGTCTTCTTGACAAGTTTTAGTTATGATTAAGGAGCGGAATTTGTTAGGCTTAGTGGCAATATAGCAATAAAAGCGGAAAATAATCAAACGTTTGCGGATCTGTATCTTTACACATTGGCGAGAATGACAAATTTAGATAAAGAACGCATCGCTACGTTTTAGCCAAATTCTGATAGTGACATGTCCCAAAGTGACCCAAAAATAACAAAATTTAAAAATCCTCACATTCTGGAACGATTCAAGATAAAGTGGGTTTTACACGATTCAATTTATTTATCAATTAATTGAAAAAGTTGACATTCAATTAATTGATGTGTGTAAAAATTTTGTCAATAAATTGATCAATTAATTGACAAAAAAAAATGATCAATTTATTTTGAAAGTTCTATTTTTCATCAATTTTTTAGAGAATTCTAGGTATATTTTTATCTGTTTCGTTATTGCCAACTTTTTAGTTCTAACATAACCTAGATAAATATATAAATTATGTTTCGTTTTAAAATGTAAACTGCAAACGTTGTAATTCACCATGACCTTGGGTTTTTTTTTTTTTGTGTTTTTGTTTACAGCCCTTAATTTTGTGAAGATTTTTTCAATATTTTCATTTTGATAAATATGTAAACATTTTAACGGTTGGTAATGTAATAGTTTTCAAAAAAATTGATCAATTTATTGGTCAATAAATTGAACTGTGTAAGACTTAAAATAATTTTGTATTTTTACCATTTTCAAAATATTTTGGCTTATAAATTTACACCTTACAAAACATATTAAATTTTTTATTATCTTACAGGTCTTGCGACATCGTTCTTCAACGACAGAAATCGTAACTTAGCTACTGCATTATTGGATCTGCTGATAGAAGCTAAGCAAGACTTCCCAAATTGGCTCGAAAGTGTAGCTAGTGACGGACGCGTACCTAGTGCCGGCAGACGTGGCGGCAAAGGCCGGTTTGGCGGCGGTGGAAACAATTTCGGCGCCCGTGATTACCGTCAAACGTCTGGTGGCAGCTCGCAGCGCAGGAATCCCAGTTATGGTGGTGGTTACGGCGGTGGCGGCGGAGGTGGTAAGTTAATATTTCATGTACCGTAAAATGTTGAATATAATGCGCACCCGTGTATAATGCGCATGTTTGAACAGCCCAAAAGTTCTTTGGTAAAATTGAAATTAGTATACAGGTGCCTTAATACAACAATAAATGGCTAATAACTTTCTTATTTTAAAAACTACTATTTTTGACCTTTTTAGATTTTAATCATAAGATAAAGGGGTTGATCTATTGCACCAATAAAATATTAGATACATTCAACCCCTACCTCAAAGGAGAGGTTAAGTTTGATTTTGCAAATGACACCATATATAAAAAATATTATTTGGTAGCATATATTTTCCTAAATTGAGCGGTAACGTTAAAAAAAAAATTGTGAAGTGTGAATTTTCACACGTTTAAGGTTCCACGGGCATCTAAACGATTTACACAGGATAAATATATTATAGCGGGAAATTTAAAAAAATAACTAGGGCATGGGCGTAGTTACTGGGTTTATTATGCCAGTAATTTATTTTATTTTTATTTTTTAATAAAAAAAGGAATTGGTTGATGAGGTATTAAAATAAAGATAACACACTTACGTAAAAAAAAATACTCCCTCCTCCGAAAATATGGTATTTATTACTTTAAAAAAATGTAGGATTAACGAAAGTAATATTATCTTGATCTTTTTTTGTTTTTATTTCTAAATAAGGTGTTGCTAGGCAACTAATAAACAAATTGCGCGCAAATAGTTGTGCATATATCAAAAGTAACTCGTAGAAAAAAACGCGTATTTTAGATAAATTAAAGTGACACCCCCTGTTCTAACAAAACGGTGAATTTTGATCAAAATTGTGTTGAATTGCAAGGAAGAAGTTCTAAATCGACTTCATAACCCAAAAAGTCCAGATTTTAATGTATTGGATCTTGGCTTTTTCAATTCTATACAATCCTTACAACATACAGCTTCACCGAATACAATCGACGAACTGATTGAATGCGTACAAAATGTATTTAATGTATTAAACATACAAACCCTTGATAATGTTTTCCTAACATTGTGTTGCAATTGTAGTTCATTGTATTTTGTCTTGGCACATTCATTAAGCAACAATGTGCTCTATATTGTGACATTTCCTTAATAATTGCAAACACTACGCATTCTATATTACTAATTAAAAATGCAACTCTAACAATTATAAATATGTTATATATATTGTAAAATAATAGAAATAAACCAGTCTTATACCCTTTTCACATTAGAACTTCAAGAAAAGTGATCTTAAAGTTCACCGATCTTTAACATCGGTTTGCTTTCACATTTGATGTTTAAATCTCCGGTGCTGCCATCTGAAAATCTGCATGTAAAGATAGTATGCATTGCCAACATAATTTCATATCGTTCGAATTTATTCTGTCATTATTTTATATATCGAGGTTAGGAGAAGTTTATTTGCGTTATTACATAAATAAATAAAAATATACAAATTCAAAGAGTATTTTTTTATAATAGAAATTATGTTGGCAATGCGGACGATGTTTAAGACGCAGTTCTCTGTCTTCAACATCCCTTGTATTTAGAGGAGGTCATACGTTTTCACATTAGCGTTTAAAGACACATTCACTTTAACATCCGATCTTAAACATCTGATGTGAAAAGGGTATTAGTTGAATCTCGGCTTCTCACTATCCTTCGGGATACAACATTTCTGCTACAACAAACTTGTCTAGAAGCAACCATGTTAGCAAAAGGAGGGAATTCCTATATGATTCCGCACATTAATAAGGCAAAACTTCATCGTAAGGGACGATTACAAACAACATTATCATTTTCCATACAAACTGTGGAGACAGCCACATCCTTGTTAAATTTAAACTTTTTGTATTATTCTTTGTTTTACTAGATATTTGTAACTTTTTCGTAAATAAAATCAATCTAATTAATTAAAATTGTAAATGTATATCATATTTTCGGACAAGAAAAAAATCAAAATGTATACCATATTTTCGGACAGAGGGAATATTAATTTTAAAAATTATGTAAATAAATAGATATTTCGTTAAAAGGGTTTAAATAAAACAATAACACTAACAACATATCTTCAGAGCTAAAATTTCTTATATAAATATTTATTATAGTAAAGGAGATTTTAGTTGACAGATGACGGTTAATTAAAGCATATGGTTCAATGGGAGAGAACTATAGCAAAAAAATTTCCATTTTTGAATAGAGCCATATCATTTGTTCACAGACAAAGCTAGAAATAGAGAAAGAGATACAATTTGTTTCACTCATAGAGACGGAAAGACCATTAGCGACCGCCCAGAGATGAAAGCGCGCGCGTGTATACAAAGGGACCCACGTTGAAGTTACCCTATTATAATATATAAAAAAAAAAAAAAATACAAAAATTGTGAATGTACGTTACAGTAAGAAGCAGAAATACGTTCTTGACATCTTACATAAAACTGTGTGAAATAGATATATATTTCTTTATCGGTTCTCAATCGATCAATCTGTCAAGTAAATTCTTCTTTACCATAGAGTATTATTTTATTTTGTGTAAGCATTTTTATGCTGTTCCTCCAATATATCAAATATAACTAGGGTTACCATACGTCCCGGTTTTAAGAACTTGTCCCGGCCGGTTGTTAAAAATGTCCCGGTTTTTCCATATTTTATATATATGCAGGCATGGAACGATGTTGAAAAAAACTATTCAATTACTTAATTCCAAATTTACGACCAAAACACCGATCATTAACTGTGATACTTTATTTGACGAAGTTGTATATGCTAAACAGTTTTATAACGACACTGACCGTAATAATTTGTGGCGGAAAAAGGGTACAAGTAGCGAGGAGAAATGGGTACAATTTTTTAAAAAAATTTCAGACAAAAATATTTCTGTTAACAATTTGCAGAAATTTGTCGAATTTATTTTCTGTTTACCTGGTACTTCAGCACCAATTGAACGATTATTTTTAGAAATGAAGAATATATGGTCATCTGAAAGAAATCTTTACTTGAATGTAACGTCGGTACATTATTATTTTGTAAAACTAACATAGTTTTTAAATGTTCTGAATTTTATGATTATATTAAAAATGATAAAAACTTAAAAAAAAGTACAATCTGCCGATAAATATTCTTATACAAATAAATAATATACACATTGCAACTATGTAAGTCAAAATTTATAATTTTATAATATGTATTTTTGTGATTTTTTGATATACGTTTAATTTTGTAATTCTCAAGATTTAATATTAATCATTTGTAATAGAAAAATATTGATAAATACATCAATCAATAAAGTATAAAAAATGAGAAACAAATATTTGGGGGGGGGTCCCGGTTTGGCGCACAAAAAATGTGGTAACCCTAAATATAACTTAACATTTTCTTTTCTTGGGTGACGAGCAGACATATTCCCTTATGCTTAATTTTTCCCTTGAGTATTCTTTATAATACAAACAGGGCCAGCTTCAAGTTATTTTTCTGCCAAATTACATTAATTAACTTACAAAAACATTTACTTAAATTCTCCACAATATTTATGCCAAGAATATAAATGAACTTCTAAATATGTAAATAATAACAAAATATACCTTATGAATAATATATATTTCGATGTACAATATTCCGGGGATAGGGAATCGGCAGAAAAATTATCGACTCCGACTCCTTTTACTCATAAATCATAAAGGCTATTCCAAATGTATAGTAAATTTTAATATCTAGTTCCGCTGAAACTAAATAAACAGACTATACTTACATTAGATAACTTGGGTTGAGGTGAACTGTTTTTATAAATAAGTCATTTTTATTTCATCTTGAAAAAGTCATTTTTAATACAAATTTTCTAATATATTAGTTTTCATAAATTTTTATTGTATTTTATATACTTTATTTTTTATAATATGTCACTTTTTCGTTTTGACATTTAGATTTTGGGTGCTAACATGAAACATAAAATAATCACGAAGTTCTTTTCAACTTGTGAAACTAAAAATCCAGTTTAGTTCCGTTTAAACATAATAAACATAGTATACAGAAAAAGATAAAATGGATATAAGTAAAAACAAATATCTTTACTGCATGGTATTAAACTGTTAATACGAGCAGAATTAATCAAATTTTAAACTGGAAAGCATGAAGGAAACCGAGTAAGACCGGTATTGAATATTTTTAATTTAATTTTTGTTGTAATTTAATTTAATAAATGTCGTTCCTGCTACCGTGCCTTAAAAAATTCTGGTAATATGTTTATTTTGCTTTCGTTTTCGGTTTGTTCTCATTCTTGATAAAAATTGAATCAAAAAGTCGGGAATCGATAACTTTTTCCGACTCCGACTCCTACAAAAAGCTTCGACTCCTCGACTTCCGACTCACCATCGCTGTAATATTCTCGATGGCAATAATATTAATTTATTCAAATATAAGTTACTGCACCGTTAAAATTATAAGGGCTATAATTAAAGGAGATCATAATATTCTGATACTGTCTCTGTACCATCTTGATCTGAATCCTATTGGAATTATGTGGGTTGAAGCAGTTTGTTGTTTACAGAAATATAAATTTTAATTCAAATGAAATGCAAAGCTTTTGCGAAGAATTTTTTTTTAAAATTAATTTTTGTTTCCGAGATTGGAAAAAAGGATGCGAGAAAGTAATAAAAACAAAAGAGGAATTTCTTATCACTTGGGTGACTAATCAACTTAGGAGAAAATAGTGATTCAGAATATTCTTCAGAAAGCGATTCTGATGTTTTCCTATGAATATTTTGAAAATTGCTCAGTTTGATTATAATAATTTGTTGAATAAATTTATTGATAACACAGCTCTACAAAAAAAAGGGTCATACCCAGACATGCGATACATGGTTTTCGAAGTATTTTTGCTCGCTGATCACGAATCTGTGGTCGGTTTGTCTCCATCAGGTCCTCAAACTTTGCTAAGGTCAAATCCGAAAATTTGATTAAAAAAATCTAAAAAAATTTATATGGGGGTTTTTGAGGTCGCTGATTGCGAATCCAGTGTCCGTTTGACCTTATCAAGATAAGGTCAAAATCTATTCAAGGTCAAATGGCCGAAACACCTCCAAAAATTCTAAAAAAAATTACGGACACACCTTAAAAACTATGATAGCTAAAGATCTGCGGTCGGAATTTTATAATCCTGAGGTCCTAAATAGCCTTAGATTTCATTTTTAAGAAAAAAAAAATTTTTCAAAAATTTTGATTTTTATTTAATTTTTGCAAAATTTCAAAAAATTCTATCACGAAAACTGTACAAGATAGATACCTGCGGTTTAAATATTTGAAATACGGACACTGGATTCGTAATCAGCGACCTCAAAAACCCCCATATGAATTTTTTAAATCAAATTTTCGGATTTGACCTTGATCCTGACCTTAGCAAGGTTGGAGGACCTGATGGAGACAAACCGACCACAGATTCGTGATCAGCGAGCAAAAATATTTCGGAAACCATGTATCGCATGTCTGGGTATGACCCTTTTTTTTTGTAGAGCTGTGTAATTATTGTTTAATACTTTTTAAGTTTTATTGAAATATTTTTTCTAATGATAATTATTGGTTAGTTCATTTAAAAGTGACAGAGATGTTACTGTAAAGTAATTTTTTATTTCAAATTGTTTTTATATTGAATGTACTATTTCTTCACTGTAACGACAAAACCAGCCTACTTTGACGGTCATGCTTTCTTGGTAGAGCCTGTACATTACTTAGAATTACTTAAAATAAAGTCAGTAGAAGAATATGAGAATATTTTTGGCATTTGGTGGAGTGAAATAGACAGGGCTGCTAACTTGCAGTACTAAAAAAACCTATTATTAATAATTTATCAAAACCTTGGGCGTTAAAATTAGAAATATTCTCCTAAGCAAAGATATGATATGAGGAACAATGAAACACTAAGTTATAATTTCTTTAACAATATCTTAGCAAAAATAAGTAAACTGTTTCAATATATAAGCTCAAAATTTAGTCAATTTTTTTACTATTATCATATATTTTAAACTCCTAATACTTTAAGAATTCACGTTATATAAATATTAGAAATAATAATTTTAAATTGTGGCTAAAGTGTGGTTCACAAAATTATTATGTGTTCATATAACTCTATTCATTAACTAATCCACGTGGAACACATCATAAGAAATATTGCAATCAGTTGTTTACGTCCGGCACCGATAACATGTGCTGAATAAGGGCTATCTTTGTTTTAATTATCTGACCTTGAACGAGTTACGTATTTGAATGAACATATGATTAAAAAATATATACTAATGTTAATAATTTTGAAAAAAAAAAAAACAGCAGGGGCGTACCGCTTCACACTCTGAAAAGATCTATGTGTTATACTATGCTATACTTGACAAAAAATAAGTAAAACGTCACGAACAACAGGTTATAAATTTGATGCTCAATTTGAAGTCATTCACGTAGCTTCATATCAAACCTATGCGCAACTTAGTTGTTTGGAACCTATCGTTGTTGTTATTTACCACATAATATACTCCCATTCTATAGCAACTTATTAATATTTGTTTTAATATTTGATGTACGAGGGATGTTTCCTAAATTCTGGGAATTGTGCTATAATTAAATTACGCAGAACTTATAGGAAATGATATTGGTGCCAGACAAGTCATGACATGTTTATGCAACTATCTAGTGCAATATTGTTCACTCTGATTTAGGCGTTCGACTGATATAGACGCGTTTTCATAGCACTGTTTTTGTAACCATGGAAGACGCAGCAAAATCTCAAAGAGCAATAATTTTCTTTAAAGAAGGTGTGAAAACATCAGAAATTATTCAGCGTCTGCAAGGAGTATTTGATGAGTCTGCAAAATCCAAAAGTACTGTTTATCGGTGGATCGATCGTTTTAAAACCGGTAGAACATCACTAGAAGACGATCCACGCAGTGGGCGCCCAAGCACGTCGGTAAATGAAAGAAACATTACTGCCGTCGAAGACCTACTGAAAGAGGACAGGCGAATGACTATTTGTCAAATTAGTGTGCGCCTAGGGATAGGTACAAGACAAGTTCATGACATCTTGCATGATTGTTTGGGCGTTAGCAAGGTTGCGCCGCGCTGGGTGCCAAGGCTGTTGGGACCACAACAGAAACTCAATAGGAGACACCGAGAAAGTTCTTTGAGGACGGCTTAAAAAAATTAGTTTATCGTTGGGATAAATGTATTCAGTTAAATGGAGATTATGTTGAAAAACTACATTTTAATATTGACGAAAATTAACAAAATAATAAAAATTATAGCTAAATTCCCAGAAATTTGGAAACATCCCCCGTATATAATATCATACACCCTAAACTTATTTGGCAATATGTATACCTTGCCACTGCAGTTCATAGTGGTTCAGAAATATGTGAAAATTAATGTGTTGATGTTTTAAATATGTAAATAATTTTGAATACTCGTAGTTCTTAGTTATTTCACAGTAATTTGATAAATAGAGTGGGATTCTGATTTAAAATTTGTATTAGCGTTATAAAACAATAGAATAGTAAACTAATTTTATTAATTTTACCTTCACTCTCTCGTATTCAATATTAAATAATAAAATATATTCAATATGAAATAATAAAATAATGTGAATATTACTTATTTTATTAAGAATATTATGTGCGTTTTTGTGTGCTGCTATTTACGCCAAATATCCTGAATAATTTTGTCTTTTACATGCAGCACTTTGTGGGCAGTTCTGAGTTGCGCGGACTTAGCCCACTACAATTACTTATGGAGGTTACGTGAAGAATTTTGATTAGCTTAGCATTGATTAAGTACGACTTTTATCGAAACAAATTTACAAAAATGTTACTGCAATGCAACATTCTTTAATTGTTTGTTTATTTTTTATTTGCATATTTTTGTTTTTCTAGGCTACTATGGAAGTGACAGAGGAGGTAATTATGGCGGAAATTACTCGAATGGAAGCGGAGGCAACGGTGGCGGCGGTGGCCGCGATGATTGGTGGTAGACTGTCAGTCTCACCAATGAACGCACCCTGGTCACGGGGTGTTACCAATCAGCACACAGCCTCCTAACCACTTCAGCTCCATGCCCAGTCCACTTGCTCTAGTATATTCTAGATGAACCAGTGATGTGACAGAACCCCCGATATGTGATTTACTTGCAAACCTATGATCCTCTACCAATGGGCATTAATTGTATTTCTTGTGTGAAACAGAAAATAAGAAAAGAATATTTGAACTTAACACTACAACACTTCTTAATGAATTTTGTTGTAGAAATGTATTAAGTTATATTTATATGATTCTGTGTGTGTGTGTGTGAGGCGTTGTGCTATTTCTTTAGTAATTTATTTCTATTTCTGATCTTGTCCTCGGTATAATTGCGCTCTGAAGATACTAACGAAACTATGTACCACTATAGTCAATTCCTTGTGTTGTATTCGTTTTATGGTTATTTATTTTGCTGATAATTAAATTGCAATAATATTCGGTGATTATTGTTTTAAATTTGTTGTTTAAAAGAATTACTAATTGAAGATGGGTAAGATATCCGCTTTCGTTAGGATCTTCATTGGTTAATAACAATAAGAGTGACACCAAGCTAGTTGGTGTTTGTCATGTACGTTGTGATTGGCACAAGCTCTTTTCAATTTACATGTTCAGGTTAACGATATATGACGGTAGATGAAATAGTTTGTGATCTATCTTCATAATACATACAATACATGCATATACCTACCTATATTAATATAACATAGAGGACTGGTTTCCACCTCTCTTAAAGCGGCGGCGCGCGCCGCGGGCTGCGTGCCGCGCGCGTATTCGTTAGTTGTGTACCAATATTTATATACGATACGATTTTGCTGTCCCGCTAACGGAGATAGCGCTTCGAGGAAAAGCGACAGTGTTGCGGGATAATGGGGTGCTGCACCCCAGCGAATGATTGGTTGCAGTTACAGCTGTTTATTTGAAGCATGCTAAGAGTATTCTATTTTCAATAACGACTGTGATATAAACGATCTTATAATACGTATAGTTATTTAAAGATTACCGCAATGTGAACGACAGTCGACGAGTCGAGATGGCCTGAAGAGTTTCGATACTTAAATATATGCTTGTGCAGTCGTTACTCACACCTAGTTGCGATTAGGTACAAATGTGAATAAGTCTTAGCTTATTGAACAATAAAACATTTAATTTATATAGTATATTAATTATTATTATATTAATTAATTAATTAATGTTATTATTAATTAATCTAGGAACAAATTATAAAATGGGTGGAACTGTGATGGTGGTTTATGTGGAAAAGAATGAACGGACGAACCATCTGTGGTTTCTTACTGAGTTATTGAACACTATGTGCTGTGACTGCAACTTTTAACAAATATTTTAATGATATTGCCGTACTGTTTATTGCGTACTGGATGCCGTTCTAGTAAGCTTTGATTTTGTTATGGATTGTTGATAAGATGTTGATATCGGTAGATGGTTATATAACGTCGGTAGCCGGTATGTTATAAACAGTATTGCTCTTGCAAGTTTACAAGGGATGGCAAAATGCTCCGACGCTCCATGTACTTTACAGTGGAGATAATTACAATTAATTACTTTTTAAATGCATTTACATTTGTCCTTAGTAGTATTAAATAATTGCTGTCTGGAGCATAGAATTACTACTGAATAAAATATAACTTGAAATCTGACCTTGTTCCTTTATTTCCTCACCTTTCACTCCATATGGATAGAAGAGATACATTTTATAGAATGGAAATTTTCTCCCTATAACTTCAGGTAAGTTGTGCGTACCATTGTAAATGTCGTTGGTGCTTCTAAAAGGTCGCACTTCAGATTCAGGTAGTACGGTAAACAGTATAGCTCCCAAACTGTACAAGTGTCATACTATTTTACCTTCAGTTGAAGGGATACTAATTCCCTAATAATTATAACATTATGATTTGTTGTTTGTTTTTAAAATTTAAAAATATTTTGGTGTCCTTGAAGTTGACTGGTACGTCTTTAGTTTTTCAAATTTTAAAGACCGGACAAATTTGGTACAAGTTTCGGGGCATACAATAGGTGCGTTCGGCATAAGCTAATAATCTACACATTCTGCATAAATTACACAAAAGAGTTCGTCATAAAGTTTCTGTGTGCTTTTTGCTGCACGAAGATTGTTCGGCATATACTGTGCAGTTTGTGTTGCACAATCGTCACAAGTTCAGATCGTGCGGGAGTTTGTGCAATGGTGTTTTTCGCGGTAAAAATACAGACGTTTTATTTCTACAAAACTTTAATTGTGTGAAAACAAATATATGAGTGAAAACAAACAAGATATCATTGTTTATGCTTGCACCATTTGTAAAATAATTAGTATAGACATGAACCTCATGATGGAACATCTAAATACACTCAAAAAGACTTACATTTTTTTGGATACAAGCGGAAAAGTACTTTAAATTGATTTGTAGTCATGTTTGGAACAGTACTCTCTGCATATTCAAACACTTTTTACAAAATATTTTCTGGTTTGGAAAATTCTTCTGAATTGTCTTCCTCATCAAATAAAATTTGTTTTATATTACTTAAAAGCATCGCTTCATACACCATTTATATATATTATTGTACAAAACAATTAGTAGGAGACACACTTGATGTAATTACACACATATAATTCATTTGTTTACAAAAAAAGGTTAGAATAATAATTTGAATAACTGCACAATCTGAATAAAGCGTTCGTCTTTGACTTTCTTGCACAGTGGTCACGTGAGAAAAAACTTGCAGGACACAGAGTTAACACTGCGCAGTTATGCCAAACGCATCTACTATAGGCGCGTTCGGCCGATATCTTAATTGTTTTCACTTATATCGTTTTGTAGAAATAATAACTTTTATTTTTACCGTGAATAACTCTATTGCATAGATTGCCGCAAGATCTGAACGTGTGACGACTGTGCAACACAAACTGCACTGCACGATATTTGACGAATGATCTTCGTGCAGCACAGAGCAGACAAACTTTATGCCGAACGACTCTTGTGTAAATTATGCAGAATGTGTAGATTATTAGCTTATGCCGAACGCACCTTATATAAAGCCAGAGCCGGCGCTGATGGACATGCAAGGCATGCGGGCGCCACTGCGAGGGGGCGCTAACGTGAGATTCGAAAGGGCGCTAAATGGCCAAATGAATATAAAAGTAAGGTAGTGAAATGTAATTTTAGAAATGAGGACTTTTTTTAGTCTTCACCTAACATTGAGAAGTGAGGACCTTTTTTTTAGGTCTTCACTCTAAATTTAGAAGTGAGGGCCTTTTGTTTTTTAGGTCTTCACAAATTTAGAAGGGAAGTTCTCGAAAAAAGCTAATTGCGTCCTACTTAGGGGCGTTCAATTAAATCTTGCCTACGGGCGCCGCAGACACTCGCGCAGGCTCTGTATAAAGCTATTAAGCTCGAAGTAACATTCACACAGCGGCGTCGCGACGGTAACTCCTGCCCAAGTCAAAAGCACTTTCTTGCCCTCGCTGCTTTCAGTTTAATATCAAATTTAATGTGTGAAGTTCAGATTTTTTACTTGACAAATGAATGAAGCAACAACCAAGTTATTTATATATTTCTGTCTTGTACGTGCCTTGCCAGCATGAGTGGAAAAGAAATATATATAAGTTGATTGTTGATTCGTTCATTTGTTATTGAACAAACTTTAAAAAACGGAACTTTATACGAGTTTTGATAAAAAAAAATATACTCAGACTGCGCACGCTGCATAATAAATGGAAGGTGGAGCGGGTTAATTGCGACTTGATATGAGGCAGTTGTCATTTGTGAGTTCGCTACCGTTCAGTATTTTCGTTAAGTTCGAATATTATAGCGGTTTTAGTAATTCGATTTTCTGGTTTCGCTCGGCAATTTTTAGATGGATATCTGATCGATGAAGATGAGCGTGTCTGAAATTTTGTTTCAAACTTGAAAAGATAGGGCTTTTGAAGACGTTGCTCTGAGTCGAACTGCGTGTTTTAAGAGCTTCAGATGTTCTAACGTAGCCAGGATTTCAGCTTGGGGGGGGGGGGTGCAAAAATAACAAAATATTCTAAATTGGTCGGTACGACCTTAACTACATGGCTTAAGTAGAAAATAACAGCGTTCTAGGTCAGGGGTCGGCAACCTTTCAGTGACCAAGAGCCAAATCTATATTGAAAAAAAAAACACAATAACATGGAAGAGCCGCTAAAAAATATATGCTATATTTAAGAAAAAAACATAAAAATTGTTTATTTGTTTTAAAATAATCAAGTATTACAATAAATTTATATTTACTTATACATTTAATTTGTGATACCTATTGTCGTTGCCAGTATATTACAATATAATAATTTTTTTAATGGGACGATTGCTCCTGTATAGTGTTCTATAAGACTTCAATATTTGGTGAATATTCAGTAATCTTTAACTTAAGGCAGCACTCTAGTTTCAGGTCAGTAAGATTACTTCTTAACTGACTCTTTATTAATTTCATATGTGAAAAGATTTGCTTACAGTAATATGTGGATCCGAAAATTGTCACTAGCCCAAAAGGATAATTTTTTAAAAGATTGAACGATTGTGGAAGACGGTTCCAAGCTTCGAAAAGAACTTTATCTACATTTTGAAGATTGCGAATTTCGGTCCACTTATGCTGGGAAGATAAAATTCACTTTTTTCTTTCTAAATTTTCCAGTTCAGAATTAAGTTTTAAGAATATGTAATTCTATAAACCTTTGGATTTCAAATCCACTAATTGAAGGTGATAAATGTAATTGCTACATATCTACTTCAATTGGTTTTGTCAAAAAAGCTAGTGTAGCTTTATATTTTCTAAACTCTTTAAATCTATCTCGAAAAGCTTCTTGCATGTTAACAATAATTTGTGCAAAAAAAAAATGCAGTAATAACATGTTTTTGTAAATTAATAAAATATAAAAATGTTTTTGCACGTAAATCATGCACAAATACAGATAACTTTTTTTCGAAACAAATAGCTTCTTCTAAAAGGGAATATGCAGTAACTCGGGGAATTACCGGGTGTGAATTGCACCGTAAAACATTCTGAAAAATACAAAACTTGTATAGGGATTTGCAGCTAAGCACCCTACCATCTGGTGAGCGTTTCATGAACTTGTGTACATCATATAACATTTCGTTTTGTGTATTGGTTTTGTATGAAGTTTGTTTTTAAAGTTTTATTATAATCATTGAAAAATGTATAATACATATTGTTGTGTGCCTATGTGCAATTCATTGAAAATAAGAAACCCGGAAATATCGTTTCATTTGTTTCCACTAATATCAGACACCGTATGGTTTCAAAACAAAATTGGGAAAGCAAGAGGTTAGGAATCGACGCGATGTTTAGATAAACAATTTAAAAATTGGAAAAAAAGTGAACCCTTGTATCAAAGTTTGCTCATTACATTTTAATGATAGTGACTACAAAAAATATTTTCAATTTTGTACTTATTATCGCATATCTTGAAAATTCCTGTTATTGTGTGTGGGTTTATAATGCACAAGTTTGTAGGCATAATGCATAAATCTTTATGAACTCTCTGTTTTTTTCAAACGCCCCCCCTGGCTACGTCCCTGACGATAGAATTAGAATTGAAGAAGATGAAATAATGTAAATGCCATGTACATCACGTTCTTTGATTCCAAGTATTTTATTATTATTAGGTATTAGCACGTGAAACTATAAATAAACATTTTTATCTTGGGATTCTGAAGCGATTATTATTTAATGATGACACTTTGATTTAATGAGACTCCTTCCATATGTATATTTGGATAAATATGTACATTTCGATTTGCTAAGCTGCCTTCATCAGTTATAATAAAAAATTGTGTTTTGAATTCATGCCAAAGCATTTCCATTTTAATGTATTGAATACACGACAGTTTAACTTTGTGAAACTCACTTATGGCCCGTTTATACAACCTTAACAGTAACTTTTCCTTACCTTATCCCTAACCCGTAAAAGATAAACTATACAAAACGCCTATGTACGTTTATACAACCTAAGCCGTAATTTATCCATAAGCAGACCTTAGCAATAAGAATTCCGTAACCTTAAAAGTTCCCAACATTTCAACTTTCGTGGTTAAATTACGGCTAAATCATTGAACAGCGCATGCGCGAAAATATGACTGTTATGAAATAGGCAACGAACTTTATTTTTGTGAAATAATAAAGATGACACGAGCACGGCAGATGCTGCCAAGGCAGTATAAAGGAATATTACAATAATTTGCTCATTATTCATTTTAATAAAATAGCTTCCAAAATTCGCAATTGACGTTTAGAATAAAGGTTAGGTTTACGATGTTTACTCGGAACTGCGCAAACTCTAAACAGCGCATTTCATTGGCTGCGGCTGACGATCGAGATTAAGGAAAAGGTTGTATAAACCCAATACTTTCGTTCTGGGGATCGTTAAAAACTTATGGATAAGGTACTTCTCAGTTACGGCTAAGCAAAATTATGGCTAAGTTGTATAAACCAGCCATTATACATAAAAGGTTGAAAGAAAACATTGTTTTTTGTCTCACACATAAGTTATGTGAAACAAAAAACAATGTTTTCTTTCAACCTCTTGTGTACATTACCAATTTCTTTCTCAAGGGCAGGATGATCCATAATGTTTATTAACTTGGCCCAGGGGCACTACTGACAGGTAAGGCGCCTTTGTGCAAAAATTTGTATGCCCCTACCTTTGATTTTTAGTTAAATAAATTAAATGCATTCATTGTTAATTTCTATTAATTTAATAGAAACGAAGTTTACCGACGGAGTGGCCGAGCGCATTAAATCGCAGCAGTTTGGACTGGTGAATACAGTCTGGATTGTGCGATTGGTAGTTCGATTTTCCGTCGGTGATATTATTCGGTGGAGGATAATCGTTTACATTACTCTCATTTCACAATCATTCATTCCGCATCCAGGTGTAGGAGCTCGCCCTCTGGCATCGATGATTAGCCGGGTTGCAGAAATAGGCCGATGTAAAATAAATAAATAAATAATAAAATAAATAGAGACGAAGTTTGTGTAATTTAAAAACTATGTAAGAAATTACCCCGCCGATTTGAAAAATTCTTTCACTGGTGAAAAGCCTATACTCTTAAGTGTCACATTCTTTGTTTCATAACTCTAAGACAAAATGAAAGGAGCAATGATAAAGAATATGATTTAAGTAAATCGGAAATTAAAGAGCTCAAAATTAGTTTATGCTAATTAAACTATAAAAAATATAGTAAAACTATATGTAAATAATTTATAACCCTTGATTATATCTACAAAAATATATGCGACAGTATCTGGTTACTTTCAATAGGAAGCTGACAATAAACATTTTTATGTTATGAAATAAAAACATTTTCAGAACTGAAATTTTACAGATTTACAGAATATCAGCATAAATAACTTCAGAATTTCATACATTTCACAAAAAGTCTTTTACACTTTGTTTCTATGGGAGTTAAGCAGTTACTACGATGTGAAATTGAGAAAATTAGACCGGTGTGTTCTACACCAAAAAAGTTCTAAAAAATTTAAGTGACAAGCAAAAAAAAAAGGTCATCACCTCCCAAAATCCAGCTGACGAGCAAAAAAAAAAGATCCTCACCTCCCAAAATCTAAGTGATGAGCAAAAACAAAGGGGTCCTCACCTCCCAAAATCTAAATGATGAGCAAAAAAAAAGTCCTCACCTTCGCAATGGTGCCCCTTAGTCAAGCCCTTCAGCGCCCTTTTTCTTAGTGCGCTACTAACACGTTTATAAAATAGCAAATTGAAAAAATTTCCTTATTACCCCCAAAAATTTTATTTTTACCCGATTTGGGGTAATTTACCCCTGTTCCCCGACCGCTGCATTAGAGAGTATGAAAAAGAAGTACTCCATTTGCCCTGTACTGCATTCTAACGTTTGAACAGACTGTAGTTTTTCTAATTTGATTTTAAGATTATTTAAAAAAAAATTAAGTTTCACTTTTGGGAAATAAATAATTTGTTTCCAAAACGTGTACAATAATGTAATTCCTGGGGACTACTACTTCTATCCAGGAGCGGACTAGTCATGTAAGTATCCGGTCCAATGGCCGGATAAGGGCCTTTTTCGGGCCACCTGTACTCTGTTCAAAAACAAGAAGTAGTAATTATGCAATGTTCACGTGATAATTTTTTCGTTCTCATCGTTCATTGGCTGTTGGCTAGCAACTTCAATCTTTCACGTAATTTTGTTACTATTTCTACATTTTTAATAGGGTATAGTTCGATTCGACTTTCTTTTGTTATGTTCATTCACTTATTAAAAAAAGCTCGTGTTAAATAAAATTTTAAATCCCTACACAGTCCCAATCCGCCCCTGCTTTTATATTACTTCTAACTATCTTCAAGTTGTACAATTTTTAACATAGTGAAGTGAGCTATTTATGTGTGTGTTTTATGTTTTGCCGCCAAAAGTTTTCCGTTTTTGTGAAGTTTTGTGTTGATTTCGCTTTAATTTTGTGTGGATATCAACATTATTATTCGTTTTGCATAACATTTTATCTACAATGGACGATCAAGATTGTAAGTACATAGTCTCATTAAAGTTCCACCTGTTGATAACTTTCCATTCAAAAGTTAGCAAATAGTTTGTTATTTCAACCTTAAATTTATTTCAGGTCCACGATCTAAAAGACAAAAAATTGATAAAGGGGGAAGATTTGCAGCTCTTGCAAAGCTGAAACAATTAAAAGGAAAAGGTGTTAAAAATAAATATGAAGTATCGGATGTTGACAGTATATTTGATACAGTCGATGAGAAAGAATACTCCAAGAAAGTTTACGAAAGACAAAGTGAAGATTGGATTGTTGACGATGGTTCGTTCCGTTTCATATATTGTTACAAGTAGTTGTAATATCAAATCTTTAAATAGTCTAATTAATATTTATTGTGTAATGGCAGATGGATCAGGTTACGTTGAAGACGGAAGAGATATTTTTGATGATGATTTGGATGAAGAATCTATTGCACAATCATCAAAAACAGCTAGATCGTCAAAGAAAAAAAGATTATCCAGATTATCTAAGGGAGGCGGAGGAAATATTCAGGCGATGATATCAAATATGCCTGAAAAGAAAAAAACGGTAAGATTATGCATTTTCTAATGAAAGATAATAATAATAATAATTTTATTTCACTTTCACATACATATACAATACATTACAACTGAACATACAATTACAATATTGTGTCACATACATATGTGATTAGTAGCCATATATGTATAGTGGAGTTAATAAAAATATTTAAAAAGAACATAAAATAAAATCTGTTAATTAATAAAATCATTGACATCGTAGATGATTTTTTCAATAAGGTGATGCTTTACTTGCTTCTTAAATTTATTTAAATTTGTAATATGTTTCGTAGCGTCAGGAAGTGCATCATAGAATTTGCAACAATTGTAATAAGCTCCTTTCTGGTAGTTTGAAGTAGTGTGGATAGCTGGTATAAGTTTTTGTTTATTTCGCGTACTATATGAATGAGCAATTGATGAAAATAAATGTTTGTTTTTATGTATAAAAACGCACAAAGATAATATATGTTCTGATGGCATGGTAAGTATTTCCAAGCCTTTAAATGAGTTTTTGCAAGAGTCTCTATATTTTATTGAATCCATGATTCTTATTGCGGATTTTTGAAGTTTAAAAATACGTTTCCAGTCGGTGCATTTTCCCCAGTGTATAATATTAAATTTTAAGTGAGAATGGAAGCAAGAAAAATAAAGACTTCTTAATACTCTTTTGCTTTAAGATGGTGATTAACACCTTTCGGCCCGTTATTTAATATTGTGTATATTAAAATTTTAAAAAATATATATATAACACACTACAACACTGCGTTAATACAGAAAAGTATCGCAAAGAATTAAAAATATTCTACATCAGTGTTTCTCAACCTTTTCTGGGGGTATGGGACCCCCCCAAAATTATGTAAATATTGTCTGCGGCCCCCCCTATATAACCCCCCTTATATCCAAGATAGAGAGAACACAATTTTTCTCGAAAAAACGACGTGTAAGCAAGTTGGGGAAATTTTGAACTAAAATTTATCCAAAAAATTTAATGGCAGTATTGAAATTTTCCGGAATAAACCGAAATACAGAATATCAAGAACAATTTCGAATTTTTTAATGCGAACATATGTCATATTGGGTATCTTCTGGATAGAGCTTTTCAAAACAAAACAACTTATACTTAAACATTTTTTTAACATCTTTTACCGTTGACAAAAAACTTTGATAATTTTATATGAAGATTATATTTCCTATAACGACTTGAAAGTAAAGTATTTTTATTTACAAGTGTTTAAAGTGCTTCCCATTTTGATTTAAACACATTTGCATCCTTACTCTTGAGTTATCTGTAACTCGGAGAGTAAAAAAAAAATAAATTATAAAAAATATTGCACTTTCAAGTCGTACCTACTTCCAAGTACAATTTGAAAGTACTTTAAGTACCTCCAACACGAACCATTGTCATTTCAAATATAGTAATTTTTATCGATTGAATGAAGCTTTTGATCATTTTGCTTAACAAAAGTCCATTTTACTCATTATAAAGTTAGCTAGTTTAACAACTTTTTAAACTAGCAGTTTAAATTAGTTTTCAAAATAAGTACATTATATATATATAATAATAAATAAGATTTATTTTATTCATGACATGAAATGTTTATTTTTATGAATATAAATATAAAATACTCGTATTTATAAATATGAATAAAATTTATCCTGCAAGATTGAGCGCGTTTCTATTAAGTATATTTTCTTGTTTGGATCTTGTCTGACTTCGCGGCCCTCTGTTTAAGCCTTCACGGCCCCCCGGTTGAGAAACGCTGTTCTACATTATTATCAGAGATGTAGTAAATGCAGGCTTGTTAGATTTTCAGATCAGCATATTAGGATTTTATAGTAGAAAAACTAAAAAGATATCCTTCGTTTTTAAACATTTAATTGAACACTTTCATTTTATGTGTTAATTCCACATAACATGTTACATGAGACATTTTTATTACAAAAAATAATTGCACAGTTCTCTTTAATATTATTCTTTTCCTGCTGCACTTTTAAAATAGTTTCTGCATGTATATTTTCGATTTTTAAAAATCCGCGAAACTCTTTGGATTACATGTTTCTTTCTTTCTTTTTTCCTCTTTCTTTTAAGTTTTTTTTTACCATTAACTCAGTTTCTAAGGTTTTCACCAACAATCGATTACACTAAAGAATAGATAGAGATAACGGCATACAGTTGCCAATCAGTTGTCATTAAGCCTAAAAAAGATTCTGATGTTGCATTTTAGTGGGAAATGCAAAAAATGTAGTATATTGTTTTATATAAATTAGTTTCATTTTCATTACACTTTAAGAAAATTACCCCATTTTCATTAGTAGGTAGTTTGTTCTTCTCATCTTAAAAATGAATTTAATATTTCTGAGCAAATTGTGTCTTACATACTTATGTACAGTGCTGATATTAAAAATATTTAACAAGGGATACGCAAAAAAAAAAAGATTTTTAGTACTTAATTATTGTTATGGCCTTTTGCTCAAAGTAAAAACTAAATGAACTAAATTTGTTTATCTACAACCATCAAATAATAAATGCATTATGTAACAAACTGTAAATACATACAGCCGTTCTTATTGCACGCCGTCTAAAAAAGTGTCGTGCATGCATGCTCACGCGTGGCTAAAGAACGGGTGAGCCGCAAGTTTTTATTTAGTAAGTTAGTTAGTTAAAATATTTGGTGCTCAGCAACGATGGATATTTGCACCTCACACAGCCCATATTTATAATTAGAATAATATATATGTTAGAATAGATAAAACACATGTACGTTACAATCAGCTGATGGTTCGGTAGCCATCTGGATGACGTAAGTTCTGAAGTTAAATATGTTCTGAAAGTTAATGATTAAACAATGTAGTAGTAGATTTAAATATTGCATTTGACTGGCTTATAATGGGTATATTTCACTCAGATAAATGAAATATAGCCATTACTCGAGGATGATCTTCATTCTCGTGCAGTATAGCCTCCATGGTATGCTTGTTAAATAAAATATTATTTTTGTACTGCCTATTCTACTATCCATTTTATTAACCGGTATGGAAGTCTTCCAATATTTTAAAAACCGGTACGCACGTACTGATGCGTGTCTTCTAAATACGAGCTCTGCATACTGCAGTATACTGCGTACACGGATACATTCGATATCGAACGACAACGTAGAACGAGATGTGTTTCTAGCATGTTGAACTCACCAAAAATAGTGGACTAGTTAAATGCATTTCCCAGGAACTCAGGCCAGCTACGTCATCTCTGCATGTATTGTCACAGGCCTGATTTTGTGGTCAAAGCACTTTAGAACATATCTTTTCACTAAAGTGGGGATAATTTTAGGTGTCTTTAACAACGGATACGGAAAACTTTAAAAATTTTAACAACGGGTACGGTCGTACCTGAGCGACCCGCTGAATATCACCCCTGCTTGTGTATCGGGAATCGGGATTACAGTTTCCTAATAAGGACATTCCTGCTGAAAAAGGTGACTCTAGCCATTGTACAAAAAAAAAAATCTATTTATGTTAATAAGATTGACGATGGGTACCTGTTACCCGACCCCTTAACATTGTACCCGGTTCCGATTTTGATTACCCGCTACCCGTTATCTACCCATTACTCCTTAACTATTAAGGGTGCGCACAACCGTATAGTTTCATATACAAGACTAACAATCTGCAATAAAATTAGTAACAATCTAGGCATCAAAATGTTGAGCAAATTTTTATCTATCCAATAGGATATTTTTAATTGTAAAAAGAACCGTCATGTAATTGTAAATAAACAAATTACATTATATACGCTATCTTGTAAACCATTCGACGCATATTTGTGTAACATGCGGCAAATTGTAGCTAAAGCTTCATTCTAAAATATATTTCGCAAACGGAATGCCAAATCACTAAGTCAGTGTGTTCCAACTTTTTAGTCGCGACCCCTTTTCCTAACGGACAAGTAGCTTGCGACCCCCCCCCCCTGTAACATTTACATGAAAAAACATTTTTATTCGTCATCAACACAAAATTCTTACCAGATTTTTACAATAATATAGTACACAAACCTTGATTACCAGCGTTAGAAAAAATCTTGTACATAACTCGTGTGATATGCGGTATTACAACAATTTCCTGATTATACAGAACTCTTCTTTAGAAATTTTAAGATGCATACTTTATGTAACACAAATCCCACTTTTATATCAATGCAACAATAAAAGTAACTCACTTCTATTCAATAGCGATTATTAGTTCAAATTCAACATTGAAACAGTCAGACTCAGAGACACGGATTTGACATTTGTTACAAACGTTAAATATAAACCATCAGAATTTTGCCACGCTAAAAATTTTAAAATATAACTTGTTTATACGACCCCCTCCGGTTGGGTGCCCCTGCACGAAGTCATAGTTCAGACATCGACGATCGAAAATAATTTTATATATATATATATACATATATATTAATAAAAAGGGTATTTTATGAATAATAAGACATGATTTTATTGATCAACTAATACGTCTCGCACATCATATGATATATTTTCTACTATTCTATTTACATTAAACAATATGCCTTAGCAACGATATAGCACACTACGATCGTTAATAAGGGTAAATGTAGCATAATTATATTTTCGCTAACATATATAAAAAATGTTGACGTATTATTTGAACATTTCGACACAAAAATATATAAACATAAAACTTAATTGAAACCCCTAAATATATTTAAAAAATTACAAAACATTGTTGTGTGATACCTATCAAGTTATGAGCAATAACATTTTTACAATAATTTTTTCTACAATCAAAAATATCCTATTAAATAGATAAAATTTTTGTGCAAAATTTGATGCATAGATTGTTACTAATTTTATTTCAGACTGTTAATTTTGTATAAGAAACTAATAATCTCTCGGGGTTGCATGAAGCGTTAAGGGATTGCGGATAATTAACGGGTAATTGTGAGGTATTTTGAATATAACTGTGAATATAACTGTATAATCTATGAATATTTTGTTGTAAAAAATTTTCCCATCCTTTTTCATGTTTATTAACACTGATGTCAGAAAAAGTAAAATAATACAGCATAGAAATAAACGTAAAGTTATTACTCCTGATAAAGTATTCATACTTAAAACATAATCTGACTGGAGATAGTTTTAATTGTGTTGAATGTCGAATAGCATTAAAACTTTGAAGGTATTGTGTTTGATATTATACTTTTTACATCAATACTACGGAAACATTCCGTAGTGCTAATGAGAAAAGTATAATGTAAAATAGACTTGAGAAATTAACCATACAGTAATCTTACATAAATGAATTATTTTCATTTCAGGAAGTCAACTTAGACGACGACGAACTTCTAACAGAAATATTAGGCTCAATGAACGATGAAAAACCATCATCAAATACCACTCCATCAAAATCCAGCTCATATATAGATGAAGAAAAACTCGAAGCTAAAAATTACCTGAAGAGTTTCTCTGCCCCAAAACCAATAAAAACAAATCTCAAAACAAAACTATTCAAATCAAACATCAGAAAAATGCAAAAGGCAAAAGCGCAAGAAACACCATTATCAGAAATACAGAATATACAAGAAGATGATATTGTAGATGTTAGCATTGAATCAGAAAATGTATCCATGATTGAACATGTTTCTCAAAGTAGTGAATTTGAAGCTACAAATGATACGGAGTTGGATATGACGGATGATGCAAACTTTGATGATGATTTTGATGTGAGTGGTGTGGATTTGGATGAAATTAAAGAATCGAAAGAGACGATTAGTAAAGAAGAGAGTAAAGTGACGGAAGCTGAGTTGATAAGTGGTTGGGAAACAATGCAAGATGGCACAAATATAAATCCTGAACCTTATGTACCTGTCAATACAGATGAATTGCCTTGTGTATTGAATGAGGCGCAGCAACAGGTATGTGTGTGTTGGTCACACTGTTGCCACAGTATATAATAATAATAGTTTATTTATTTAGCTAATGCTAGTAAGAACCATATTACACTCTTTACATAAAAATAAATATAATTACCAGTTAACAATAACAATAATAATAATAATAATGCTTTCAACAAATATAATATTAAAAATAATTGAATTAAATTCACAATTGTATACATTACATTACAATTTGTTACATTAAATCACAGTTTTATAAAAAAAAAAAACTAACTACATATCTGACAGAAATTGACACTTAAGTTTTTTTTTTAAATTCTCTAAGATTATTTGCCTTTTTGACTTCCAGACTTAATGCATTAAATTTAACAAAACCTTCATCAAAGATAAAGCCCTTCGTGTTCGCTCGTGTTAGTTTCTCAATATATAGTTTATCATTACCTCTAGTATTATAACTATGTACATCACAAATGTTCCTAACATTCTCATTCAGGTAACTGGGAACTAATTTATTTACAATTTTATACACAAAGCATAGCATATTAATATTAATATTTTGATTTATATCTAACCAATTCAAACATTTCAACATATCAGACACTCTAGTATACCTGTTACATTTTAAAATATATCGCATGCCCTTGTTTTGCAATTTTTGTAATTTATCTAAGCGTTTTATTGCACATAGACAAAATTGTACCACAATAATTATAGTGAGGCAAAACAATCGAATTATATAACGTTAATTTTGCCCACGTTGTTAAATTGACACTAACTCTGTTCAAGAAATTAACTTTTTTTGCAATTTTTTTAGTTATATATTCGAAATGGTTTTTAAAATTGAGTTCTTCATCAATTATAACTCCTAAATATTTTATTTCAGATACATAATCTATATCGTATTCATTTACTGATATTTTTATATTTCTTTCTGTGAATTTTGCTTTATTTGCCCTAGATGTTATGTACATTGATTTGGTTTTAGAATAGTTTAGCTTTAATTTATTTATATTTAACCAATCACTAATAGTTTTTAGCTCCAAGTTTATATTTTCTATTAAAATATCTTCATTTTCATGACAATAATATAATAAAGCATCATCAGCAAACAGTTTAATCCTGCATTTCTGTACTACGTTAGGTAAATCATTAATATACAGTATGAATAATAAAGGTCCTAACACACTTCCCTGAGGCACACCTTGGTTACAATTTATTTTATCCGACATAGAATCTAAATATTTTGTTCTTTGTGTTCTATTTGATAGGTATGATTCAAACCATTTTAACACTGTGCCTTGAATGCCTAAATGTGTTAATTTTTTTAGCATCTTGTGTCTATCAACAGTTTCAAAAGCACGCTTAAGGTCTAAAAATACAGCACCTATTTTATTGCTACTATTGAGAGCTTCTTTCCAGTTTTTTATAATTAGCTGTAATGCTGTTTCGCATGAATGGTTTTCCCGGAACCAGATTGCCAGATAGTTAATAAGTTATTACTATTAACATATTTCACTATTTGTTTGTAAACAGCTATTTCAATTAGTTTTTCTAGCCCAACTAACATATTTATCGGTCTGTATTCTTCAACTTTATTAGTGCCTGTTATTTTCGGGATCGGTATGACTTGCGACTCTTTTAATCTTTCAGGTAAAATTCCATTTTTTAATGAAGTGTTAACCAAATTTAATAGAGGGTATCCTATTACATGAAATAATTCTTTAATTAATTTAAAATTTATTCCATCCCAGCTAGATTTATTGTCCGTCTGTTCCCATATGATGTTTTTAAGATCTATTATGGAAATTTTATTAAATTCGGCAATATTACAATTTACAACGAGCGAGAGGTTATCTGTTTTTGTTTTACTTATTTTACTATCGTCAATTGTATTAACTATTTCTTCTATACTATTTACATAATATGTATTGAAACAATTTGCTATTTCCGACGTGTTGTTCATTTCAATGTTATTATAAATAATATTTTTACTGGCAAACGTTTTACTTTTTCCCAAAAAGTTCTTTAACATATCCCATATTAATTTTTGGTTACCTTTAACTTCGTCTATTTTTCGTTTATAATATTCACTTTCGTGTTTTCTTTTTACCTGAAGATATTTATTTCGATTTAATTTATAATCATTCCAGTCCTGTATGTGATTACTTAACTTAAATTTAGAATAACTACGATCTCTGTCTTTGCGAGTTGCTATCACTTTTCTGTCTTTTAACCATGGTAGTCGAAGTTCAGTATTTTGGGGCTTTCGATGCGAGGTACACTTATTTTTTACACTAACTAGATTACTGTAAATTATATCACAGATAGTATTGACGTCACTACACTCATAAGCCCAATGACAGTCCATCAGCATCACAGCCATTTTGTTGAAATCTACTTTAGTTACACAACACGGTTTTGTTATATTTTCTCGACTGATTTTGTTTTCGGTACAAATAACACATATATCATGGTCCGTAATTTTTGGTGTTGTCCAGACGTCACACTGAATATACGGGTCGTTTGATATAACTAGATCTACTAACGATTTTGATGTATTTGTTACTCTTGTAGGTTTGGTTATCAGTTGTTTCATGCCGAATTCTGCAACAGTGTTTTTGATTTTCGTTGTTATTGCGTCATCACTCTTCCAGTTAATATTAAAATCTCCTACACATATTATTGTGTCTCTAGTCAGAGATACCTCACTACACCATTCTTCATACCATTTGCAAAATTCTGAGCAACTGGAACTTGGAGACCTGTATAGTCCACAAAGCAAATAATTCCTCCCATTCATAACACATCTCAAAGTTATATACCATAGTTCTTTGGGTTTACTGTATATATTTATAATTTTATATTCAATACTGTTATGAATAAAAAATAAAACACCTCCGGTAGTATATACAGTAGTTTCACTCGACCGTTTTTCTGTACCAGATTTTTCATGCGCATGTGTGAATCCTGGTTAGGACGCGCAGTTTTGCGAAGTGAATAAATTAAAAAATATTAAATATTATTTTATATTTAAGTAATTTTCCTACTTTATTATTATACTACTTTCAATAGTTTTTGTATAAAATTTTTTAAATTAGAGTCATAAAATGCAAAATTCTTTTGTTGTTTGTCATATAAAGCTTATTCGTCCGTATCCATACGCGTAATAGTCTGTATCTTTCTTTAGAATTTTGGTTAGGACGAGGTAGCTCGAGGTCACGAAAATATGGTACGTCAACATCAAAGCTTCCGACACGAGTCGGCTTACTGATTCTACTGTGCTGTTGCCCTAAAATGGCGCACATAAAATTTTGATTCCCTTTTGAGCTTTTAACTTTGGGCAGTAGCAGCTGTATTTCAATGTATTTTTACTTTCACATGCACAGTTCCTATATGTGGCTATACATGGTGTTTTTGGGAACTGTTCAAGCATTGATTATTTCTTTATTATGCGAGGGCTACCTTTTAATTTTTTACAAAAACTAAGAAAGAAAAATTTTTTTTTGGAACAAACTGCTTTATTGCTTTTCAAATTATTCGCCTTTAAGATTTATACGCTTTTGCATGCGTACAAACCAATTCTCGAAACATTTTTTCCACTCTCAAAAACAGTTTTCTCTCAAGTTGGTATCTCAAAAACTTGATTTTCAAAGACTTCAACAGCTTCTTGAGGTGATGATAATCGCTGTCCACGTATTTTTTGTTTGACATTGGGGAACAAAATAAAAAGTCGTTAGGGGATAATTCAGGTGAATACGTGCAATGAGACATTAATTCGATGATTTTCTTCTTCAAATAATCATTTGTTTGACGTGCTGTGTGGGAGCTCCCATTGTCATGATGAAGAATGATGCGACGTTTTTGGTTGTTTTTTCTGATTTGGTCGGTGACTTATGGCAAACAAATTGTTATATACCATTCAGCATTAACTGTTCTCCGATCCTCTAAAGGAATGGTTGCGAAGTGTCCAGTATAAGCGAAGAAACAAGCGATCATTTTGTTGGAAGAGCTTCGTGAACGAACAACTTTTGTGGGTTTCGGTTCATCTTGGAAGACCCAAACAGTGGATTGTTGCTTAGTTTCCGATTCATATGAATAAAGCCAAGTTTCGTCACCTGTAACGATGTTGTATACGGATTTTACAGTGCCTAGGTTGAATTTTTTTAGCATTCCCTTACACCAATCAACACGAGCCTTTTTTTGAGCTTCGGTCAAATTATGCGGAATCCATCGGAAACAGATCTTTTTCACAGCTAAATATTCATGCAAAATCGAATGTATTGCAGTTTGCGATATGTCAAAGGATGCCTCTATCTCACGTTAAGTCACATGCCGATCTTCTTCAATCATTTTGCGCACAGCATGGACGTTTTTTTGAATCACAACCGATTTTGGTCGACTTTCACGAGATTCATCACTAACGGACGCACGACCACACGAAATTCTGCAAACCAATTGTAAACAGTCTTTTTTGATGGTGCTTCATTACAAAAAGTTGAACGAAGCGAATCTATGCATTGATGTTGCGTTAGACCTTTACTAAAATCGTAAAAAATCATCCAACGAAAACCTTCACGAGTAATATCCATTTTTTTGTTTTTTTTTTTAAACTGTCAACAAACTACTCGGTCAATTTAAAAGCTGCCACTAATTTCACTATAACAAATATCAAATTTTACGAATATACTAATTAGTGTTGGGCGCGTGAATAAAATTTTGTCACGATCACGCACGCTCACGAAGCAGATTTAAAATTACACGCACGCACACGAATACATAAACTAAAATTTCACGGTCACGCGTGCTTGTCGGGCACGCGTGTTTCGTGACTCACGCGTGAATCGTGACTCAAGCGTGAATAGTGACGCGTGAATTTTTTCACGTTAGAATGGCAAACCCACCCCCTCCTAAAATTTTGTTAATAAGAAACGAGTGTTATGTAGGTATATAAAAGAATTATATTTCTTTAATTTTCCTCTTTCCGCGGTACCGGAAAAATTAAGAAACACCAAAAGGCGAATAGAACACACATACCAACACTTCCAAAATATATTATATGATGATATTTAGAAATAATTAAACGGATTAATTTATCACATTTATAACCAATAAATAACAAGGAAAGACCTATAGGATCAGCAAATTTAAAAAAAACAGTTCTTAATAATAAAACTAAATTCTTAAATTCATCCTATTATTAAAAGATGAAAGTTATACGACGATTTCAAGAAAATTAAGATATTTTTGTTATTTTTTTTTTTTTTAAATTTGATATGAGCTTCATATGTTTTTAAATGTGGCAAATTACCATGTTTAATTTTTACTAATATTTCATAAAATGCAAAAGTAAGACGACAAAAAATTATTATTAAATTAATAAACTGGCAATAAATCCAAAGAAATTGTTGTATCTACGGCTGTTATATAAACCCTACTATATTTAACTATATAAGTAAGCGTAAAATAGATCTTTATGGGAAGAGTAAAAAGTAAAAAGTTCCGTAACGTATCATTATTTCACTCTTGCCATAAGCAAAATACAAATGCTAGCGATAAATTTTTGGGGTTCGAAACGCGTCTTCCGTAGGGAGAGACGTCTAACCGAAGATATTATGTTCATGCGTATGTTGCGGATAAGCGGATATGATATTTTATCCGCATCCGCACGATGTAAATGATAATTTATCTGC
Source organism: Liopterus haemorrhoidalis (assembly GCA_963971575.1). Taxonomy (NCBI): domain Eukaryota; kingdom Metazoa; phylum Arthropoda; class Insecta; order Coleoptera; family Dytiscidae; genus Liopterus; species Liopterus haemorrhoidalis. Next base: position 132,297,461 of record OZ020611.1, read on the forward strand.
AACCGTAGAAAAATTCACGGATTTGCAGGGCTCGGATTTGCAGGCAATTTATTTTAAGAAAAGGATACTTAAAAGAAAAGATAACTTATGAAGAAAATTTTCTAAGAAATGAAGATTATTGGTTAATGTTCCGTATGATCCCATCAAATCCAACTGATTAGAGAAAAAGCGTCAACTACTTAGAATGAGATTGTTAAGTTATCCATATCCAGTCAGATTCAATCAAAATTAAACAAAAAATAATTCCAACACCTGCATATAACGGAGACATGTTGCTTCGTCGTAGAAAGAGATACAAAATCCAGCATAGATAATGATACAAAATAGACAATTCTTTCTTCTTATTTATTCTATTTACTAAAATTTAAACTTCGTGGGTCGTGACACGCCGTGACTACACGCACGACGTGTCACGACAAATTTTAAATCGCGCGCAATCACTCACGAAAGAAAAATATTAATCATGTTCACTCACGATTTTACCGTGAACGGCCGTGTCACGAAGTAACACAGAAATTTCACGACACGCGCCCATCACTAATACTAAGGACATATTTCAATATTGCCATCTAGTGGTTGTTTGTAAAAACATAAAAGGTAACCCATACAACATCACATAAAAATATGTTTAATGTGAATTCCATGAAATGGACAGATAGAAGTTGATGTTTATCGGATATCGGATATAGTGTGAGGACAAAATAAATAAATAAATACATAAAAAAAAAAATGGAAACGGATAAAGCCTCGAATTTTATTTGATTTGGATTTTTTAAATTACATTGCTGCATAAAAAAGTTCGGGTCAAATCTATACCTCCCTCATTACTATGAGGGTAGTATTGTCATCTGACAATAACAAAAATTACCGTGATAAACAAACTCAGTGAATAATCTATTTGTCTTTTCTTTAGGTTTTTCGATTTTATTGGTGGGATGCTTACGAAGATCATTACAAACGGCCTGGTGTTGTTTATTTATTTGGAAAAGTGTATGTTGAAAATGCAAAATCATACGCTAGCTGCTGTGTAACTGTAAGGAATATAGACAGAAGAATATATCTATTACCACGTACTTTTGTAAGTATATCGTTATATCTTTTTACATATGTTTCCATCGACCTTTTATATTTACATTGTTCGTCAAAAAAAGAGGACACATATAAACGGATTTATCAGTCAGCATATCGTTTTCCAGGTTTGCTCCAAACACATTCACGGACATAATGGTAGAGTAAACCGGAATTTGCCTGTAAATTAAAATTGAACGCCAATCATTAACAGTTCAGTTCATGTGATTTTGGTCAAAACGAACGCGTGCTTCTCTGAAAGCAGTTCAGGAACTAGCCTCCTGGATCGCACTTCGGCTTCGTTTAACCTACGGGATACTGTTCTTGCCAAAATTATCACTCCTCGAACTTGAGTTACTCGACAAGCGATGGAACTTACTGTTTCACGGAACTTGGAGTTCCGTGAATACAATAAATTGGCCTTCTCGTTTACGTTACTCGATTACAAACCATTATTGATCTTCTTTTAAACTGTCCCGTTCTATGATATCGGTTAATAGCGTCGTTCAGTATACTTCGCGCCAAATTTAAGGTAACGGAAATATAACGAACCCTTTATCCATCTTTACTTAAAGCAACGGCTCTGACTAGGCCTTCAGGTCTCATTGTAGGTATGACAAAAAAAAACCCTTATAACGTCACTCATGTGTCCGTCTATCTGTCTGTACGGTAGAAATTGTTGCCAAATGGCTGGGCATAGAAAGTTGAAATTTGGCATTCTTTGATCCATGTATATAGACCGGGAGCTCATGACAGTTTTTGGTCTCCGATTTCATACTGCATGCCTTTTGGAGGAGAGAATATTTACCCTGTGACAACAAAAAAGGGATGGTACTAAACCCCTGCACGCTTTCCGGTCATAGGGAAAATTGCATTTCCACTTAAACACAAAATTTTTGTGCTTTTCTCTGATTTAATATTGCTTGCACTTTTGTCAAAAGAAAGTTATAACAAATTTAAAGTCTTTTAAATATATGCCTGCGATTCGGAGGGTCCCAAAGGGCTCAAACGGTCATGTGATCTTGTAGTAAAAGGTTATGATTTTCCGCGTTTTCATACAGCATGCCTATAATTAAAAGATTTTAAATTTGTTATAACTTTCTTTTGACAAAAGGGCAAGCAAAATTATCTCAGAGCAAAACACAAAAATTTTGCGCAAGTGAAATGCAATTTTCCCTATGACCGGAAAGCGTGCAGGGGTTTAGTACCATCCCTTTTTTGTTGTCACAGGGTAAATATTCTCTCCTCCAAAAGGCATGCTGTATGAAATCGGAGACCAAAAATGTCATGTCATGTCATAGACCGGGAGTCTAATAAAAAAACTATTGAGTTAAGAGTTCAAAAAACACGGAAAAAATATAAATTATTATGTATTCAATAAAAAAAAAAAATCAGCTGTGGCCACCAGAGGACTGACCGCCATCACAAAGTACTTGTTTAATTTATGCTGCTTTATCAAAAAATGTCTCAAATAAAAGTTGTTAGTTATTGCTTTTGTAGCAACTTTTGTTAAATGAATTTTTTCGAAATATTTCTCTGTTGTGAAATATTCGCAAAAATCTTAAAACCGACACGAGTAAACTCCCATTTTTAGCTAACCGATTTTTACCAAAAGTTGATTAACTCGTCTCATTGATGTTAAAAGCTTAAATATGAAGTTTCATAAAAATCCTTTTAACCGAATTTGTTCTGCACGTGTACACGGACCGACAGACAGACAGACCGACAGACATCATGCTAAAAATAGTCAAAACGTTATGTAGGGACCTCAATTCGTGGAGATCCATAGAAATCTCGAAATGTCAAAATCGGTATGATCACAATACCTCTCTTATATATGTTGGTGGTCAGTAATAAATATTTTTCTCTACGATTTATCAAATAATAAAAATACTATGTGCTCAACTGTAAATACATAATGCTATTCATGTTGCAACAAGTGCAAAAAAGTGACGTGCATGCGTGCTCACTCGGAAAAATTAACGTTTTTTTTTAAACTGAAAATTTTTATATGTAATGTAGACAAATTTAAAAAACGCGTAAACGCCCATATCTGGTTTGTACCCTAGCTGTACATGACGTATTTCATCAAAAACGTAGATACGGATATACTGTCTGGCTAACTTAAACTGGCCGGTTGCGCACTAGCAAAGAAAATAGAGGAGGGCGTCGTTAGTATTCGTGTAGCAGTCGTGAGGTACAATCACACAAACATGAATTTTCAGAGCAAATCGGAAACCGATCATGCGTTAAAAAATCAATTTTTTTTTTCGACTGTACTCGGGTGTCATAACTTATGCCTCACGCACTTATAATACTGTCGCATTCTTCTTAGCAGTACAGTGTCCCACTAGCCAGCTTAAGATAGCCTGATAGTAAGCTTTATTTTTTGCTGACCCATTTATCTTAAGTTTTCCTAACAAGCATACAAACCGTTTCTAATATTTATTAAAATTTAACCACATGTTTTAAAACTAATGATTATTATAATTTATTTCAGAGTTTAGAAGATGACATGAAAACCGAATCCGATCACCGAGTCTTATTAACAGATGTATACGTAGAATTCAACGATGAAGTTGCTACAAAATTAAAACTACAACGTTTCCTTACAAAAAAAGTAACGAGAAAATACGCATTTGATTCTGAAATACCAAAAGAGTCGGAGTATCTTGAAGTTCGTTATCCAGCAACCAATGATAGCCTTGATCCAAAGACAACTGGAAAACATTTCTCAAAGATATTTGGAACAAACACATCCTTCCTTGAAATTCTTTTGTTGGAGCGTAAAATTAAAGGGCCTTGTTGGTTGGATATTGTTAATCCATCATTGGCAAAGACTAATTATAGTTATTGCAAGTTTGAAGTGAATTGTTCTTCGCCGAAAGATTTGCTGATACCGAATGAACTGCAGAATCAGCCGCCACCACCTTTGACCGTTGCTACACTTAATATTAGGGCTATTGTGAATCCTGATACAAGGATGAGTGAAATTGTGATGATTGGGTGTTTAATACATACTAAATATTCTGTTTTGAAGAAACCTCCGAATCCACCATTTGAAAATCATTTTTGTGGTAAGATTTACTTTTATTTTATCACGTTTTAGATTTGTTATGTACTTAATTTAGCTCACAGATTGTTTTTGTTTGTTTAAACATCAACGTTATTCCGTTCACTTTTCAATGTATGCCTCCCTTAAATTATCCTACCTGCAAATTATCTGCATTTCCAACTCATTTCTCTAACCGCATAGATTATTATTATTACTAAGCTGGTATATAGTTGCACAGTATTTAAGACTCGGATGATTACAACCGTCGCCTTCGGCTCAGGTGGTTAACTTCATCCCCCTCCCCTTCTCTCTCCCTCACTCCTGTTTTTCTTTTCAGTTTATTTTTAAACAAATAATTTCATTACTTGCAATCAATCGGATTAGTATTTTCAGAATAGATGCGAGTAGGTACTCTTATCTTTCTCGCGTAAAGCACCCTTCCTTATTTTTCGCTGGCGAATTGTCATAATAAATTGCGAGTTACTAATGCCTACAGTTTTCGAAGGTTGCTTAAGCTTGTATGGTGTTTTTAGATCTTTAGATCTGACTAGTCTAAAGTCGGTATACTGATCTCTCGCCAGCTTACAGCGTGATGAGGGGCTTTGTTGATAATTTTACAAACCTTTTTTTAAAGATGCTTTTTTTTTTCTTACTTGGCTTTGCTTTATCTCTAATATCGTGTCTATTATGAGGATATATATTCATTAAATACTGTCGCGTGACTAACATTTTACTTGTTTCAAGGACATAAGTTTGTCAGCCGCAAGTGTTTCGTTTCAGGTACAGTGGGTAAAGATCAAAGGCTTGTTGTTGGACTTGAGCCTAGCGGCAAATATAGATACAGTCAACACCATGTCGTCTGACATCTTCATTCTAAACTACAGTTAAAAGTCGACTTTAGCTACGGTGTACACACGTGTTTGTCTAACGATATTGTCGCAGTATATAGTCTATCGTCTATAGTATATAGACTATCGCTCAATTGTAGACACGCTATTAGATAACTTTTTCATTAAATAATTATAGCTTATGAATATATATATATATACAGGGTGTTTGTTTGAAACGGGACACCCCGAAAATCTCCTTTATTTGTAAAGTACAAAATATCTTCAGAACAAAAGTTAAATGGCCCATCTAAAGGTTACTATAAGAATTCTGAGGCACTTCCGGTTTCACCGGAAATGATGTTAACTTTTGATCTAGCATAGGGAATCGATAATTTTATATTTTTCCTAAAAGTACATTAAATTAGCTTTACAGTGACACCAAAAAGTCATATTTTTATGTTAACCATTTCAAAATGGCGACCATTTATTTACAAAATAATAATCAACATAAGTTTAAAGCGTGTTCTACATTATACTTTATTCATCAATTTTCTAAACTTTTTTCTTTGAACTAGAAGTTGTCAAAGTTTTAATACAATTTATTTTTCAATTTTTTGGTAGAGAATGAAATTCTTACACGTGTTTCAGTTCATTTAAAGTACCAACATAAAAACATAATTCATATCTTGTCAAATGTTTATAACCTAGCTATTAGATATGTAAAATTACTGATTTACGTACAAAACACAATTTATATATTCGCCTATTCAAACCAATGATCAACAAAACACTATTAAACACGTGGTAATACAAAATATTTACAAGCGTAATTTTAATGTTGGTACTGTTGTTAAAACTGTCTACTGCGCATGCACCGAGTTCCAAGTTGGATGTGTTATCAAGAATAGTTGGATCAAATCTAGTTTTGAATAAAGTTGACCTTGACTACATACCGTGTTCTACACTGTACAATTTCACTGATTTATTTCTAGTACAAGTTCTAGTCAAAGAAATAAGTATGAAAATTTGATGAGAATTGTGTAATGTAGAACACGCTTTACAAATTGAACGTAGCAAGCTTTGAAAACAATAAAAAAAGAAACAAAATATCTCTTGTTTTCAAAGCTTGCTACGTTCAACTTTGTAAAACTTATGTTGATTATTATTTTGTAAATAAATGGTCGCCATTTTGAAATGGTTAACATAAAAATATGACTTTTTGGTGTCACTGTAAAGCTAATTTAATGTACTTTTAGGAAAAAAATATAAAATTATCGATTCCCTAAGCTAGAACAAAAGTTGACATCATTTCCGGTGAAACCGAAAGTGCCTCAGAATTCTTATAGTAACCTTTAGATGGGCCTTTTTGTCTAGTTTAACTTTTGTTCTGAAGATTTTTTGTATCTTTACAAATAAAGGAGATTTTCTGGGTGCCCCGTTTCAAACAAACACCCTGTATATATATAAATATTTTTTTTTGTAGTGTTCACAACACCAACCAATCAGAGTTTTCCAGTGGACCTCTATACTTCTCTTCAAGATTACAAAGCTACAAAAGTACAAAAATGTGATTCGGAAAAAGCATTATTAAAGTACTTCATAAATCAATTCGAAAAAGTAGATCCAGATGTAGTAATAGGTCATGATTTAATAGATTATTATTTTGGATTGATTTGCAACCGTATAGAATACACAAAATTCAACGAATGGTCGAGATTTGGTAAACTTAAACGTTTCAAAAGACCAATAAAATCAAGAGAAATAAAAGAACTAATGGTTGGACATTTAGTGTGCGACTTAAAAATATCCGCTAAAGAATTAATAAGAGCTAGAAGTTATGATTTGGATACACTTTTCGAACAGATACTGAACATCAGAGATGAAAGATTGTCAGCTAATGATATTAGCAGGATGTTTTATAATTCAGCTAACATTTTAAAATTAATAAGTCTTACAATGGAAGATGCTGCTCACATCACTAAAATAGTTTACGAACTGAATGTTATACCTCTTGCACTTCAAATTACAAATATTGCAGGTAATGTTATGTCTAGAACACTATTAGGAGGTCGATCAGAGAGAAATGAGTTTTTACTCCTGCATGCATTCACAGAAAAAGATTACATTCCACCAGATAAAGTATTTAATAAAGCAAAAGAAAAAGAAAAAGATAATGAGTTAGTATCCACTTCAAACAGAAAAAAGCCTACCTATTCCGGAGGTCTTGTACTTGATCCAAAAGTAGGATTTTACGACACTTTTATCCTGCTAATGGACTTCAATTCATTGTATCCAAGTATAATACAAGAATACAATATTTGTTTCACAACACTTGGCGACAGTGTTGATTTAGAAAAGGAGTTAAGAACAAACACTGATAAAATGGGTATATTACCAACTGAGATTAAAAAACTTGTTGATTCTCGTAGGGAAGTTAAAAAACTCATGGCTAATCCGGATATTTCTCCAGAAGTACGAATGAAATACAATATCCGGCAAATGGCTTTAAAATTAACAGCTAACAGTATGTACGGTTGTTTAGGTTTTGCAAGTTCAAGATTCTACGCTAAACATCTAGCTTCATTAGTAACAATGAAGGGCAGAGATATTTTAATCCAAACGAGGGATTTGGTACAATCCATGGCTCATGAAGTAATTTATGGTGATACAGATAGTATTATGATAAATTCAAACTCCACCGACTACGATGCTGTTATACAGATTGGGCAGAATATCAAGAAATCGGTTAATAAACGCTATCGCCAACTAGAACTGGAAGTGGATGGTGTGTTTAAATACATGCTCTTGTTAAAAAAGAAGAAATACGCAGCTATAACAATGTCAAAAGATAAAAAGGGCAATTTTGTTTTAAAAGAAGAGTACAAGGGTTTGGATATAGTTCGTCGTGATTGGTCGCAACTTGCTTGTGAAGTTGGAAAAGTTATTTTAAAACATATATTCAGCGAACAATCTCAAGATGAAAGGATAGAAAACATTAACACAAATCTCACCAAGGTTGCAAGTGATTTGCGAGAAAATAAAATTCCACTAGCACTATTAGTAATCACAAAACAGCTGAGTAAAGATCCTAAACAATATAATGATAAAAACCTTTTATCACATGTCCAAGTTGCTTTGAGATATAACCAGAGAGGTGGTAAACCATTGCTTCAAGGTGACACAGTACCATACGTTGTCTGCGACGATGGTACTGAAAAAACAGCAGTTAACCGAGCATATCATATTGATGAACTAAAAAAGTCAGACACATTAAAAATAGATATAAACTATTATTTAGCACAACAGATCCATCCAGTTGTTTCTCGATTATGTGAACCAATAGATGGCTTAGATGAAGCTCAAATAGCAAACATGCTAGGTCTTGATCCAACAAAATATAAACAGTATAAATCTAAACCTGTTGTAAACGAACCAACCCAACAAGCACTTGGAACGTGGAATTTATTTAAAAACTGTACCCCTTTCACTTTTAAATGCCCAGGCTGTAAAGAAATAAACGAAATCAAACCACCAAAGACACAATATATACCTCTGGTTAAATGCAGTAATGAGAAATGCAGCTTGTGTCTGGCTGGTTATGTTGATTATATGGGAAATTGGTTGCAGTCTCAGGTCAGAAACTTTTCAGAGAAATATTATAAGAGTGATTTAATTTGTGAAGATCCCCTGTGTACTAATCAGATTGACTGGTGTCCAATAAAGTTTGCTGGCCCTTATCCTGTTTGTTCAATGTGTCATAAGGGAGTTATGTATCCGGAATATTCTGAGAGGGATTTGTATCTACAGTTGAAGTATTTTAAACATATATTTGATTTGGATACACTGGAAAAAAGTAAGTTGTGTTTTGTCTTTGTATTCTTTTTTTTTTTAATTCTTTATGTGTCTATTCCAGATATATACATGTTTTTGTGTGCATGCCATAAATCTAAGTTCAAAAATCCATATAAAAGGCACGAAAATAATAAAAAATTGTAATAACCAGGAAACCCTTATACTGTCACTCATGTGTCTGCCTGTCTATATTGTAAAAATAGGGAAAACTTCCTAAGCGCCCTGACATCTGGTAGCAATTTGCGGAAGATACGAAAGTGACATTGTTTTGTTTTGTTCAATGAAGAAATACGTGTTTTTTGTTGTTGTTTGTCTTTTATCGTCGATAAGGAAGAATCCTTCTTAAACATTCCATAATTTACCTAAATCGAAAAAAATATCAATTGAAACGACGTTTAGAGGCAGAGAGAAAATGGATCGTAGGTTTTTATGGACCCAAAAACTAAAAATGGGCCAAGCCCATGCATGCGCGTTGGCTCGTTGCATTTTATGGAAAGTGATTTTTTACGTCCAAGAAAAGATTGAAAAAAAGCATTTATCCCACCCAAAATTTGCCTAAATCATCAGTTGATATATTCAAAGGCCCTTATACTTTTTCAGGCAGGGATATTAATTTTTACTAATATATTTACCATATTTTTGTTGTTATTATATTGACAGACAGTCGAAAAGAATTAAAAATACAATGAAAAACTAAAAATTTTCTTGAATTTTTTTAGGATAGTATATTATTACATATCATGTAAATCGTAGGTTATTTATTTATTTATTTATTGGACTGGAACACACACAGGACAAGCCCAGTAAAGTGTTCTCTGTATAATAATACACGTTATATGTTTAAATTATTACTAATTAACGTACATAATCAAATAGTGAAAAAATACGAAATGTTTTAGATACATACAAGTAATGACACATGCAATTTATTGGACAACATAAAGTTTATCTTAGAATTTCAATGCACTTTCGGCGGAACAGAAGTTTGGCAGAATTGAAAATATCAATAGTCCCAAAGTTCATATTATAAGTAGATGCCAATCTGATGAGGGGTGAATTACGGAAGGAATTAGTATTAAAATTTGTTACGTGAAATAACGTTTGGTTGCGGGTCTGATATGAGGGAACATGAAGACCAAAAAGTTGTAGCAGGTCACTGCTTTCAGTATGACTATTAACAATCTTATAAAGAAAAAGCATGTCCGCTAGCACACGACGATTTTTTAATGTTAAAATATTAAAAGTAGTACAGGCAGATTCATAATTTTCATAAGGGATGTCTGTTTTATAGCAAAGATATTTTAAAGCTTTAATCTGAATTCTTTCAATTTTATTTACATACTTATCATACTGTGGGTTCCAAATAACGGATGCAAAATTTAGTAGACTATAAACATAGGCAAAGTAAAGATTTTTAATAGGAATTACCGATTTAAATTTTTTTGTGCTACGAATAATAAAACCCAGCATTCTCCAGGCTTTAGAAACTATATTTATTATATGAGCTTCAAATGATAATTTTGTGTCAATATACACCCCAAGATCCTTCACAACTTCAGTCCTATTTAATAAATTCCCATTTAACTTATAGTCAAATATAAACTTATTAGTATTTCTAGAAAATGAGACAATTTGGCATTTACCATAATTCAAGAAAAGTTTATTTACATCGCAATATTTATGAAAATTATCAAGGTCATTTTGAAGCAATATTGCGTCAGAAATTGAAGTAATTTTAAAGAACATTTTCATGTCATCAGCAAATAATAGAAGATTAACATTTGAAATATAACTAGTGATGTCGTTTATGAAAAGCAGAAAAAGTAATGGTCCTAAATGAGACCCCTCAGGGACACCAGATGTAATTTTTACAAACCTTGACGTAAATTGATTGATTTTCACAGCTTGACTTCGGTTCTTAATGTAAGAGATAAACCATTTAAGTAAATCCCCATGAATACCCATTTTTAAGAGCTTATTTATTAGAAGATTATGGTTGATTTTGTCAAAGGCTTTACTGAAGTCTGTGTATACAGAATCCACTTGAATTTGTTTATCTAAATGTTTTAGCAAATAGTCGGTATACAAAAACAAATTTGTGTCAACCGATCTACCTCGAACAAATCCGTGTTGCTGGGGAATTATGTAATTCTTGACGGAATTGTAGATATTATTAAAAATTAATGATTCAAAAATTTTTCCAAAAATACATAGTTTGGAAACTGGCCGATAATTTTTTATTAAATTTCGATTACCTGATTTAAAAATTGGGCTGATATAGGCTCTTTTCCAAATGCTGGGAAATATGCCTTCAGAAATAGATTTATTATAGATAATAAGCAGAGGAGCTAATAATTGATCAGATAAAGATTTAATGAAATATGACGGAATATCATCAGGACCAGCTCCTTTGTTAGGATCGAGATCATTTAGAACAGTTTTTAGATTGTTTTCAGAAATATGCAGTGAACTAATGGATAATGGAGAGGTTGATAAGTGCAAATTATCATTATTAATTATAATAGGTGAATATGGTTCAAAAACAGAGAAAAAAAGTCGTTAAATGAGTTTACAGCGGATTCCCCATCAGAAATTTCTACTTTGTCGAGGTTTAGCAACACACCCGGTATTGACGAATTTTGTCTTTTATTTGAAATGAAATTCCAAAAATGTTTAGGATTTGATATAATATTACTTTCAGTGATTTTAATATAGTCTGCATAATCATTAGAGATTAAAAATTTAGATCTACGCCGAAGTGCATTAAAACTTACAAGAACCGCCCTGTTGTTGAATTGTTTCCACCTTTTGTGATATTTTAATTTTTCTTTTACACATTTAATTGTTGGTACAGAGTACCACAGTGGAAAACGATTGTTGATTTTAACTGTTTTAGATGGGACAAATTTCTTGATGATATTATTAATAATTGAATAAAATTTGACAACAGACTCCTCGGTGTTGCTAACACTAAGAACAGATACCCAGTCAACAGAATTCAATTCAGCTACAATTGAGTTAATATCCATTGATTTAAAATAATATTTTATATAATTTTTAAAACCTAAAAATTTGCAATTAAGATCAACAATAAATTCTAAACTGGGGTGGAACTTGTCCTCAGGTACTAGAGGAAATTCAGACCTCCTAACATCTTTGATACTAATTCTATTACATAAGATTAAATCCAATACATTACCAGAAGTATTGCGAAAATTTGAAAATTGATATAATGAACAGAAATTGAATAATTCCATAAACAAATCCAATTTATTATTGCTTACTGTTGTAGATGGAATAAAAACACTGTCTTTTTGAATCCAATTTATTGAGGAGAGATTAAAGTCCCCCACAACAATAAACAATTCATTTGGATGTGTATTAATAAGAGTTATCATGTTATTTATAAACACATCAAATGCATTTAAATCATAATCTGGAAGGTATACACAACACAAATTACACTTCTGCCCTTGTGAACTCACTACACTTAACCAAATATCTTCAGCCGTAGTCGCCCACTCAGGTTTGGGAGAATGTACAATAGATGAGCGGATTGCTATTAGTACACCGCCACCATCCTTTTTTAAAGATGCAGTGTCACTACGATCGCGTCGAAAAACTACATAATTGTTATCAAATAATTCAGAACTGTTAACTGAATCGATTAGAAACGTCTCTGTTAAACATATTACATCATGATTTGTATTTAATATATTTTCATAAAAAATATCTGTTTTTGTTCTTAAGCCACGAACGTTTTGGTAAAAAATATCCATAAATTTAATAGGGAAAAAATATATCACACTTTACAAAAATACAAATTGAGTTTAATCCAGCCGTTCCAAATCTTTTTCAGTTTTAACAATCCTTATTTTAGAAGAATCAGATTTACGTATAAAAAGTTTTCCGTTTCGGAACCATACATATTTATAATTGAAATTTTTTGCGAAGACTCGAGTAGAATTAAACAATTGTTTATAATAGGGAGACAAGTGTTCATTTATAAAAATATTTGAAGAAAAACCTGATATTTGTAAACCTGGAGTCACAGCCTGAGTAGATGTTGGGGATTTCCGTTGTAGACGTTTAGTTTGAATATGAGCCGCGATAACATCATTCAGTTTCTTTCTTGAGAAAAAGCGAACGACAACACTCCTGGGCGCGTTGGACGTATTACGAGTCTGGACGCGATGGACAACCTCAACATCTTCTTCCTTGATTTGACACTCGATGGTGTTTCCAATTTAAATTAACCTTTACCTTTACCTTTACCGTTACCTTTAAATTAAAAAAAGCTCGGAAAACATGAAAAATACAACTCGTGTTCATTTTCACCATGTAAACAAATACATGAGTAACAGTTAATGTCACTTTCGGGTGTTCCAGCTTTGCCGCATATGGCGTTGCGATCTTAAAAAGTTTCCCCTATTATATGATCTAATGACTGAACCTAGGGAGTTGAAATTTGGCATACTTTCACAACTCTGACCTACATATAGATAAAAATACTGAGACTTTAAAAATACATCACTCAACATACGAAATGTTGAAATATTCTTCACATCAGTTTTTCTTTTGTTTGATCAGCATAATACAGTTCGAATACACGACTCACGGGGTGGGGGGTTATTATAGCTAACCAATTGTTTTATTTGAGGTGATATTACGAGAAAATTTTATACTACAATATGGATGCTTACTTGTATCAAGTGATGTACACATTCAAATAAATAAAAATTGATGTGAATGGTGATTTTTTACACATTTCAGGGTTTTGTAGATATTTAATAAGTGTAAGAAACCATCATAATACTGTATATCTAGGAATATTTGTTATATAATCACATCTAAATCAACAGATTTTTGATAATCATTTTATTCGTTATTTTGTATTCAAGTCTTCATTAGAATAATAAGAAATAGGAGTATATTGATTAAGGGCTTCATTTTTTTAAATTTCAGAAACGTTTATCCCACTATTAACAATCTGTTATTTGTTTTGTAAGTATTTCAGTTTTTACTTTACATTACTAGTTTTTAACACCACACTGCGGTATTCAAAACTCGGTACGCAGCTGTTAAATATTATTTATTATATTTTTAATTTCAAAAAAAGACACACGTTATATTAGCCATAAATACAAAAAATCCATAACATTATTAGCCATAATTTTGCCATGAATTAAAAAAAATCATTTATTTTGTCAAAAACACAAAAACTGCAATATTTTTCAAAAACGCAATCGGATCAAAAATTCCTCTCGTACGTTTCCGGCTCAGATCAATATTTATTACCTATAATTTTTTTAGATTTTTAGTTAAACCTTTTTGGGTAAAATGGGGCGGGATAAGAACTTTTTTAGCACATTTTTTGTCAAAATCGTGTTAAAAAAAGAATTTATTGTCAAAAACGAAACAAAATACAATTTAGGAACATGAAAATACAAAAACAAATTGCACGTAAATAAAATAAAATTCTAACAAATTAGAAGGAAATTACAAAAGTAATTAATAAGGCACAGGGCCGTAATAAAGGGGTCAAGACAGTCAGTTGCCTGGGGCGCCAGATGCAAGGAGTGCTGAAAATTTTGGTTAAAGACTTATTTTTGCTCAACAAATATTTTTGACATCAATGAACAACTTAATTTTCAGCGACCCTAAAAATTTGGGTTCTACTGGCTAGTCAACTTAATTTTTACTTAACCCTCTATTGCATGAATTATTATTTTTTAAATAAGTGTACCAAAAATTGCTTTTTACTAAGGAATTGTCCGTGTATTGAAAATATTTATGTTACATAATATTTAAAGAAAATTATTTATTTATTTTTTTTTTTTCAAAAAATAATTGTGGCCAATTGGGAACATTATGAACAAAATCAAGTAATTATGTGTTTATAAAAAAAAAAAAAAATACTTTGATGAAATTTCAATTACAGTCACAGTATGATTACAGTCAGTTATGATTAGTTATGATTTTCTCTTACAAAAATAATAAATAACAGTTTGAAGATTCGTAATATTAGAAAGAAGAAAACGGAATAACACAAAGCTTTTTTGAACAAAAAAAAACAAATAATAATAGTAATAATAAATAAATAAATAAATAGAAATTAATCACAGTTCATTCAGTTGTGAAAATAATATTTGTAATTTTACATGAAAATAAAATTAAAAATCCATGTTTAATCGACACATTAATATGTTCTTCAAATTTGCTTCTGATAGATTCATTCTTTTATCAGTCGATATAAGTTTTATAGTCGGATTGCTGATAAGTGACTGTTCGTTGCTACAAGTATCGATATTCAATACTATATGCTTTCTCTGTCTATATCATTATAATTATTTCCATACCCATAGTAACGTATAGTGACGCAAGTTGACAACTAACCTTCCAAATTATTTGAATAAAAAACAAAACATTAGAAAGAAATGGCATGATTCGTAGATATCTTTACTAATTAGAGATCGAAAATAAATTTACAGCAGTACTCAAACAAACAAAATTATTAATTTTAAGGTTATAATTATAAATAAGGAAAAATTTATACTCATACGTAAATTTTGGATTATAATTTGTTGTTTATTCCAGCAGATTTAAAATTAAAGTTTGTGAATTTAATAATTGGCCGCAAGTCGTATTTTAATTAATATTTATTACCAGACACTGACAGTTAACATAAATAACAAAAAACATTTAGAAAATCGCTGAAAAATTGTAACTAGATTATTATATGAATGCACTACTTGATACATACCTGTAACAGTCACCTATCAGCAATCCGACTATAGTAGTAAGAGAGGGATTAATTAAATAATTTAATTTAAAAAAAATTGAACCGAAATTAACCGTTATTAATATTTCGTTCGGGTTTCGGTTTTTAAATTGAACAATTTTACGTTCCGGTTCTGTCAAAAATTCCGGTTAATTTCGGTTCGGTTCCGGTTCGACTATCTGCGAGGAATTGTTTGCGCCTTTGTAATAGCAGCCCAAAACAGCGTTCGACAGAAAGAGCCTATCTATTGTAAATAATAAGAATTTGTGGGGAATAAGGGATTTTGGGGTACAATTATTTTATACGATAAATATATGCAATTGTCATTTCATTAGACTCTAGGGGGGAGCAAGTGCTCCCTTTGGCCCCTTCCTCCTAAATATGCCATTGGTTCCAATAGTAATATTATTATTTTTTATTTCAGAACCAACACATTTAAATACTGCAGTTCTTGAGGCATATAAAGTAATGAAAGAGAAAGCAGATCGTTATATTAAACAGAGTGAATATTCTGTCATAAAATTGGAACCTCTCTTTGAACATTTCCAGTTAAGAAAGATTGCCTGGATTGATCAAGAACATATTAATGAAGAAACAGATGATAAAGTTGATAATGAAGATGAAGAATAAATGATGCTTCAAGCAGCGTATCAAATCCGACTATCACTGTTATGTCATTTTGTTTATTGTTAAAAGTTTTGCTAGAATGAACTATTATATACCAGTTGATATGTTATACAATACCTAATACTCAACATTATGGCATATACAGTGTGACTCATGGGCAGATTCCTGCCGTGGAAATGTCAAGGAAGAGGGAATGAGATATCAATATTTGTATTTTTCTGTTCAATCCATAAAATACTCACCCTGAAAAAAAAAATTGATCCGCCTATGGTGTGATTAGGACTTGAGACAGTTCAAAAAGTAGACTTAAAACAAGTTATCTTGGAGGCCAAACTTTTTTTTTTTGTATTTCATCAGTTAATAATAGATTTGCCTGTAAAGATTTTAAATTTACTTTTATAAATTTGTTTAAATTATTATAGCTATTTTTTATGTTTAAGTTTTTATAATAGGAATAAATATTTAATTGTTCTAATTTTACTTGTTTTGCATTTCTTTTTCCGTCTCAACCAATATTTAGTCGCAAGAGTTCATATTCACTTGAATTGCGTATAGGGCTGATCGATAGAGGGGGAGGGGAGACGGGAGATTTTATTTTGAAAAGAACCTCAATGTATAAAATGTATATTGGTATGTAAAAATTTAGTTTAGGAAATATATATTTTATTTCTAAATAAAATAAATAAGATATTTGATAGAATTAAAGCTTTTAATCAAGAACAAATGATCGATTTTTTATTCAATAAATTTGTAACATACTATGAAAAAAGACTGTTAGATGCTGCAAATAACAGTTCAAGAAAAATATATTTGGTGGGATAATCAGAGTCCCTCGTTCGGAAATAATAACAAAAATTCAGTCACTATCTAATTCTATTCATACTGTTCCAAGTGAATCCATTCCAGCGTTAGTTGTACATGTGATTTTGGCAGAACAGGTAATATATGCAAACATATTGATTGGGTTTGTTGTGTCGTTAAATCAGAGGAATTTTTAAAAAGAATAGACAGCAAAATTATTAAAAACAAATTATATTTCGTTGCGACCGGAAAAAATGCCTTGGTTGATTTTTTAGCACCTTTGTATGGGTGTAAAAACGTTGAGGCAATGATTAAACATTATTTTGAAAATGAGACTATGAGTATGAATGTCCAGGCAAATGCTGAAGATATGAGTAAAAATCAGGAGAAAGAAATGGAAGAAATTTTAAGAGAAGGTCGCTTTGATATAAAAGATATATCTTCAGAGTTGGATTTTTTTTAACAAATTCTCCGTTATGTAAGAGAATGTATATCAAAATTTAAGTCTCGATTAAAAAACATCAAAACATATTCAGCATTTGTGTCAGCATGTAACACATTTGCATTAGGTATGTTTACAGTGCTTCTCAATGACACAATGTGTAATTTATGTTTTAACATTATTTTTTAGGAACCTCTCGTCGAAATAGAAGAGGCGTAGCTTTAAATTAAATTGTCAGGACGATCTAGGAAAAAATGATTAAATAATAATAATAAAAAAATATGTAATATTGAAACTAATTTTGTGTTTATTTAGAATTAAAAATTAATTTGAATGTTATTTTATGATTTTATAAATATAGTAATTTATTTAAAAATAAAATACAGTCTGTTCCAAACGGTTAAGCGGAACTAAATGGGAATTTAGTTCTTTTAGGTTGTCACGAGATATATATATTTATATATATATATTTATATATATATATATTTATATATATTTATATATATATATTTATACGGGACCTTGCTTGGGTTATTTCATTTTTCACATTGGGAAGTCAAAATTTAAAATTCCAACAATGAAACCATGGAAACGAATGACATATGTCAAAATTTAATATTTTTTTTAGATATTTTAATGACAAAAAAATAAATAAATGGGAAATTTGTGTTGAGAATGACACAAAAAATAAAAATGTAAAGAAATTACATTTTAAAATGATATTAACCTTAACCAAAAAATGTTTATTGTAAGTATGATTTACAAAGCTTAAACAAAACGGCCGAAAGGCACGATTTAAACGATGAAAGCAACTAGATTGCAAAATCTAGTTCCGCTTAACCGTTTGGAACAGACTGTATATACAGTCTGTTTCAAACGGTTAGGCGGAACTAAATGGGAATTTCGTTCTTTTAGGTTGTCACGAAAAGGGACCTTGCTTGGGTTATTTCATTTTTCACGTTAGAATGTCAAAATTTAAAATTCCAACAATGAAACCATGGAAACGAATGACATATGTCAAAATTAAATTATTTTTCTTACATATTTTAATGACAAAAAAATAAATAAATGGGATATTTGTATTAAGAATGACACAAAAAATCAAAATATAAAGAAAATTACATTTTAAAATGATATTAACATTAACCAAAAAATGTTTGTTGCAAGTATGATTTACAAAGCTTAAACAAAACGGCTGAAAAGCATGATTTAAACGATGAAAGTAACTAGATTGCAAAATCTAGTTCCGCCCAACCGTTTGGAACAGACTTTATTTTCTAAACTAAATTTTTACATATAAGCGGTTCACTTTTGTAAGAACACACTAGATCTGGTTATTTTGGTTACTTTTATGGTGTGTTACTGACTTTAAATGTCAATTAAAAATATTCCTTACGCTGTAAAACCGACTTTAGGTTGATAAGGTTATGGTCATTATAATTAAGATGTAAATTTTCATTATGACATTTGTCAAATGCATCGACATTTTAAAAAAGTGACATTTTTTATTACCAACATGACATACAGCTTCAAAGGTGCAAACTATTGAAAACAAAATTCCCTTTTAGTTTGTTCTTAGAAAAGTGAACAGCTTATACCAATATACATTTTATATATTGCGGTTCTTTTCAAAATAAAATCTCCTGTCTCCCCTCCACCTCTTTCGGTCAACTCTATACGCAATTTATGTGAATATGAACTCTTGCTATTTAGTCGTAGGCGAAAGGAACGCTTCCTTTAAAACTAACAGACTATATCCAAATTAAAATCGATAGTAGCGACAGTAGGTCGTCAGTCTAACTATTCTGACAAACAGTTGCTTTCCTGGTACTGACATATTAACTTTTTGTTAACGAATTTATATTTTTTAGTAAAATTTCATAGATAATTTATTATTATAAAAATTCGATGTGCACTTAAACCTAACATCTCTATTAAAACTTTCCATGTTACCAGTATTTTATAGTGCTCGACATCTAATCACCTTTTTAATTCTTAAACAGAATGATCTTCTATTTTAATATATTTTAATTTCGCATCGAATTAACGAGAATATTAAACAACCGGTTCAGTTTTTATTGTATGCCGATGATCTGGACATTTTCTGTAAATGGTTCAACTCAGGCGTCTCCTACAGGGCGCTATCAGGGAATTAGAAAAACGAGCAGATAAGACCGGGTTCTAATTTTCCCCAGAAAAAACTAAAGTTATCAACTTTACCAAACAGCGTAAACAACAAAACCCTGGTTTAACACTTTATAACACTCCTATAGAATCCAATAAGATCAAATTTCTAGGCATTACAATAGATAAGAAACTGTCATGGAAACCCCACATAAACAAAATGAAAGCTGAATGCAACATCAGGCTAAACGTAATGAAAACCTTGGGAAACCAAATATCGGAAGCAGACAAGAATACGTTGTTAATAAAACTAATATTAGCGAAAATGGACTACGGCTGCATTGTCCACCACACAGCAATTAGAATAGCAACAGGCGCATTTAAATCCACTCGATCAGCATCTTGAACGAAGCCGGCGAACCAACGCTACATGAGACGTGAAAAACTGACCACGATGTATGTAACGAACCTAGCAGCTAAACCAGATCATAGAACATATAGTCATATTTTTCTAAAATGAAACAACCAAAACATACTGAACACAGGCAAAAAAACTGATTTAATACAATATATTAACACCATCCTACAATCCAACAATATTCTTATTCCCACAATCCAGTCAATCACCTTCCATCATACTCCACCCTGACTCTTTGGGAAAATAACCATGAACACAGGTCTAAGTAAATACAAAAAAAAAAAAAAAATAGGATTGACTGTTTTATAAACAAAATTTGCTGAACTACAGCTTCATCTGCACGAGTACCAGTTTTATTTCACGGTTGCATCAAAAACAGAGAAGAGTTGTACTATAGCTACTGTTCACAACCAGGGGCGCACATAGATTTTTGGCTTGGGGGGGTCCAATTATACATAATTTTTATAAGCACAGGGCATCCTCACTTCTTACAGTACGGGGGGGGGTCCGGACCCCCCCTTGTGTGCGCCCCTGTTCACAACGATTAAAGTAAAACGTACCAATTACTAACAACCAGTAGTGTGCTCGAAGCAGAAGCGGAAGCAATCCTGAAGTCGATCGAAATGCATCTCACACCATCCACAGACAAATAGCCGTATGCACCGATTTGTTGAGCGTACTACAGGCCCTAAACAACAACTACTCAAAGGAAACTGTTATTCAGCAAATTCAAGACCAACTACATCAGATGACAACAGAACAAAACAAAACAGTGCACCTCATCTGGGTTCCCGCCCATATTGGAATAGAAGGCAATGAACGTGCAAACACAGCCGCCCGATAGTTCACCAGTCACGAAGAAACCCTCTATTTATTCCCCAACAAAGCGTGACACCACTAACAACAAACAACGAACAGTCAAGGACGATATACAGAACTGGAACTCAGGCACCAACAGCCGAGAACAAGTAATAATGACAAGACTTAGAATTGGACACATCAGGCACACACACGAACACCTCATGGCAAGACTAGACACCAAAATATGTAAGACATGTAACGAACAACTTACCGTTAACCATAATAATAACCGTTAATTGACTGTCAACTCTACAAAATGATAATAATAAGAGTAAAAATTATATGCTTATGTTGTTACCTTAATGCAATTTCTTGAATATTAATGTAATACGCCAGTCTTTCTTAGCAGCGAATTTATCTATAATTTTATCGGTAAAGTTCGGTATTGTTGATATGATTTTTTACTTGCCCGACCTTAATATACAAGGGGCAAGTATTGTAATCGCGAAAATTTTCGATGTCGAGATTTTGACTGATGACCACGTTTCATGGTCCAGGAAATCAAAGAAACCTATTTTCGAAGTGCCGTCCGTATGTGGGTCTGTGTGTGTGTGTTTGTGTGTATGTGTGTATACACGATAACTCAAGAACGGTTTAACTTAGAGAGTTCGTTCTGGTTCTAAAAAATTCTCCTAATAATTGGGAAAAATCCTATTGTTTTTGAAAATCCGGCAACGGAAGTTATTAAACTTTAAAATTTTTAAAAATTCGTAACTAGTGAACTAACCTTGGACAAATATTTGTATAAAACATAATTTATTTTTGAAGGTTTACACTAAATCTTTTTTAATTTTTTTTTAACATTGGTTTAATTTTTTGTTTTTCATTATTATTTTTTTCATGTGAGGGCAAGTCTAGCGGAGGCCTCCCTTCACCACTGGTTTTCTATTGACAGCGCTGAAAGGGCCGTTAGACGATCTTTACACATCGAGTTTCTGAGAAAAGTTTTTATCCGTTTTAAAGTGGAAAAACAACGTTCAGCTTATACACTTTACGAAAGACACAGCGCCACATTTTTTTATGCATTCGCTATTTGAATATATTACAGAAAGTTCTGTTTTAAGACATTCCTTATTTAAATTAAAAATCACATCCATTTTTATCTACTGAACGTTAAATTTTTACACATTAAACTCATTCACTAAAATAATCATAAAAATATAAGAACGAAATATTAAGGTAACCATCAGTGGTGAATCTAGCTTTTATTGCCAGGGGATGCGGAGAATTTATATATATATATATATATATATATATATATATATATATATATATATATATATATATATATATATATATATATATATAAATTTTTACCTAAAATGTGTCTAAAAACAAAAAAATAAAGCTTGTTTGATTACGTTTAATTTCAATATCACACAATTTATTTTATTACATTATTATTATTATATTGTACAGAATTAAAGCTTAATAGCTTGTAAATTCAATATATACATTACATACAGCAATTAATCATAACAAAAATTAACAATTTTTACATAATTAAATTAGCATTTTTTACAGAATTCAAATAAGAAGAGAACAAAAATGTACAAAAATAGCAAAAGAAAAAAATTAACTTTTTACATTGTTAGCATGTTCTACATAAATAATTAAATTTAGCAAATTTTACAAAAAATCAGAGTATGAAACAATAATCAAAAATCAACAAAAATAGCAAAAGGAAAAAAAACAGATTCTACACTGTTGGCTTTTGGGCATCTAAACAATTTTTGAAAGAGTTCACTGAGACTGCACTCACAATATTACTGGGTAACTCGTTCCACTTATGGAAAACTCTGTTCGTAAGGAAATTTTCACGGGGGATTCGTTTAAATTTTTCACGACTTAGTTTTAGGGTATGTCCGCGTTATTACTTAACTTGAACATATAGCACAAGTTAAGGGAAAAGTCGTTGTGTAGAATTCTCCATGTTTGGATGAGATCACCTCTCGCTCTTCTTTTGGAAAGAATAGGCAGCTTGAGATGTTGGAGCCGTTCCGGATATTGAAGACCGCGAATTGCACGTGGCAGTCTGCTGGCACGTCGTTGGACAGATTCCAACGCTTGAATGTCACGTTGAAAGTATATATTATAATTATATATGTATTATTTACTGAATATTGATCCAAGCATCGCTAGTTTACATAAACTGCTTTCTGCGTGCTTTCATTGAAGCAAATCAATTTATCGTTGATTCAAAGTCAATGTTCTCAGCAAGATCACGTTCAATTGAAAGTAATGCCAAACTAGATAGACGTTCGCTTGCCATTGTAGATCGCAAATAACTTTTGATTAGTTTCAATTTAATGAAACTTCTTTCTGCAGTAGCAGATGTAACAGGAAGAGTCAAGTAAATTTTATATAGTATTGACAAATTAGGCAGACCTGGTGCCATCTGTTTTTCAATCAAGAAAGGCAGCACCTCTTTAAATTGTAGTTCACTAGACAGTGATGGACGTATTGATGAATACAAGTCTTTGAATGTATCATATTCAACGATTGCTTCTTCAATGTTAATGTCATTTTTGTAAATTTCGCATAGTCTTCGAAAAGAATCTTTATTTGTTTCAGATATGTGTGATAGGTCACGACAACAAAAATAAGTAACTTTGTTACGAAAATGATCAAAACGTTCATCTATTTGTGTTATAAGTGTATCCAAGACCGTGAAGTACGTTTCAGATTTAAAGCGTGCAATTGGATCCACAACTTTTTCATCTCTGCAAAGTCCGTCTGGCATACATTTCTTTTTTGCAACTCGCTTTTCTGTAAATTCCGTTTCAACATCTAGTTCGGAACATTCTTCATTAATTAATGATTTGACTGCTATATTAAGATTTTCAAAAGCTTCATCGCTTCTCATGTCAACGAACTTTTTTCTTGTAACATCAATCAATTGTTTTGCAAATGTAATGTCAATGTTGTTGCGTTGCAAATAATTTGATAAAACAAAGATACTATCTAACAACTTTTGTATAGATAGCATCAGAAAAATAAATGAATATTTTGTTATTAATATAGATAGCCCCATAGCTTCGGCTCTGACACTTCCTGTATGATCTTTGGATTGTCCAAAATTTATATCTTCTAAAGTGGATGCAATAGCAGAGAATGATCCAACAACTGCATCAACTGCATGCTTCCGGCTGGCCTATCTTGTATCAGAAAGTCATTTTAGAGAACCTACTGTTGATTCATATTGGGATTTCTGATGTTTTTGGAGAATATGAAGTCGTGATAAGCTAGACGTAAGAATCGTATATTGTTTTTCAGCTGTGCCGAAAAACAACTTAGTATCACTGTTTACAGACATTGCTTCGATAGTCACCAAATTCAAAGCATGAGCAGAACAGTGAACATAGACGGCATTAGGTGACTGTTTTTTTTTTTTATCCGAGTTTGAAGACCATTCTTAATTCCAAACATCACAGAGGCGCCATCATATGCCTGTTCTCGACAAAGTGTGATATCAATGTTTCGTTTTTGTAGCTCTAATAAAATTATCTCAGCAAATGCTGTAGCATCGCTATTTTATAAATTATAGAAACCTATAAATCTTTCCACAACCTGTCCTGATTTTAAAATGTATCGTAAAGAAATTGACATCTGATCAATTCTAGATATATCAATATTTGAATCAATAATTAATGAAAAAAATTGTGCAAACTTAACTTCATTATCAATTGTATCCGATATTTCAGATGCGAGTGATTGAATGAGATCATTTTGTACATTATGACTTAAATACAGTTTTTCATTTTTCTTTTCGAACTTTAAATGATTATTCAAAGTAAGATCATATTTGGCTAGTAAAGATAACAGTTCACGAAAATTGCCAGTGTTTGTACTACTACGATCACCCATGCAAGACTGTTGTTCTCTATGTCCTCTGAATGGCAAAACTTGTTATGCTAAGAACAACGTCACGTCTATCATCCGTTTCAAAACTTCTCTATTCTTTTCCAATTGGCCACGCTCCTGGGTCCTGTAATATCAACCCTGATATTACAGTTTTATCATTTGAAATGCGATATTTAGTAAGCAAATATTGACGTGTTGCATCTTGTTGTTGTTTAGACGTTTCGTGTTTAACAATTTTTTCCATACCTTTTTTCCATTTACAAACTCCTGATTCTGGGTCAGACCATTCCTTGCTATTCGCGACTGAAACTAACGTTGGCGGCGCTGCGTACAACAGCAGATGGCGTACGAGAAGCGTATATGTCAGAAGTTTTTTCTTAATATTTATCTGTTCAAATAATATTTCGGAAAAAAAGCATTGTATTTAAGTCACTATATTTTAAAATACTTCTTAATTCACATAAACTGCAGCACAACAAGCTACAAATATTATCCAAATATACGCTTCTGTTTAATTTAGCCAGTCACCACCAGATGTCTCACTGTTATTTTCAGTCGCGAATAATGCTCATATTTGCGATCAGCGAATAACTAGCAAGCTTGGCAGTACATCTTTTCATTTGTTGGTGAATAGACAAGCCAATATATTTTTTCTTTCATACTACCGTTTCCGAAACTTTTGGTATACTAAGAAATTTGCGGTCAAATTCATCTGTCGGAAATTGAAATGGTTTATTGAGGCCTGATTGGCATGGTCCGATTTCACACAATTTTCGTATCAGTTTTGTGGTTAACCTCTTATCAGTGTAGAGTCCTGGATCTGTAGGGAACTCTGATTGAGGAAGAAGTGGATCTATTCCGGATCGATCTGCATATTATGTTCCAAGCCAAGAGTGGGTGGTGGTCCAGTCTCAGTAGGTTCTGTACTGGAACTTGTAGCTGGGTGCTGATCAGCAGATACTGGCTTACCTTCAGCAGGAACTTTAACTGGTTGAACTACCGGTAGCTTAGTCAAAAATGATGTTAATTTTAGACATTTGCTTGCATTTATTTTAAGACTGGCCTCCTTCGCCAATTTACGCCTAGTTGCTCCACTTAATTTGTCAACTGATTTTCGTTTATTACCATGGCTACCGCGACGTTCGTCGACGCCTGACTCAGTCTCAATCTCATCCATGGCTGCAATTTATTTATTAATATTATAATATTATTTTAAATTTATACAATTTAAGAGGAAATATAAGTGATGGTTTCAGGCAGTAGCGGTCCTAGTATACATGGCGCCCCTTTTTTAAAAATTTAACAAAAAAAGGTTAAAAAAAATGTCCCTTCCGACAAGGCGCCCCATGCCGTGCATAACTCGCTTACCGTGTCGGGCCGCCCATGGTTTCAGGGAAGCAATATTAAATTTAGGGACAAGATTTACACTGTAAATATCATTGCACAAAACCACCACTGGAAATGTATGTCTGGGTCGCTTACGATATACAGCTTAAAATACATGTATCTATACAAACAGAAGGCGATGAAAGAAATAAGAAAACTCTCAATCCAATTTTTGTATTATCCCAAGCATTTCGGATTAAACGGTGCTTAAAGTAAAGAAAACTACTAAAAATTTTGAAATCCACTGTTGAAGACCACCCCTTCCTCCTCTACGTCATTTAATGGCTTTGGCAGAGAATATGACTTATTACGCGTCCAACGTGAATATTTCATGAAAAAAAATTTAAATATTTTTTATTTATATTGTTTTGCATATTAAAAGTTATTCTAATTGAAATACTTTATGTTAAAAATGTGTCATTTATTAATTTTACGTCACTATTAACAGTGTTGTAATGTATCTAGGTACATTTTAAAATATGTATCTGTATCTGTATCTAGATATTTAAATCAGTATCTAAGTATCTGTATTTCAGGTACTTTTTTCAGATACTTTCCTATTTTGTCTTTTTAAGGTCTTTTTACAAAATATGTCCTTACGATTTTTCAAGCTGGTAATACATTTAGCATCATTCAGATATTTGAATTTTAAGTTTAAATTAACCAATCAGAGTTTAATTTAAATTAAATTTATGGAAGGTTTTTATCTTTGTTAGACAAAGATGTACACCACATGTTTCGCATTTGAAATGCGTATAACCCTTGCAGCCTGGCAATTTACTTTGCAAAATTATCTTTGCAAACTATAATAATAATAATAAAAAAACACGTTTAATAACTATATTTAAAGGTTGTTTGGGTAACCGTTGTAAATAAAATTATTTCATTTAAAAAAAAAATTATTAGCTAACTAGTTTCGGCGTAAGCCATTTTCAGAGCTGGAAATACAATTACATTTTATTAAAATTTTATAGATAAAAATAAATTAAATAAATAAATTATAAGTTTGAGAATTATGATAAAATACAAGTTCTATATGTAAATAATTAAATTTTGGAAAACATTCTTTTATTTTTTATTTTTTTTTTATTTTTTATTTAAAAAAAAAGGAAAAAAATAAAAGGATGTTTTCCAAAATTTAATTAAGTATATATAGAACTTGTATTTTATCATAATTCTCAAACTTATAATTTATTTATTTATTTAATTTATTTTTATCTATAAAATTTTAATAAAGTGTAATTGTATTTCCAGCTCTGAATAAATTTAAAAAAATAATAAATATAAAAAATATTAAATAATTTTATTAACAACGGTTAAGTAAAACAACCATTAATTAATTATATAATCTAAGAATAAGAATTAATTTTATAAATGTGAATTAAATAAAGAAAAATATAATAAATAAAATTGTTGCTTTATTTTTGTCATCCTAAATACTCATTTAATAATCAGTAATTTATTAGCGAACAAAAAATGTTCGAGATATCCGCTGAAATTGGAATAAAAAAGTGATTTTTTTAAAGATTACATAGGTATATAGTTAGTTAATATTTCTGACACACAGCTTCAAAGGCTATTTGTGTTTATTTTAAGAGTAATAATAGTGCATAACTTATTTTTTATTGTGAACAAATATATTCCTTGCTTTAGTTATTTCTTTTTTTTGTGGTGTTTTCATTTTTCCGAAAGTATCTTAAAAGTATCTTGAAGTATCTAGATACATTGTAAAAAAAATGTATCTGTATCTAGATACTTTTTTAAATTTGTATCTCTATCTGCATCTAGATTCATTTTTCCTCAAGTATCTGTATCTAGATATATTTTCAAATGTATCTATTACAACACTGACTATTAAGATAAAAACAATTATTTAATATTTTTATTGATAATGAAAAAAGTTCGAACGAACATTTTTATAGAGCTAACTCCGGTTAATATTGATTTTTGTTTTAAATTTTGTTTATCGTTTTAATGCCTTTTAGTTAAATTGTATCCCTTCCTTTTAAAATGTGATTTTAGTTGGATATTTTTGTACTTACATTTGAATGTGTGGAGTATAAAACTAAATTATAATTATTTTAGAATGTATGTAACTCGTACTTTCACCTGTCAAAATCACAGTTATCAATTATACTAAAATTCAATTTTATTAACTGTTAATCACACTTCTATCACTGCATGTTGTTGCACTTGTCATCGAACCAAAACAGAAATACAAAATAACAAATACACGTAATAATATGAATGAATAAATAGTAAACACTTGGTTATATTCCACAAAATATTTTAATAAAACTTAAATATTTCGGCTTGTTAGGCCATCTTCAGAAGAATGAATGTACAAAATTACTGACAATATTACCTAAATATACAGATTAACTATTACGAACAAATAGGTGTGGGTAGGGATTAGGAAATACCATTGACCATAGTCCTGAGCAGTGTTGAGCATTATCTAGATAATTTTATCTAGATAATGCATTTAGATGACATATTATTATCTATCATCTTTTTTAGATACTGTTTTATATTTTTATCTATTATCTCATTTAGATAGGTATTTTCATTATCTTTATCTGTAATGTCAGATAATTTTTACAGATAATAGATAATAGACCATGTTAGTGTGGCGTCATTTATTATCCTTGAAATTCAGGCTTATTAACTGATTACATAAATAACTATTATTCAAGTTAAGGCTTTTGTCGTTTTTTAATATGATAATAATTTTTAAAATAAAGTATATAAACCATTTATTATCCTTGAAATTCAGTTTGCTGTTAAACATGAGTAATTACTGCGTTGTTTCTAAAGAAAATGAAAGCCCTTAAAATTGGGACGACTGTTGTGAAACAGGTCCTCTCAGATCGAATGGGGGAAATAATTTCATATCATATGAAGAACAATTGAAAAGGAGGTATTTCATAAAGCGGCAACAGAGGAGAATATCTCAACATCGCCGCCATCATTGGAGACGTCCAGGATAAGTTAGTTGAAAAAGTAATTAAATTTAAAATAAAATTTATCTAAATATTTTTTTGTGTTTTGTTTATAGATACATACTTTGCTGTATATAATAAAATGCTGTATTTAAAGAAGTTTTTGGTTTTTATTACAAAAACTGCTGTTTTCGTTATTCGCGACTGCAAATAACAGTGAGACATCTGGTGGTGACTGGCTAAATTAAACAGAAGCGTATATTTGGATAATATTTGTAGCGTGTTGTGCTGCAGTTTATGTGAATTAAGAACTATTTTAAAATATAGTGACTTAAATACAGCGCTTTTTTGCCGAAATATTGTTTGAACAGATAAATATTAAGAAAAAACTTCTGACATATACGCTTATCGTCCGCCATCAGCTGTGGTACGCAGCGCCGCCAACGTTAATTTCAGTCGCGAATAGTATATTATACTAAAGTGACCATTTTTGTCAAATATAAAACCAGGACATTTAAAATAGCTGGAGTACAGGCGCGTGCAAAAGGAGAGGGGTCCTTGGGTCCTGACACCCCCCCCCCCCCCCAGGAACTATAAAATCATATATTTACTAAAAACTAAGCTACTGAAAATAAAATCATTTCTTTTGGTAATAAAAAAACAAATCATAGTCAAAATGTAATTATGATATAAGACCACCCCTCCCCGTAAAGAGGCAATAATAAATTTTATATTAGTTATCGGATATTTTTCAGAAATAGACCCCCCTATCAGATAATATTTCTAGGGGCGCGCCTGCTCAGTCAGCATAAAGAAAAGTGGCTATCGTAGAATATATATTAAAAAAATATTGCAGAGTAAGCTTAGTTTTTTTTTGCCTTTAAGAGAAAAAATAAAATGTACTACTTTTATTTATATTGTAGATTAAGAAGGTACATTTGAAAAGGCCGCTACACTACTGAGCCGTATTTTGTGTTTAAATTTACGCGCATACTGAAAGATGGAACGATTACTCGATCTTTTGAAAAATTAATAATTTTTGATTTTGTGTCCCTAAACTGTACTGGTTATATTTCACGACTAACCAGGACCAATGACCAAAAAAACAGTACAGTACTGGTAAAACCAGTACGAACGGTCACCTTAATTATACTATAAGACATACAACGGACATACGTATGTCCGTTGGACAGTAGATTTAGGAGATTTTATTGTATTAACCTTAGTTTTGTATAAATACTTGTTATAATGTGACTGTACACTTTTTGCAGACTGAAGATGTGTGACTTTGCACACGAAACGTCTCAAATGTAATTTGTATTGTGATTTTAATATATTGACGAATATCAAGAGAAATTGTTTTATTATAATAATTATTCGTTGAGACACTCCGACATACCTATATATATATATATATATATATATAGACACTCCGACATACCTATATATATATATATATATATATATATATATATATATATATATATATAGGTATGTCGGAGTGTCTCAACGAATAATTATATATATATATATATATATATATACTGCAAACTCACCTTTGAACGCACTATAGCAACGATAGTGTTTCGCAACGAATTTCTCTCGTGAGTGTGCTCCACGGCTCAAAAAGTTTGGGAAACTCTGCCTTATATTATAGAATAATGTTTTTATAAACATATAAATAAGGATTCGAAGCTTTATTTATAGGTTACGTTTTTAAATAATATAAAACCGAAATATCTTTAGTATTTATTTAATTAAACTAATTAAACATTAATATTTTGCTCCAAATTGGAACCATTACAGTCACATTCTTAATTGCAAATTTTTTCGTTTTTTGACAAGAGAAAATGAAAATCAATAATAGATAAAATAAGAACAATATATTGTTACTTCAAACTAATTAGAAATGGACTTATTGCTATGTTACTTGTCATAATAACTATCAGTAACGTAAATTTTTTAAAATTAACCTGCCAAATAATATTGTTCAGCAAAAATAATGACGTATTAAATTATAATGTATAAAATAAGAGTTTTAATCAATAAATATTGACTTGTAGTTTTGATGTTAAGCATTTTCTTACTTTGAAAACTTAATTTATACTTCCAAAATACAATTAAAAAAAAACAACAACATGCTAAATTCAAATAAAAGGAAACCAACCGCGAGGCGGCAGCACTGAATTCCATTTTGTGACGTAGTTACTAATATGAATCAACAATATTTGTTAAACGAGATACTTTTAACTGAATCCCTCTTAGATGAAAGCGATATGATGAATTTATCATGGATAATTTGAGTTTCGCGCCATAAAAATGTGGAAGGGGTTTATCTTATCTATTATCTGATTTTTTCTTAGATTATCTTATCTTTTCTAGATAATTATTTTTTTAATTATCTTTATCTTTGTTTAGATCACAAAAAGGTGGTATTATCTTATCTTTGACTAGATAACCATTTAAGTTATCTATGCTCAACGCTGGTCCTGAGAATGGGAGATTACAGCAGATCCAGTTGTTCATTAATGAGATTATGCCCTTCTCGCTGTGCATATTTAATCTCAAATGCCTCTAAGAAGTACAAAGGTTTTCCACTTTTATTTTCTAAATGTAAAATTTCTAAATTTTTTTCATTGCAATGGTTTTCTATTAGATGTTTGGCTAAATTGGATGATGCAGGTTTATTATATTTCCATGCCCTCAAGTTTTCTTGAAATCTGACTTTAAAATTTCGTTAACCAGCCGCCACTGTTTGTGAGTAAACTATTAGAAGGCTAACACATTCGGTGTTAAGAGTATCGTCCCTTCGCTTATCTGTCTTATTTTTTTCGCTAGCGAGTTGTCATAACAAATTGCGAGTTACTATACTTTATTTTTTAATTCGAAGGAACGGTTCAAAAATACCGTGCCAGAAAGCTGATCTGTAATTGGCTGCCGGTGAGTCGTTTTAATGCAAGATTATTAAAGTAAAGGTAGTCTCGTAACTTCTGACCAATCAGTGCGTGAGAGGGAATACGTCACATGTATGCTTAATTCAAACTATCCACATATATGCTTAGTACAAAATTAATAGATGTTGAATGTTTTTAAATATTTTTATTGACTATATTCATAATAGATATTTATTTCAAGACAATTCTACGAATAAATTATAAATAAAAACCTAAGGAAATTTTATACTGATTTATATAAAATTTAAGGTGATGGGTATTTGTATTATAGTTAATAAATAACAATAAAATCGAATACAAATATAATTTTAGGAATATTTAAATTAAAATAGAAAAAAAAATGGCTATAATAATATAGTAATTAATAAAATTGGAGGTTATATCAGTTTTTAAAATCGGCTGGACGTATTTTAACGAATTTTGGTACAATAGAGTAGAACCAGGATCGAATATAGGCATGATATCTCATTTTTTTTTTTTTTTTTTTCTTAGCGGGTGTTTCTTTGTTAAAATTGGTTCTAAAAAACTTTAAATATTTCCTTTATAAACAGAACTATCTTAACAGAAAAAAACTATACAATAAAAATTGTTTATAAGAAAACAAATCTTATTTGTTCTATGCCTTTTTTTCAATTTGATGAATATTAGGGTAGTTACGGGGGAACACCCTAAAACTAAAAAATTTCACTTATTATTCTCTTCACATCAAAAATGAATGTAAGAAAATTTATTTAGAACGAAGAAACATTGCTTTCAAAGAAAAAATACATTACAAAACAAGTAGAAAATCAATAAATTAGACGATATTTTTATATTTATAGACAAATTTCAAAACTTCACGTGTATATAACATATACGATAAACAAAGGCTGACGTCCCGTTAGCATACTGATGACGTGTAGCTTCGTTATTTACCCCCACCACTACAAGTTACGAGACAACCTTTACTTTAATAATCTTAGTACAGTCATGCAAAAATGAATTCTCAGAGCAAATTGAGTAGCGCTCGTGCATATAAATGCGTCTATTCCGACTGTACTCGGGTGGCACAACTTATATCTCCCTCACACATTCTGTCGTGCTCTGCGCAGTACAGCATCCTGCTGGTCAGCTTAACATAGCCCGACAGAGTACAGATTTGATTTACAAAAATCAAAACTATAAAAATCAGATAACACCGGACAAAAATGAATGACCATTTGTAGAATATCGCATCTTTACAGATCAACGTGTGTTACAGCCGGCAACGTTGCCAAAGGGAAAGGATGGCGTTAATAGGAGAACCTATTATAGAGTATGAAAAAAAAACGACTCCATTTGCCCTGTACTGCATTCTAACTTTTGAACGGACTATAAACGCCTTGTTTTTTCTCCAACATATTTTATTAAAGACTATTTCAAACGTACAGGCGGAACTAGATTTTGCAAACTAGTTACTTTCATCATATAAATCGTTCTTTTTGGCCGCTTTGTTTAAGCTTTGTAAGTCATACTTACAATAAACATTTTTTGGTTAAGGATAATATCATTTTAAAATGTTATTTTCTTTATATTTTGATTTTTTATGTAATTTTTAATACAAATTTCGCATTTATTTATTTTTCTGTCATTAAAATAGGTAAAAAAGTATTTGACATAAGTCATTCGTTTCCATGGTTTCACTGTTGAAATTTTAAAATTTCACATACCAAACGTCAAACATGAAATAACCCAAGGAAGGTCCCTTCTCCTGACAACCTAAAAGAACGAAATTCCCATTTAGTTCCGCCTAAACGTTTGGAATAGCTTGTATATTTGAATTCATTCAATTAAATAAAAACAAATAAATAATAATCGCGCGCTTTGAATCCAGTTAAATCAGCGCTGTCCAACTTATCTTAGCTCGCGGGCCATTTTTTCTTTAACAGTCATTTCGGGGGCAAAAAAGGATAGGTAAATGAAAAGTCAGTTCATATCAATTCAAAAGTTATTTTATTTATACGAAAAAAATAAAGACAAAAATAATACATAACTAAAAATATAACTATGAATAGACATAACTATAATAATACAAACACAGTCAGAATATTACAAAGATATTTAATGGGAGCATAGGGAACCCCTTTTAAGATTGCAGCTTCAATGTGGCAAAATAGGAACTAACTAAATAGACAATAACAACTTTTTGACATATTGATAATAGGGGAAATTTTTTAAGATCGCAGCGCCAGATGCGGCAAAGCTGGAACACTCGAAAGTGACATTAAACTGTTACTCGTGTATTTGTTTACATGGTAAAAATGAACACGAGTTGTATTTTTCCTGTTTTCCTACCTTTTTTTTAAATTTAAAGGTAATCTACGATTTACAAGATTTACAATATACTATTCTAAAGAAATTTCAAGGAAATTTTTAGTTTTTCATTATATTTTTAATTCTTTTTGACTGTCTGTCAATATAATAACAACAAAAATATGGTAAATATATTAAAGTCTGTTCCAAACGGTTAGGCGGAACTAGATTTTGCAATGTAGTTACTTTCATCTTTTAAATCGTGCTTTTCAGCCGTTTTGTTTAAGCTGTGTAAATCATACTTACAATAAACATTTTTTGGTTAAGGTTAATATCATTTTAAAATGTCATTTTCTTTATATTTTGTTTCTTTCGTGTCATTCTTAATACAAATTTCCCATTTGTTTATTTTTTTGTCATTATATATGTAAAAAAATAATTTAATTTTGACATACGGCATTCGTTTCCATGGTTTCATTTTTGTAATTTTAAATTTTGACATTGCAACATGAAAAATGAAATAACCCAAGCAAGGTCTCTTCTCGTGACAACCTAAAAGAACGAAATTCCCATTTAGTTCCGCCTAACCGTTTGGAACAGACTGTAGTAAAAATTAATATCTCTGCCTGAAAAAGTAGAAGGGCCTTTTAATATATCAACTGATGATTGAGCATTTAGAAAGAATTTATTAATATTTTTGTCTTGATTTATGTTTTCTTAATAAATATGACATACAGTCTGTTCCAAACGGTTAGGCGGAACTAAATGGGAATTTTGTTCTTTTAGGTTGTCACGAGAAGGGACCTTGCTAGGGTTATTTCATTTTTCACGTTGGAATGTCAAAATTTAAAATTCCAACAATGAAACCATGGAAACGAAGTATATATGTCAAAATTAAAGTATATTTTTTGTATATTTTAATGACAAAAATATAAATAATTGGGAAATTTGTAATAAGAATGGCATAAAAAATTAACATATAAAGAAAATGACATTTTAAAATGATGAAAAAAATCAGCAAAAAATGTTTATTGTAAGTATGATTTACAAAGCTTAAACAACACGGCCAAAAAGCACGATTTAAACGATGAAAGTAACTAGATTGCAAAATCTAGTTCCGCTTAACCGTTTGGAACAGACTGTATATGCCAAACAAATATAAAATCTAAAATCCAAACAAATGTAACACATGTGTCAGAACAATTGAGAACTAACAATAACTGAAGGATTTTGTTGGATATGGCTCATTTAATTGCATTGTTTGTATGTGTTAAAGTGAAGAAAACTTTAATAAAATGTCTTTAAAATCGCAACAGAAAATTAACTGCATAAAATTAATGGCATAAAACTTTGAACACTTCTATTCCAGTTGCTCTATTGCTGTTGCTTCTATTCCGGAGCTAATATCGATATTGAATAGATCGCTGAATAATAGAGATGGGCGTCTACGCGTAAACTTGAATTTTTTACGTCTACGTGTAAATTTACCGTAGACAGCGTAGAGAAGTGTAGACTGTGTAGACACGTAGAATCTTGCGTAGAATAATGAAAAATTAGGTTATGTAACGTTTAAAAAAATAAAATACCGCCAGTTTTAAGCAGAAGAGGCAGTAAAGAACTCAAATTTTATATTTTTGACAGCTTTCTGATTAAAACAACTATTAATCTTACTTTTACTCAGTGATGGGCGCGTAGAATACATGATGTAGACTAATGTAGATTTTACGCGTAAACATGTCAAGTAGAATATGCCTTTGTTTACGTGTCGAATGTAGAATGTAAACTGTACATGCGCAGTACGTTTAAATGTAATATTTGAAATAATAGAATGGTAATAGTTTAAATAGTTTACTTTAATGTTTATGTTTATTTCAATTTTATGTAGTTCTAATTACATATATTGTTTCCAAAAATGTCATCTCACAAATCGTATGTTATGGACAATATAAATTACTTGGTTTCTGTCTGTATGAACTACTAAAGTAAAAGCAGAGATGGGCGTCTACGCGTAAACTTGAAATTTTACGTCTACGTGTAAATTTACCGTAGACAGCGTAGAGAAGTGTAGACTGTGTAGACACGTAGAATCTAGCGTAGAATAATGAAAAATGAGGTTATGTAACGTGTAAAAAAATAAAATACCGCCAGTTTTAAGCAGAAGAGCCAGTAAAGAACTCAAATTTAATATTTTTGACAGCTTCCTGATTAAAACCACTACTAACTTTTAATTTTAATTTTACTTAATAGTTCATACAGCCAGAAACCAAGTAATTTATATAGGGATTTGCAGCTAAGCACCCTACCATCTGGTGAGCGTTTCATGAACTTGTGTACATCATATAACATTTCGTTTTGTGTATTGGTC
Source organism: Liopterus haemorrhoidalis (assembly GCA_963971575.1). Taxonomy (NCBI): domain Eukaryota; kingdom Metazoa; phylum Arthropoda; class Insecta; order Coleoptera; family Dytiscidae; genus Liopterus; species Liopterus haemorrhoidalis. The sequence goes on from OZ020611.1 coordinate 132,334,102, forward strand.
TTGTATGAAGTTTGTTTTTAAAGTTTTATTATAATCATTGAAAAATGTATAATACATATTGTTGTGTGCCTATGTGCAATTCATTGAAACGAAGAAACCCGGAAATATCGTTTCATTTGTTTCCACTAATATCAGACACCGTATGGTTCGAAACAAAATTGGGAAAGCAAGAGGTTAGGAATCGACGCGATGTTTAGATAAACAATTTAAAAATTGGAAAAAAAAGTGAGCCCTTGTATCAAAGTTTGCTCATTACATTTTAATTATAGTGACTACAAAAAATATTTTCAATTTTGTATTTATTATCGCATATCTTGAAAATTCCTGTTATTGTGTGTGGGTTTGTAATGCATAAATCTTTATGAACTCTCTGTTTTTTTCAGTGACTCCACACAATATTATATGCCCAGCATTGTAGATTTCTACCCCTTGGTAAACAACACGGGAACTATTATTTCCCCCAATATAGTTAAAATAATCGACAATGGAAAACCGCCATAACTTAAAACCAGATCACAAAATGTAGTATTTTAGATGTTTACAAGTAATGTCACTTCACAAAATCAGAAAATCCCAAACAATTATTTATTTTTTGTCGTTTTTTGATACACTTTTCGCTATTATTTACTAGTAAATGTCAAGTGGTATCTGATTTAGAATGGTTTCAAAAAAATCCGCGTGGCGCTACGATCTTAAAATTTTTCCCCTATTGTCCATAACAACATACAATTTGTGAGATAACATTTTTGGAAACAATATATGTAATTAGAACTACATAAAATTGAAATAAACATAAACATTAAAGTAAACTATTTAAACTATTACCATTCTATTATTTCAAATATTACATTTAAACGTACTGCGCATGTACAGTTTACATTCTACATTCGACACGTAAACAAAAGCATATTCTACTTGACATGTTTACGCGTAAAATCTACATTAGTCTACATCATGTATTCTACGCGCCCATCACTGATTAATACTCAGCTCAATTTGATATTTATTTAAAATTTGATGTAAAATGTACTATATTTCGCGGGCCGCCAGTTGGACAGCCCTGAAAATTATTGGTTCAAAACAAAATCCTAACGATTGCAGTGAACTCTAGTGGAAAAGATACTAAAAGTTTTGACGTTTCGTAAATATATCGCGAAAAAGGACAAAAATGTTATTTAAAAATATATTTTATGTCGATTGATCTTAAAATAGTTCCTAATGCACTTGTTACTCAGCAGCAAAATATTTATATCGTATAAACATTAAAGAATGGACATATTAACCCAGAGTTTCCAAGTAGATTTTATAACTAAAGATGATTTTAACATCAAAAAAATTAATAATAACTCAGGTAGTCATGAGAAAGACTACAGTTTAAATTATTTTTTATTATGCTGTTAATTTTTAGGATGTTTCGTATGTGCAGAAAATCATGATACAGAACAGTGTCCTGTATTCGATAACCTCCTACATGTAAGATTTAAATTAATATCGTTATAACAAATATTTTATTATTTTCTGTTGTAGGTAAAGGATTGCAAAGTTCCACCTAGGGCTCAATTAACATTACCTCCTAATTTAAAAATAGAAACATTAGCCGATAATACTAAAACTATAACGGCAACAAATTTCTTTCCAAAAGGAACACAGTTTGGTAAGTTTTATAATAAACAGAGAAATCTAATGAATTGTTAGAACATACAAATCTTTTTTTTTATGCTTTATTTATATGGTCTTGAATCTTTAAAATGTGTATGATAAATAGCAGAAACAGCTTTTGTTCCTAAATTGTTATATTCACACAAACTGTTTTATTTGGAAATATGGTTTGAATTACCAGGACAACCATATAAGTAATTTGCACAGCACAGAAAAATCATGAATTTGATATGATTGTAAAATAAAAAAGTAATAACAGTTAGACGTAGAAATATACCTGCGTTTATATATTGTGTTTCGAAACTTAATCTATTTAATCAACGTGAATATTTAATTGTTTAACTATTGGGTCAGTCAATGCCAACTAGTCCAATTTTTAAAAAGTTCCCCACCTTACCATCACGGATTTTGATGAAACTTTGTGTGTTGAATCTTACGTGGTTCAGACTAACTTTGGTAAAGTTTAAGATTGGTAAAGTTGCGACCATGTACAGTATTCCTGTGAAATTTTTTCAACTTCCAGTCAAAATATTTCCTTGGAAATATAAGCAAGACGAATGAAACTTTACGATCTAATACAACTTTTTATGATCTCTTGAATGGAACAAATGCGGAAATTTAATATTTTAAACTGGCATAGATAAAAAGCCACAAAGTGGGCCAAACATTTTTTTCTGATTACCTACCAACAAGTTTATATGGAGAGTAGGTTAGCTCTGTCATTGAGAAGCTACACGCTCGAATACTCTAACTGGTGGCCAAATTATTGTATACAGGGTGTAACAGCGAAACCGACCACCGCCAATATTAGCTTTATTATTATAGTTACAAAAAAATTCTATGCAACGAAGTTGTAGAAGACCAAGGGGGACATCTGCTTAAAGAAGAAAATATTTTTTTAAACTAGTGGTTCTCAAGTTAGAGTACTAAGTTATATGTTTTTCAAATGAGATTATACATATTTTTTTTCCCTATTCAATAGCGTATTTTTTTCTGAATTCAATGTATTATTTTAATATTTTTACATAAAAATATATTGAAAAAAATCCGATTGCTATTATATTTAAATAATTTTTAATATTAATATCTGATCCATAATGAAAGCTACTTCTTCTGTTTTAAGTCGAATAGAATTATGTTTAGAAAATAATGGAAATCAAATTTTAACTTTAATTTATCACTTTTTTTTTCATCCATAGCTTACTGCACATTAACATTAAAAATTAAAATTTATATAAATTTCAATTCCAGTTTTTTCAATATTTTTACTATGTAAGGATATTAAACTAATACGTGTTTGAATTCAGAAAAAAATACGTATTCGAATAGGTATAAAAAATATGTATAATCCTATTTTAAAAAATACAACCTTGTATTCTAACTCGAAAACCACTGGTTTAAAAAATAATGCCTGTGAGACATGGTTGGTTAACGAGACGTTCACCGATAAACTGCAAGTCTTTGTTAATAAATCTTTAAGAAGGATAATGGGAATCCATTGGCCTGACATCATAAGCAACGAAGAACTATGGCGAATAACAAAACAGTCAGAGATCGGAAATGAGATACGCATGCTCAAATGGAGATGGTTGGGACACATAGTTAGGCGAGACTCAGGCAACATAACCAGACAGGCCCTTCACTGGAACCCGCAAGGAAAAAGGAGAATCGGACGACCGAAGAACACATGGAGGCGCACAGTGGAGAAAGAATTGCGAGACATGGGAAAGTCGTGGGGCGAAATCAAGATCTTAGCCCAGAACCGCACCAGATGGAGATACTTTATTGAGGCCCTTTGCTCCACTTGAGGAGTTATAGGAACTAATATATATATATATATATATATATTGCAGTGTTGAATTTTTGTTACAATGGCGACAGAAGTTGTGAAAAACTAAAAAACAGAACAAATTGTAGTGTTTTTGGTTGTCATTCAAGACAGGACAAAGATAGGAATCTTACCTTTTTTTACTTACCTTAAGAAAAATGGAAGGAAAGTTAATATTAAGTCCATATTGGGAAAAGATTTGGTTATGGATAGGAGAATACACAATAAATCTACTGAAATAAAACTTTAAATACTGTCATTTGATGCCCAACTTCTCTAATACACCTCGATACAAGTGTAGCGCCTAAAAATTAAAAAATGTCGTAAATTAACCTGTCCGCTAAGGGCAAATTGATGGCTAAGTATTACAGTCGCCAGTCATATTTCCTCCGATCACAGCGGCACCACTGGTCACTTCTCAATAGGCGAGGTAACTTTTCACCGAGTGCAGCGGAGAATATTAATGTTGTGGGTAGTCTAAAATGGCTTCCAACTGACATTTGTTTGAAAAATATGAACAGTTCACATTTTTCCTAAATACTACGTCGACTATTGTTCTCGAAGACTGTAAAAATCCTCTACCGTTTTTCACTGTAAAAAAATTTAGAACACCATAAACTGCTACTATATTTTTACGTTGTACGGGCAAACTTGTTGTTATTGTTCAGTCAACGGCAATACTAACAATAATTCTGTATTATGAACATCAATTTTTAGTAGCGCTTAGTGTATTTGTCTTTTAGTGCTATTAAGATTTAGTAAAATGTTATGAACATGGCCCTATGTATTTAACTACGTTTGTGTATCATATTATGGTCAATATTATATCTACATGTAAATATACAACCCAGTCGATATAAATGAAAGAGTATATAAATGTTAACATAATTAAAATGTAAGTGTATAGGCCATTCCATAAAGCGGAACTAAATGAAATTTAAATTTTCTTAAGTTGTCCCTAGCTAATTTTTTATATATTATGAAGTTGGCTTTTCCTAAACAAAATGATGAAAAGCTTTAATCAACCGGTAAAAGTTACTAGATTTGAAAATCTAGTTCCGCCTAAAGCAAATAAACCGCCTATATGTTATCAGGTCGTCAAGGATGAAATTTGTAGTTAATAATATTGCCAACTTTAACAGCTTATTATTTGATATTGGCTTAATATTTTACCGTTCTGGGTTTTTGTTGGAAAGTTACACATCTCGCCTGTTTAAAGAAATCGTTGTATGCTCTAAAAAATATCAAAAACTTTTTTTTTTAAATGCATTTTGTTGAAAATGGAACGGTCGGAAATTCGCACTATTATGAAGTACGAGTTCTTACGTGAAACCATGGCATCTCAGACCGACATTAATAGTGTATTTGGCTTTAGTGTTACTCGCCAAATTTCGTACAGGTAAATTAAAAACAGCAAAAAAAAAAAAAAAACTAGCTCATCGATCACAGCAGAAATATACTGCAACCAACTAGATGAAATGATGCAAAAACTTAAAGAAAAACAGCCTTGATTGGTCAACAGATCGACTCCTATCTTATTGCATGATAACGCTAGACCACACACTACACAAATGACTGTGGCAAAACTACAGGAATTTGAGTTGGAACTTCTTCATCATCCTCCATACTCACCAGACCTAGCCCCCACTAGATTTAATTCCGACAATGCTGTAAAACTGGCTTTCCAGGAATTCATTGACTCTCCGTCCGCCAGAGTTTTATACCACCGACCGGAACAACCTACCGCTTAAATGGCAAAAATGTATTATAGACAATATGGGTGCATAATAAAATAATTCCTTATATTTGTAAGTTATCAACCAATCTTGCCTTTTTTTTATACAAATTTCATCCTTGACGACCTAATATTAAACATCTTTGAAAATAACGTTACCAAAATTAAGCACGGTAACATTGTATGAAACATTACTAAAAAGAGTATGGTTAGATGATTGTAAGTGTTGTTCGTCGTAAGTCGAATACGTTGTAGCTCGTAGTGTACCTTTAGTTTTTAATTTTTTTTTTGTTCGTTGTGTTATATACAGGGTGTTTGTTTGTTTGCAAAACGGGGCACCCCGAAAATCTCCTTTATTTGTAAATATACAAAAAATCTTCAGAACAAAAGTTAAACTAGACAAAAAGGCCCATCTAAAGGTTACTATAAGAATTCTGAGGCACTTCCGGTTTCACCGGAAATGATGTCAACTTTTGATCTAGCATAGGGAATCGATAATTTTATATTTTTTTCCTAAAAGTACATTAAATTAGCTTTACAATGACACCAAAAAGTCATATTTTTTGTTAACCATTTCAAAATGGCGACCATTTATTTACAAAATAATGATCAACATAAGTACTCTTATAAGGGCGATGGAAGAGTTTTTATGAATGAGAAAATGTGTGGACAATAATGGTGGTTTGATCGAACAATTGTTTTTTTTTTTTTTGTAAAATAATTGTAAAAAGTAATAGTTTTTTTTTTTCTAAATAGTCAAATAGTTTATTTTAGAGATATTTTGTTTCTTTTTTATTGTTTTCAAAGCTTGCTACGTTCAACTTTGTAAAACTTATGTTGATTATTATTTTGTAAATAAATGGTCGCCATTTTGAAATGGTTAACATAAAAATATGATTTTTTGGTGTCATTGTAAAGCTAATTTAATGTACTTTTAGGAAAAAAATATAAAATTATCGATTCCCTATGCTAGATCAAAAGTTGACATAATTTCCGGTGAAACCGGAAGTGCCTCGGAATTCTTATAGTAACCTTAATTGGGCCTTTTTGTCTAGTTTAACTTTTGTGTTGAAGATTTTTTGTATCTTTACAAATAAAGGAGATTTTCGGGGTGCCCCGTTTCAAACAAACACCCTGTATATTATTTTTTATTTGCAGGTCCTTTTGAAGCTAAACAGTTGTATTGTTTAAACCCTTTTGCTAATTTTCCTATAAAAATATTCAGTGATACCGAAAATATTTTACCAGATTGTTATTTAGATACAACCAATGAAGAACATTGTAACTGGATGTGTTATGTAGTTCCTGCTCATAATTTAGAGGAACAAAATTTAATATGCTATCAGGTGAGCTATTTTTTTAATTTACCTTTTAAAACTTATTAAACCTAAGAGAAATTTAAATTAGTAGCGTAGAATTTTATTAGTGGGGTTACTTGTATTTGTGTTTTATTAATTTACAATAACTGATACAACAGTTTTGTATCGGCTACCAGTATTCCAACCTGTGTTAATGCTTTATTCAACTGTGCACTTTGGTATCACTTTTAAATATATTATTGGCGTAAATGTAGGGCGTGTTTTTTTATTCCGCAGATATGCATCCGAGTTGTAGATAGTCGTTCATTAATGCCATTTTCATTTATACACAGATGTAAACAAATGTTTTTTATTATATCTGCTCAACAGATTTGCAACTCTTTTGAAAGTGACTGCGTTGACAGTACGCATGCGTACTTTTCGTTATAGGTTAACGGTGTTATTTTATAAATGTCTTGTTTTTGATATTTATAAAAGCATTTTTTGTTTAGTTTAAAAATTACGTATTATTTAGAAAACGTCATGGAAAGAAAGTTATTGTTATAAAATTTTACTAAATGTACTTTGTTAGGATATAATTGTTTGTAGCCACCAGTAAAACGTCCTTTTGTTCCAAGCAGTTCTGAAATCATATGTTAGTAGCTATGACGTCAGAGCAGAGCAGAGCAGAGCAGTGGTGATGCATAGTAGTTTTTGAGTTGAATAAAAAACGCGCCCTAACTCTCACTTATGCTATTGTACAGTGTGCGGCAGCTTAATTTGCTGATTTGAAGGGTCAATAAAACAGAAGTTATTATAGTTATCATTTTAATTATTTCTTCTCATTATTCTACAACATAGGAAATTTAAGTTTACACTGTTTTAAAAATTGTATCCGGCAAGTGATCCCATTGGCGATACACTGATTTACCCAAATTCTGAAGTGTTGGTCGACTTGTACCAGCCTAGCGATGGGTATGCTGGTTATTGCTTGGCGAATATTGTCCTTCATTGAGCAAGGGTCCTTGGACAATCGGTGTACACGGTGAATTTAAGATACCCCCATAATAAAAAGTCGCAAGGAGCTAAATCGGGTGAGCCACTGGAGGAAAACTTCCCGACCCACCCATTCGATTGCAACTATCCGCACTCTTTAGCGGCCAAACCTCGCTCCCTGCGCCCAGTTTAAATCAGCAAATTATGCTGACGCACCTGTATTATTAATAGGTGATAAAGTTTCTGCAACATCCTTGAGTCCTGGCAAAATAGCTACCTTGCGTACAAGAAGGTATATTGGACTGCGGTGTCCGATAATTAAAATAAAATGCATTGTAGATTTTTTCGTAAGCTTACAAGTTTGCGCAGATAGATATAATAATAATAATAATAATTATAATTTATAAAATATAATATGTAAATATATTCATCTACTTCTTCTATTTCTTTGTCTTTCATTCGCAAAATAGCAATATACTGCAACTGACCATGATTCTTGTTTTATAGGTATTCTCAAGCTAACTCTGTTGCTTTTTCAAAATCATTGGACGACAAAGTTCATCAATATTTTCGGGCATCAAAAAAATATGAGTCGTTTCGCGGCTTATATATGTAACATAGATCCTCCATGGCTTTTTAAGTAACTCTAATACCGCTATTCATAAATGTTCACTATTGTATAATGCTTCGTTATATTAAAACTGTCCGTTAAAATCAAAATTTTCTATAGAAAATTTCCAAAGAAACTGTCAGTTTATATCTTTGAATAAAAAGACCCAGGAAAGAGGGTATTGTATACAATCACAATTCTACCGTCCTACCAAACCCCCCACTCCTAAGAGTTACAATATGAGCGTCCTATTGACGGATATAAAGGCACTTGTTATATTTAAAGAGTGCGTGAGATATTTTAAAATGATTGGTTGCCGTTCAAATCCCCCCCCCCCTGCTAAGAGCTCTCTAGTTCCCTTCAAGATCGCATTCAGGCTCCTTTCTGGGTCTTTTTGTGGCGGCATTTGGTTTAGGACCCATCCAATTTATTTTTTTATTACACATTTCCGTCGGGTTTTTTGTTTCTTTAGTATTTTTAAAATTTAATATTTTTGCAAGCCTATTCATTTTAAAATCGCAGTTATTTACAAAGTTTTTATATCTTATAAATTTTCACGTTCATACATTATAGTCCAGGAGGCAACGTTGTAAGTGACCTAGTCATTTCATCCCGATTGCTTCCTATTGGAAATTATTTCTTTTGGGTACTAAGTAGATGATCTAAGCGTCAGCTGCGTTGGTAGTGGTGGGGCTGGTCGTGAGAAAATGTACATCTTGTAAAAAAAAAATCCAAAAGCCATTTCAAGCCACTTGAAAATTTGCACAATTATTGTTTAAGTAATAATAATAATAAGAAAGCAGTGCTGCTCGGGTCACTCCGCATTGTGCGGGCACTGGATGTAGCGTAATTTCCGCGGCTGCATATCGCCAGGGTTTGGGATGCAGTCGTGTGTATTTAGCTCCACTAGTCTCTAGTATGACGCGGCTCAAAAGGTTGCTGAAGTTTGAGATTAGTGGACGCTTGTCAAGACCTGACAAACCCCATAATAATAATAATAATAATTTTAAAAAAATCCAAGTGCCGTATTTATTGGAATTACTCCTTCCCCACCTCGAGGTTACTGACAGCCACTAAGCCGGACATAACCCTCCTGGATATCGAGACCAAACAGATGTTTGTGATAATTCTCAAGTCCAGCTGAGAAGAATATCTCTCTCAAGAGGAGGTAAAGAGGTCCAAGTATATGGATCTCTTGTCCGAGCTTAGAAAGCTGTACCCCGGGTATAAAGTTGAGCTTGTAGTCCTGATAGTTGGTGTTTTGGGTGGTATGAAAGCCTCCTATCGAAGGGAAATCGAGTCCATTCCCGCCTGCAAATCTTCTGCCAACTCCTTGATCTTGGCAGGATGCAGAAAGCAGTGCATGCGCGGGTCACTCTCGCGATTGTGTGGGC